>OZ012673.1:33335394-34592894 GCA_963942505.1 Lordithon lunulatus
TTAATGCTGGAAATATTGGAATATAATTAAATGTCGATAAGGGTCATATTCGCAAACGTTGCGTAGAATTCTTTACACTATATGTTTTTTTTATCAAATTAAAAATTACTTTTGGACATTCCCACCTAGACTACGAAATACGTGCAACATTATTCTTTAGTATACGTATTTTTGCAACTCAATTTATGTTCTAGTTAAAGAGAACGGTGCGTATTTCTTATACGCATTTCGCCTATGTATTATATGTGCATCACAAGTTGCCTAATCAAAAAATGCCACCCTTAAATAATTTGAGTTTAGTATCTATCTGTTTAATTTATTTGACATTCACTATGATTATTTTAAAGAAACTCGTACGAGAATGTAGACCTATAAATAAATGAAGAATTACCAAGAAAATAATAATTAATAAAAATGAATAAATTTTAAATAACAATTTAATATTAATTATTCAACACTATAGAAAACTTAGGGACGCTTTCTGAAGTATCAAGTACTTACACAAACATACACATACACTAACACAGGTCGATAGCCAGTTACAAATTGTAACAAATACAGTAACTACTAACGCTACTATTAATTAATTCATTAGTTCGCACCAAAAGACTTCAAAATATCCACAACTGATATAATAGGGTATAATTGGAGAAAGAACTTCAGGTGGCAGTGTTGGTCATCAAATTCTGAGTGGAAATACTTTATACAAGAATATTGTACCATGCTTCCTTAGTTCTCATGAACCATTTAAAAGACATGTACATTTAGCAACATATCTTATTATTTTTATTATTTTATTATGTGCATGGTAATGTATTTCCATTATAACGCTCAGTGAATACTGAAGTTAAGTTATATGTATAGCCAGATCTTTAGTTACATCAGACATAAACAACATTATCAACATAATCAACATATTACATATTCACCCGTGAGAGATGGTAAAGAAATTTGTTCTATGCCCTAGGGTTTATTATGCCAACCAAAAAAATACTGGAAAATCTTCTCTAATAACTCATATTCTCGATAGGCTTGTGGGGGTTCATCAGCCTAATGGTGAATATTATGTGTGTTAAATATGCCTTCTCTTGTAAACGTTTATTTATCGTTGCAAAGAAGTCGTCATTGTCACGAATTCTATTAAAAATTGTATTGCAGTAACATTTCAAAACACCTTTGCTGCCTTCGCTTTGGAGGACGAGCACGAAATTTAAGTTCTGCATTGTCTCCATTTCCACTGCAGAAACCAAATAATATGTGCATATCAACATACTCACTGAAAGTGAAATCCACTGTTAGTAAACGAAACAAGAAAACGATGCACTCTAAATAATAATTAACACTAATGACATCAAGAAAATCAACAATGATACAAAATTAGATTATGCATTTTCAATTTTGGCACTTGTCAAACATACAGTATCAATACAATGTTGTCATATTTTTTGAAAAAGTAATTTAATTAAAACACGCTTTTGGAGTAGAAAAACTACAATTACAAAAACATAACTAATAACAAATTTTACCATTCTTCTTAATTGTAATATGCAGCTCTATATGTCAAAAGACAATGAAATAAAATGCTTAAGACTTAATTTTCAAATTTTCAAAGATTCCGTAAAGACCCACGTAGCATGGTACAATATTTTTGTATTTAGGTTCGCGACTCAAGATTTGATGACCAACATCGCTACCCATAGACAAGATAGATAGGAAACTTAATGTAGTCTTTTTAGAAACCAGTTTCTGCGCCCTCTAGTGACAGTAATGTGAAATAATTAGCTCAGCTCTGAACCCTTGAGTTATGGTTCAGAGCTGAGCTAATTAATTCAAATAAATAATAGTATTTTAAAAAAGTATTTAAAATATTAAATACTGTTTATTTAAATATCTCGATGTATTTTTGAATAGTATTCAATTAAAATGTAATATAAATCTCCGTTCTAAAATGATTTATATAAATTAAAGGCAAGCATGTACTATACCTATTCAATAAAATGTTATAAAAATACCATTTAAATACATCTCAATGTTCAATAAACTGTTTTTCATGTTTAAATACTGTTAGTTCTAAATATATATTTCATATTCGGGTCAATAAATAAAGAAAATATTACATATAACATGGAAATATAACTATTATATTAGTCAATTGTAAAATGTATACACACAGCATCATGAAAATATTGTTATCATATGTATTTTAATATGGTTCTGGGCAACTGGCCTATAAATGATGAATCTCTCTATGAAGTGTTATCGTTGAAAATTGCTGAGATTCTAGTCTAAAGAAATAACAGTAGAATTATATTATATTTTATTGTTCATACACGTACCTCTTTGAATAGAAACCAGCTGTATTGCGCCCTTTCTCGTTAGTGAATCAAGAGGTACGACGTGAACGTGGGAATAGGACTTGCTAGCAGAGCTGCTAATTTAGCAGTACCTTGAAATTTGATGTTTAATTTCAAAATCATATACTAGCCATTTACCCCTCGTCTGAAATGATAAAGATTAAAAATCTAAACATGACACAAAAATAAATTTAAAATATACCAGTATAAGGTGAACAATACCTAAAAAAATAAAATTAGTATGGGTGAATTGTTAATGTAATGAAATAGAAAAGTTAAAGCCATGTATAGTTGTTGAGAAAAACTTAGACAGGTTTTCTCCACCTTCTATGTTTCTCTTTATATTGGGCAGCAGCTGATAAAACAGAATCTGTCGTACCTCTTCTATTTGTCTCTAAACCAAACAGAATATTATTGACATTTTTACGTAGTGAAAAATTAGTAAATTAAAAAAAAGACCCTAATAATGCATCTTTTAAAGTAGGTAAGTGCGGACAGTCATCAAAATAAAATTGAACATGATTTAGGATGAAGGATTTAAAATTAATATAAACGTTAGGTTTGGATATGATTTGGGGTAATAGAAACTTTGATATGTTTACTATTCAAAATAATACTGAGAGTAAATTTTGTGAACAATAATTTAGTTTAATACTTTCGGAATCATATTCCCTCAAGCTTAGCAGGGAATGCCCTGGTAAAATTTCTTCAGAATGAAGAACGTTATGTATGCAAATAGGGTATCCAGAAAATACAGGAAGTATTTTCTTGACAACCCATCCAGGAAGAGTGGGTGGATTCCAAGTCTCAATAGAATGAAGTGGCGCGATTTTAGTTATCAACACTTTTACTGACGTAATGAGACCTGTGCATTTGTCGTCCTCACAATTAGACAACATTGAAAGTGGAGTTATAAAATTGTTTAAAATAATTGTTTTCAAATAAGGCACAAATGCCGAACACGACGGATTTATATTTCTCACACCATGTTGCCTTATCTGCCCAAACAAATTTTCTACAGGATCTTGGTTAAAAGATCTTCCAGGAAACTCTGAATAATCAAGATTCAAAAGTTTTGTCTGAACAAGTAAGAAACCATGAAGTATAAAATTTAAATTGTGCAGTACCGGAGGACGAGCCTGTCGGAAGGCTTACGCGGAATAAATTTCATGGTATTTACGACGACAATAGCCTTTTCCAAAAGGTTGAATGTCTAATAAATTTGTTTGATGGATTTTGTGAAGGAACCGGTTCCTTTCCTCTCTCTAAATTTATTGGCTGTACCACTGTCCCATTAAGACTATCAAAAAGTTCATTACAAAAACCACAAATTGTTGATGTACCATAACCATCAATGCCAATCATATGTTTTTGTTCTCTAGAAACAAAGTTGCCTTGTGCCAACATACCAATGGTAGATTCCATTTTTGCACTAAAAACTTGCATACATATTGAAACCTTCATTTTATTGATACGACTTGGATGTACATGGTTCTCGGTAATTTTGTGCAATTGCTTTACAAAAAGTTCAGAATTTAAATAATAAGCATCTTCAATATGCTTCCATTTTGCAACCCAAGATACCCCATCAGTAGAGAAACTCAAATCCTTAGTGAGGAGATTATTGCGAATACATTTTAAAAGATGGGGATAATCGTATAAGAGTATTATTTCAATATCATCTATCAATATAATACCTTTACTTGGTTCATATCCGTGTCTTAATGCATTTGCACTAGTATTTTCAATAAGCATCCGATAAGCTTTACAGTTGGTTGATCCTTGGTCACAAACTGAAGCTATAATATTGAAACCAATAGCAGTTACTTTTCTAACAATTTCTTTAAAAAGCTTCACAATATCAGGAGCACTTGTTGAGGATTGGCAGAAAGTGAATGCTATTGAAGTCTTCCACTTTCCAAAAATGCCTCTTAACATGTACACCTGAGCATGATTAGCAAATTTTGAAGAACGGATCTGCCCATTATCTTCAAATCCCTCTACTATGTCTAAATGCTTTAAGTAGTCTAAATGAGCAGATAATGCCATCTCATCAAACATGATAACACATAGCCGGTCTTGTGCACTCATGCTTGACACCTGCTTCTCAAGATTATTCAAAAGGGATGTGCAGTTACCAGGTTTTAAAATAATATCTTTAGCCAAACCTTGCAACAAACGAGGACTAGGAAGACAAAATGTTTTAGAAAGAAAGGAATAATAATAAGTTTTCCTACTATGCTTGAAAACACTGAGTGCCAGAACTTTGCTGTCTAAGCTATATCTTCTTCCTTGACGTTTTTTGGTGGAATTAAAAATTTGATTTTGAAGGAAGTTTTTTCTTTTTAACTTTTCCATTTTATGTCTTTCAAGTTGTGCTACCTAAAGTTTGCTCCTGAGTGATTTGTTCTCCACAATACGTTTCCTGTTCTTACTTTGTAAATTTTCCTGCGCATTAAATTAATTTTTGGGTCCATGTTTCCACAGTTGTTAGCACAGATTGGAGGATTAAATACAGGAACTATAGAAAAAGTAATTAATAGAATTAATTGTGTAAAAAGTAACATAAAATGTAAAAATAATTTTAAACAAAACATACCATCATATATTGCTGTATTAGTTGGTTGCTGTTCCACAGAAATTTCATCAACATGTTGTTCTCGGTGATTATCTGAAACACTTCTCAAATTCAATAAATCATCTATTGGTTTATGTACACTAAAATAATCATTAGCATAAGATATGGAATCACCCATATCTACTTCTGTATCTCCTTTTTCTTCTGCATGGCAGGGTTCACAATCCAAATTTAATGAGTGCACTGACGGTTGAGCAGCTACAGCTAGTTAGTATAATCATCATAATTATTTTATAATTGAAATCAATAAATGCTGAATTTTATATTCGATAAAATCTACCTGGTAAATATAAGGTAGGTATCATTTGAGAAGTCCTCCTTCTAAAATATCAAAATGAACAGCACATACACGAGTATTATTAGTAATAATAACTGAATTTAAAATTACTGCAATCCACTGAAAATACTGCAGACTGTTCTTAGGAGGTAGCCTATGCATCGAATAATGGGCTGAGGTATTATTACAACCCTTAACAACACACTTCAAAACCATTTTACTAAACAATAATGTACATATAGAATCATGAATACACTTACTATAATCCATAATTACTTGCAAAATTGTCAATAAACAATTCACAACATACACCAAACACCTAAAACAAGTTTTAATTATTATTAACAGAAATACTATGTCTATATTACAATAAACACTATGAAACAGCACTATAAAATAGCAAAATGTGTCAGACACCATGCGTCTTGTCTATGACCATGCTGCTGAAAGACAGGCTCTAACACGATCGAGATACATAAAAATACTCATAAACATAAAATCTCCATAAAATTATGCCATCTCGTGACGGGATTTGGCAATATTTAGCGGTTCAATATATATATATATATATATATATATATATATATATATATATATATATATATATGTGTATATATATATTTATATATATATATATATATATATATATATATATATATATATATATATATATATATATATATATTGCTTTAAGTTCACATCGTCTGACTAATCCAACGCATATCCCTACTGTCCAAATTTATCCAGTTTCTCTCTGTTACTCGCCATGTTTCTGCGCCGTATAGTATACTCGACTTTACCAGCGTGTTATAGATGTTGTACTTCCCTTTTTCCTATTTCCGCACTCCAGAATATTCCATTTAGATATTAAACTTATTTTGTCTGGGTAACACCTAAATATGTCTATCTCTCTCTCGTAAGCTTTTATCGTTTTCTTGTTCTCTAACGGTACGTTCGTGAGTTGCTCATTAATCGGTAAGTTTTTTGTTTATTTAAGTTTAGTTCTATGCCCCAACTTTCGTATTCCTCTTGTGATTTTCTGGTCCTGTATCCGAAGTCCGCTATGTCGTTGTCAATTATTATCTGATCTTCCGCGAACTGTAACGTATGAATCTCTAATTTCTATACCCATCGCACTGCACTTTCACACAATCTCTTAGTATTCTTGCCTTATATATTTTAAATAAGGTTGGTGATATACAACATCCCTGACATATATATATATATATATATATATATATATATATGTATTTACCTTTCTTTATAGGAAAATCCTAGCCGAGATTGATAAAAATAAAATGGATTTCTTGGTTAGTGTTCGGCCTTTCTATGATTTGTATTAAAGTGTCGTTCCCGCTCTGAATCCACTCTGTCCTTCCTATTCGTTTCCCTGCATTCTTTCTGTATCAAATGTCTTACTATTATCTCATACAATTGTTTTAATATGCTTGTTAATAAGATTCTCCTGTAGTTGGTGACCTCTTTTTACCCCTAGTTATGGATTGGCGATCCTCGCAATTATTATGAATAGTTCTTGAGATTCGGTTATATTTATTCGGCATATATTCCTCGCTGTCATGGTAATCTACCCTATTTTAGCTCTCATATTGCCTCTTCTACCAAGTTTTCTATAATTTCCACACGTTGGCCTTCTATAGCTACTGGTGTTCGTGATATTGTACAAATTATGGTAGTTCTTCTGAACAATATTATATATAAATAATAGCAATATTATTTAAATTTTCTTTATTTCTCCAAATCGACGGTAACGGGTGTCTGCTTTTCATTAGGCTATCCAAATTGTATTCTATGTAGTCAACTTCGTCCAATTTATCAGACGTTGCCCATTATCATGTTTATGTTATTCTCCGTGCGATCAGATCACATTACCTCTAATCTCTTTCCCAATACGACTGTTAAAATCTCTTATCAGTATAAGTTCCCTTGTAGCGTATGTATATCATCTTTAACACCCCTTACTTTGCCCATTGGCCCTTGTTACTCCAGAAAACACATACATGTAGTCGTTTGCCTTCTACACCCGTTCCCTTCTTTGTTTCCGTTAACACAAAACAGGACCAAATTATCATAGATGGACGACGAACAAAATGACATTTTCCAGAAATGGTCTTATAATGAGCAGGGGACCCAATGCAGAGGAATTTGGCGTAAGTTTTTTGGCACGAATACAATTCCTTATGTATAAACACAGGAATAGGAAATCTTCTTTATTTTATACTACTAATGTTTTATTATTTAATATATACATAATCGTACAATAATTACACTAGTTTCCACCCTTTCGGGTCATTTGTGTATGCTAATTTCTAACTAACATACACTTGATATTGGCCTGCGAATGTCGAAATGAGTTCTGTAATTATTTTACGAATAGGTATGTACAGATTAATCAATAAAACTTTACTAGTATAAAATAATGAAAAACGACATGGTAGAGGTAGTAACTTAAATTTTTACATTATCCATACTTCATATGATAAAGTAATAAATTATAGAAAGTAATATTTTATTATTGAATGTGTATATATTTATTATTAAATATATTCTAAAATGTTAAAACGTAATTTGTTCTAAATTAATAATTATTATATAAAATATAACAATTAATTTATATTTTCGTACACCTTCACACACAATCCGTCTCCTAATATAAAAGTTTCAAATTAGGAGTAGAAGTATTTATGTATTCCGACTGGTATCCAAGAGTTGGATGAGATGTATATTTTAAATATCATTTCGGCGCGGTAGGAGAAATTCATTTACCGAAGGTCACGACCAATGCCATTGCAGATTCTTTCCTAATATCAGGGGAATTGGTGGTGGGGCAAAATTGCAATGTGATACATTATCTTAATATATTAATAGAACAACTAAAAACAATTACAATAATAAATATAAAAACTATTTTCTGTACGCTTGATATATTAATCACATATTTTATTCCTTTTCAAATAAAGATTTAATCTGAAGAATTTGAAACCAGTATCTAACATGTAGGAGTTTAAAAACACGTAAATTAAACAAATATATCGTATTTGTTTTTCTAATTGTAATTATGTAATTGTTAAAACTGAAGAAAGTAGCTCTATTTAATTGATAAAATTTATTTTAGAGGCCCAGTGATGAGGTCAAACCAAGTGCCCCACAAAAACCAGTTACGGCCTTATGTGGGCATAAAAGTGTTTTGGTGTCCATTTTATTAGTACATCCTTCTTTTTCAGTCTTGCGGTCCATAGTAACTTGAACATCCTTCTATGTAGCCACATTACGAATGTGTCGGCCTCGCATCCATATAGAAACATAGACCACAGGTCGTGTTTGGTGAACCTTTCCCTCATACTATTGTTTAGACGGTTATTTGAAAGTAATAGATTTAGTTTTATCAATGCTGTACTAGTTACTTCTATCTTGCAGATCATTTCTTCTTTCGGGTATATTGATTGATTTATCCAATTGTCTAGATGATTGGGCCGGCAACCCAACGTGCATGACGTGTAATTGTCAATTGTAAATTTAATAACCGAGTGTGCTATATTGCTTCAGTGGCTCATCGTGCTACCCTTGGGTAAGTACTTGAGCATCCTAGCAATAGACAACCAGATGGAGCATACGCGCATTCCACATGTAGTCCCAGAGGGGAAATGCAAAAGTTATATGCAACTTCGAGAACAATGGACAACGTTTAAAATGTCCATAAGACTACGTGTGTAATATTTCAGATTTTTTCGAGATATTAGTTCAATTTTAATTGTAAGATTCATAATTTATCATTCATGAATATACAGTACTTTAAATGCGTAGTAATACTATATATTTGAACAAATGAAAATTATTAAGAACATGTCTGTATCTATTGATTACATCTAATGTACGTTATGACTTAAAAAAATACTGTATAGTTTACAAATAAATTTAGCATGTGGCTAAACGAATGTTTATGTTAAACAACTCCGTTTATCGGATTTGAATCAAAACTTCATGCAGTTTTTATGATTTGTTTCCCCACAATATTCGAATTCATTATTTCGATATTTTATTATAATGATCAAAATTATAATCTCTGTCAAAAATAACACTGTACCTGTATTGTTTTTTTAAAATTAAAATTCGTTAAGTAAAGTGTATTTATTGTTTATCATAACTTAGTAATGTATATAGCATGCTTTTGTTTTAAATAATGGAAAACAAAACTTTTTATTTTGAACAAGAAACTTGATGTATTTTAAACAGTTATTGCCTTTATTTATTTTTTATTAAGGTTTCTAGTATAATTAATTTAATTAGCATGTAAAGGGTTATTTGGTATACACAAAACTAATACACTTTTTTGTTTATATTTCAAATTCTAGTGTATATTTTATGTAGAAAAGATATTATGGTTTAACTGCAAAATTTCTATATTCATGACGTAAAATAAATCTCACACTAATTATATCCGCTCTAGTCCAGTTTAAATTTCCCAACCTGATGCTTGACAAGAGAATACTCAATTCGTGAGTATTTATTAAAAAATAACGCAATATAATATTGTCTATAATTTTGCGGGTTGCATATAGTCTCAACCGACTTCCAATTGCTCCTGTGGTTTCGAGGTCATTGCCAACAAGTTGCCGGTTATGTTCCCCCTGTGTAGACAACAGCAACATAACTTTATGCACCCCACGTGTAGGGTATGAGTGAGGCCACCGTTACTGCGGTACAGAGGCACCGTCCTCTCAGTACCTATATAAATAATAAATTATACTCTAGATAAAAACATCAATGTAGTCACCAATTGTTGGTCTTGTTAGTTCTATATTATTTAGTTATAGGATTTAGATAAAAAACACTGTATGGGTAACCAATTTTATTATTATAAATAAAAATAAATACAGATTTAAAAGTTAATTCATATTGTGATGTTGCAGAAATTGTTCTTTGCTGAGTTGGAAACATGAAAACAAAATTACATTAATCATTAGCAGTCGTTGATGACACACTTACCATATTATCATTCTTAGTCCTGGCAAATTCTCTATTAATATAAAACAACATGAAATTAATTTATATTATTACAGAAATTGTATGAAAGTCTTATCTTATTGTTGATAAGATCAGCTTGCTTCTTGCAGGACATGCAGTTAATTTACGTTAAGTTTACTTTGTGTCTTGAATGTCTTCAGCACTTCTTTCAAGAGAGAAAATATTTATATTATTTGACCTAACCTGTTAAACAAAAACAAATAATAATCAGTAATAATAAAAAACTAAAATTAACAAAATAATGAATGATTTACTTTTTTGGTCCTGCCAAGATGTACATAAACATTTGTTCAAGTCACAAAGTGTTTGAATATCAAATATAAACCACTACTCAAAGAATAAAAAAGAGTCGAGCAGTATGACTCAATAACAATGCAACATATCAACATTGATGAGACAGAGACTTATATCTTCTCATGCTAGTGTTCTAAAACTTGTTGAATATCATTACACATTACTTTATCTACTGTCGTGACTGATTCTGTCTTCAAAAAATTCTAAAATTTACACAAACATCATCCATCCGCTATATTACAAATAACTTTTCAGATAGATATGTTTATACCTCGAATAAAAATACTTGTTTTTAAAATTAGGATCACGCGGGTACTTGCAACGATATTTAATAATACCAATGTATCTACTTATGCTTACTACAAATAAATATAATAAAGAAATTAAAGACTATACCTTCAAATTTTCAAACGTAAACTCACTGAATTAAGGTTATGTAATGAAAACAAACACAGAGTAAGAAAAACAAACCACAGAGTAAGACAGAGGGAGCATAAGCGCATTCGGCATGTAATCCCAGAGGGGAAATGCAAACGCGGTATGCAACTTCAGGAACAATGGACAGTGTTTGAAATGGCCACATGTATAATGTTTCAGCTTTTCATTAATGAAGGTACAGTACTTTAAATGGGTATTTTAATAGTAGATATTTGATTAAATGGAAATTATTAAGCACATGTCTGCATCTTTTGTTTACATCTAATTTACTAAAAAAACGAAGGAAGAAAACTTGATATAATCAGCTGATAAATCAGCTGCTAAGAGCAACAGCTGAAGTATATATTATTTATTTTATTTATATATTTATTCTATTGCTAAATGTAATAATTTTAATGCCGAATCCAAAAGGCAGTTATATAATAAATTGGTGCAATTTTGTGGTGATTAGTATATAAATATATATATATATATATATATATATATATATATATATATATTTATTGTTCGTTACATAACTACATATAAATAGACATATCGTCGCCTAAGCGCACCACACATCTAAAATTTTGTTCGAGGTTGGCAGGAGAGAGAAAAACTGATTATAAAATGTTTATAATCAGAGTAATTAAATTGCTCCTAAGAAGGTAAAGAATGGGGCAAATCGCCATTTTTCTCCATGTAAACCTTATGGACTTCCGGTTGAGCTGTTTAGGCTTCCTATTGGTCGGATTTGAAATCTGAGTTGTGATTTGGGTTGCCTATGCCGACACCTCGAGACGTTTTTTTGATATTGACCGCAGGGTTGAAAATAGGGGATGCACAAAATAAAATGTAATTTGAGTTGCCTATGTCGTGTGAGGTATCAAACGAATGGGCGTAACAAGCAGAATTTAAAAATGTCGATAAGAAATTTTTTTCTCATTCGTGATTGGTTGTAGGTGAGTTTAAAGTTTCGAGTGATAAGCGCTTCCGCGGTGTGGTGTAATGAATGTGATAAGTCGACGTTCGAGCTCGATGACGCTGTGTGTATGATAATCTTCAACGAGGTACGTAATGCGCATGCGCCGTTTGGCCACAGTGCATATTTGAATTGTTATTTCGGCGGTAGATGGTAGGCGGGAGATTTAAAAAAATAAAAAATTGAAACGCTTCCGCGGCGTGCTGCAAGTGATAAGGTAGTTTGGTCGGCGCGGTAAACGGCGATAATAAAGTCGCGGTTCGCGGGGATTTGCATGCAGGTAGGGGGGGTGAGATGGTAAAGTCGCGGTTCGCGGGGATTTGCATGCAGTTGGGGGGGTTGAGATGGTAGGTATTGTATGATATGTAATATTAACCGTTTTATACGCATAATAATAAATACTATAATTTGAGTGAGGATGATATTGATCAAATTAGAGCTTTATATGCTGCAAAACCTCAAAGTACTACTACAACAACAACTACTACCACTACTCCATTAACAACATCAACATCAGCTATAAGTACGACAACGGTATTGAGTAGTTTTGCTAGAAATTTAAAACCAAATCATACCACAAGCATCAGCAGCAGCAGCAAAGAAAAATCATTGGGGGAACATCAATTCATTTTTTCAAAGACAACAACAACAACAACAACAATCGCTGCAACAAAAACGTGGTACCAAAAGATGCCCCACATGTAAACATCCTCTGGCTGTGTTGTAAAAGGAGGAGGAGGAGGTGGAGGAGGAAGTGGGGAAGTCGAGCGGCGAAGATTGTGTTTTGCTGTTTGATACATGTACCATTAGTTACCATCCAATCACGGGGAAGAATCGGAATAAATATATCACGCTCAAGTACCGAGGAGTTCAGTTCAAGTTAGATCATCAGTTGGCTCGCAAGTTGGAGGGATTGTTCCAGCTGATTAACTACCGGTTGGAGCGATTAAAAAGTTTAAATTTCGCTGATTACTACAATCAATGCCTGCTGCACTTCCTGCAACCACAGGTATTAGCAGAAGAAGACAAGAGTGGGATAATAAGCTCGTTGCAGGCGCTACTGCAAACCTCAACTCAGGGCTATTACATCGAGATGGTGGAATGTATGTATGAGGTAATTGCATATAATAGAAACAAGTTTGTGAAAGACATAGAAACAACACGACAGTGTCATGGTTAAAGTTGCGAAAGAAACAACTAGTTGTGAGGAAGAATATCAGCTGAGAAGAAAATTACGATTGGAGAGGCACATTAGAAAAATCCAACAGTTAAAATTAACAATCAAAAGCTACGAAGATGCGAAAAAGTGTTACCAGCTTTTTTCCAAACTTTGCATCTGTGAATAAGTGCTGTAGTTGTTATTGTCGAGGGCAATATAAACTACATTTAATGAGACACATACCAACATATGAATTGCATGCCATATGGAATTCGCTCCCATTATATTTTAAAGAAGATGGTGACATTGTTGCATGTCTTCCGTGCTTCGAACACTATAATTTACCGGGGGACAGGGATCATATCGATGGACCCCCTCCACCTCGACACCGATGCTATAAATGCTTAAACATCGAGCAGGAACAACCACAGTAGTTGAAATACACATGAGTTTGAGTTGTGATAAAAATAGAAATAAATTAAAATGTTGACAAACATTGCAAATGTTGTGCTAATGGTTGGGGTATTCGAGACATCGTTCTATTCCACCATACCCAGCGCCGAAATTGAGGAATGTCATATCATCATGGACGATGGTAAAAATGATACGTGGCCTTTTGGATGGAAGAGAATGATTCTGTTACCTGCCACCCAACCACCAACATGTGTTACACAAATTGATGGAAGTGACATCGAGGATGGTGTTATCAATTTTAAATTAATGTATGTATTTCCAAACCGATCATATTACAAAACCGAGCAATGGTTCCATCATGTGATGAAATTACCCACAATCCCAAGAGAAGAAGATGACATTGCGTTACAACCAGTAATGCAAGTAGTCGAATACATTCCCAGCACAAAATTATTCGAAGAGCAAGAAGAAGTCTACTCCCCTAGCACAGCATTCTTTGAAGAGGAAGAAGAAGACAACTCCTCTACAACATCTAGAGAATATGTATCATCATCGGCTCAATGTTCCCCAGCAAAGAAGTCCCCGAAATATACCAAAGTAATTGCAATTTTTGCCGTTAATTTATGTATAATTCTATATATCTTTCATTATTTCATTCAATCAATTATGCTTTTGATTGATTTATGTATGGATTAATGTTGTTGTTGCTTGTAATAACAAAAATAAAATAAATAGATATATATATATATATATATATATATATATATATATATATATAAACTTGCATGGTTTTCTTACCTTTTTCTTTCTCAGTAGCAGCAGAATAAATAAATAAAACAATATATTTAAAAAGGTAAGTAAAATATTTATTCATTTAAATTAATCAATTAATACATTTCATTTAACATTTATAAGTTCCTAAATAAGATTTACATGCACTACAATAATGTTTGCTATTCTTGAGAGAGTGAAAACAATAAGGAATACATGGAGCGCAAATACATATACAACATAACAAAGCAAATAAATGAGTCTTACAACTAGATTTATATTCAACAGTAGTCATGTCGGTGACATTACAAGACTTGCAATAACTCAACTGAGAATGCGGTCCAAACATGTTTACACTGTCACTATCAACTGAAAAATGATTAAATAACTTCACAATGCATTCGATTTATGAATCCAACTATTCTGGGATTTATCAAGCCCCAACCACTTCACATACACCCTGGCTCCTTTGCGTCGCAGCACCTTTTCAACCAAGTAGACATCTTCATGTTTCGCTTTTTGCAGTTCATGTTCATAAAATGCCCCCTGAATTGGACTACTTAGCATATCATTCAATAAATATGTTACCGGACTGCTAATCTTAATCTTTTCAATTTTGAACAACTCGGTAGACCAATTTGGTGTATAACCTTTATCAAACAATGCCTTCTGCTTACTTATGCGTACAACATCACCAACATGAAATTGTCCTTTGGCGGAAATCTTCAAATGTGAATAAACCCCTTTGAGCAAGTCTTTTTCATTTCCACGATTTACATCTTTGGGTTTCATGCCAGTTGTTCTATGTCGTGTAGCATTGTACTCTGCTGTAACTTCCCCCAGTCTTGAGTACCAATTATACTTTCCATTCAAGCTGAATGCTCGATACAATTTATCTTTTAACGTTCTAATAACTCGCTCCGCCATGCATGCTTTCATAATGGTGTACGTGGAATAATGATTCACATTATGCTTTTTCATTAACGCATTAAATTGTTGGTTGTAAAACTCTTTACCCTGATCGGTTTGCAGATTTCGGGGTATACGTCCACCTGAAGTTTGAAAGATGTTCTTGAATGCTTCCGTTAAACTTGCTGCAGATTTGTCTTTTAACGGCATAGTCCATAGAAATTTCGAGAAACAATCAATCACCACCAGTATGAATTTATAGCCTTTATTTTCACGAGCATACGGACCAAATTCGGCTAAATCTGCTTGCCATAAATCATCTATACCTTTTAGTATAACTCTACGTCTCTTGAAATTTTTCCTTGCTGGTTTATGTAACTCATTCACTACGTCCTGCTTGATGGATCCCGATTTTAGGGGGTCCATGAGGAATATCTTTAAAATCCACCACGCCTGCGGGCGCAAGCACTTTAGATTCACCTTGCGGTTGTTGTAATAAAGTATGTCGATTTTTTTAATATCAGCAGCTAACGTTTGTAACTCCTTTTCAACCTTATCTTTAAATGTAGTATATTTACTATGTTTCGTATTTATATTCGTTGTCAATGCTGTTAGAACATTACTTATTGAGGAATCACATTCCACAGATTTATTGTTCAGTATGTTTATATTATTTTGTACTTCTATAGTTTTATCATTCAATATTCTAAAATTATTTTCCATTTTTTTATTAAAGGCCTCGTATTTACTATGTTTCGTATTTATATTTTCTGTTAGCGTTTTAAGTACAGTGCCTATTTTCATATTACATTCTTTTACTTCTAAATCAATTTCATTTTTAAAGCCTTTTAACTCACTTGCAAATTCTTTTAAATACAACACTTCCTGATTGAGTACATCACTGATATTAAGCAAGTCTTTATGAATTGTATGGACCTTATCATTAACCTTATTCAAGTAGTGATTAACATCTGCAATATTTGTATCAACAAAATCTTTAGTGGCAGCATCCGATTTGTCCAGTGGTTCATTTATATTACAGATTCGTTTATTCTCAACATTAAAATTACCAGCACGTGTAAAAAGAAACCCAGGACCAGGAGGACCGCGGGAAATGCCACTTTTACGATTTGAATGACGTCCGAACTTGTCAATACTCATACTGCTTATGATCACAAATTATTCTCTCACTCTATTATATTTGTTTCGCGTAATTCCTCTTCAATAGCAACGATTTCATTATGATGTGATATATTCCCTGCTTTCTTCCATGCATGTAAAAGACACAAACGCTCCACCAACTCCTCAAGATTATCCCAGTATCGATATTGTACTTTTACTATATTATTACTAATCGTATTAGGTATTTGTAAAGTTGAATCAAATATACCTCTGCCGGATGTCGATGAGGAGGGTCCTGACCAAGAATGAGTGCGCGAAATGGCTTTGTCAAACAGCGGTTTAATTATTTGAATATATTTTTGTGATCTTGTTCCTTGAATCTGTGCATTTGGATCGAAATTTCTCTTCAGCACACTGGTTCTTTCCAAAATATCCTTATAATTGCGTTTGTCATTTGCATTAAAACCTAGAGGGTTTTTCTTAAATAACAATTCATATAGACCTGGTGTACCAATGTATTTAATTCCTTCTATTATTAAATCATCTCCAATGATCTCAACATTCGAATTTGCAATGCTCCATTTTTCAGCATGTGGGTTAAAGCGAATACCGTGATGTGTGTCAAATGCATCGTCTCCATCTTTTATCAACATTTCCACATAGTGTCTCGGTAAAGGAGCATAATCTTGTAAATAAGACTCTAGAGCTTGGTGATCTATGTCTTCGCTAAACGTTTGATACATGTGCCGATCACTTTCAAATACATTTTCATCATCATCATATTCGACATCACCATCAGAAACTTGCGAAGAATGTTCGTATGAAATTTCCTGTTCAGCTGGTAAAAAATCCACTCGCTTAGGTTTAGGTTTCTGTATAAAATTACTCGCTTTACGTTTAGCACCAACACTAATAAAGTTACCATCATCATCATCATCATCACTTTCTTGTTGTGGTTGTTTGCTTTTGGATGGAGACAATTTAGGAATTTTAGAGGGTGTGCTTTGTTTCACTTTAATATTTGAGACAAGGTGTTGTGGACTATGTAGTTGTTGTTGTTGTTGTTGTTGTTGTGATGTGACTATTAAACTCTTCAAGGGTTCGATAAGAGGCTTGTAAGTTTTATTTAGTAATTCATCTTCTTCGGTTCCATTCAGTTTCATAGCCAGTAACTTTTTACGAATAGCTTTTTGAGCATCAATCAGCCTCCGTTGAACATTTCTACCCATCACGCAGTATTTTCCACAACAGCTTTCAAGGGATTTAAAACAGCTAATAACAGGTTTTAACAGGTTTAATCAGCTAATAAACAGCTTTTAATAGGTTTAATCAGCTAAAAATCAACTTTTAACAGGTTTAAACAGATAATAATCAGCTTCTAACAGGTTTAAACAGATAATAATCAGCTTCTAACAGGTTTAATCACCTTCTCCTCCATTAGTGTGGTTGCAAGTGATGATCTGGATCTATTTACCCATAATTATATACTGATCTAGATATTTACGATATCTCCCCTTATCTATGTTGCAATCTTTATCCACCGTTATAAAACCGTAGGGCTCTATCCAACATGCTGCACACATTTCCTTGAATTTATCGAAACTCATATCACTGCTAATGTGATCGTTGTAAACATGTTTTAGATTTAAATCATCCTGTTAAGAGTATTATAAAATTAGCATTATCACGTATGAGATGTTTGGGAATGCGAGTATATGTTTGACACAAATAAAAAGAATCAATATTATTATGTCGTCCCATGCTGAAATATTCTCGTATCACATCCTGTTTGTCGCAAGCCACATCGTCGAATATAAAAATTGAATCAGGTTTCGCATCGCTTGGTTTCATAATGTCTACATTCTCTTTGAATGAAAAATATCCAACACCCTTGAGGGGCTTTAAAACTTTTGCAAGAAACTCATATTTGGGTTGATAAAATGATTTGGAATAAACATACACATTTTTAAACTTTAGCCCATTTTCATCAAAGAGACTCAACATTACGTTCGATTTGCCGCAGTTTGATGGACCACAAATTAAACATCTCAACGTGTTGGGGAATAAAAGACCATGTCGTCGCTCTTTCGCGAGTGACATGCCTTCGCCAACACATGTATCAAGATATGAATCTTGATCGGCAGAGATAGTTCTGTTTAACGAATCGCATGATACTAAAGTATTCAAGTGGGTATGCAACCATATATACATGAGCGCCTTTATCGGCGTGTGGCCTAACTAAAAGCGCCATCTAGCGGCAGCTAGTCAAAACTACAAGTGTACATTTGGTTGCCTGCATCCAAGATGGCGGCGGGAAATTCAAATTTAAATATACAGGGTGATCAAAATATAAAAATCCAAGATGGCGGCGGTTGCAATATACAGGGAGATCAAAAAATAAAAATCTAAGATGGCGGCGGTTACAATATACAGGGTGATAAAAAAATATCAATAAAAATCCAAAATGGTGGCTACTGAACGTGAGCTGTCAAAAAATCCAAAATGGCCACTTCCGGTCAAAATATAAAATGTCCGAAATCGAAAAATAGCAACTTCCGGTCGCGACTTCCGGTCGTCCAAATGGTGTCATGTACATGTCGTGTACTCAAATGAAAGCGCTCGACGCGAGGTGCACGAATTTGAGGTTATTTTGAGTCTAAGGTCCTTGTGGCACCAGTTGGCTTCCTGCTGGGTAAATATGGGGCATGTGACGTAATAAAAGAGGCAGTAGCTGCATTTCAAACAATCCTTTTATTTTTAAACATTAAAAAGACAAAAACATAATATTTAACAATCAGCCATGTAAGTATAATAATCATCAGATACCTTTTCAAAATTTCTATTTATACATTCAATCATATAAAAAGCATTATTCGTGTTATTTATACTATTATCACGTATTACAGTTTTTAAGCCCTCACATAAATTTTCTACAGGTAATGATAAATCCAAACCTGTAACTACAATTAATTCATAGTAATCTTTAAAATCCTCCTTAAGAAACATTTCTAATTTATAATTTATCAGCTCTTTCAACTGATTTAAATTGTTGAACGTTTCTTCTGATATCATAACTTCTGATGCAATACAATTAATCGTAATAACTTCATAATTTTTATATTCTAAACGTCCCACCCTATGATATTTCCCGAGATTCAGACATTTTCCGTTGGGTATGGATAACACATCGATATCACAAAACTGGAACCACTCTTCTTGTGTGAATAACACTTGGTTGTATACGCCCCAAATGTTAATGATAGGTTTGAAGTCGTGATGCGGACTGAGCCCCACTGAAACATGCTTCGTGTTGCTTTTGTTTAATTGGTAGGTAGTTTCACCCAGCAGGAAACCTTGTCTTTTGAATGCCTCGTTCAATTGGCGACGATCGTGTACGCTACATATCCATTTTGTCCAAGTTGTTCAATTAAAACCCGCGGATTGCTATGTTCTAACATTGTTTTTTGGTTGATGCTTTTTACTGCTGCTACATCTTTCTTTTGAGCCGTACTCGTAAATATTTCACAACCATCAGCTTCTCTGAGAGACTTAAGTTTCTTTGATTTAGGCTCGAACATGTTGATAGAACAAGTAGATGTGACTAACTGACTGACTATTGAACAACTAGAGCGCCTTATATAGTTTATTTGAAACAAACAGGAAGTATTTCCTGCGCGATAAGACATTTCGGCTGATAAGCGAATCACGTCTGTACAAGTTTCATACATCTTCGCTAAATAAACAGGATATATTTCCTGTGTGATAAGGTATTTCCACTGAAATGAACAGGATATATTTCCTATGTGATAAAACATTTCCGCTGATAAGCAGGAAGTATTTCCTGCACGATAACAGGTTTCGAGTGTTAACGGTTTTTAATACAGGATATGGTAGTGATAAACAAACAGAAACCGGATGCATTTCCCACTGCTGATTGGCTGATGAATTTATTGCCAGAGTATAAATACCACGGAATTCTATTAAATTAATTAGTCTTATCATAATCAACGAAAATGTCACAACCAGAGTATCCTACAATACACATGCCTGAAGATCAGTGTGATTCTGGAAGAAGTTCACCAACAGCATTCCTCGACACCATGTTGCAAAACTATGAGGAGGAGATGAAAAGTGAATGTCGACTGGTGAATGAAGTTGGCTATTCCCTATCTCACCAACTCTCTGTATCAACCGGATTTAGTGCCATACGAGGATTCTATCAGTGCGTGCGACTCTATAGCTCAAAAGGGAGCATCACCTTTATTCCAATCGAATGGTCACAGTTGAAGAAGCAATTGCTGACAATAGAGGAAAAGATTCTCTCAATATCGTTACCTGTGGGGAAGACAATATCTAGGAAAAGAAAGTGTGAAAACTGCAGCTGCCATCTTCAAGACATAACCAATCATCATCAAATAGAAGTAGGTTAAGAAGGTTCATGCAGCAGTTTTCGAGCCCATGTTATTCTTATGGCACATCCGGTTGACCAATTTTGTGTGTAGGGATGCAGCGATGGGGTGTATTTGAAATCTGACTTGTGATTTGGGTTGCCTACACCAGCCCCTCGAGACGTTTTTTGAATTATGACCCTGGGGTTGAAACTAGGGGTGGCATACAACAGGTGTACATTTGGTTGCCTACATACAAGGGGACGGCGGGAAAATTCAAATATAATTATACAGGCTGATCAAAAATTAAAATCCAAGATGGCGGGCGGCTGTCGCAATATACAGGTTGATCAAAAATTTATATCCAAGATGGCGGCTGCCGCATCATACAGGGTGATCAAAAATTAAAATCCAAGATGGCGGCGGCTGTCGCAATATACAGGGTGATCAAAAATTAAAATCCAACATAGCGGGCGCTTTACGCGCTTTGGCCACTTCCGGTCGAAATATAAAATGTCTAAAATAGAAAAATAGCAACTTCCGGTCCGACTTCTGGTCGTCCAAATGGTGTCGTGTTTGTACTCAAATGAAAGGTCTTGACGTCAGGAACACGAATTTGCAGTTATTTGGTGTCTAAGGCCCTTGTGGCACGAGTTCGCTTTTTGCTGTGTAAATATAGGTATGTGACATATCAAATGAAAGGCCTCGGTGTTAGGAGCACAATTCCGATGTGTGTGTGTGTGTTGAAGATTTGAATCTCAATATCGGTTTCCCCCCCGCAGTGCACCAGCTCTCATGCACCAATGGCTCAGACGTTCCACTAGGGTGTTGTTTTTTGTTGTTGTTTTTGTTGTTGTTCCAATTTGCGTGCTCCACTCGAGGTGGATGTGAAAAGCGGGGAACGCGGGGTCACGCGGGGACACGGGGCGGTTTATTTCGAATTATTCAAATGAAATTGATTCGTTGTTTATCCATAGCAACTCGTCATTTTCACAGACAAATTTGGGGTACTTTTGTCTAAACAGACAGGAACTATTTCCTGCGCGATAACATGTTTCGAGTGATAACAGTTTTTAATACAGGATGTGGTAGTGATAAACAAACGGAAACCGGATGCATTTCCGCTGATAAATTAGTACAGTCTATACATGTTTCATAAATATCACACTGCTGATTGGCTGATGAATTTATTGCCAGAGTATAAATAGCTAGATTTTTTATAATTTAGTAGTAGTCATCGTTTCAATGAATAACAACGCGGTAGAAATTCGAATTGAAGAAAATCAGTGTGATTCTGGAAGAAGTTCACCAACAGCATTCTTAAACAACATGTTGCAAGACTTTGAAGAGGAGCTGAAAAGTGAACGTCGACTTATTAATGAAGTTAGTTATTCCATATCAAATTCTATATCCATTTCAACTGGGTTTAGTACAATTAGAGGATACCACCAATGTATGCGACTCTACAGCTCAAAAGATAGCATCACCTTTATTCCAATCGAATGGTCACAGTTGAAGAAGCAATTGCTTACAATAGAGGAAACGTTTGTCACAATATCTTTACCAGTGGAGAAGACAAAATCGAGGAAAAGAAAATGTGAAAACTGCAGCTGTCATCTTCAAGATATAAGCAATTATCAAACAGAAACGAATGTGGAAGAACCAGCAGTGCAAGTGATTGATAATTGTACAATAAAATTTCAACGACCAACGTTTAAAAATAAGAACATCGTTGTGATAATCACGCGGAGAGGAGTAACCCTAAAACTCGATGTCGAAGCATTGCGAAAGTTATGTGGATTGGGTTCTTTAGTTGATTATCGTTTGGAGAGATTGAAATCCTTAAATTTCGCGGATTATTATAACCAGTATGTGCTGCACTTTTTAAACATGCGTGAAGATTGCGAGGTAATATCCACTCTGGAAAGTTTGCTGGAAACTTCCACACGAGGATATGCTTTTGAAAGTGTTGAATGTATGTATGAAGTAATAGCATACAATAGAAACAAGTTTGTACAGGACGTGCAAACAACACGTCAGTGTAATGGTTAAAGTCGCCAAAGCAACAAGGGGTGAGGAAGAAGAAGAACATCAGCTGCGAAGAAAAGTACGATTGGAGACGCACATTAGAAAAATCCAACAGTTAAAATTAACAATCAAAACCTACGAAGATGCGAAAAAGTGTTACCAGCTTTTTTCCAACCTTAGTATCAGTGAATAAGTGTTGCAGTTGTCACTGTCGGGCACAATATAAACTACATTTAATGAAACATATATCGGCATGTGAACTGGACTTAATGTGGGACACACTTCCATCATATTTGAAAGAGGATAGAGACATTGTTGCATGTCTTCCATGCTTTGAACATTATAATTTACCGGGGGAAAGAGATCATATCGATGGACCCCCACCACCTCGCCACAGATGTTATAAATGCGTAAACATCGAGCAGGAACAGTCACAGTAGTCGATATTTGATACACGCGAGTTCGAGCTGTGAAACATTAAAATGTTGATGAACATTGCAAATTTTGTGTTGCTGGTTGGTGTATTTGATAAGTCGTTCTATGCCACCATACCCACTGCTGAAATTGAGGAATGCTATATTATCATGATTGAGAAGAGAATGATTCTGCTACCTGGGACCCTACCACCAACATGTGTCACACAAATTGAAGGAAACGACATCGAAGATGGTGTTATCAATTTTAAATTAATGTATGTATTTCCAAATCGATCATATTACAAAACCGAACAATGGCGGAGCTATATATCCAAGTTACCAACCTCAAGAGAAGAAAAAAATAGCATCACACTCAACAATAATACATTACAACCAGCAATACAAGTAGTGGAATATATTCCAAGCACACAATTATTTGAAGAGCAAGAAGAAGTCAACAACCCTAGCACAGAATTATTCGAAGAGGAAGAGGAAGAAGTCAACTCTTTATCTACAACTTCTAGAGAATATGTATCATCATCTTCTGAATGTTCCCCAGCAAAGAAGTCCCCCAAATATACCAAAGTAATTGCAATTTTTGCCGTTAATTTATGTATAATTCTATATATCTTTCATTTCATTCAGTCAATTATGCTTTTGATTGATTTATGTATGGATTAATGTTGTTGTTTGCTTGTAATAACAAAAATAAATATATATATATATATATATATATATATATATATATATATATAAACTTGTATGGGTTTCTTACCTTTTTCTTTCTCAGTAGCAGCAGAATAAATAAATAAAACAATATATTTAAAAAGGTAAGTAAAATATTTATTCATTTAAATTAATCAATTAATACATTTCATTTAACATTTATAAGTTCCTAAATACGATTTACATGCACTACAATAATGTTTGCTATTCTTGAGAGAGTGAAAACAATAGGGAATACATGGAGCGCAAATACATATACAACATAACAAAGCAAATAAATGAGTCTTACAACTAGATTTATATTCAACAGTAGTCATGTCGGTGACATTACAAGACTTGCAATAACTCAACTGAGAATGCGGTCCAAACATGTTTACACTGTCACTATCAACTGCAAAATGATTAAATAACTTCACAATGCATTCGATTTATGAATCCAACTATTCTGGGATTTATCAAGCCCCAACCATTTCACATACACCTTGGCTCCTTTGCGTCGCAGCACCTTTTCAACCAAGTAGACATCATCATGTTTCGCTTTCTGCAGCTCGTGCTCGTAAAATGCTCCCTGAATTGGACTACCTTGCATATCATTCAATAAATATGTTACCGGACTGCTAATCTTAACCTTTTCAATTCGAAATAATTCAGTAGACCAATTTGGTGTATAACCTTTATCAAACAATGCCTTCTGCTTACTTATGCGTACAACATCACCAACATGAAATTGCCCTTTGGCGGCAATCTTCAAATGTGAATAAACCCCTTTGAGCAATTCTTTCTCATTTCCACGATTTACATCTTTGGGTTTCATGCCAGTTGTTCTATGTCGTGTAGCATTGTACTCTGCTGTAACTTCCCCCAGTATTGAGTACCAATTATACTTTCCATTCAAGCTGAATGCTCGATACAATTTATCTTTTAACGTTCTAATAACTCGCTCCGCCATGCATGCTTTCATAATGGTGTACGTGGAATAATGATTCACATTATGCTTTTTCATTAACGCATTAAATTGTTGGTTGTAAAACTCTTTACCCTGATCAGTTTGCAGATTTCGGGGAATACGTCCACCTGAAGTTTGAAAGATGTTCTTGAATGCTTCCGTTAAACTTGCTGCAGATTTGTCTTTTAACGGCATAGTCCATAGAAATTTCGAGAAACAATCAATCACCACCAGTATGAATTTATAGCCTTTATTTTCACGAGCATACGGACCAAATTCGGCTAAATCTGCTTGCCATAAATCATCTATACCTTTTAGTATAACTCTACGTCTCTTGAAATTTTTCCTTGCTGGTTTATGTAACTCTTTCACTACGTCCTGCTTGATGGATCCCGATTTTAGGGGGTCCATGAGGAATATCTTTAAAATCCACCACGCCTGCGGGCGCAAGCACTTTAGATTCACCCTGCGGTTGTTGTAATAAAGTATGTCGAATTTTTTTAATATCAGCAGCTAACGTTTGTAACTCCTTTTCAACCTTATCTTTAAATGTAGTATATTTACTATGTTTCGTATTTATATTCGTTGTCAATGCTGTTAGAACATTACTTATTGAGGAATCACATTCCACAGATTTATTGTTCAGTATGTTTATATTATTTTGTACTTCTATAGTTTTATCATTCAATATTCTAAAATTATCTTCCATTTTTTTATTAAAGGCCTCATATTTACTATGTTTCATATTTATATTTTCTGTTAGCGTTTTAAGTACAGTATCTATTTTCATATTACATTCATTTACTTCTAAATCAATTTCATTTTTAAAGCCTTTGAACTCATTTGCAAATTCTTTTAAATCCAACACTTCCTGACCGAGTACATCGCTGACATTTAGCAAGTCTTTATTAATTATATCAGTCTTATCATTAACCTTATTCAAGTAGTGATTAACATTTGAAATATTTGTATCAACAAAATCTTTAGTGGCAGCATCCGATTTGTCCAATGGTTCATTTATATTACAGATTCGTTTATTCTCAACATTAAAATCACCAGCACGTGTAAAAAGAAACCCAGGACCAGGAGGACCGCGGGCAATGCCGCTTTTACGATTTGAATGACGTCCGAACTTGTCAATACTCATACTGCTTATGATCACAAATTATTCTCTCACTCTATTATATTTGCTTCGCGTAATTCCTCTTCAATAGCAACGATTTCATTATGATGTGATGTATTCCCTGCTTTCTTCGATGCATGTAAAAGACACAAACGCTCCACCAACTCCTCAAGATTATCCCAGTATCGATATTGTACTTTTACTATATTATTACTAATCGTATTAGGTATTTGTAAAGTTGAATCAAATATACCTCTGCCGGATGTCGAAGAGGAGGGTCCTGACCAAGAATGAGTGCGCGAAATGGCTTTGTCAAACAGCGGTTTAATTATTTGTCTATATTTTTGTGATCTTGTTCCTTGAATCTGTGCATTTGGATCGAAATTTCTCTTCAGCACACTGGTTCTTTCCAAAATATCCTTATAATTGCGTTTGTCATTTGCATTAAAACCTAGAGGGTTTTTCTTAAATAACAATTCATATAGGCCTGGTGTACCAATGTATTTAATTCCTTCTATTATTAAATCATCTCCAATGATCTCAACATTCGAATTTGCAATGCTCCATTTTTCAGCATGTGGGTTAAAGCGAATACCGTGATGTGTGTCAAATGCATCGTCTCCATCTTTTATCAACATTTCCACATAGTGTCTCGGTAAAGGAGCATAATCTTGTAAATAAGACTCTAGAGCTTGGGGATCTATGTCTTCGCTAAACGTTTGATACATGTGCCGATCACTTTCAAATACATTTTCATCATCATCATATTCGACATCACCATCAGAAACTTGCGAAGAATGTTCGTATGAAATTTCCTGTTCAGCTGGTAAAAAATCCACTCGCTTAGGTTTAGGTTTCTGTATAAAATTACTCGCTTTACGTTTAGCACCAACACTAATAAAGTTACCATCATCATCATCATCATCACTTTCTTGTTGTGGTTGTTTGCTTTTGGATGGAGACAATTTAGGAATTTTAGAGGGTATGCTTTGTTTCACTTTAATATTTGAGACAAGGTGTTGTGGACTATGTAGTTGTTGTTGTTGTTGTTGTTGTTGTTGTGATGTGACTATTAAATTCTTCAAGGGTTCGATAAGAGGCTTGTAAGTTTTATTTAGTAATTCATCTTCTTCGCTTCGATTCAGTTTCATAGCCAGTAACTTTTTACGAATAGCTTTTTGAGCATCAATCAGCCTCCGTTGAACATTTCTACCCATCACGCAGTATTTTCCACAACAGCTTTTAACGGATTTAAAACAGCTAATAACAGGTTTTAACAGGTTTAGTCAGCTAATAAACAGCTTTTAATAGGTTTAATCAGCTAAAAATCAACTTTTAACAGGTTTAAACAGATAATAATCAGCTTCTAACAGGTTTAAACAGATAATAATCAGCTTCTAACAGGTTTAATCACCTTCTCCTTCATTAGTCTGGTTGCAAGTGATGATCTGGATCTATTTACCCATAATTATATACTGATCTAGATATTTACGATATCTCCCCTTATCTATGTTGCAATCTTTATCCACCGTTATAAAACCGTAGGGCTCTTTCCAACATGCTGCACACATTTCCTTGAATTTATCGAAACTCATATCACTGCTAATGTGATCGTTGTAAACATGTTTTAGATTTAAATCATCCTGTTTGAAGAGTATTATAAAATTAGCATTATCACGTATGAGATGTTTGGGAATGCGAGTATATGTTTGACACAAATAAAAAGAATCAATATTATTATGTCGTCCCATGCTGAAATATTCTCGTATCACATCCTGTTTATCGCAAGCCACATCATCGAATATAAAAATTGAATCAGGTTTCGCATCGCTTGGTTTCATAATGTCTACATTCTCTATGAATGAAAAATATCCAACACCCTTGAGGGGCTTTAAAACTTTTTCAAGAAACTCATATTTGGGTTGATAAAGTGATTTGGAATAAACATACACTTTAGCCCATTTTCATCAAAAACATTACGTTCGATTTGCCGCAGTTTGATGGACCACAAATTAAACATCTCAACGTGTTGGGGAATAAAAGACCATGTCGTCGCTCTTTCGCGAGTGACATGCCTTCCCCAACACATGTATCAAGATTCATGATCGGCAGAGATAGTTTATGTTTAACGAATCGCATGATACTAAAGTATTCAGAATACTGTTACTGCATATAAACGAGTTGTAAAGTGCATGTGTATTCATAACAATATGTATGTCGGAAGAGGTATCATCAATTCACTCATCAACAAGCTCCCGTTCGAGATACATGTACCTGGAGGTTACCAGTATTGTGGGCCGGGTACTAAGTTAGAGAAACGTTTAGCAAGAGGTGATCCTGGTATTAATCCTCTAGACAGTGCATGCAAACAACACGACATTGCATACTCGCAAAGTAACATTCTGTCCGATCGACATAGAGCAGATAAAATTCTTCAAGAAGCCGCTTGGAAACGAGTGAAAGCAAAAGACGCCAAGTTTGGTGAGAGAGCGGCAGCCTTGTCAGTTGTTACAGCTATGAAAGTTAAACGAAAACTTGGAATGGGTATTAAAAATAATAAAACAAAGAAAAGCAGGGGTCAAAAGAAAATTGCACTAAATACTGGAGTTGTATCAAAAGTACGCAAAGCAATGAAAAAGTTCAAGTCTTTGGATGAGCGTGAAGGTGGTAAAATTGCTCTTGCGACTGCCAGAGCAGCAGTTAAAGAGGCAGGTGGTCGTAGAAAAATTCGCACTCCCCGTGTAATTCCCATACCGAAACAGGGTGTAATTCTACCGCTGATACCACTGTTTGCAGGTCTAAGTGCTTTGGGCTCACTGGCCGGTGGTGCTGCGGGTATTGCGAAAGCTGTTAGTGCCTCGAAAGATGCGCGAAATAAATTGGCTGAATCGGAGCGACACAACAAGACGATGGAAGCAATTGCATTAGGTAAAAGTGGACGAGGGCTATATCTCAAACCATACCGAAAGGGTTTGGGATTGTATTTAAAGCAGTCTCCAAAAAACTACTAAGAAAGTTACCCCGACGTCCGCTCACCGATTCTGATATTGAAAGCTATGCCTCAAAAGAGAAAATTAAACATTTCCGAGGTGTGTTTATGCGGGACTCTCTTCCCACAACAAAACCTCTGCGTAACGAGTGTGCGGTAATAAATTTAGATTCAGTTAAAGGAGCAGGCACTCATTGGGTAGCGTATCAAAAGCGAGGAAAATTAGTTACATACTTTGATAGTTTCGGTGACTTGCAACCGCCTGCAGAGTTGTTAAAATATTTTCGAGGTAACGAAATAGTATATAATCATGATAGATATCAGAAATTTAACAGTTACAACTGTGGTCATTTATGTTTGCAATTTTTAACGGAATAAAAGCAGCGACGACTCTGTACACTCTTCAGTCATGTCTCAGACATTCACGTTGCAAAGTAACACAAATGTGCTATCTGTGAATTATTATCCTCCGATAGAACTAGATCCGGACACATTATATTGCTTAGGACTTATTGGATTTCACACATACAATACTATTCCGAACATTGAAGAAAATCATAATAATTTGTTCGAGTACGAGAACGGAAAGCAGATTAAAATACCAGCTGGCTCCTACGAGATAACTGACATTGAACTATTTCTGCAAAATCAGCTGGTGAGCGCTAGTTTAATCTACGGCGACAAGGCCGAGCGCGATAAAGTGTTATCAATTAAACCGAACAACAATACGCTAAAGTGTGAAATAAAGAGTAAATACGATATTGATTTTACTGTTAGTTGTTCAATAGGGAGATTGTTAGGGTTTTCTGAAAGAAAGTTGGTAGCCGGTAAATTACACGAATCAGATTTACCTGTGGAAATTATAAAAGTTAATAGTATTCGAATTGAGTGCAACATTGTGCACGGTGCCTATTACGATAACAAGTTATCTCATACCATATTCGAATTTTCACCTAGTGTTGACCCCGGTTTTGCAATAAATATTGAACCGCGAAATATTATTTATTTACCTATTAATGCACGAGCAATAGATAACATTACAATAAGTATTCTTGATCAAGACGGTCATCCTGTAAATTTCAGAGGAGAGAAAATACTTGTACGCTTAGAGTTGAAAAGTATTAAGTAAGATGGGGATTAATTTTGATGATAACCGAATAAAAGTGGATACTACAAGATACAATCGTATCAGTCAACATCTAGCTCGCAAAGAGTTAACACCTGTTGTGAAAAATAAACTATTATCTTTAGGATATAAGTTAAAGAAACAGTGCTAGCAATATGGATAAGATAAATATATTTTCCAAAGTTCGCTACGAAGAGACTATTGCAAAGAATGAATTTCACACCTATCATCCGTTAGCACAAAATTTCCGCAACAATGATGAGGTTCGCATAATGATACAACATCAGGACATTTACACTTGTCCTAGTGAAAGTTACATTTATGTGAGCGGAAGCGTAAAATTTCCAACACTTGCTGCAGGTGCAACTGTACACAATTTTGAGTTTGTGAAAAATGCATTTGCGTTTTTGTTTGATGAAATTCGTTATGAATTGAACGGTGTTGAAGTGGATAAGAATCGAGATGTAGGAATCACTAGCACGATAAAAGGATTACTCTGTAATACTAAACGAGATCAACATATACTCGATCTATTTGGCTGGGCTGATTCTGCTAAAAATATTACATACTTTAATAATACGAACAAGTTTCATACTCTAATTCCATTGAAATATTTACTGGGGTTTGCCGAGGATTACGCAAAAATATTGATTAATGTAAAACAAGAATTAATTCTACTACGATCTAGAACCGATGTAAACTGTTACAAAGGAGATGCAAATAAAACATTTGATTTAGATAAAATTTATTGGAGAATTCCCCATCTTCAACGATGAAGTTAGATTGAATGTCTTGGATAGACTCAAAGAAGATAAACCGATATTAATACCGTTTCGTAAGTGGGAATTACATGAACTGCCAGCATTGAAAAATACCGATAGAGACATCTGGTCTGTGAAAACATCTACGAGCTTGGAGAAACCTCGATATGTTATAGTGGCGTTGCAAGAGAACCGCAGGGATAATCATGCAAAAACCGCTTCCAAATTTGATCATGCTGCTGTGCGAAATATGAAAATTTACCTTAACTCAGAAGCATATCCGTATGACAATTTAAACCTAGATATGAATAATGATGATTATGTACAACTTTATTACATGTATGCGACATTCCAAAACAGTTACTATGGTAGCGGAACAAATGAGGCCATATAAGATATGACTCAATTCAAAGAACATGTTCTTTTTGTGTTTGATGTATCTAAACAAAATGAGAGCATCAAATCATCTACTGTTGATTTAAAAGTCGAGTTGGAAGCTACACGCCCATTCAGCCCAAACACTCAAGCCTACTGTCTTATTTTATGCGATGCAGTAGTCGAGTATACCCCGCTGTCGGGAATAGTGCGAAAATTAATTTAAATATTCGATGATGGAGGGGCAGAGGGGTAAAACAGTTTCATTTTTAACGAATTCTAATGGTGAAGATATTGTTGAAATTTTTATCATTGAACCGCAGTGTGAGTCTAGAAACGGGGGTAAATTCTTGTGGTCGGCAGTGAATCGTCAAAGTTTCCAAAGAAAAATTCGATTGTTGGAAAAAATTTTAGCACCAATATTGTGGAAGAAGCATTGCGTCAATATGAATCAACGGTTTATTATTGATGTTCAAGGATTTATTGTTAATCAATTTATTCCATCAAATCATTAGATAAGGAGGAAGAGGATGTAGACACTTATTTATTCAAGCCACCAACACCGTTCCGCTCTCGCAGCGACTCAAGTTCGATGATTCAAAACATTTTAATGTTTCACATTAACGGTAGAGGTTATTTTACAATATTCACGAAAGGTCATTTAAAGAAAATGTTCTTAGATTCTATATTAAATTCTTATTTGCATACTAATATATTTACTATTGTTAACTTAGAATATGAACATGCATTTTGCAATTGTCCTAATTTCATTAAAACTTGTCATAATTGTGTAAATCATATTTATATATATATATATATATATATATATATATATATATATATATATATATATAGAAATACATGCATAATTTGATTACATTTAAACAATATAGAATACATATTGATATTAAGAATACATATATATATATATATATATATATATATATAATGAAGCAAAAAGTACAATAATTTTCAACTTATACAATAGAATAATGCCTTATCACTAAATACAGCCTCTTTATAATCATTAAAAGTTAACTTCCTTATTGCAGTTTTTCCCACACCTTTTAACTTTGTTACAATCATTAACATATATAGCATAAACTTTAGCCCGTAAACCAACATATTCTGATATAATTTCTCCACACATCTCATCTTTAAATTTACCAATTATTTTTTTGTTAACTTGTGGGATTTCAAAACAATTTTCTGTTTTGTACTCGGACGTATCAAAAATCTGGTTAGCATCTCTTTTTACAATATCATAAATACTTTTTATTTTCAAAGAATCCCTCGGGGTGAATTTTATGATAAAGCTGTCTGTATCTGTGTAACATACTAAAACATGAAATTGATCTTCAACATGCACTTTAACATAATCGTATAGGAAATTATACATAACAGTTTTGGAAAGATCTAAAACACACATTCCCATGTAGATGGGTTTATTAAATTTAACGAATTTTTTATGCATTTCTACAGCAACCAAATTCTCGTTGAATATTTGAACACACTTGAAATTCGGTTGTGATATATACCTTCTACAAGATTTCCAATTATTTACCAGCACAATAGTTCTATAGTTTCTAACGTTTTCCATCAATTTCCCAAAAACCATATTGTTTTGAGCCTTAAAAAAACTTTTTTCGAAATCCTTTTTAGATTTTGCACGCAAATCGCTATTGATTTTAATATACTCTTCTAACCATTTACTTTCAGAAAACTCAATTCCTCTGTGGATTTTTTTCAATTTCAATCCATGTTTCAACGCTTGTTGCAGTACTTTTAAGTGTAAGACACTTAGTTTTGTCATATAAAGTTAACATCAATTTTTTATCACTTTGCCTACCAGTTCGAGAAATGTGTTCGGCGCAGAAGGGGAAATCCCTATGTTTATAATGTAATTCGGGGGGGGGGGGGGTATTCAAGATCAACTTCTAGCACACATGATTTACAGACAGAATCACCATATAATTTCACAATTTCCTCGGCATTACTTGCAAATAAGTTTTCTAAATGTGTGAGTTTCTCTTCGGAAATCCAACTAAAATCACCACATGGTAAATTGGAGGTCATTGCATGTGCATACAACCCATTCGCATCTAAATAAAGCAGTTTAACAATTTCCTTTTCTGCATCATATTTTTCATTCATATAAATTGAATTAGCCTTTACGTATTTACAAGATGCCTGTGTTATTCCACCCCTTAAACCTTTCTCAAAAAATAACACCATATCGATGTCTGTTAGTAGTGAAAGTTTAACTTTTGATATAATTAAGGCAGCTGAGAATGCTAACCCCGGGGCAGTATAAAAGGTGCATGCATCTAACCCATATGTGTTTAATGTTAATGTTCTAAAATTTTCAAATATGTCCGCGAGTAAGTATACATCGGTTTTCAAATATAAATCAGAATACTCTCCAATTGTATTACATTTGAAATGTTGCCACACAGTCTTTGCATGTTCATAATCTAAATCTGTAATATTCTCATCCCTCAATTTACTATAAAATTTTGCTTTTGCTGGTAATGCACATTCATCTAAAACACACCACGTTGAAACGTAATCATATGGAAAACATCCTTTTCGTCGTGCCAAAGCAAAATCATTCAAATTTGGAAAAGCTGTGTGCATATTTTTCATTTGATCATCGGTTAAATATGAAGCAAGTTTTTCTATAGATGATGACATAAAACGTAGTGAATCTATAAACCGAATCTCATAACCATTATATTTTTTTGAAAAGCTAATATATTTTTCCGCTGTTACGGGAATAATTTTGACTGGATCATTGTTAATAGATGCCAACCTTTCAATGATAAAATGTGCATCGTAATTTGATAAATTGTGAAAGATTACAGGTAACATTTTACGAACTTTGCAATGCAGATTGCAATTATTGCACAATACCGAAATGAATTTACCTGTGTAATGGTTGTGGTGCAGTGTTTTCTTATTAGTTTCACTAAAATATTCATTACAAATGTTGCAAATATTTGTGTTCTTAGCAAGCTCTGTTTGTGATTTTGTTAATTTATTAATTTTAACATCGATTCTACTTTTTAATATTGTATCAATGCACTCTACTTCCTCAAATAACTTTTTAATAAACCAGCTCTGACAGTCGAGCCCTCTAAACGTTTCAAACTTATTTAAGCGGTGATCAAATGAACATACTCTAAGGAACGCCACGCTAAACGGAATATGTGTCTGATATATAATAATTTCGATTTAACTCACAAGAATCAATGGGGGTTGTTAGTGCCTCAAAATCAGCATAAATTGCGAAAGGTGCTTTAATAGTAGACCCAAAATGTGTAAATTTTAATATTTTGTTTTGATCTGTAGGCATCTCAATTTTTATCGCTTTGTGTTTTGAACAATCTTCTGAATGTACATTAAATTTAGACTTGGATTGAAAACAACACAGACATCTATCACATATATACTTTTTCAAGTGGTTCTTAGAAATTTGTTGCCAGCACAACTTTGATAAATCTTTTATTAAACAATAATGACCAACATTATCATTATTATTATTGTTCTTGTGCAAGTATAGAAGATTTATGTGAACATTTTTTACACAATCTGTATGATAGTATGGACCAACTATAATATTTTTTTCATCAACCCCATAAATGTTAATTGAAAGAAATTTATTTTGCAACTCAATTTGCCTCACCTGACTTAGTTTAACGGAGAATTCAATGCCGCTTAAATTTAAGATTACATGAATATTTTGAGGATAAGCGCTGGTTTTATCCACATTTCTCTCTGCCGGGTATAAATGAGCCAATATGCACCATACAAAGCAGCGTCTGTCTTCATTTCTAATATTTAAAACAGCACCATTGCGGTTCTGCAGTGATTGTGGTAGATCCAGATATGTGGTGTGTGGTGTTCCTCCACGCAGTGGTTCCCATTTGTTGAAGGCGGCAAGCAAATTAATTATTTCAGACAATGCCCATCCACTTCCCCGCTCTTGAAATTCTTCTAACTAAATAAGAAAGATAAATTAGCAAAATAATGCATCTGTATATAGGTATATATATATATATATATATATATATATATATATATATATATATATATATTTTAATACATATAATATTCTGTGCATAACATACCTGAATTAATATTTCAGCCGTTAGTTGTTCCAAAGCTTCTTCTACGTTGGTTGCGCGAGTAATCGAAACATTTTTCGTAAGAAAATATTTGTACTCGCTCATCTCAGAATCCGGTGAAACAAATGATGCGCAAAACACAAGGTTTGTCTTCATGCTCACCATTTTCTTAAGTACATTTTTAATTCGCAGTTTTATTAAACCAGTTGCTTCTTGTAGAATCTCTGTGGGGTTCTTATGCTTCAAATTAACAACCAACCCGGTTCGCAAGCGACTTTCAAACGATGTCTGCATCTATATATATATACATATTATTTATTATATTAAGTTATTTTTATAAACTCACCTCTTTCCATTTAACACATTCACTTCCTCTTCGAGTTGGTGACATTCTCTCGATACGATGTATTTTTTCGCACATTTATTAAACCATATCCAGAAGCCCTCTGCTGTGTGGTTTCTTCTAGTTTCTTCACAAGTTTCTCAGCCAATGTCTTACAGATTGCAATGTCTGATATTACATTTTGTTTTTGGTGTACAGTTTTCGCGGTTTTTAATTTTTTATTTAATAATTTTAAATTTATTTTATTTTTCTCATACGCTTTGTTTAACACATCTCTATCACAACATGCTGACAACACTGCTTCTATGTTCTTACACCTCGAATTCATTATGTTGCAATGAATTGATATTGTATGTGTTAGGAATATATATTGGTTCTAATCTTTGTTTCGATAATATATTCACTTCCGTTTCAATCAAATGACTCCTACACCCAACTTCGATTATGTTGTTGTTGCTTGGCAAATGGGTATTATAATGTATTTATTTCTTTATTATTTATTTGTAGAAGTTGAGATTATTGTAAAATATAAATGCAAAATTATTGCTTCTTAAATTCTATTATTGCTGCTGGGTTTCCCAACATTTTTTTCACCTTTAAAAATCAAATAGTGACCAACCATTTGTTGCATTTCATCCATCGGAACTAATTCCGCATAACGTTTTGGTAAAAATACCTTAACTTGATCCTCGGATTCATCCCCAACACTAGCAGATACGTTTCCCCAAATTTGGTGTTGATTCGATTCACTTCTTTTATCTTATAAGACACACCAACAATCAACTCTCGCACTTTTTTTACAGGGATTTCTACACATAACTTATTCAATGTTTCAAACAAATCCATTTCAATTTTATTAATTATAGAACTTGACACTGCTGCGGTAATTTTGCGAAAGTGATGCACATTTCCATATGAATTCTTGATATAACCTCTTATCACAAACACGCGCGCATGCAGTTTCAATGTCAAAAATACGCCCCTCAAATGCAAATAATCAATTTCCGTCGGAAGAGTGAATAGATAAATTAATATTGCAAGCGCGTGCAAAGCAAGATTTTAATTAGCAAGTATCAGAAAAAAATAATAATGACGTAATTATTTGTCTAATATATATAATAATCAATATCACCATTAATAATAATTTCAATCACCACCGACGAATCAATTTCATTTGAATAATTCGAAATAAACCGCCGCCCCGTGTCCCCGCGTTCCCCGCTTCTCACATCCACCTCGAGTGGAGCACGCAAATTGGAACAACAACAACAACAAAAACAACACCCTAGTGGAAAGTCTGAGCCATTGGCGCATGTGCATTGCATACTTCATTCAATTACCTCATACATCCTAAGCTTACCATTCAACCTCACCCGGAGAGCCGGTGCGCTGCGGGGGGAAACCGATATTGAGATTCAGATCATCAACACACACACACACACACACACACACACATCGGAATCGTGCTCCTGACACCGAGGCCTTTCATTTGATATGTCACATACCTATATTTACCCAGCAAAAAGCGAACTCATGCCACAAGAGCCTTAAACACCAAATAACCTCAAATTCGTGTTCCTGACGTCAAGACCTTTCATTTGAGTACAAACAAGTCGGACCGGAAGTTGCTATTTTTCGATTTTAGACATTTTATATTTCGACCAGAAGTGGCCATTTTGGATTTTTTGACAGCCCGCGGAAAGCACCCGCCATCTTGGAATTTAATTTTTGATCACCCTGTATATTGCGACAGCCGCCGCCATCTTGGATTTTAATTTTTGATCACCCTGTATGATGCGGCAGCCGCCAACTTGGATTTATAATTTTTGATCATCCTGTATATTGCGACAGCCGCCCGCCATCTTGGATTTTAATTTTTGATCATCCTGTATAATTATATTTGAATTTTCCCGCCGTCCCCTTGTATGTAGGCAACCAAATGTACACCTGTTGTATGCCACCCCTAGTTTCAACCCCAGGGTCATAATTCAAAAAACGTCTCGAGGGGCTGGTGTAGGCAACCAAAATCACAAGTCAGATTTAAAATACACCCCATCGCTGCATCCCTACACACAAAATTGGTCAACCGGATGTGCCATAAGAATAACATGGGCTCGAAAACTGCTGCACGCACCTTCTTTACCTACTTAGATGATCTATCAGTCTTCTGTGTAATATTTTTTCGGTGATCTTTGAAAATATTGGTAGTAGGGCGATGGGTCTGTAATTCTCCGGTAAGCATTTGTCTCCATGTTTATAAATTGGGATTATTATGGTTTTTTTAAAGGATATAATCCAGTATGTAATTATTAGATCAAGTATAATCGGAGTTAGTTCATCCTTCATTTGTTTGACTAGCTTGTTTGTGATATTATCGACGCCAGGAGTTGAAAATTCCTTAAGATTTTCTATAATCTTTTTAATTTCCTCTTCTGTTGTTAATGAAAATTTCGCAGTGCATATATTTGTTTTATTTTGCATTGTTTGTAAGTTTGAAGGAGTGTTTGATGCACTATTTACTTGCTTTTCAGCTAATATGCTTCCAATGTTAGCGAAATAATTATTAATTATGTTATTGACCCGATTATTGTTAGAGGTTGTTTGGTCATTATCAGTTCTCATTTTTATTGGGTCTTGTTTCATTTTCTTTCTTCTGTTTAGCAATGAATTTACTTCGAGCCACGTTTTTAGTGTGTTTCCTTTTGCTGTAATATGTTTTTTTTCTTATTTTAATTTTAACTTGTGCCTCTCTCTTCAGTTGTTTATATTTATTTTTTAGGAATTTATTATTTGGGTTTAATTTCTGCCTGTGAAAATAATAATTCCTCTCTTTTATTATGTTCGCAATCTCCAAGTTGACCCATTCATTGCATTCCTTTCTTCTGAAGGTTGTTTGTTTTGTATTTTGTTTCGTCAAATCAAAAAGATTTTTATTAATTTATCAAATGAGTCGATTTTATCCAAGTTTTGTTTAAATCCAATTTTAATCGCATCATAATTAATTTTCATCTTTGTAGTTGGTATATATTTATTTTTTGTTTTATTATTTAGCAACCATGTTGTTAAAATAGCATTGTGGTCCGATAAATCACTTGATATAATTTCAATTTCTTTAAGCTTTTGTTTACAATTTGTAATGATGTGATCTATAATTGAATTATCTGTTGTAAGATTATCATTATCAATTTTATTCATTATTTCGTATCCTTGTTCTTCTATCATTTCCTTATATTCCATTACTGAATTATTCATTTGTGCGATGTTAATATTGAAATCGCCTAATATTATATTTGATTCATTGCCATTCAATATAGTTGATTTTAGTACTTGCAAAAGTATTTTATTCTTTATGGTAGGAGGTTTGTATATAAGCGTAATATATGTTTGGTCTTCTTCTATCCATATCTTAAGTATTTCGATGTTTTTTATGGTTTAATTTAATGAGATTTTGAAGTTCTTGTCATTTTTTATGTAGAGCGCTATTCCGCCTCATCTGCTTTGCCTGCAGTTATGAACTGCTTTGTAGCTTTTGATGCTATAGTTGGATGTTTCATTATGGTATAACCATGTTTCTGTCAGTGCTATGTAGTCTAGGTTTGTGTATATGTAAGGTAAAATTTGTATTTGATCAAATTTATTTCTTAGGCTTCTTATGTTTTGTAAGTAGATCGATTTTAGTTTCAATTTTGGGTTCATTTGATTAAAGTTCTAGTTATGTTATTTTTATTATTTTTCTTATTTATGATGTTTGTATCTGTTGTAATTTCAAAGCTTTTATGTCATCGATGCATCTTATTTTATAATTTTGTCTTCTGTGTTTCTTCTTAAGAAAATGTTACCCTCGTCCATGCAAATTTTAATCCATTTGTTTTTTTAAGTTGTCTTGCCTCATAAAAGAGTTTCGTATTGTTTGGAGTTAACTCATCATTGAAACATATTGGTTGGTTATCTCCCTTTAGACCACATTCTTGAGTTTTTATAGATTTTATCTCTTTTCGCTTTTCTAATATTTTGGTTTTCTGCGACATGTCCGATAGCTTAAGTGTTATGGGCCCTGATTCTTTGCTCCTATAGCAGTCTACTATTTCAGAGGGGTTGATAGGAATACCCATTCCGTTAGTTATTTTAGTTATTACTTCTTTTATATTTTCTTTTGTTCCCTGGGATGGAACACCTTTAATTATTATGTTGTTTTTGATCTGTTTTTGTTCTAGGTCGTTACACCTTGTTTCTAGTTCATTGATTTTATTCTTAATTTCTTTGTTTTCCTTTTCTGACTCTTTTAGGAGTTTAAATAATTTCTTATTTTCTTCCTGTGAGTCGTGAAATTGTTTGGACATAAATTCCATTGCTTTTTCTATTCTATCTAGCACTTTTTTAATATCTCTTATAGATTCAATTTCATCAATGTTCTTTTCTCCACTTGATTTTCCATTCTCTTCTTCAGATTCGCTATTCCCCTTTTGGTTTTGTTTTCTTGTTTTAGGCATGTTGCTTTGTTTTAAGGACGGCACTGTTTTATTTTCTATTTTAAGCTGCGCGCGCGTTATGTTTATTTCTATTTTGTTTTTGGGTTATGGTGGAATGCACTGATTATGTTTATTAAATCAATCGATTGCTTGAATTAGTAATTGAGGGAATAATTGCAATACGCACCAATTGATTAATTAATTGGTTTAATTACGATTTTGAATTATTTGTTATACTGTCTGTTGCTTCGACCTTCGTGTGATGGAGGTTGCTCGTCCGAACGAACGCGTGTTCGCGACTCGTAAACTCGATTTAACACAAATATATTAAAGCCATAAACACAAAACAACACTCACTGATTCTACATTAAAAACCACGTACGGTAGTGTTTATTTTATTAGATTTGGTTAGATTTTGAGTTTAATTGATAATTGCGCGAGCACTTCCCATGCGTCAACATTTGACTAGTATTATTTATAGAAAACTGTAACTATTATATGGTTGCATTGGTTACGTAAGTTACGTGACGCGGTACGTCCCGCACCCCACTCAAGCACTTGTTTCATAAAATTGCAACGCTGTGTGTGGCGCAAATAATATTTATAATATTAATTTGCTTGTGGGATTTGCAATGTTTCGCTCGATGACAGTGACATTTAGTTACTAATAGGTTAGAAATTATGTAAATAATAATAAAGTGTCTCTATTTTCTTTTTAATTTAGAACTTACAATACAATTTAACATTGATACAATACAACATTGAAAAAGAAAATGGTAGGTTATATATATATAACCTGAAAGATGTGATAACTAAAATTAGATAATCCGGAAATAGGTGACTAAATTGAAGTTAGAGATAAGAAAAAATTTCCTAGGCCATAACATAACAAGAAAGTTATGGAGAATATCTATCTGTCATACTGATAAAAATAGAAGTGTAATTTCCTGATATTTTCGCTAAATCTTACATATGAGATCTAGAAATGGTGTTTTAGCTAGCATATAACAACTAAAAATAAATATTGGGGCATTATTGCAAACAATATTGTGAACAAAATATACTCTAGCTAAAAGTCCACTTATATTCACACCATTTGATATTGCACTAATGTTGTGCAGCAATGTTGTAAAATACTATGTGAAATGCTCAAATTGCCATTTTCATAGTTTTAATTCCCTAGTTTGACTATCAATATAATTAATTTTATTGTATCCATTACTAATTATAAATTTAATTTTCAAGTAATACAAGTTATCATCAGATATACAATAACCAGAATTACTTTTCTCATTGGCATAGTTGCAAATTTCTATTGAAATTGGTATATATTGGTTGATAGGCTGTGAATAGTATTATCTGAATTTTTGAAGAATATATAAAATAATCTAATTGTGAACTGTTGAATCTTGGCAAAATTTGATTTGCAATAATATTACTTTATTATGTCTAGTTTACTATTTCTAATTTATTATTTATAATTCATTACTGTAATAAAATATAAACAACACTAATTATTAACTGACTGATTTTTCATATAAGTATACCCCAACACTGGGTTCACTTATGTCAATTCTATATTAATATCAACTGTATCTATTGAAATTAACTGTATCTATAGGTAAATTTTCTCAAAAGAACAAGAATTCATTAGCTAACAGTAGGTGAGCTCACTACCGAGCAATTTTGCAAATTATATCAATAAAAATTAAAATAATATTTGCATGTCACTCAAATATTTGACGAAGTTGATGAGAAATTCTTAAATCTTTCACATGATAGCTGTATTTAAATAGAAATAACTATTTACTGCATTTATTTAGTACTCACCACAACTTATAAACAAGTAATATATAATTAACAAATAAAATTTAAAAAAGAGATGAAGTGAAATAATAACCAAATTGAACTGGATTGAATGAAATTGAACCAAATGGAATCACATCCAACCAAATCGAACTGAATTCCTGTTTATGTGAGAATCCTTTTTATTAGGCTCCTTGGAAAATGTCTGTCCGTCTATGACACATTTTCCCTCTACGTTTTCGTAAATACTATTTTCAAACTAAGTATTATATGTGGCTAGTATTTAACTTATTTTTATTTATTATAAATATGTGTGTAAATTTTAATTACGTTTTACTTATCGAATACAGCACTGCTATATAAGAAATTTATTGTTATCACGAAAAAAATCGAATTGCTAATTTTGTCGATATATAATATAGTCGAACTAGACTATTTTTTGGAATAACCTGAGTATCTCTAGTTACGTGAACCCGTCATCTAACACCCATACGGACGTTCACGGCGCGCGTCAGCGATTCCCATACGCGACCGCACATCCGCTGCACTCAACATATGATTCTTTAGCATTTTTATTAATTAGGTCAATTCATTTATTCTTAGTTAGCAATTTAGTTTTATATAAAATAGTATTAGAATTATAAGGAGTTAGTTATCAACTTGTAGCGTACACATACGTTGTATAATAAAGTGTTAAAAAAAGGTCTTCCGCGACGTTCATCACAAAATTGGCGCAGTCGGTAGGATATCGTGGTCCAAATTGAAATTAGTTCACGGCATCGAGTCCGCAATATTTCAATTACTGGATCTTGGTTTCAACCATCAACACGGTATCTTCAGAACCTGTCAAAGAGACCTCAGCCTGCTACCACCATTGGACAACGCATTCGGAATCGCCCGATCCAATTGGCCCGCACCGCTGTTCCAACACTCGCAATTGATACTCCAGAGAATTCGGCTGACAAACTGTAAGGTAGTGCCAAATCCTCTGCATTTAGTCCTTAAGCAATTTTGATAATAAGTTCGATTAATGAACAATAGTGATATTGATAATTTAATAGACCAGATAAATAAATTAAAAATCGAAAAAATGACTAACACCGTAGATTACACGCTGTTAAAACTTAACATAGAAACAATACCAACTTTCGACGGCAATAACGAAATGACAGATATTTTTATTGCTCGTTGCGAGGCGGTACTATCAGAATATCGCACATTAAATAATGATCAATTAAATAAATATTTGCTAAAAGCCATAATTGGAAAGTTACGAGACCGAGCCCTTATAGCTATTGGCTCACGTACAGAACTAAAAACATGGCCTGAAATAAAAAATAGTATTAAGCAAAGATTTGGTGACTTGAGAAACTACGATTGTCTTGTGCAAGATTTAATTAATTTAAGACCAAGTAGAAACGAAAAACCACTCGATTTTGCCGAGAGAATTCAACTCGCTCGTAGTAGCTTCAAAAATTAATTCGCTGCCAGCAACAACAATGTCTAATGACGCCAAATTAATACACCTTGAACAGTACGATAACACGGCACTTAAAACGTTTATTCGAGGGTTTCACGGTAATCTTCAAAGCATAATACGCCTGAGAACGCCAGCTAGTCTAGAAGACGCCGTAAATTTTGTAATCGAGGAAGAAAACTTCCATTATACTCTAGGAAACAATTTAGATAAACCCCACAATATTCAATATAACTACCAAAGACAACCAAATCATCAAAATCTCCAAACCCCTTCATTCCCAAAAAATATCATTAAGCCAATTAATTTTGCCCCACGAAACTACAACAATACGACTTCATACAGACCGCAAATGAACTTCCCAAGCCAGCCAATTCATTTGCAACCCAGACCAATTCAACAAAAATACCCGACGAATCGACAAGCTTTCGGCGCACCCCGAAATGTTTTTAGACCACAAGGCCTTCAAAATCAAAACTTCACCCCGACACCCATGTCGACTACCTCCAGACTATCCAATTCAAGATTCCCGCAGCAACAAGCCCCACAACCAATGTCTACCAGCACAAGAAACACTTTTACCAACCGACCAAACTTTTACAACAACTATAACAGACCAAACCAATTTTCAAACCCGACCGAACTAAATAACATAGACAACCAAACTTACGATACATGCCCCGACACAAACAATTACACATCTGAAGATTGTTATGACGAATCTTACTATCCGCAATCCCTCATAGAATCGGAACAAGTCACGTATTATGAAGAAGAACCCGACTACAACACTTACGAACAAAACGAAACCCCTAGCGAAAATTTTCATTTCGTCACAGACCTAACGAACCCGACATAATAGAAATCAATAACGAAATCAGCACAAACCCTCTTGCATATATCAAAATCGAAAATCCACCTCTGAAATTATTAATCGACACAGGATGCTACACCTCTATTCTAAAACCTTCAGTTGCAGAAAAACATTATCCTGAACACATTTACCATCAAAACTCGATAATCAAAACATGCAATGGTGAAAATTCTACCCGATTCAAGGCAAACATACCATCTTTTAATGAATTCCGATCCCCCCACGAACTAAACGTCCTCCTGTACGACTTCCACAACTACTTTGATGGACTATTAGGACTAAAAGACATGACAAATCTAAATTTAGTTATGGATTGTGCAAAGCAGAAATTGTACAATAATAATATCGAAATTCCATACTTCTACAGACAACCAGAGGACACAAAAGCATCAATTGAGATTAACGCGCACGAAATATCCATAGTTAAACTTCCCGTTTCAGAACGTAATGGCGACATTATTATCCCAGAACTAAAACGTCATGACATATATATTCCACCATCCCTAACGACAGCAAAAAACGGTTTCGCCAACGTTGAAGTACATAATTATAACGATTCAAATTCAATTTTTGGAATGGTTAAACCTCTCAAGGTAATTCCTTTTTCCCCAGAAACATTCGAAATTTTCAATATAGAACCTAAATCGCAATTTCAACCTTACCAATCAAAAATAGATAACTTAATCAGAACTGACCACCTTAATCTGGAAGAAAAACGAGAAATAATTAATGTATGCCGCGAATACAGAGACATATTCCATGAAAAACTTGACAAACTATCTTTCACGAACGCAGTAAAACACCACATCAAGACAACCGACGATACTCCCATCCACACTAAATCATACAGATATCCATTTATTCACAAACAAGTCCAATCCCAAATAGACGAAATGCTAGAAAATGGCATCATACGCCCTAGCACAAGTCCATGGAGTTCTCCGATTTGGGTAGTGCTCAAAAAGCAAGACGCCTCTGGTCAACAAAAGTGGCGAATCGTCGTCGACTACCGAAAAATTAATGATAGAACTATCACAGACCGATACCCAATCCCCAACATAACGGACATCCTAGACAAGTTAGGCAGATGCACCTATTTTACTACATTAGATTTAGCATCCGGCTTTCACCAAATCGAAATGCACCCCGAATCAATTCCCAAAACAGCATTCAACGTAGAAAACGGCCACTACGAATACGTTCGCATGCCGTTTGGCTTAAAAAATGCCCCAGCCATCTTCCAACGCGTCATGGATAACATCCTAAAAGAGCTTCAAAACAAAGTCTGTCTCGTTTATATGGATGACATTATCATCTTCTCTACTTCCCTAGAAGAACATATACAAAATCTAAAATTAGTCTTTCAGAACAACAACCTAAAAATCCAGTTAGATAAATGCGAATTTCTTCGCAAAGAAGTAGAATTTCTAGGTCACGTCATCACTCCCGAAGGCATTAAACCAAACCCCAGAAAAATAATCGCTATCCAAAAATTCCCTATACCCAAAACTGCCAAGGAAATTAAATCATTCTTAGGTCTTCTCGGTTACTATCGTAAATTCATCCCCAACTTTGCAGATATCACAAAACCATTCACACAATGCTTAAAAAAAGATGCAAAAATAATTCATAACGAAAACTTCATCAAAACTTTCGAATTCTGTAAAACAATACTAACTAACGACCCGATCTTACAATATCCCGATTTCAAGAAACCATTCGTTCTTACCACAGGTGCTTCAAACTTTGCTATAGGAGCAATTCTCTCCCAAGGCCCAATAGGCAATCTGCCCATAGCTTACGCTTCGAGAACCCTAAATCCAGCTGAATGTACCCTTAGAATGGCTTATATCTTGCAAAGAACCAAATTCCCGTTTAGTTAGATGGAGATTAAAACTAGAGGAATACGATTATGAGATTCGATACAAGAAAGGAAAAATCAATACTAACGCAGACGCCCTATCCCGAGTAGAAATTTATGCCGCCGATACCGAATCAGTAGTAGCAAACCCAAGCGACTCAGATATCGAAGACCCCTCGCACGAACTCGACTGGTACATTCAAAATAAACCTCTCGATGTTCCGAAAGACGATTTAGAGGAAATCTTAGGAATCATACCTTCGAACCCAAAAATAAATATTCTACAAGACATACATATCCATCCCTCTCTGATAAATGAAACTAACCACACTTCTCCAGAAAACCCTGTCTTCGAAATCGCGATATCAGAAAGACCCCTAAATTATTATAACCACCAAATTATAATAAGATCTAACGACACCAACCAAACATTCGTTAAGAATTTTAAACCATTCCCCAATAAAGAACGCACAATTCTCTCTCTCCCCAAAACCAATTTCGAAAACAAACTTATGCAATATATAAAAACTCAAATTTCACCACAACTATCTTACGCAATCCAATACGACAACGAAAGAACTATGGCATATGTAGTCCACGTCCTCCAGAAACACTTCAAACCTAATTCCTTCAAACTCACCCAATCGCCAAAACTCCTACTAGACATAAGTGACGAAAACGAACAAAACCTAAAAATACAATACTCTCACGAAACTAAAAGCTGCCACCGCGGAATAAACGACACTGTCCAACAGCTAAACAGATATTACTACTGGCCAAACATGTCCAAAATGGTACAAGATTACATCAATCGTTGTGAAATCTGTCAAACCGGAAAATACGAGAGACATCCACCCAAAATTAAATTCGAAATTACACCTTCTTATTCTAGACCTTTCGGAACACTTCATATAGATGTCTTCCGAATTAATAACCGAAACTTTCTTACAATAATTGACGCTTTCTCGAGATATGCCCAAGCATACCCGATCGACTCAATCGTAAACATAAATGTAATGAACAACTTACTCACATTTATCACTCATCATGGTATCCCTCAAGCAATAATAACTGATCAAGGTAATGAATTCAAAAATCGATTGCTAGATGAATTTTGCAAATTACACAAAATCAATTTACATCATACCACCGTCAGAAATTCAAATTCAAACTCTCCTGTAGAAAGACTTCACTCTACTCTAGCCGACTCTATAAGATGTTTACTACAACAATTTCCCAACGAACACATTGACATGATTATGAAACACGCTATAATTGGCTACAATAACTCAATTCATAGCGCAATCAAATTTATCCCATTCGAAATTATCTACGGAAACACTGACAAAACACTAGAAACCACCGAAGACGATATGCTTAACGACTACACGGACAAGCACAAACAGCTAATGAAAATTCTCCATGACAAAATAAAAATAACAAACGAAGAAAAGAAAATTACACAAATGACGAAAGTTAACGAGAAACGCGAAGACCCGGTAGAGTACAAAGCAAACGACAGTTTACGTCAAACAACAATCACGCGCTGCAAAACATAAGCCTCGCTTTATAAAGACACACGTAACAAAGAATCACAACAAAAAATTGACAACTCAGACTAGAACATTACACAAAAACCTCATTAAAAAACCTAGGAAACTAATACACCAAACTCCTTTACAGAATGCAAATAACCTTAATCCTGGTAATGATCGTTTGGACACACCAAGCATTTCCAGAGGAAATTAAGATTACCCCAATTACCGCCGGTATACAACCACTAAAGCTAGGTAATGCTAAATTAATATCTTCCCGCCATACTTTCCTACACTACATAAATCTAGAAACCTTAATCAATCAAACAAGCATACTAAACATGCAACTTTCGCGAATCAAAAACTCTTTTTCTAATTCAACATTCAGTAACAATGCATCCGTAAATTTTCTTCCCATAAACGAACTGGCTGATCATGCGACCTACATTATAAACGACGCTTCTCAAAAATTAGAGAATATAAAACCCTCAAATAGACGCAAAAGAGGACTCGTAAATATTGTCGGTAAACTAAGTAAATACTAAATTCGGTACATTAGACAACGAAGATGGAAGCTACTACGAAGAGAGCATACGACAGTTAGAGTCTAATTCAAATCTAGTACAAAGCAATGCGTTACAACAAACTACTCTCAATCAACAAATCATAGATGCTTTTAATAAATCAGTAACAAACTTAGATATAAATCAGAAAAACATTGCAAACAAAATTACCAATTTAGAAAATTCACTATCAGAAGCCATATTTTCACTAGACGAATACTTACAACTACAGTCTATTCTAAATCAAGTTATTCTAAATGGGCAACATTTGGTAACTATCTTAGACAACATAGAAAATGCTATCATGTTTGCCAAATTAAACACCCTACACAGCGTCGTAATTAGTCACAAAGATTTATCTTCGATTTTAGAAAATCTACACAAATTATACAATATCAATCAAATCATTAAATTCAAGGATAGTCGAACTTACTATCAATTGGCTAGCCTCCAAATGACCTTTCGCCATAACAAAATTATATTTGCTATACACTTCCCTATTACCAAACCAAACACATACAACCTGTACGAACTCTATCCAGTTCCTTATAACAACTATACCATTATTCCGAACTACCCTTACTTGGCCACTCACCAAGAAGAAAGCTTCTACGAAGTAACAGAATGTCCGAAATTGGAAGACATCTTCATCTGCCGAAACCCAAAAATTGCACCAGAAAATGACTGTGTCACAAACTTAATAACGAAAACTGTACAAAACGAATGTACTTTAACCACAACCTATGTTAAAGAGACAATAATCGAACAGCTCGCATCAAACTACGCTATAGTAATCCCAAAGCAAGATGGAACCCAGATACTGGAAACCTGTAATAAAAGACGATTTTCCACCCTACTTGGACCAAGCCTGATTACTATACCACCTAGCTGTAGCATATCCGTGGATAACCAGCAAATCTACAACCGACTAGAACTTGGAGAAAGTGAACCTTACGTACTACCACAACTCCAACTTGGTACGTCAACTAAGAAGAACAACGCCACCAGTATCCACTTGGAAAAAATAGACCTCGACGAGATCCACATGCTAGGAAGACAAGTGAATAATTTAAGATTCCAACCTCCTCCTACCACAAACCACAGCACCATCGGTCTATGGATCGCCATCTCCGTCGCCAGCACCGGACTCATCGGACTCCTAATCCAGAACGCATGGAAGAAACTCAAAGCAGAATCCACCACGGACGTTCCACTGGAGCAGGAAAGGAAGATTACTCCCCAATCTTCCTTCTTAAAGAGGGAGGAGTTACGTGAACCCGTCATCTAACACCCATACGGACGTTCACGGCGCGCGTCAGCGATTCCCATACGCGACCGCACATCCGCTACACTCAACATATGATTCTTTAGCATTTTTATTAATTAGGTCAATTCATTTATTCTTAGTTAGCAATTTATTTTTATATAAAATAGTATTAGAATTATAAGGAGTTAGTTATCAACTTGTAGCGTACACATACGTTGTATAATAAAGTGTTAAAAAAAGGTCTTCCGCGACGTTCATCACAAAATTCTCTGTGATTAAAATTCGGGGAAACGGCACAACCAACCGCGATTAAGTTTGGAAATCGGCTGAGAACCTGAACTGGGACGACCCTGTGAACATTTGAGCAAAATCTGACCTGAATGATATTTGTATCTGAAATTTGATTGCCTATAACTTTCTAACGAATCATTTGTACGAAAATATTATTTTATTAATTCACAATAAATGAAATGTGAAAATGTGAGAAAATATGGGAACAGTACACTTATGCTAAATGTACAATCTCTGCTTTTCAAAACAGCTATAAATTTGTAATATTGTAGCAGAATGTAAATGTAAGAGGATTCTGGTAATAGCATATATTATATTATTAAATAACCTCTAAGATGTGATAAGTAAGATAATCCGGAAATAGGTGACTCCTAGATTGAATTTCAGGAAAAAGAGATTCCTAAGCAGCACAAGAAAGCTATGAGAATATCTGTGATAGTGATTACAATAAATGCGAAATTCCAGTGTAATTTCTTGATGGGGCATATTTTTGATGAATATTACAATGAAAAGATACAAATGAACTATAGCTATAGCAACACAAAAATAAATATTAGATCATTATTGATAACAATAGTGTGAACAATATTTCTGTCACACCATTTAATATTGCACCAATTTTGTGTTCAAATTGCCATATTTTTCAATAGTTTTAATTCCCTAGTTTGACTTCACCACTACCACTAATACAATTAATTTGATTGTATCTAAATTATAATTTCAGTTTTCCAGTAATACAAGTTATCATCTTTGACATCAAACATAGAATGAGTTATACATATAACTAAAAATACTTTTCACATTTGGAAATTGGTACAAATGTAAAATTACTGTAGGCTGTGGATCATATTATCTGAATTTCTGCAGAAATATAATAATAATAAAACATTTTCTATATTTGTATATGAATTACATGCAGTATATAATTTCTTGATGCATAATAGATATATAAAATATTTATAACTTTTACATTCCAAATACAGCATTGCTGTATAAGGAAGGGTATTGTTATAGCGAAAAAAATCTAATTGATAATTAATTTTAACTGGGATCAATATATCTGCCAGTGAATACCATGTTGTATGCATGTAATGTCAGCTAAAAATATAAATGAAGGAATATGGCAAACTTTACAACCTATAAACAATGTACAACTATTCATATAATAAAAAATTCAACATCTAACTTACTTTTTGATTGACACCAATCAGTTTTTAAAGGCTGCACTTGATACTTGTTTTAACTTATTTTGGCTTCACAGCCATCATATCTGTAATAACATTCCTGGTGTTGACAATAGCACACAATATTAACCCAGCAATGGTGTGGTACATTTTTGCATGAGAACATGTGTTATAGAAAATGTAAATACTTAATTGTTAGGAAAGCTAATGATTGGTTTTTATTATTTAATTCAAATGAGAAGTGTTGCAACAAGTACTCCTTTTTGTTTTATTATCACCAGGATTTAGTTGATTAAGTTAATTGCATCCTCTGAAAAGATCAAACTGCTAGGTTATATATTTTTGTATGTCTTACTTATTCTTACCTCTTCTAAAATATTTCTGCTATCCTAATTAGAACGCTAATACTTGAAATACTCCGAAAGAGTTACATTTGTGCAATCTTTCAATATAGTAAATATTCCAAACAAATCAGGTATTGTATTGATAATAAACGTAAACAGCTGATCACAGCTGTCACGCGACTAGCGCGGCTGTCAGGTATTGACAGATGTTTAATATTGTCAATTGACCTATTGACCTATAGAATGACCGATGGGGGCGCCACCGCGCCGGTCCGAAATGGTGTAAAGGTGGCATATACTTTTGGCGCCAAGTTTTCGTTATTGAATCATTTTAATTTCCGTTGATTATTTGTTGTTGTAAGTATTGTTTTCTAATAGTATGATCTTAATATGTAAGAATCTACTACCATCAAAATCTGATGGTTTATTTATTTCGTTGGTAATTGCCGCCGACACATTTTACATGGAATTTTATTCAATGGTCGTTTTAAACTTTCTCGCAATAATGAATTTGCACAGATGGTGCCCAACGTGTTCGTCCCACATTTGGCTATACTGAGACTCTACAATTATTGTCCAATATTGCCTTTACTAATAGAAAAACATTAATTTTCATACAGCACTTTTTGCCAAATTATTGTCAATCTGTCTCATTTTAGGTTATTTTGTGTGTGGTTGCATACACATTTTGAAGCTATACCAACATTCAGAATATATACACTGTTGCCGTATTTAATTGTTCTATGTTTTAAATAAATGTGTGGATTTCAGTGAATATGACGATCCTGAGTTTAATGATGACTTTTACATTTCTTCATCTCTTTTTATTTTGATTCAAACTTGGAATTGGAATATATATATCGTTTTACTGAACTGATACTAATACTCTTAGAGCGATAGCAGGAACAGTGGCAACATCGCATGCGATAGGTTGATTGGCAGTACCGTATAAAGTAACGAATAAACATCAAAATGTGTCCATGAAAATTTACTATTTGCAGCTTGTAACGAGTAGTGAGATTCAGAAACCGACTAGTATCTGATAGCGGAAAGTGAGACAAACACGACGAGATCATACACGTGAAGAATCATTAGTCGAGTGAACTGTAATCTAATCTGAAACACCATACAAAATCAATATAAATTTGAATTTTACACCATTTCAGGACCTCAATTTTTAGACACCAGGTATCGCTTTAGAGCCGGATAGAAGTCAATAGAATTACCGATGGGGGCTACACCGCGCCGGCCCGAAATGGTGTAAAGGTGACATATACTTTTGGCGCCAAGTTTTCGTTATTAAATCATTTAAATTTCCGTTGATTCTTTGTTGTAAGAGTATTGTTTTCTTATAGTATGGCCTTAATATGTAAGAATCCACTACCATAAAATCTGATGGTTTATTTATTTCGTTGGTAATTGCCGCCGACACATTTTACATGGAATTTTATTCAATGGTCGTTTTAAACTTTCTCGCAATAATTAATTTGCACATATGGTGCCCAACGTGTTCGTCCCACATTTGGCTATACTGAGAATTTACAATTCTTGTCCAATATTGCCTTTACTAATAGAAAAACATCAATTTTCATACAGCACTTTTTGCCAAATTATTGTCAATCTGTCTCATTTTAGGTTATTTTATGTGTGGTTGCATACACATTTAGATGTTATACCAACATTCAGAATATATATACACTGTTGCCGTATTTAATTATTTTATGTTCCTAGTGTTTACTATAATTATGGGCATTGAAATTAAATTTGTGGATTTCAGTGAAGATGATGATCCTGAGTTTAATGATAACTTAAATACATTTCTTCATCTCTTTTTATTTTGATTCAAACTTGGAATTGGAATATATATCGTTGTACTGAACTGATACTAATACTCTTAGAGCGATAGTAGGAACAGTGGCAACATCGCATGCGATAGGTTGATTGGCAGTACCATATAAAGTACCGAATAAACATCAAAATGTGTCCATGAAAATTTGGTATTTGCAGCTTGTAACGAGTAGTGAGATTCAGAAACCAACTAGAATCTGATAGCGGAAAGTGAGACAAACACGACGAGACTATACACGTGAAGAATCATTAATCGAGTGAACTGTAATCTAATCTGAAACACCATACAAAATCAATGTAAATTTGAATTTTACACCAGGACCTCAATTTTTAGACACCAGGTGTCGCTTTAGAATCGGATAGATGTCAATATTTCGTATTCTGCTTATTAGTTGAGAAATATAAAACTAATAAGCTAGTTATTTTTAATATTATATGCGCTTATATACATTATATCCTAATACATAATTCTGAATATTTAATTGTGATTCCGGCAGTAGCCACCTACGAGACAATGGTTGCACTAAATGCGCTATTAATTTGTAGCGCCAATTTCAAATAACAGCAATAAATCGCAATCGTCGTCAGAGCCCAGAATTCTCATAATATTACAACTTTTGCCCATGATATGATATCGACAGGGTATTATCTGTGTCGTCTGTATCGTTATATTACAAAATAATTTCAATTTATTATAATTACAAAATAAATTAATTGACATATTTGTGTTTGTTAAACCAAATATATCAGACGACACACCTAATTTATGACTGAATACAACGCTTTTTATTTTATTGAAATCTATTGAATAGTTTTTACGTAGAGGTAAATCGCAGATATGAACGTCAAAACCCGACTCTTAAGCGAATATAGAAAATTTAGAAAATTGTGAAAATCTGAAATTAGAAAAGTTTACAGAACCTTCCTTAACAATATTCAGTTGGGAATTAATAATCGCAACATTAAAAATGTTTGGACATTTGTTATATCCGAGAAAAGATGTGTAGTCCATCACTAACATTACGATTAACGTTTGTGTTTAACTTATCTCTAGAATATGGATCATATCCCTCATTATGGAAACGTGCTTTTATCACACCAATTTTCAAGTCTGGAGACCGTATTGATGTTAAAAATTACAGGTCAATCTCTGGCCTGTGTGTCATTCCCAAAACTTTCGAAACTTTGGCAAATAGTAATTTAAAAGTGCATTCAGAAACACTATAGTTAGTGAGCAGCATTACTTTATATCATGTAGAAATACCACTACAAATTTAGCATTTTATAGTCTATATGTTTTTTTACATCAGTTGAAGGAGTATGGCATCCATGGCTCTTTCTTAAATTGGTTTAAAAGTTATGTGAAGTACTGGTCAAAGTGAAAGGATATACTTCACAGCCTTTTTATCCTAAATCTGATGTACCACAGGGGTCGGTTTTGAATCCCATGTTATTCCTAATATTTATTAATGATATCGTATCCAATTTCAAGTTTGCTCAACAACAGTGTCTCTTGTTTGTTGACAACCTACCCCAAGTTGTTTTTGGAGGTACAAAGGATTGAAGACTGTGAGCAAACTGTAAACAGATCTATCACATCTTGCGAAATGGTGTAATTCTAATGACATGCAGTCAAATATAGGCAAGTGTAAGATAATTACATTTACAAAGAAGATAATTATATTTACTAATTCGCATATAGATACTGTTATAAATAGAGCCAACAAATTATGTGGCTTTTTGGTACGCCAGTGCAAACATTTTATGCATCCGGCAGCTTTGATTGTTATGTATAAAGCGATAGTGTTAAGTGTACTGCGAGTCCTATTTGGAACCCCAAATAACGTTGTGATATTGAAAGACTGGAAGGAGTGCAAAAGAAATTAGTAAATGGTGCCCTTCATAAATTAAACATAGATTACAAAGCTCTTACATATGATGATCGCTTAAAAAAACTAAATCTTTACTCTCTGGAACATCGAAGAAGCAATTCTGATGTATTGTATTCAAAATAATAAATAATATGTGTGACTATCCAGATCTGCTTTCTGGCTTAAATTTTAGGGTTCCAAATAGGGGTAACTAGGGACCCTACGCTCCTGTATGCAGATTATTCTGCGAACGTGTACGGACAGCATTCCTTACGGAATCGTATGCAACATGGACTTAATTTAATAAACAATGAACTGGATATTTTTAACATCACAATTAGCGAAATGCGTAGCCTACTTCTTAGAAGATTAGACTTAGTTTGTACATAATATACATAAGTTTTAGTTTAAATTTCTTTGTAAATACCTCATCTTTGTATTCCCTGTAATTGGAATATTGTATTCGGTTGGTATGTGAAATAAATAAATTCTGACATTCTGACATTCTGACATTTTTACATTTTAGAATTTTGACGTATTTACATTTAGGCATTTTCACTTTTCATATGTCACATTTACACATGTTCACATGAAAATGTAATTATTAATTTTATTTTAATATGAATGTATATTTTCATTACCTTACTACATTTAATATGCGACCATTTTCGCTAATAACGCGCTTGATTTACGCCACGCCCGCTGACGTCACGTATTTTATTTATTATTTGAAATATGCCCTATTATTGAGAAATATTCCGTTTTTAGTGAACCGATTTTGCTCAAATTTTCATAGGGTCGCCGGAGCACAGGCTTCACCCGATTTCCAAATTTGGTTGCCACGTCCCGCTGTGAATGTTAGATGGTCCGCCACCGCGCCCAATAATGCTATGCGCGTCGTGTTGATTGTGATTTCTTCGCTGTTAGTGAACCGATTGTGCACAAATTTTCAATGGATCTTCCGCAGATATTTGCCAAATTTGGTCGCAATCTGTTGTGCCATTTTCTCGAAATTTTGTTCACGGACAGACATACATACATACATACGGACAGACATACCACACACAGAAATCGCAAAAATCAGGTTTATTTCGACAATTTAGGGCATAAAACGTAACGAAAATTAAATTGTTTTTGCTAAATTGTTCACAGCAAACCTTCCTTCTGGTGTAATTTAAGGCGTTTTCGGTAAAACAATACCTGCCTTTACATCAGTGATGTATTCGGAAAGTAAATATCTGGTGATACACGACTTTCCGAATTACATGACCTATTTAATTTTGTATTTTCGACATTTTCAACTGTTCGACTTATTTAATTTTTTTGATATTGTATTGATTATGACTTTGTTGACATTTTTTTTTACTTTTTTACATTTTTTTGACATATTTAACAATTATGAATTTTTTTGAATTTTTTGAATTTTTTTGACTTTTTTTTGACATTTTGGACTTTTTTTGGACATATTTTACTTTTTTAACTTATAACACCTTCCTACACACGATGGGTCTGGTAGACAGGCCATTATGTAGAGGGTGCAATGATAAAGTAGAAATAGCAGAGCATGTAATATGCCTCTGCCCAGCTCTAGTAAACATTAGCCAGCTAGTACTAGGGGAGTGCTGGCCTAGTACGGCCCGCATTAGCTTTAACTCCTCACCCGCCGGGGTTCTGCAGCTTGTACGCAGAATTGACTGGACTGGTGGGACGAGTGAGTAGCCTTAAAGGGAGGCTGCGCAGTGGGCCCATTTTGAGGCCTAACTGTCTTTAGCTATGCTACCCCCAGTCAACTATCCAGAACTATCCAAAGTATGAATCAAGAAGGAAGAGAGTAGATGCAATGGGAGAGAAAGGCGGGGTGGAATATTCTGAATAGATGTACAGAGGAAGACTGAGAAGGGAAGAAAACGTTATGTGGCTAGGGAGGCAGTTCGGCGATAGACAACGTATGAGTCAAAGCGATCGAAAAGGATAAGCTAGTACATTTAAGAGTTTAAAGCTTCGGATGCAGTGAACCGTTAGTATACGTCGAACCGGTAGTACTCACCGTTGTTGGGAACAGATAGAAAGAGTAACAGTTCAAATACTGTCAGTCAATTGGATAAATCAATCAATGTACTCGGAAACAGAAATTAAGTGCAAGATAGAATTAACTAGAACAGCATCTATAAAACTAAAACCATTACTCTCAAATAACCATCTAAACAAGAGTTTAATGGAAAGATTCATCAAATGCTATGTATGGTGGATTATTATATATGTTTGCCAGGTCTGTATACTCAAGCAGACAACGATCAAATGCACCGAGGCATTCGAAATGTGGCTATATAGAAGGATACTCAAAATACCATGGACCCAATGGGTGAGAAATGAAGTACTAATTAATTGGACACGAAAAAGCTTTTATGCCTATAGGAAAAATGTAGGAAACTAGACCTGGAGCATATAATGCGAGGAGCAAAGTACAATTTTCTCCGCCTTATTCTCAATGGAAAGGTAGAAAGCAAATGAGACATCGTCCGCAAAACGCTATCATAGCTAAGAAACGTCAGACAATGGACGGGTCTATCGGCAGAATAACACACACCACCCAGGATCGAGACAGATTCAAACAAAACGCGAACGCAGGTGTTACCAACTCTTAGGCACGACACATAATGAAGAAGAAGAAAAAGTATTTTGATTTAAATTCATTAAAGATCATAATTAGTATTTTTATTTACGATACACAATTATTTCTTATTGATAAACTGTATAGTTACAATAAACAATAATATTTAAAAAGATAAATAATATAGTAAAATCAACATTAACAAAACCTGCAGCTGATATAATTGCACACCTATCTTGTGTCTGTTCTGTCAACGTCAATAACACACACCGAATGTCAGGACTGTTTATATAATGACCTCATGCCTTATAAGTTGCCCGCATCATTTTATTTCTTATATTAAAACATACCATTTAATAAATTATCCAAGACCAAATAGCCAACACTTCAATAAATACGAAATTATCTATCATCCGTTAATTTATGAACCAAAATAGAATGCAAGTTGTAAAATAAATTATTTTAAGCAATAGGCATACACCTAATAAATTATTAAACGTATTATCAATATGATACATAACATTATGTAAATATATAATATATTTGAAGTAGTCCACTTTATCATTTATAGATTTAAATTGAAAAGTATTATTTATTATTAATCGATACAAAGCACATACGCTAATCCTAATACAATAACTAACATTAAATAAAAATAGCAATAGCAATATAATGATTTAAACAATATGTCGTTAAGTAAGCACAACTGTTATAGTGAAATAATCATGAAGAGATTTTTGTGAAATCATGATTATAGCAAGATATAAAAAGCATAATATACTGAAAACCAAATTTCAAGTAAACGTTTTTCAACTGGGATGCTCTTATTTTGTAAAATGTTTCCATAGTATAATCGAAACGATGGAAGTTTAACATTTCCTGGTATTGTCAAACATTTTTGTTGGTCACATAAATCATTGTTAATACTTGTACCACTTGCTGGAGATTTATTAGTCTTAAAAGTAATACAAGCAACGTGATTCTAGAAGGTGAAGAAAACTATTTTATATTTTTCTTTGTTGATGTATATTTTAATAACAAGTAGTATTTTAAAGCTATACATTTCGAAATTTTTAATGTACTTCATGTTTGACATTATTAATGTTATGACGGTTCTGTATATAGACCTCTAATGTTTGAATGTTCTTATCGATACTGTTAATAAGTAATTGAAATAATATTTTAAAATGTATTTGTTGCAAGGCAATTAATAGAAGCAGTCATATAATACAACCATTAATAAATAAATACTATTTAAAAGTATCCTTTTAATTATAACTTATAGATACATAATCAATATAAATAGACCATCAGATAGCTACTCTCTTTTTTACTGTGAGTACAGCCCACGCCCCTGGGCTGTGTGCACTGCGGCCCTTCACGGACCTATTGTGCCTCATACAACATCCATGCTATGCTAGCCGGGTTGATCATACTGAGTTGAACTGTCGTGACAGACAGACGTGTTTTCTACCGAGCCCAGCTGCCAAACCAAGCCGTCGAAGGATGCTCACACCATCACTGAAAATAGTAATTGGAACATTTTAATTTATTAAGTGCTCGCTTACCGAACGCCATCATGGACTTGGGTTACGGGCTTACACCCGATAGCTCCAAGGAGGAGTTGGCCACCGTAATGAAGTTAATGTATGCCAAACTTCAGTCTCTCCAAGAGATGGCAAGTAAGGCAAACATCCCAATACCTCCCTGGCTAGCCGCTCCCGGCTCTGCCCTGCCTGGGGTAAAACCCAAAACCTCTTCTAACGAGCCCGTTTCTGTGAGCCCACTCGTTAAGCCCGTCCTGGAAAAACCGGCTTCCGGCAAGAACACCAAAAAGTCTTCTAGCAAGAAGCAGGTTAAACCCGCTACACTTCCTAGTCAGAGCCCTAAAAAGCCCAAAATACGCGAACAATTCCCCGCACTTCCAGGCGCGGACATGTTCGTACCCCAGCTAACCTGATTGAGCCCATGCTCACCGACCCAGCCCCAGAAAACATCGAGCCCATGCTCACTGAACACTCAGTCCCGAAAAGGAAGGCAACCGATGACCTTTCACGCCCCAGCTCATCTGCCACTAGCGCTACGTCTGATGATGAATTAGACGGAGCTAGCGAAGCGGCATTTCAACTCCCGAAGTCGCAATAAAAAGCGGCAAAGCACCCGAGAACAGAGGCCACATCGGCACCTGTTCCCGCAGTCTCTGCAACCCCTCAGCCCAAAGGGAAAACTCATCCGCTCGTAGTCCTTGAATCTAAGGAAGGCTACGGACTCATCCTTCGTGAAATTAAAGTTCGCGAAATTAATATCAGTAAAGCGGTCAACACTGCTAAAGGGGTGCGTCTTCACCCAGCCTCCCCGACTATTTCCGATGCCTAACGTCATACCTCGAAGAAAGGGGTTCAAAATATCACACCTACACCCTACCCTCCGAAAAAGTCCTCTGCGTAGATCTCCGTGGCATTCCCGAAACCTTATCTGCAGAAGACGTACTGGAAGACGTCAAAATGCAGGGTTTCCCCGCGATCTCGGCCCACCAGATGGGCCAAAAGTACAACTCTCGAGTGTTACCAATGGTAATGCTAACATTACCATTGACCCCAGCTGGAAGAACTATCTTCCAGCTCACCAATATCTTTACGTTTCACCGCGTCACGGTGGAACATAAACGCAAATCATTAGACGTTGGGCAATGCCATCGATGCCAAACGTTTGGTCACTCCGCATCTAATTGTCGACGTGATTTTGCCAGCGTTAGATGCGCAGGCTCTCACTCTCACACGGTGTGTACACACACTCGTGAAACAGGTCCCGCTAATTGCGCAAATTGCGTCGGCAGTCACCCTGCCAATTATCGGGGATGCCCGCGCTACTACCCATAAGGCAACTCCGCCAATGCCCCAGCCCACCTCGGTCCCACTTCTGCCCATCCGGCAACATCTGTAGTCCCTCAGACAATCCCAGCCCCATCGGCAAGCGTCCGACATTATACTTTAAATGACCTTATAGATCCTGAAATTCCACGCGATGAACGTTTTCGCCGCCTGGATGCTCATATTGCTCTCCGAATTGCTCAGGGCGCTACGACCGTGGATATTCAGTCAGTTGCAAACATAGTTTGGAACTTACTGTCAATTCACCCCGGACCATCGACTCTGAGCTATCCTTCGGCCTGAAATATTCGCAAGCTGCCCAGTGAAGACTGGACAAATTGCGAATAGGCCAACTACCGTGAAGCCCCCTGGGGCTGGCCAAACGGCCATTCCACATCCAATCATCCCGCTATTTTTTACACACTTATAGATACCCATATATAAAACTAATGTTTTCGCTATGTTTCAGGACGAGTGCTTTTTAGTCAGTAAGAATCTGACACTGTCTCCCCTCACAGAGAGGGGATTCGTCTTTTAGAAGATTTTTACACTCCTAGGCCTGTCGCCAAACAAAAAAAAGGCAAAAAACCGGGTTTATTCTTTGTGGTAAATTCCCGGCTAGCGGTGGATTCGAACCACCAACGTTCCGTACGCAATGGCTTCAGACCATCGCCTTAGGCCGCTGCGCCACGGACCGTCTTATATGACGTTAGTAATAACCAAAATTAAATACATACTTATTTTCGCAAGTTCTCTGAATAATTCCGTTTCCGTCCAACAAAGAAATTTAAAGTTTTCATACTTTGTTCCAACTTTAAATTTACATTAATATTAACAATACTTTGCTTATTAAACATGGTTTATAGTCTGTTCGAAGTTTCTTGATTGTTAACCATAATTTTTTACATACTGAAACTGCAGAAATTGCTAGTTGTATTAACAATGATTTTTCTAGCAAACAAAAATGCTGATAGTTACTAGGCAATGTTTTCAAACTTCAACCGTTTCGATTATTTTATGAAATCGGTGTATAAAATAACAGTGCCTCCGTTGAAACACGTCTACTTACAGTTTTGGATTTATTATATTTTTATGATTATCATAACTTTGTATGATCATTTTATTACATCGTGCTGAAAATTCGTAATAGTATTATTCATATAGTCTTGACTTATTTTTTGGATATGTTCTTAATCACTATATCCATAATGCGAGTGAGTGTAAGGACAGTCATTTATTAGTTATCGCAAAAACTAATGAACCAAATATTCATTTGTATATGATTGTAATTTAATATATCCTTTGCATCCGTATAAATAAGATAAATTGTAGTTTCGCATGCACATCATTCTGTACATCGATTAATTGACCCAATGTATAACTAACATTAACAAAATAACAATAATAGCAAATAAAGTAGATACTTAATTAATTGCATTGCAACAAATACAACACAAATACATTTTAAAACATTATTTCAATTACTTATAAACAGAATCAATATGAAAATAACATTCATGTGATCATTAGCAGTCTATATTCAGAACCGTCAAGACGTTAATAATTTCTAACATAAAGTACATTATAAACTTCGGAAGTTATCTGGGCGTAATTCCATTTTATAATTACACCAAAAATAAATTTGTAGCTTTAAAATACTACATGTTGGTAAAATTTACATTAACACTATTGATATTTTTCTTATCAACTATAATTTATGAACACCTTCTACAAAATTCGTTGCTTGTATTACTTTTAAGACTAATAAATTTCCAGAAAGTGGTAATTGTATTAACTATGATTTATTTGACCAAGAAAAATATTGGACATTACCAAGAAATATTGTTAAACTTCCAGCGTTTCGATTATACCATGGAAAATGTTTACAAAATAAGAGTATCCCCGTTGAAAAACGTTTACTTGAAATTCTGTTTACAGTATATTATGCTGATAGTTATATCTTGCTATAATCATAAGATTGTGCAAAAATTTCATCATGATTATTTTACTATAACAGTTGTGCATTACTTAGCGACATATATTTTAAATTATTATATTGCTATTGCTGTTTTTATTCAATGTTATTTGTTGGAATGTATTAGGATTCGCGTATGTGCTTTGAATAGATTAATAACACACAATACTTTGCAATTTAAATCCTTAAATGATAAAGTGGACTACTTCAAATACATTACATATTTACATAATGTTATGTGTGATATAGCTAATACGTTTAATAATTTGTTTGGTTTGTGTATATTGCTTAAGATATTTTATTTTACGACTTGCATTCTCATTTGGTTCACAAGGTTTCTGATAAAAGATAATAACGTATTTATTGAAGTGTTGGCTATTTGGACTTGGATAATTTATTTATTGGTATGTTTTACTGAATATCATACAGTATATTTATTGTTAGTGTTAATTTTACATTTTAGTTTTTAGCACTTTCATTGACAATTTCTTGTGAAAATATCTCAAAAGAAGGAAATAATATGATGCGGGCAACTCATACGGCATTAGGTCATTATATAAACAGTCCTGACATTCGTTGTGTGTTATTGATGTTGGTACAACAGACACAAGATAGGTGTATAATAATATCTGCTGCAGGATTTTTTAATGTTGATTTCACTATGTTATTTACTTTTTTAAATATTATTGTTAATAATTTTATTGTAATCATACAGTTCAATAAGAAATAATTTATGTTAGTGTATAATAAATTGAAAATATCTGGTGGGCACGACATGACTTTCCGAATTACATGACCTATTTAATTTTATATAACATTTTCGACATTTTCAAATCGGCTTTTTAATATTTGTTGACATTTTGACATTTTTGACATTTTTTATTTTTTTATATTTCTATGACATTTTATACTTTTTGACCTTTTTGACCTTTTGACATTTTGACCTTTTGACCTATTTTGTCTTTTTTGTCTTTTTTGTCTTTTTTGTCTTTTTTGTCTTTTTTGTCTTTTTTGTCTTTTTTGTCTTTTTTGTCTTTTTTGTCTTTTTTGTCTTTTTTGTCTTTTTTGTCTTTTTTGTCTTTTTTGTCTTTTTTGTCTTTTTTGTCTTTTTTGTCTTTTTTGTCTTTTTTGTCTTTTTTGTCTTTTTTGTCTTTTTTGTCTTTTTTGTCTTTTTTGTCTTTTTTGTCTTTTTTGTCTTTTTTGTCTTTTTTGTCTTTTTTGTCTTTTTTGTCTTTTTTGTCTTTTTTGTCTTTTTTGTCTTTTTTGTCTTTTTTGTCTTTGTTGTCTTTTTTGTCTTTTTTGTCTTTTTTGTCTTTTTTGGCATTTTTGACTTTTTTTTTCTTTTATGACTTTTTTGACATTTTTGAATTTTTTCCCCTTATATAAATTTTTGATGTTTTGACTTTCTTAGACATTTTTCTAATTTTTTCTTGAAATTTTGAAATTTTCACGTTTTGAGATTTCGACTTTATATCTTTTTGGCATTCTGACATTTGATAGTTTAACATTTTGACATTCTGACATTTTAACATTTTGGCATTTTGACATTTTGGAATGTTGACATATTTACATTTAGGCATTTTCACATTTTCATCTTTTACATTTTCATATTTCAAATTTTTACATTTTCACATGAAAATGTAATGTAATTATTAAAGTATATTTTCATTACCTTATTACATTTAACATGGGATATTTTATTATTTGCCATTTGCGCAATAGGAAATCGCTATTATTGGGAAATCATCTGTATTAGTGAACCGGTTTTGCTCACATTTTGACAGACTCTCACCCGATTTCCAAATTTGGTCGCAATCTGTTGTGCCGTTTTCCCACCGTGAGTGTTAAATTGTCCGCAACCGCGTCCAATTATGGTCCGCGCGTCGCGTTGATCATGATTCCTTCGCTTCAGATAGTATCCGCAGATACTTGTCAAATTTGGTCGCAATCTGTTGTGCCGTTTTTCCTGAATTTTGTTCACAGGAACACAGACATAAGGACGTACGGATATACAGACATACAATACACAGATATTGCAAAAATCGGGTTTATTTCGTCTATTTTGGACATAAAGCGTAACGAAAATTTATTTTTTTTGCTAAATTGTTTCCGGCAATTCCTTCTAGTGTAATTTTGCCTCCAGAAAGTTATCGCATATTTCCACAGTCTTGGTTAGAAAACATGAAGGCGTTTTCGGTAAAACAATACCTTCCTTTACATCAGTGATGTATTCGGAAAGTAATAATTATTATTATCTTTAATGAATTAAAATAAAAATACTTTCTCTTCTTCTTTAAGTGCCGTCCCTAATTACCTAAGCGTTGGCAACAGTCTGTCTCGATCCTGGATGGAGTAGCAGTTCTTTTGCTGTGGTCGATATTTCTCTTGCCTCCTACCTTTTCATTAAGAATAAGGCGGAGCAGATTGTACTTTGCGTGTCGCATTATATGCTACAAATATTCTAGATTCCTACTTTTGACCGTGGGCACAGGGCCGTAACTAGCCAGGGGCAACAGGTACACGTGCCGGAAGGAGAGTGCCCAGTTAATCGGCATTATATTAAAAAAAAAAAAATACGCCCTTCAACAACTTTTTGAGAACCTATCCGAATATAGTATTGTAAATAGATTTTGCAATGCATTCACCGAACAAATAAAGCTCTAACTAAAGAATATATTTATAGATCATGCGACAAAATTAATTACGTTTTGCATTACAAGGAATACTGGACACAAGCTTAGAACAAATACTTGCAGATGCTAGAAAAATCGCTTCAACAATGAATATGGATATTAAATTTTCTCAACGACTTAATAGAATGCAAATGTAGAACGTTTTTGACGTTTTTCTGGCTGAAACAATCTGGCGTTATGAACAACTGAAAATTATGTATGAGTTTTTATTTTTAGTTTGGCTCATCTCTAGACACAATGACCGAAATCTGCAAAAAGCAAAACTCTCTCAACATGACAAAGATGTTAATTGTAAGGAACTAAGTTGTGAAATTGAAAGTTTTAAATTTCAAGTATACGGGATTATTGAAAACCTGAAATCTGCAACTCCCATAGATATATTACAGACCATTTATGACTTTGAATTAGTTGAGTCATATCAAAATATCGCAGTTACCCTACGAATATTTCTGAGCAAATAAAAGTTATTTAAGGGGGAACATTGATTTTCAGGGGTTTCGTAATGTTTTTTCTCTAATCGCACAAGTCCAATCTTAATGCAATTTTATGTGTGGATAAAGATGGCTTAGGGCTATGAACATGTTTATATATTAAGTTATTATTTTGCTTTATACAACTACAATTAATTATTAAAAATCGATATATAATTACCTCACGTTGAAACTCTTATTTCAGCCCATTCATGGATTTTATTGGTATTAAAATTAGACATGCTAATTCTCTCTTTTATTCTCAGACTGACTGTAAAAACCGATTGCAAAAATATAGCATGATTACTTAGTATGTTATTAATTACCAGAGCTCTGCACACGCGAAAATTGTGATGATTTCTAGCACGTATTCTCGGCCGTGGTTTAACCGGGGTGAAGATATCCATTTGCTATAATTCCGGCGGCCGCGCGGGGTCGCAACGCGGATTATGATTCTCCAGTAGTGGAGCATTAAAAAAAATGATTTTTGGTACAATTGTTTACACATGTCTTGGTAACCATAATATAAGAGTAAAAAAAAATTAAGTTGATTTAGTTAGTTGTTATTGAATAAAATTTGCAAGAAAACATTTTGTAATTTTTAGCAGCCTAGCCCACGAAGATTTTTGTCAAAATTTTCATGTTTTGTTTAGAATTTAATAGTAATCATTAAACATATTTTTTTAAAGATGCGCAGGCCTAAGTTTTTTTTTAATTAATTTTGAACCTAAACTTGTTAGTATACGGCGTGCTAAAAAATCAATAAAATCGATTAGAACCTAAGGATGTGTTTATATTTTCTGTAATGACTATTTTTTGGCGGCAGTGAAAGTCAAAATTATTAAATTTTCCATCCTAACTCAAAGTGAATTTTTTTCAAATTTTCACTATTTGTTGCTAACCTAATAGTGATTACAAAAATATTTTTTTAGATACGCGAGGATACATATTTTTTTTATATCGATTTTTAATTAATTAAACCATATAGCTTGATGGTTAATTACAGGTGCATTTGAATACAAACCTTTGTTTGAATAAAACCATATTGTTGCTAAAACATGGCTTTAGTGGTTTCTAAAAAGTCCTATTGTAGAAAATGATAGCAAGTATTTTTTAGAAGCTGTCAAAGTTGACCCGAAATCTATGGTTTTACTTTATTGCTGAAGGAATTACGAATTATTTAGCAATACCATTTTTATTTAAATTATTGTATATTGTTTGTAATACATTAGGTAGGTCAACATGCGGTAAAGTCAAAAATCCAAAAATTACGTTCAATAAGATTTTGACGGCGGTCAAAGTCAAAATTATTTAATTTTCCATCCTAGCCCACTGAGAATATTTTTCAAATTTTCACCATTTGTTGCTAACCCAATAGTGATTACAAAAAGAATTTTTTTAGATACGCGAGGATACATATTTTTTTATATCGATTTTTAATTAATTAAACCATATAGCTTGATGGTTAATTACAGGTGCATTTGAATACAAACCTATGTTTGAATAAAACCATATTGTTGCTAAAACATGGCTTTAGTAGTTTCTAAATAGTCCTATTGTAAAAAATGATAGCAAGTATTTTTTAGAAGCTGTCAAAGTTAACCCGAAATCTATAGTTTTACTTTGTTGCCGAAAGAATTACGAATTATTTAGCAATATTATTTTTATTTAAATTATTGTATATTGTTTATAATACATTAGGACAACATGGGGTGAAATCAAAAATCCAAAAATGACGCTCAATAAGTTTTTGACGGCGGTCAAAGTCAAAATTATTTAATTTTCCATCCTAGCCCACGGAGAATTGTTTTCAAATTTTCACCATTTGTTGCTAACCCAATAGTGGTTACAAAAAGTATTGTTTTAGATTCGCAGGGATACTTTGTTTTAATATCGATTTTTAATTAATTAAACCATATACGTTGATGGTTAATTACAGGTGGATGTGAATACAAACCTTTGTTTAAATTAAACCATATTGTTTCTAAAACATGGCTTTGGTGGTGTCTAAAAAGAACAATTATAAAAGTTGACAGCAAGTATTTTTTTATAATGGTGTCATTGAATAATGTTTGTAACAAAACAAATTGCAGATTTTTATTAAAGTTCCGCCCACGATTTTGTTTTCAACTCTCAAAATATTGTGTAGAATTTAACAACAATCATCAGACATATTTTCGTTTATTTTCAGGCCTTTTACGTGGGTTGATAATTTATATGGCTACACGAAATTCCTATGTCCGATTGGGATTATTATTACTTATTAATCAACTCCCTACTTTAAGGATTACAATTCATTCAAAATACATATTATACCAATAGTATTATGAGTTACAATATGTAAAAAGGCTACACCCTCGACGGGAATTCGAACCAGCCACTCTGACTTTTATAATGACAGCAGAAGAAATAAACAAACGATGGTTGGTCGGTCTAAAAACATTAACTACGATTTGACATACAGTTTTTTATATTATATAATTTGTAGTGCACAATTACCATATATTATTATAACATAGGCATCCAGAATATCTCTATTGCATAATAATCACTATTGGGTTAGCAACAAATGGTGAAATTTTGAAAAAAATTCATCGTGGGCTAGGATGGATAATTAAATAATTTTGACTTTGACCGCCGTCAAAAACTTATTGAGCGTCATTTTTGGATTTTTGATTTTACCCCATGTATTATAAACAATATACAATAATTTAAATAAATATAATATTGCTAAATAATTCGTAATTCCTTCAGCAACATAGTTAAACCAGTTAAACCATAGATTTCGGGTCAAATTTAGCAGCTTCTAAAAAATACTTGCTATCATTTTTTACAATAGGACTTTTGAGAAACCACTAAAGCCATGTTTTAGCAACAATATGGTTTTATTCAAACAAAGGTTTGTATTCAAATGCACCTGTAATTAACCATCAAGCTATATGGTTTAATTAATTAAAAATTGATATAAAAAAAATTTGTATCCCCGCGTATCTAAAAAAAATCTCTTTGTAATCACCATTGGGTTAGCAACAAATGGTGAAAATTTGAAAAAAATTCTCCGTGGGTTAGGATGGAAATTTGAATCATTTTGACTTTCACCGCCGCCAAAAAATAGTAGGGCGTAATTTTTTAATTTTTTATTCCAACATTTGCTGACCTTGTAAGTGTTAATCACTACATAAAATATAAACACATTCCTTAGGTTCTAATCGATTTTAATGATTTTTTAGCACGCCGTGTACTAACAAGTTTAGGTTCAAATTTCAGAGATGTGGAAATATGCGATAACTTTCCGAGAAAAAATTACACCAGAAGGAAGGTATTGTTGCCGTGTACCATTTAGCAAAAAAAAATTCAATTTTCATTACGATTTATGCCCAAAATAGTCGAAATAAACCCGATTTTTGCGATGTCTGTGTGTGGTATGTATGTCTGTCTGTCTGTCTGTCTGTGAACAAAATTCCGGGAAAACGACACAACAGATTGCGACCAAATTTGGCAAATATCTGCTGACACTATCCAGTGAAAATTTGAGCACAATCGGTTTACTAACAGCGAAGGAATCACAATCAACACGACGCGCGGAGCATAATTAGGCGCTGTGCCGGACTATTTAACGCTCACAGTGGGAAAACGGCACAACAGATCGCGAAATCGGGTGAGAGCCCGAGCTTCGGCGACCCTGTGAAAATTTGAGTAAAATCCGTTCACTAAAACAGAAGATTTCTCAATAATAGCGATTTCCTATTGCGCATATCACAAATAATGTATAATATACGTGACGTCAGCGGGCGTGGCGTAACTCAAGCGCGGAATTAGCGAAAATCTTAAATGTAGTAAGGTATTGAAAATATACATTAATAATTACAATTACATATTCATGTGAAAATGTGAACATTTGAAAATGTGAAATATGAAAATGTGAAAATGACTAAAGGTTAATATGTCAAAATGTCAGAATGCCAAAATGTTAAATGTTAGGATGTCAAAATGTTAAAATGTCAAAATATCAGAATGCCAACAAGATAAAAAGTCAAATTGTCAACACGTGAAAATGTCAAAATCTTGCTTGTCAAAATTTCAAAGAAAGTAAAAAAAGACAAAAATGTAAAGTAAAAGTAAAAAATTCAAATATGTCAAAAAATGTCACAAAAGTAAAAAATGTCGAAAAAGTAAATAAAAGTAGAAAATATCAAAAAAACCACAAACAAAAAATGTCAAAAAGTCATAAAAGTCAAAAAGTCAAAAAAAAATTAAAAGCCCAAAAGTTGAATATGTCGAAAATGTTATACAAAATTTAATAGGTCATGTAATTCGGAAAGTCCAGATATTCTTATTTCCGAATTAAGGCTGGGATTTAGCCTATACTTCCCTTATGGCGAAACTTGTGTAATTGTTTCCAGCTTTTAGGCAAAACTACGCCATGGAATGGCATACAATTTATGCAAGTCAATAAAAACACTTCATCCTTGGTATTGAAACTTAGTTTGCAAGAATTGATGTGATGTTTGTAGTTATAGCATGTTAAAGATTCGACTGTATAGAAGGTAGCAATCTAGTAGTTTAATCACTCCCTTACATATTAAATAATCATATATCGAAAATTCAAGATAATCATGCCCTATACATCCATAAGTATTATAATATTTGAAAAATTGCTGCGCAAATAAATATCTCCTTCATTTTTAATGCTGGAAAGATTGGAATATAATTAAATGTCGATAAGGGTCATATTCGCAAACGTTGCGTAGAATTCTTTACATTATATGTTTTTTTTTATCAAATTAAATTTACTTTTGGACATTCCCACCTAGACTACGAAATACGTGCAACATTATTCTTTTGTATACGTATTTTTGCAACTCAATTTATGTTCTAGTTAAAGAGAACGGTGCGTATTTCTTATACGCATTTCGCCTATGTATTATATGTGCATCACAAGTTGCCTAATCAAAAAATGCCACCCTTAAATAATTTGAGTTTAGTATCTATCTGTTTAATTTGTTTGACATTCACTATGATTACTTTAAAGAAACTCGTACGAGAATGTAGACCTATAAATAAATGAAGAATTACCAAGAAAATAATAATTAATAAAAATGAATAAATTTTAAATAACAATTTAATATTAATCATTCAACACTATAGAAAACTTAGGGACGCTTTCTGAAGTATCAAGTACTTACACAAACATACACATACACTAACACAGGTCGATAGCCAGTTACAAATTGTAACAAATACAGTAACTACTAACGCTACTATTAATTAATTCATTAGTTCGCACCAAAATACTTCAAAATATCCACAACTGATATAATAGGGTATAATTGGAGAAAGAACTCCAGGTGGCAGTGTTGGCCATCAAATTCTGAGTGGAAATACTTTATACAAGAATATTGTACCATGCTTCCTTAGTTCTCATGAACCATTTAAAAGACACGTACATTTAGCAACCTTGCATTCACATATCTTATTATTTTATTATGTGCATGGTAATGTATTTCCATTATAACGCTCAGTGTATACTGAAGTTAAGTTATATGTATAGCCAGATCTTTAGTTACATCAGACATAAACAACATTATCAACATAATCAACATATTACATATTCACCCGTGAGAGATGGTAAAGAAATTTGTTCTATGCCCTAGGGTTTATTATGCCAACCAAAAAAATACTGGAAAATCTTCTCTAATAACTCATATTCTCGATAGGCTTGTGGGGTTTCATCAGCCTAATGGTGAATATTATGTGTGTTAAATATGCCTTCTCTTGTAATCGTGTATTTATCGTTGCAAAGAAAAGGTCTCAAGAAGTCGTCATTGTCACGAATTCTATTAAACATTGTATTGCAGTAACATTTCAAAACACCTTTGCTGCCTTCGCTTTGGAGGACGAGCACGAAATTTAAGTTCTGCATTGTCTCCATTTCCACTGCAGAAACCAAATAATATGTGCATATCAACATACTCACTGAAAGTGAAATCCACTGTTAGTAAACGAAACAAGAAAACGATGCACTCTAAATAATAATTAACACTAATGACATCAAGAAAATCAACGATGATACAAAATTTGATTATGCAGTTTTCAATTTTGGCACTTGTCAAACATACAGTATCAATACAATGTTGTCATATTTTTTGAAAAAGTAATTTAAATATCAGATAATTAAAACACGCTTTTGGAGTTGAAAAACTACAATTACAAAAACATAACTAATAAGAAATTTTACCATTCTTCTTAATTGTAATATGCAACTCTATATGTCAAAAGACAATGAAATAAAATGCTTAAGACTTAATTTTCAAATTTTCAAAGATTCCGTAAAGACCCCACGTAGCATGGTACAATATTTTTGTATTTAAGTTCGCGACTCAAGATTTGATGACCAACATCGCTACCCATAGACAAGATAGATAGGAAACTTAATGTAGTCTTTTTAGAAACCAGTTTCTGCGCCCTCTAGTGACAGTAATGTGAAATAATTAGCTCAGCTCTGAACCCTTGAGTTATGGTTCAGAGCTGAGCTAATTAATTCAAATAAATAATAGTATTTTAAAAAAGTATTTAAAATATTAAATACTGTTTATTTAAATATCTCGATGTATTTTTGAATAGTATTCAATTAAAATGTAATATAAATCTGCGATCTAAAATGATTTATATAAATTAAAGCCAAGCATGTACTATACCTATTCAATAAAATGTTATAAAAATACCATTTAAATACATCTCAATGTTCAATAAACTATTTTTCATGTTTAAATACTGTTAGTTCTAAATATATATTTCAAATTCGGGTCAATAAATAAAGAAAATACTACATATAACATGGAAATATAACTATTATATTAGTCAATTGTAAAATGTATACACACAGCATCATGAAAATATTGTTATCATATGTATTTTAATATGGTTCTGGGCAACTGGCCTATAAATGATGAATCTCTCTATGAAGTGTTATCGTTGAAAATTGCTGAGATTCTAGTCTAAAGAAATAACAGTAGAATTATATTATATTTTATTGTTCATACACGTACCTCTTTGAATAGAAACCAGCTGTATTGCGCCCTTTCCCGTTAGCGAATCAAGAGGTACGACGTGAACGTGGGAATAGGACTTGCTAGCAGAGCTGCTAATTTAGCAGTGCCTTGAAATTTGATGTTTAATTTCAAGATCATGTACTAGCCATTTACCCTTCGTCTGAAATGATAAAGATTAAAAATCTAAACATGACACAAAAATAAATTTAAAATAACCCAGTATAAGGTGAACAATACCTAAAAAATTAAAATTAGTATGGGTGAATTGTTAATATAATGAAATAGAAAAGTTAAATCCATGTATAGTTGTTGAGAAAAACTTAGACAGGTTTTCTCCACCTTCTATGTTTCTCTTTATATTGGGCAGCAGCTGATAAAACAGAATCTGTCGTACCCCTTCTATTTGTCTCTAAACCAAACAGAATATTATTGACATTTTTTACGTAGTGAAAAATTAGTAAATTTAAAAAAGACCCTAATAATGCATCTTTTAAAGTAGGTAAGTGCGGACAGTCATCAAAACAAAATTGAACATGATTTAGGATGAAGGATTTAAAATTAATATAAACGTTAGGTTTGGATATGATTTGGGGTAATAGAAACTTTGATATGTTTACTATTCTAAATAATACTGAGAGTAAATTTTGTGAACAATAATTTAGATTAATATATTCGGAATCATATTCCCTCAAGCTTACCAGGGAATGCCCCGGTAAAATTTCTTCAGAATGAAGAACATTATGTATGCAAATAGGGCATCCAGAAAATACAGGAAGTATTTTCTTGACAACCCATCCAGGAAGAGTGGGTGGATTCCAAGTCTCAATATAATGAAGTGGCGCGATTTTAGTTATGAACTCTTTTACTGACGTAATGAGACCTGTGCATTTGTCGTCCTCACAATTAGACAACATTGAAAGTGGAGTTATAAAATTGTTTAAAATAATTGTTTTCAAATAAGGCACAAATGCCGAATACGACGGATTTATATTTCTCACACCATGTTGCCTTATCTGCCCAAATAAATTTTCTACAGGATCTTGGTTAAAAGATCTTCCAGGAAACTCTGAATATTCAAGATTAAAATGTTTTTTCTGAACAAGTAAGAAACCATGAAGTGTAAAATTTAAATTGTCCAGTACCGGAGGACGAGCCTGTCGGAAGGCTTACGCGGAATAAATTTCATGTTATTTATATATATATATATATATATATATATATATATATATATATATATATATATATATATATATATATATATATGTATGTATTTAACTTTCTTTATAGGAAAATCCTAGCCGAGATTGATAAAAATAAAATGGATTTCTTGGTTAGTGTTCGGCCTTTCTATGATTTGTTTTAAAGTGTCGTTCCCGCTCTGAATCCACTCTGTCCTTCCTCTTCGTTTTCCTGTATTCTTTCTGTATCAAATGTCTACTTACTATTCTCCCATACAATTGTTTTAAAATGCTTGTTAATAAGATTCTCCTGTGACCTCTTTTTTTACCCCTAGTTATGGATTGGCGATCCTCGCAACTATTATGAATAGTTCTTGAGTTTCGGTTTTTAGTTATTCGGCATATATTCCTCCCTGTCATGGTAATCTACCCTATTTTAGCTCTCATACTGCCTCTTCTACCAAGTTTTCTATAATCTCCACACGTTGGCCTTCTGTAGCTACTGGTGTTCGTGATATTGTTACAAATTATGGTAGTTCTTCTGAACAATATTATATATAAATGATAGCAATATTATTTAAATTTTCTTTATTTCTCCAAATCGACGGTAACGGGCTTTTCATTAGGCTATCCAAATTGTATTCTATGTAGTCAACTTCGTCCAATTTATCAGACGTTGCCCATTATCATGTTTATGTTATTCTCCGTGCGATCAGATCACATTACCTATAATCACTTTCCCAATACGACTGTTAAAATGTCTTATCAGTATAAGTTCCCTTGTAGCGTATGTATATCATCTTTAATACCCCTTACTTTGCCCATTGGCCCTTGTTACTCCAGAAAACACATATATGTAGTCGTTTGCCTTCTACACCCGTTCCCTTCTTTGTTTCCGTTAACACAAAACAGGACCAAATTATCATAGATGGACGACGAACAAAATGACATTTTCCACAAATGGTCTTATAATGAGCAGGGGACCCAATGCAGAGGAATTTGGCGTAATTTTTTTGGCACGAATACAATTCCTTATCTATAAACACATGTATAGGAAATCTTCTTTATTTTATACAACTAATGTTTTATTATTTAATATATACATAATCGTACAATAATTACACTAGTTTCCACCATTTCGGGTCATTTGTGTATGCTAATTTCTAACTAACATACACTTGATATTGGCCTGCGAATGTCGAAATGAGTTCTGTAATTATTTTACGAATAGGTATGTACAGATTAATCAATAAAACTTTAGTAGTATAAAACAAAGAAGTTTCCTTTTTCCTAATGTTCATGTTCATAATGAAAAACCACATGGTAGAGGTAGTAACTTAAATTTTTACATTATCCATACTTCATATGATAAAGTAATAAATTATAGAAAGTAATATTTTATTATTGAATGTGTATATATTTATTATTAAATATATTCTAAAATGTTAAAACGTAATTTGTTCTAAATTAATAATTATTATATAAAATATAACAATTAATTTATATTTTCGTACACCTTCACACACAATCCGTCTCCTAATATAAAAGTTTCAAATTAGGAGTAGAAGTATTTATGTATTCCGACCGGTATCCAAGAGTTGGATGAGATGTATATTTTAAATATCATTTCGGCGCGGTAGGAGAAATTCATTTGATTCCGCTTTACCGAAGGTCACGACCAATGCCATTGCAGATTCTTTCCTAATATGAGGAGAATTGGTGGTGGCGCAAAATTGCAATGTGATACATTATCTTAATATATTAATAGAACAACTAAAAACAATAACAATAATAAATATAAAAACTATTTTCTGTACGCTTGATATATTAATCATATATTTTATTCCTTTTCAAATAAAGATTTAATCTGAAGGATTTGAAACCAGTATCTAACACGTAGGAACACGGCCACCCCGGTTTAAAAACACGTAAATTAAAAAAATATATCGTATTTGTTTTTCTAATTGTAATTATGTAATTGTTAAAACTTTTTTTTGTGAAAGAAAGTAGCTCTATTTAATTGATAAAATTTATTTTGTTTTGTTTTGGTGTCCATTTTATTAGTACTTCTTTTTCAGTCTTGCGGTCCATAGTAACTTGAACATCCTTCTATATAGCCACATTACGAATGTGTCGGCCTCGCATCCATATAGAAAAATAGACCACAGGTCGTGTTTGGTGAACCTTTCCCTCATACTATTGTTTAGACGGTTATTTGAAAGTAATAGATTTAGTTTTATCAATGCTGTACTAGTTACTTCTATCTTGCAGATCATTTCTTCTTTCGGGTATATTGATTGATTTATCCAATTGTCTAGATGATTGTGCCGGCAACCCAACGTGCATGACGTGTAATTGTCAATTGTAAATTTAATAACCGAGTGTGCTATATTGTTTCAGTGGCTCCTCGTGCTACCCTTGGGTAAGTACTTGAGCATCCTAGCAATAGACAACCAGAGGGAGCATACGCGCATTCCACATGTAGTCCCAGAGGGGAAATGCAAACGTTATATGCAACTTCGAGAACAATGGACAATGTTTAAAATGTCCATAAGGCTACGTGTGTAATATTTCAGATTTTTTCGAGATATTAGTTCAATTTTAATTGTAAGATTCATAATTTATCATTCATGAATATACAGTACTTTAAATGGGTAGTAATACTAGATATTTGAACAAATGAAAATTATTAAGAACATGTCTGTATCTATTGATTACATCTAATGTACGTTTTGACTTAAAAAAATACTGTATAGTTTACAAATAAATTTAGCATGTGGCTAAACGAATGTTTATGTTAAACAACTCCGTTTATCGGATTTGAATCAAAACTTCATGCAGTTTTTATGATTTGTTTCCCCACAATATTCGAATTCATTATTTAGATATTTTATTATAATGATCAAAATTATAATCTCTGTCAAAAATAACACTGTACCTGTATTGTTTTTTTAAAATTAAAATTCGTTAAGTAAAGTGTATTTATTGTTTATCATAACTTAGTAATGTATATAGCATGATTTTGTTTTAAATAATGGAAAACAAAACTTTTTATTTTGAACAAGAAACTTGATGTATTTTAAACAGTTATTCCCTTTATTTATTTTTTATTAAGGTTCCTAGTATAATTAATTTAATTAGCATGTAAAGGGTTATTTGGTATACACAAAACTAATAAACTTGTTTGTTTATATTTCAAATTCTAGTGTATATTTTCTGTAGAAAAGAGATTATGGTTTAACTGCAAAATTTCTATATTCATGACGTAAAATAAATCTCACACTAATTATATCCGCTCTAGTCCAGTTTAAATTTCCCAACCTGATGCTTGACAAGAGAATACTCAATTCGTGTGTATTTATTAAAAAATAACGCAATATAATATTGTCCATAATTTTGCGGGTTGCTTATAGTCTCAACCGACTTCCAATTGCTCCTGTGGTTTCGAGGTCATTGCCAACAAGTTGCCGGTATGTTCCCCCTGTGTAGACAACAGCAACATAACTTTATGCACCCCACGTGTAGGGTATGAGTGAGGCCACCGTTACTGCGGTACAGAGGCACCGTCCTCTCAGTACCTATATAAATAATAAATTATACTCTAGATAAAAACATCAATGTAGTCACCAATTGTTGGTCTTGTTGGTTCTATATTATTTAGTTATAGGATTTAGATAAAAAACACTGTATGTATGTATAACCAATTTTATTATTATAAATAAAAATAAATACAGATTTAAAAGTTAATTCATATTGTGATGTTGCAGAAATTGTTCTTTGCTGAGTTGGAAACATGAACACAAAATTACATTAATCATTAGCAGTCGTTGATGACACACTTATCATATTATCATTCTTAGTCCTGGCAAATTCTCTATTAATATAAAACAACATAAAATGAAATTAATTTATATTATTACAGAAATTGTATGAAAGTCTTATCTTATTGTTGATAAGATCAGCTTGCTTCTTGCAGGACATGCAGTTAATTTACGTTAAGTTTACTTTGTGTCTTGGATGTCTTCAGCACTTCTTTCAAGAGAGAAAATATTTATATTATTTGACCTAACCTGATAAACAAAAACAAAAAATAATCAGTAATAATAAAAAACTAAAATTAACAAAATAATGCATGATTTACTTTTTTGGTCCTGCCAAGATGCACATAAACATTTGTTCAAGTCACAAATTGTTTGAATATCAAATATAAACCACTACTCAAAGAGTAAAAAATAGTCGAGCAGTATGACTCAATAACAATCCAACATATCAACATTGATGAGACAGAGACTTATATCTTCTCATGCTAGTGTTTTAAAACTTGTTGAATATCATTATACATTACTTTATCTACTGTCGTGACTGATTCTGTCTTCAAAAAATTCTAAAATTTACACAAACATCATCCATCCGCTATATTACAAATAACTTTTCAGATAGATATGTTTATACCTCGAATAAAAATACTTGTTTTGAAAATTAGGATCACGCGGGTACTTGCAACGATATTTAATAATACCAATGTTTCTACTTATGCTTACTACAAATAAATATAATAAAGAAATTAAAGACTATACCTTAAAATTTTCAAACGTAAACTCACTGAATTAAGGTTATGTAATGAAAACAAACACAGAGTAAGAAAAACAAACCACAGAGTAAGACAGAGGGAGCATAAGAGCATTCGGCATGTAGTCCCAGAGGGGAAATGCAAACGCGGTATGCAACTTCAGGAACAATGGACAGTGTTTGAAATGGCCACATGCATAATGTTTCAGCTTTTGTTGAGAAAATTCATACAATTTTAATTGTATTGCGATGCCTAATATTTACAATTGATCATTAATGAAATAATGAGATGGTAGGTATTGTGTGATATGTAATATTAACCGTTTTATACGCATAATAATCAATACTATAATTTGAGTGAGGATGATATTGATCACATTAGAGCTTTATATGCTGCAAAACCTCAAAGTACTACTACAACAACAACTACTACCACTACTCCAATAACAACATCAACATCAGCTATAAGTACGACAACGGTATTGAGTAGTTTTGCTAGAAATTTAAAACCAAATCATACAACAAGCACCAGCAGCAGCAGCAGCAAAGAAACCCCCCCCCCCCCCCCGATTTGTGCTCAGTGAAAAATGTTGATGCTATGTTGGTAATTGGAGAAAGATTATATATTTTCTATATGAAATGGGTTTGGATAAAAGATATGAGGAAGGATATGTTTGAATCGCCTAGAATGATTAGCGATTGGATTCCACATATTAGAAATGTTGATAAAGTGACGAGTGTGATTCAAAATCCCAATGGAAATGTAGTTGTTATTTCCAACGATAAAATTTATGTTGTGGATTTAAATTCCCTCAAAGTACAATTTTTCACAGGTGCAAATTCATATTTCAGATTGGGGGCTAATGCAAAAATACAGACGGTTGTAAATACCTATACAGGTCGTACTTTCATATTTTTCGATGATATTTACTATGCGGAAATAAGTAATTGTGATTATTCAGTAATAAGGCATAATACAATTGAGTGGGGTTTCCCAGGTCTACCAATTGGTATAACTCGCTACACCAATGGTATATTATACTTCTTCACCAAGAATCAAGTTTATGAGTACAACGAGTTTACAAATTCTTTGCTAAGTGCCGGGGAAATTGATTATGGAAAGTTTGGCATCAATTGCCCCAACATTGGTATCTTGGAGAAATTGCGAATTCTACTGACAAAACTACTCTCGTTCAACAACCAGGTTTGAACATGATTTAACCTTGTTAAAGTAATATCACAGGAAGTAATGATATGACATTTCCGGTGATAAGTTAAAACATTTCGTTATGCATGCATATGATAAAGAATTGTACATGTTGAATGGGGAGTATAAATATAATGGGGGGTATTATCATGGGAACATTTATTTATTGAATATCAGCAGAATGGATAACATCCCAACTATTCATATACCGGAAGATCAGTGTGATTCTGGAAGAAGTTCACCAACGACGTTCCTAGACACCATGCTACATGAATTCGAGGAGGAGTTGAAAAATGAGCGCAGACTGGTGAATGAAGTGAGCTATTCCCTATCACCACCACTTTCTGTCTCAACTGGATTTAGTGCCATTCGAGGTTTCTATCAGTGTGTGCGACTCTTCAACGCAAAACAAAGCATCTCATTCACACCCATTGAATGGCAGCAGGTGAAAAATCATTGGGGGAACATCAATTAATTTTTTCAAAGACAACAACAACAACAACAATCGCTGCAACAAAAACGTGGTACCAAAAGATGCCCCACATGTAAACATCCTCTTGCTGTGTTGTCAAAGGAGGAGGAGGAGGTGGAGGAGGAAGTGGGGAAGTCGAGCGGCGAAGATTGTGTTTTGCTGTTTGATACATGTACCATTAGTTACCATCCAATCACGGGGAAGAATCGGAATAAATATATCACGCTCAAGTACCGAGGAGTTCAGTTCAAGTTAGATCATCAGTTGGCTCGCAAGTTGGAGGGATTGTTCCAGCTGATTAACTACCGGTTGGAGCGATTAAAAAGTTTAAATTTCGCTGATTACTACAATCAATGCGTGCTGCACTTCCTGCAACCACAGGTATTAGCAGAAGAAGACAAGAGTGGGATAATAAGCTCGTTGCAGGCGCTACTGCAAACCTCAACTCAGGGCTATTACATCGAGATGGTGGAATGTATGTATGAGGTAATTGCATATAATAGAAACAAGTTTGTGAAAGACGTAGAAACAACGCGACAGTGTCATGGTTAAAGTTGCCAAAGAAACAACTAGTTGTGAGGAAGAATATCAGCTGAGAAGAAAATTACGATTGGAGAGGCACATTAGAAAAATCCAACAGTTAAAATTAACAATCAAAAGCTACGAAGATGCGAAAAAGTGTTACCAGCTTTTTTCCAAACTTTGCATCTGTGAATAAGTGCTGTAGTTGTTATTGTCGAGGGCAATATAAACTACATTTAATGAGACACTTACCAACATATGAATTGCATGCCATATGGAATTCGCTACCATTATATTTTAAAGAAGATGGTGACATTGTTGCATGTCTTCCGTGCTTCGAACACTATAATTTACCGGGGGACAGGGATCATATCGATGGACCCCCTCCACCTCGACACCGATGCTATAAATGCTTAAACATCGAGCAGGAACAACCACAGTAGTTGAAATACACATGAGTTTGAGTTGTGATAAAAATAGAAATAAATTAAAATGTTGACAAACATTGCAAATGTTGTGCTAATGGTTGGGGTATTCGAGACAGACATCGTTCTATTCCACCATACCCAGCGCCGAAATTGAGGAATGTCATATCATCATGGACGATGGTAAAAATGATACGTGGCCTTTTGGATGGAAGAGAATGATTCTGTTACCTGCCACCCAACCACCAACATGTGTTACACAAATTGATGGAAGTGACATCGAGGATGGTGTTATCAATTTTAAATTAATGTATGTATTTCCAAACCGATCATATTACAAAACCGAGCAATGGTTGCATCATGTGATGAAATTACCCACAATCCCAAGAGAAGAAGATGACATTACGTTACAACCAGTAATGCAAGTAGTCGAATACATTCCCAGCACAAAATTATTCGAAGAGCAAGAAGAAGTCTACTCCCCTAGCACAGCATTCTTTGAAGAGGAAGAAGAAGTCAACTCCTCTACAACATCTAGAGAATATGTATCATCATGGGCTCAATGTTCCCCAGCAAAGAAGTCCCCCAAATATACCAAACTAATTGCAATTTTTGCCGTTAATTTATGTATAATTCTATATATCTTTCATTTCATTCAATCAATTATGCTTTTGATTGATTTATGTATGGATTAATGTTGTTGTAATAACAAAAATAAATTAAATATATATATATATATATATATATATATATATATATATATATAAACTTGCATGGTTTTCTTACCTTTTTCTTTCTCAGTAGCAGCAGAATAAATAAATAAAACAATATATTTAAAAAGGTAAGTAAAATATTTATTCATTTAAATTAATCAATTAATACATTTCATTTAACATTTATAAGTTTAAACTAAATAAGATTTACATGCACTACAATAATGTTTGCTATTATATATGAGAGTGAAAACAATAAGGAATACATGGAGCGCAAATACATATACAACATAACAAAGCAAATAAATGAGTCTTACAACTAGATTTATATTCAACAGTAGTCATGTCGGTGATAATGCACGAGCAATAGATAACATTACAATAAGTACCCTTGATCAAGACGGTCATCCTGTAAATTTCAGAGGAGAGAAAATACTTGTACGCTTAGAGTTGAAAAGTATTAAGTGAGATGGGGATTAATTTTGATGATACGGTTATCATCAAAATTAATCCCCCTTGTAGTATCCACTTTTATTCGGTAATAAAAGTGGATACTACAAGATACAATCGTATCAGTCAACATCTAGCTCGCAAAGAGTTAACACCTGTTGTGAAAAATAAACTATTACCTTTAGGATATAATTTAAAGAAACAGTGCTAGCAATATGGATAAGTTAAATATATTTTCCAAAGTTCGCTACGAAGAGACTATTGCAAAGAATGAATTTCACACCTATCATCCGTTAGCACAAAATTTCCGCAACAAGAGGTTCGCATAATGATACAACATCAGGACATTTACAATTGTCCTAGTGAAAGTTACATTTATGTGAGCGGAAGCTTAAAATTTCCAACACTTGCTGCAGGTGCAACTGTACACAATTTTGAGTTTGTGAAAAATGCATTTGCGTTTTTGTTTGATGAAATTCGTTATGAATGGAACGGTGTTGAAGTGGATAAGAATCGAGATGTAGGAATCACTAGCACGATAAAAGGATTACTCTGTAATACTAAACGATATCAACATATACTCGATCTATTTGGCTGGGCTGATTCTGCTAAAAATATTACATACTTTAATAATACGAACAAGTTTCATACTCTAATTCCATTGAAATATTTACTGGGGTTTGCCGAGGATTACGCAAAAATATTGATTAATGTAAAACAAGAATTAATTCTACTACGATCTAGAACTGATGTAAACTGTTACAAATGAGATGCAAATATAACATTTGATTTAGATAAAATTTATTGGAGAATTCCCCATCTTCAGCTCAACGATGAAGTTAGATTGAATGTCTTGGATAGACTCAAAGAAGATAAACCGATATTAATACCGTTTCGTAAGTGGGAATTACATGAACTGCCCGCATTGAAAAATACCAATAGAGACATCTGGTCTGTGAAAACATCTACGAGCTTGGAGAAACCTCGATATGTTATAGTGGCGTTGCAAGAGAACCACAGGGATAATCATGCAAAAACCGCTTCCAAATTTGATCATGCTGCTGTGCGAAATATGAAAATTTACCTTAACTCAGAAGCATATCCATATGACAATTTAAACCTAGATATGAATAATGATGATTATGTACAACTTTATTACATGTATGCGACATTCCAAAACAGTTACTATGGTAGCGGAACAAATGAGCCTATATTAGATATGACTCAATTCAAAGAACATGTTCTTTTTGTGTTTGATGTATCTAAACAAAATGAGAGCATCAAATCATCTACTGTTGATTTAAAAGTCGAGTTGGAAGCTACACGCCCATTCAGCCCAAACACTCAAGCCTACTGTCTTATTTTATGCGATGCAGTAGTCGAGTATACCCCGCTGTCGGGAATAGTGCGAAAATTAATTTAAATATTCAATGATGGAGGGGCAGAGGGGTAAAACAGTTTCATTTTTAACGAATTCTAATGGTGAAGATATTGTTGAAATTTTTATCATTGAACCGCAGTGTGAGTCTAGAAACGGGGGTAAATGGTTGTGGTCGGCAGTGAATCGTCAACGTTTCCAAAGAAGAATTCGATTGTTGGAAAAACTTTTAGCACCAATATTGTGGAAGAAGCATTGCGTCAATATGAATCAACGGTTTATTATTGATGTTCAAGGATTTATTGTTAATGGAAAATTTGTGCCAAAGGAACTTTCCATCAAATCATTAGATAAGGAGGAAGAGGATGTAGACACTTATTTATTCAAACCACCAACACCGTTCCGCTCTCTCAGCGCTGCAGATAAGACTCAAGTTCGATGGTTGGAGACGAATCACCATGGACTTAAATATAATGCTGGAAATATATCTCGAAAACTGATTCAAAACATTTTAATGTTTCACATTAACGGTAGAGGTTATTTTACAATATTCACGAAAGGTCATTTAAAGAAAATGTTCTTAGATTCTATATTAAATTCTTATTTCCATACTAATATATTTACTATTGTTAATTTAGAATATGAAGATAAATTTTGCAATTGTCCTAATTTCATTAAAACTTGTCATAATTGTGTAAATCATTTCAAAAAACATTCTATATGTAGCACCGAAAATGTTAAATGTTTATATTTATATTTAAAAAATAAATAACTTATAATACCTTATTATGTTGTTGTTTGTTTTATCCACCCCATCTACATAAGTATGTGTTATGGTAAGTAAACATCAAGTCAAATATTATACATATATTTATCAAACGATAACAATAAAACATTATGAATACAATTATAATAATTATCTTAAATATATTCTAATGGTACCTTTACACTAGCAAAAAACCTCCCATGGAAGGGTAAGTTTTTTGCTAGTGTAAAGGTGCAATATACATGATACAATCATATTATATATATAGAGCCTAGAATGAACTGCAAACAAAAATGTTATATAATAGAATAATGACCCCATGGAAGGGTTGTAATACCATCGGGGCATAACCACCGCTTATCATCTACATTCTTTAACGCAATCTTATTCATTTTAACAGAGTTTAATTTATGATTGGATGATTTTATTGTATTAAAGGAACTTATCGTTACTTTAACACTGTATCTTTATAGTCAATAAAAGTTAACTTTCTAACCGCAGTCTTGCCCACACCTTTCAACTTTTTAACTTTAGTGCCACTACTCACATTTATTGCATACACTTTTGCACGAACCCCCACATATTCCAAGATAATTTCACCAGACATCTCATCTTTAAATTTACCAATTACTTTCTTATTAACTTTTGGAATTCCAAAACAATTTTCTGAGTTGTAGTCAGATGTATCAAATATCAATTCAGCATCTCTTTTTATAATGTCATATATACTTTTAATAGCAGAGGTGGAGGAGGTATCTTTAAGAGTGAATTTTATAATAAAACTATCGGTATCGGTATAACACACTGTAGAATGAAAATGGTTTTCAACATGTACTTTAACATAATCATATAAAAAATTGTACATTACAGTTTTGGAAAGATCCAATACACACATGCCCATGTAGATGGGTTTATCATATTTAACACATTCTTTATTCATTTCAACAGCCACCAAATTTTCACTAAATATCTGAATACTTTTAAAATTTGGTTTTGATATATATCTACGACACGACTTCCAATTATTTACTAACACAATATTTCTATATTTCCGAACATTCTCCATCAATTTACCAAAGACACTATTGTTCATCAGTTTAAAAAAATCTTTTTCAAATGCATTGGTAGATTTTGCACGTAGGTTACTGTTGATGTTAATATATTTTTCCAGCCATTTGTTTTCGGAAAATTCAATGCCTCTGTGGATTTTTTTCAATTTTAACCCATGTTTTAGAGCTTGTTGTAGTACTTTCAAGTGTAAGACATACTTTTTTTTATCATTTAACGTGAACATCAATTTCACATCACTTTGCCTACCAGTATGAGAAATATGTTCGGCACAAAACGGAAAATCTGCATGCGCATCATGTAATTCTACAGAATATTCTAAATCTACTTCTAGTACACATGATTTGTTCATACAATCACCATAATACTTTGCAATCTCGTTTGTTAAATTATTTAATAATACATTTTCTACATGTTTAAGTTTTTCTTTGGAAATCCAATTAAAATCGCCACAGGGTAAATTCGATGTCATTGCAAATGCATACAACCCATTTGCATCTAAATAAAGCAACTCAACAGTTTCTTTATTTGGATCGTATTTATCATTCATATAAATTGAATTTGCTTCTACATATTTACAACTCGCCTGTGTTATACCACCCCGCAATGCTTTCTCAAAGAATAAAATCATATCTATATCCGTTAGTAATGGTAGTTTTATTTTAGAAATGAGCAGGGCTGCTGCAAAAGCCAACCCTGGTGCAGTGTAAAATCCACATGCATCTAGCCCATAGGTTTGAAATGTTAATGTTCTAAAATTTTCAAAAATATCTGCTAAAAGATATACATCCGTTTTGAGATATAAGTTTGCATAATCACCGATAGTTTGACATTTAAAATGTTGCCACACAGTTTTTGCATGTTCAAAATCTATATCTGAAACATTTTCATCTCTCAATTTACTAAAAAAAATTGATTTTGCTGGCAACATCTGCTCCTCTAATATCTCCCAACTATTAACATAATCATATGGAAAACAACCTTTTCTTCGTACTAAATTGAAATCGTTAAAATCTGGAAAAGCTGTATGCAAATGTATTAATTGATCATCACTTAAATATGAGGCAAGTTTTTCTATGGATGATGATATAAAACGTAATGAATCTATAAATCGTATCTCATAGCCTTTATAGCTTTTTGAAAAACTAATATATTTTTCAGCTGTTACTGGTATTATTCTAACTGGGTCATTGTTAACATTAGCCAATTCCTCAATAATGAAATGTGCATCGTAATTAGATAAGTTATGAAAAATGATGGGGACAATAGACCGAGTTTTACATTGTAGATTACAATTATTACACAGTACTGAAATGAATTGACCAGTATAATGATTGTGATTGTGAACTGTTTTGTGGTTATCTTCAGTAAAATATTCACTGCAAATGTTGCAATTGGTTGTTCCATTATACATTTGTGTTTGAGATTCTGTTAACGGTATCAACTTAACACAACCCCTGCTTGTCAACATTGAATCAATACATTCTATTTCTTCTAATAATTTCTTAATAAACCACCTCTGACAGTCAGGACCGGTATAGGTTTGGAATTTATTTAGAGATTCATCAAAAGAACATACTCGTAGGAATGCCACGCTAAACGGAATATGTACCTGATATGCTTCACTGAATGAATAATTTTGATTTTGCTCACAAGAATCAATTGGAGCTGTTAGTGCCTCAAAATCAGCATAAATTGTAAAAGATAGTTTTATAGTGGTGTTAAAATGTTTAAATTTTAATATATTATTTGTATCTGTGGGCAACTCTATTTTAACGGCTTCCTTTTTCAAACAATCCTCCAAATGCATAGAAAGTTGGACTTTGGAATAGAAGAAGCATAGACATCTATCACATATAAATTTGTTTGATTTATGTTTTGAAAGTTGACTACTGCATAATTTAGATAAATCTTTTATTAGACAATAATGTCCTATGCTATTACCAGATTTCCTTTTTAAGTATAGCAGATTAATATGGTTACTTTTTACAGAATCTGTATGATAATATGGTCCTATTATATTATTTTTATCATCTAATCCATAAATGTTAATAGAAATGTTTTTATTTTGAAGTTCAAATTGTCTCACCTGATTTAAGTTTACCGGGAATTCAATTCCTTTGAAATTTAAAATATCGTGAATGTTTTGGGGATAAGCGGTGGTATGCATTGCTTTCCAACCTTTCACTGGGTACAAATGTGCTAATATGCACCATGCAAAACATCGTCGATCTGTATTGCTAATATTTAAAACCACTTCGGGGTGATTCTTTATTGCTAGCGGTAAATCCATGTAAGTAGTGTGCGGTGCTGCTCCCCACGTAATGGAACCCATTTGTTGATGGAAACAAGTAAATTTGTGATGGAATCCAATGCCCAACCACTCCCACGCTCTTGAAATTCTTCTAACTAAAAGCATAAATAATTAACAAATTGATTCAACTAATTTCTTGTTATACATACTTGATTCAATATTTCTCGTGTTAATTGTTCCAAAGATGTAGTAATGTTGGTTGTTTGATCAACTACGGTATTTTTTGTGTGAAAATATTTATAATCAATTTCTTCTTCTTCAAGACCTGGTAAAACAAATCCAGCACACAAAACAAAATTTATCTTGAGGTTCACCATCTTCTTAAGTGCATTTTTAATTCTCAACACTATCATTGCAATAGATTCTCTAAAAAAATCTTCAGGGTTCTTATGTTGCAGATTGATAACCAACCCAGTTCGAACACGGGATTCAAAGGCACACTTCATCTTAAATATATTGAAAAAATTAGTTATAATAATGAGAATGTGTATAAAACTTACATCTTTCCATAGTATACCAGTACTCCTACTCCGCCTCTTAGAATTATTGACATTGTTGTTTAGTTGACTTTTTGTGTTTCCTCGAAGAGTTCTTAACCCAAAGCCAGTTGCTCGTTGCAGGGAGAAATCATGAAGTTTTTGGAGAAAAAAATTTCTCATCGACATTTTTAAATTCTGCTTGTTGCGCCCATTCGTTTGATACCTCACACGACATAGGCAACTCAAATTACATTTTATTTTGTGCATCCCCTATTTTCAACCCTGCGGTCAATATCAAAAAAACGACTCGAGGTGTCGACATAGGCAACCCAAATCACAACTCAGATTTCAAATCCGACCAATAGGAAGCCTAAACAGCTCAACCGGAAGTCCATAAGGTTTACATGGAGAAAAATGGCGATTTGCCCCATTCTTTACCTACTGTTATCTCACCTAATATAGAGTACCAATTATATTTACCATTCAAGCTGAATGCTCTGTATAATTTATCTTTTAGCGTTCGAATAACCCGCTCGGCCATACATGCTTTCATGGTGGTGTACGTCGAGTAATGATTAACATTATTCTTTTTCATTAACGCATTAAATTGTTGATTATAAAACTCTTTCCCCTGATCGGTTTGTAGATTGTGTGGTGTACGACTACTGTCTTGGAAAATTTTCTTGAATGCTTCCGTTAAACTTGTTGCAGATTTGTCTTTTAACGGTATAGTCCATAGAAATTTCGAGAAACAGTAATCACCACCAGTATGAATTTATAGTCTTTATTTTCACGAGCATACGGACCAAATTCGGCTAAATCTGCTTGCCATAAATCATCTATACCTTTTAGTATAACTCTTCGTCGTTTAAAATTTTTCCTTGCTGGCTTATGTAATTCATTCACCGCATCCTGTTTAATCGTGCTTGTTGTTGATAAGGACCGACGACGTCCCATGAGGAATATCTTTAAAATCCACTACGCCTGCGGGCGCCAGCACTTTAGATTCACCCTGTGGTTGTTGTAATAATGTATGTTGAATTTTTTAATATCAGCAGTCAACGTCTGTAACTCCTTTTCAATCTTATCTTTAAATGTAGTATATTTACCATGTTCCGTATTTATATTCGTTGTCAATGTTGTTAGAATATTATTTATTGAGGAATCACATTCTACACATTTATTGTTCAGTATGTTTATATTATTTTGTACTTCTATAGATTTAGCATTCAATATTGTAAAATTATATTCCATTCTTTTATTAAAGGCCTCATATTTACTATGTTTCATATATATATTTTCTGTTATCGTTTTAAATACAATACCTATTTTCATATTACATTCTTTTACTTCTAAATCAATTTAATTTTTAAAGCCTTTTAACTCACTTGCAAATTCTTTTAAATCCAACACTTCCTTACTGAGTACATCACTGGTATTAAGCAAGTCTTTATGAATTATATGGACCTTATCATTAACGTTATTCAAGTAGTGATTAATATCTGCAATATTTGTATCAACAAAATCTTTAGTGGCAGCATCCGATTTGTCGAGCGGTTCATTTATATTACAGATTCGTTTATTCTCAACATTAAAATCACCAGCACGTGTAAAAAGAAACCCAGGACCAGGAGGACCGCGGGTAATGCTGCTTTTACGATTTGAATTACGTCCGAACTTATCGATGCTCATTATTGAATTGAACTATGAATGTGTAATTCACTCTATTAAATTTGCTTCGCGTAATTCCTCTTCAATAGCAACGATTTCATTGTGATGTGATGTGACCAACTCCTCAAGATTATCCCAGTATCGATATTGTACTTTTACTATATTATTACTAATCGTATTAGGTATTTGTAAAGATGAATCAAATATACCTCTGCCAGATGTCGATGAGGAGGGTCCTGACCAAGAATGTGTGCGCGCAATGGCTTTGTTAAACAGCGGTTTAATTATTTATGTATATTTTTGTGATCTTGTTCCTTGAATCTGTGCATTAGGATCGAAATTTCTCTTCAAGAAGAACAAGTGTGCGTTCTTTCCAAAATATTCGTTGCGTTTGTCATTTGCATTAAAACCTAGAGGGTTTTTCTTAAATAACAATTCATATAGGCCTGGTGTACCAATGTATTTAATTCCTTCTATTATTAAATCATCTCCAATGATCTCAACATTCGAATTTGCAATGCTCCATTTTTCAACATTTGGGTTAAAGCGAATACCGTGATGTGTGTCAAATGCATCGTCTCCATAATATTGTAAATAAGACTCTAGAGCTTGGGGATCTATGTCTTCGTTAAACGTTTGATACATGTGTCGATCACTTTCAAATACATTTTCATCATCATCATCATACTCGACATCACCATCAGAAACTTGAGAAGAATGTTCGTATGAAATTTCCTGTTCAGCTGGTAAAAATTCCACTCGCTTAGGTTTAGGTTTTTGTATAAAATTACTCGCTTTGCGTTTAGCACCAACACTAATAAAGTTACCATGATCATAATCATCATCATTATCACTTTCTTATTGTGGTTGTTTGTTTTTGGATGGAGACAATTTCAGAATTTTAGACGGTGTACTTTGTTTCACTTTAATATTTGAAACAAAGTGTTGTGGTCTATGTAATTGTTGTTGTTGTTGTTGTTGTGATGTGACTATTAAATTCTTCAAGGGTTCGATAAGAGGCTTGTAAGTTTTATTTAGTAATTCATCTTCTTCGGTTCGATTCAGTTTCATAGCCAATAAGTTTTTACGAATAGCTTTTTGAGCATCAATCAGCCTCCGTTGAACATTTCTACCCATCACGTAGTATTTTCCACAACAGCTTTCAACAGATTTAAAATAGCTAATAACAGATTTTAACAGGTTTAATCAGCTAATAAACAACTTTTAATAGGTTTAATCAGCTAATAAAGAGCTTTTAACCAGTTTGAACAGGTTTTAACAGGTAATAAACAGCTTCTAACAGGTTTAATCACCTTATCTCCCCAATAGCCTGGTCGCAAGTGATGATATGAATCTATTTACCCATTATTATATACTGATCTAGATATTTACGATATCTCCCCTTATCTATGTCACACTGTTATAAAACCGTAGAACTCTTTCCAACATGCTGCACACATTTCTTTGAATTTATAAAAAGTCATATCACTGCTAATGTGATCGTTGTAAACATGTTTTAGTTTTAAATCATCCTGTTTGAAGAGTATTATAAAATTAGCATTATCACGTATGAGGTGTTTAGAAATGCGAATATATGTTTGACACAAATAAAAAGAATCAACATTATTATGTCGTCCCATGCTGAAATATTCTCGTATCACATCCTGTTTATCGCAAGTCACATCGTCAAATATAAAAATTGAATCAGGTTTTGCATCGCTTGGTTTCATAATGTCTACATTCTCTTTGAATGGAAAATATCCAACACCCTTGAGTGGTTTTCAAACTTTTTCAAGAAACTCATATTTAGGCTGGTAAAGTGATTTGGATTAAGGCTAGGGAATTCTATCAGAGACATTATTCAATAGTGTGTCAATTCCGAACTAATTAATTACGCCCCCTTTATTTGACTAGTATTATTTATAGAAAACTGTAACTATTATAAGGTCGCATTGGTTACGTCAGTTACGTGACGCGGGTACGTCCCGCACCCCACTCAGTCACTTGTTTCATAAAATTGCTGTATCTGGCGCAAATAATATTTATAATATTAATTTGCTTGTGGGATTTCGCTCGATGACAGTGACACTTAGTTACTAATAGGTTAGAAATTATGCAAATAATAATAAAGTGTCTCTATTTTCTTTTTAATTTAGAACTTACAATACAATTTAACATTGATACAATACAACATTGAAAAAGAAAACGGTAGGTTATATATAACCTGAAAGATGTGATAACTAAAATTAGATAATCCGGAAATAGGTGACTAAATTAAAGTTAGAGATAGGAAAAAGGTTCCTAGGCCATAACATAACAAGAAAGTTATGGAGAATATCTATCTGTCATACTGATAAAAATAGAAGTGTAATTTCCTGATAGGCATATTTTCGCTAAATCTTACATATGAAGATCTAGAAGTGGTCTTTTAGCTAGCATATAACAACTAAAAATAAATATTGGGGTATTATTGCAAACAATATTGTGAACAAAACATACTCTATTGCACTAATGTTGTGCAGCAATGTTGTAAAATACTATGTGAAATGCTCAAATTGCCATTTTCATAGTTTTAATTCCCTAGTTTGACTATCAATATAATTAATTTTATTGTATCCATCACTAATTATAAATTTAATTTTCAAGTAATACAAGTTATCATAAAATATACAATAACAAGAATTACTTTTGTCATTGGCATAGTTGAAAATTTCTATCGTAACTAGTATATATTGGTTGATAGGCTGTGAATAATATTATCTGAATTTTTGAAGAATATATAAAATAATCTAATTGTGAACTGTTGAATCTTGGCAAAATTTGATTTACAATAATATTTCTATATTATCTCTAGTTTACTAATTCTAATTTATTATTTATAATTCCTTACTGTAATAAAATATACAACAAACAACACTAATTATCAACTGACTGATTTTTCATATAAGTATATCCCAACACTGGGTTCACTTATGTCATTTCTATATTAATATCAACTGTAACTATTGAAATTAACTGTATCTGTAGGTACATTTTCTCAAAAGAACAAGAATTCATTAGCTCACGCTCACTACCGAGCAATTTTGCAAATCAATAAAAATTAAAATAATATTTGTATGTCACTCAAATATTTGACGAAGTTGATGAGAAATTCTTAAATCTTTCACATGATAGCTGTAATAAATAGAAATAACTATTTACTGCATTTATTTAGTACTTACCACAACTTATAAACAAGTAATATATAATTAACAAATAAAATTGGAAATGGATTGAATGAAATTGAACCAAATGGAATCACATCCAACCAAATCGAACTGAATTCCTGTTTATGTGAGAATCCTTTTTATTAGGCTCCTTGGAAAATGTCTGTCCGTCTATGATACATTTTCCCTCTATGTTTTCGTAAATACTATTTTCAAACTAAGTATTAGATGTGGCTAATATTTAACTTATTTCTATTTATTATGAATATGTGCGTAAATTTTAATTACGTTTTACTTATCGAATACAGCGCTGCTATATAAGGAATCTATTGTTATCACGACAAAAATCGAATTGCTAATTTTGTCGATATATAATATAGTCAAACTAGACTATTTTTTTGGAATAATCTGAGTATCTCTGTGATCAAAATTCGGGGAAACGGCACAACCAACCGCGATAAAGTTTGGAAATCGGCTGAGAACCTGAACTGGGATGACCCTGTGAACATTTGAGCAAAATCTGACCTGAATGTTATTTGTATCTGAAATTTGATTGCCTATAACTTTCTAACGAATCATTCGTACGAAAATATTATTTTATTAATTCACAACAAATGAAATGTGAAAATGTGAGAAAATATGGGAACAGTACAACTTATGCAAGATGTACAATCTCTGCTTTTCAAAACAGCTGTAAATTTGTAATAATGTAGCAGAATGTAAATGTAAGAGGATTCTGGTAATATCATATATTATATTATTAAATAACCTCTAAGATGTGATAAGTAAGATAATCCGGAAATAGGTGACTCCTAGATTGAATTTCAGGAAAAAGAGATTCCTAAGCAACATAAGAAAGCTATGAGAATATCTGTGATAGTGATTAAAATAGATGCGAAATTCTAGTGTAATTTCCTGATGGGGCATATTTTGGATGAATATTACAATGAAGAGATATAAATGAACTAGAGCTATAGCAACACAAAAATAAATATTAGATCATTATTGATTAACAATAGTGTGAACAATATTCACACCATTTAATATTGCACCAATTTTGTGTTCAAATTGCCATATTTTTCAATAGTGTTAATTCCCTAGTTTGACTTCACCACTACCACTAATATAATTACTTTGATTGTATCTTAATTATAATTTCAGTTTTCCAGTAATACAAGTTATCATCTTTGACATCAAATATAGAATGAGTTATACATATAACAAAAAATACTTTTCACATTTGGAAATTGGTACAAATGTAAAATTACTGTAGGCTGTGGATCATATTATCTGAAGTTTTACAGAAATATAATAATAATAATACATTTTCTATATTTGTATATGAATTACATGCAGTATATAATTTCTTGATGCATAATAGATATATAAAATATTTAGAACTTTTACATTCCAAATACAGCATTGCTGTATAAGGAAGGCTATTGTTATAGCAAAAAAAATCTAATTGATAATTGTTTATGTTTCATGACTAATATAGTCGAAATAGACTATAAACACTTGAAATTGATTAAAAAGAACTGGGATCAATATATATGCCAGTGAATACCATGTTGTATGCATGTAATGTCAGCTAAAAATATAAATGAAGGAATATGGCAAACTTTAAAACCTATAAAGAATGTACAACTATTCATATAATAAAAAATTCAACATCTAACTTACATTTTGATTGACACCAATCAGTTTTTAACAAAGACTGCACTTGATACTTGTTTTAACTTATTTTGGCTTCACAGCCATCATATCTGTAATAACAATCCTGGTGTTGACAATAGCACACAATATTAACCCAGCAATGGTGTGGTACATTTTTGCATGAGAACATGTGTGGTGGGGTATTATAGAAAATGTAAATACTTAATTGTTAGGAAAGCTAATGATTGTTTTTCATTTATTAAGGTATAGTGATATAAGACATTTGAAATGCAATTTTAAAATTTTTATTGAAATCCTACCATATAATTTAGTATTATTACATTTTTGCATTTAAAAAACATGTTAATCTTTGAGAACAGATAAAAATATTGATAATAATAATTGAAAACAAAATGATACATTCCTATCACAAAGTTAGCTCTTGCATAAACACAAATCGATATTAGTCATTCTTGTCTGAGATACTACATGTTACAAATCATGACATAATGTTCTAAACAAATTGCATGTGAAAACTTGTAAAATGTTTTCTGGCTTGTCATTTATTAATTCAAATGAGAAGTGTTGCAACAAGTACTCCTTTTTGTGTTATAATCACCAGGATTTAGTTGATTAAGTTAATTGCGTCCTCTGAAAAGATCAAACTGCTAGGTTATATATTTTTGCATGTCTTACTTATTCTTACCTCTTCTAAAATATTTCTATTATCGTAATTAGAACTAATAATACTTGAAATACTCCGAAAGAGTTACATTTGTGTAATCTTTCAATATAGTAAATATTCCAAACAAATCACGTATTGTATTGATAATAAACGTAAACAGCTGATCACAGCTGTCACGCTACTAGCGCGGCTGTCAGGTATTGACAGATGTTTAATATTTTCAATATTTCGTATTCTGCTTATTAGTTGAGAAATATAAAAACTAATAAGCTCGCCAGTTATTTTTAATAGTATATGCGCTTATATACATTATATCCTAATACATAATTCTGAATATTTAATTGTGATTCCGGCAGTAGCCACCTACGAGACAATGGCTGCACTAAATGCGCTATTAATTTGTAGCGCCAATTTCAAATAACAGCAATAAATCGCAATCGTCTTCAGAGCCCAGAATTCTCATAATATTACAACTTTTGCCCATGATATGATATCGACAGGGTATTATTTGTATCGTCTGTATCGTTCTATTACAAAATAATTTCAATTTATTATAATTACAAAATAAATTAATTGAAATATTTGTGTTTGTTAAACCAAATGTATCAGACGACACACCTAATTTATGACTGAATACAACGCTTTTTATTTTATTGAAATCTGTTGAATAGTTTTTGCGTAGAGGTGAATCGCAGATATGAACGTCAAAACCCGACTCTTAAACATACACATTTTTAAACTTTAGCCCATTCTCATCAAACAGTAAACTCAGCATTACGTTCGATTTGCCGCAGTTTGATGGACCACAAATTAAACATCTCAACGTGTTGGGAAACAGAAGACCATGTCGTCGCTCTTTCGTGAGTGACATGCCTTCACCAACACATGTATCAAGATTCAGATCGGCAGAGATAGTTTCTGTTTAACGAATCGCATAATACTAAAGTATTCAGAATACTGTTACTGTATATAAACGAGTTGAAAAGTGCGTGTGTATTCATAACAATATGTATGTCGTCGGAAGAGGTATCATCAATTCACTCATCAACAAGCTCCCGTTCGAGATACATGTACCTGGAGGTTACCAGTATTGTGGGCCGGGTACTAAGTTAGAGAAACGTTTGGCAAGAGGTGATCCTCGTATTAATCCTCTAGACAGTGCATGCAAACAACAAGACATTGCATACTCGCAAAGTAACATTGAGTCTGATCGACATAGAGCAGATAAAATTCTTCAAGAAGCTGCTTGGAATCGAGTGAAATCAAAAGACCCCAAGTTTGGTGAGAGAGCGGCAGCCTTATCAGTTGCTACAGCTATGAAACTTAAACGAAAACTTGGAAAGGGTATTAAAAATAATAAAACAAAGAAAAGCAGGGGCCAAAAGAAAATTGCACTAAATAGTGGAGTTGGAGTATCAAAAGTACGCAAAGCTATGAAAAAGTTCAAGTCTTTGGATGAGCGTAAAGGTGGTAAAATTGCTCTTGCGAGTGCCAGAGCAGCAGTTAAAGAGGCAGGTGGTCGTACAAAAATTCGCACTCCCCGTGTAATCCATATACCGAAACAGGGTGTAATTCTACCGCTGATACTGCTGTTTGCAGGTCTAAGTGCGCTAGGCTCACTGGCCGGTAGTACTGCGGGTATTGCAAAAGCAGTAAGCGCTTCCCAAGATGCGCGAAATAAATTAGCTGAATCGGAGCGACATAACAAAACAATGAAAGCCATTGCGTTAGGTAAAAGTGGACGTGGACTATATCTAAAGCCACATCGAAAAGGTCTAGGATTGTATTTAAAGCAGTCTCCAAAAAACTACTGAGTAAGCTACCTCGACGTCCGCTCACCGATTCCGATATTCAAAGCGATGCCTCTAAAGAGAAAATTAAACATTTCTGAGGTCGGTTTATACGGGACTCTCTCCCCACAACAAAACCTCTCCGTAACGAGTGTGCGGTAATAAATTTAGATTCAGTTAAAGGAGCGGGCAGTCATTGGGTAGCGTATAAAATGCGAGGAAAATTAGTTACATACTTTGATAGTTTCGGTGACTTGCAACCGCCTGCAGAGTTGTTAAAATATTTTCGAGGTAACCAAATAGTGTATAATCATGATCGGTACCAGAAATTTAACAGTTACAACTGTGGTCATTTATGTTTACAATTTTTAATGGAATAAAACCAGCAACGACTACGTAAATGCATCAGTCATGTCGCAGACGTTGACGTTGCAAAGTAACACAAATGTGCTCTCTGTGAATTATTATCCACCGATAGAACTAGATCCGGACACATTATATTGCTTGGGACTTATCGGTTTTCATACGTACAATACTATTCCTAACATTGAGGAAGGTCGTAATAATATTTTCGAGTACGACAGTGGGAAACAGATTAAAATACCGGCTGGCTCCTACGAGATAACTGACATTGAACACTTTCTGCAAAATCAGCTGGTGAGCACTAGTTCAACCCACACCGACAAGACCGATCGCGATCAAGTGTTATCAATTAAACCGAACAACAATACGCTAAAGTGTGAAATAAAGAGTAAATACGATATTGATTTTACTGTTAGTCATTCAATAGGGAGATTGTTGGGTTTTTCTGAAAGAAAGTTAGTAGCCAGACAATTACACGAGACAGATTTACCCGTAGAAATTATAAAAGTTAATAGTATTCGAGTGGAGTGTAACATTGTGCACGGTGCCTATTACGATAACCAGTTATCACATACCATATTTGAATTTTCACCTAGTGTTGATCCGGGTTTTGCAATAAATATTGAACCACGAAATATTATTTATTTACCTATTAACGCACGAGCAATAGATAACATTACAATAAGTATTCTCGATTAAGACGGTCACCCTGTGAATTTCAGAGGAGAAAATATACTTGTGCGTTTAGAGTTGAAGAGTATTAAGTGAGATGGGGATTAATTTTTATAGCAACCATATAAAAATGTGTCCGAGTGAAAGTTATATTTATTTGAGTGGAAAAGTTAAGTTTCCACCATTTGTTGCCCCTGCAACTGTAAACGTATTTGAGCTTGTGAAAAACGCATATGCGTTTTTGTTTGATGAAATTCGATATGAATTGAATGGAGTTGAAGTGGACAAGAATCGTGATGTTGGAGTCACTAGCACGATAAAAGGATTACTTTCCAATACTAAACGAGAGCAACATATACTTGATCTATTTGGTTGGGCTGAAAGTGGAAAAAATGTTACATACTTTGATAATGACAAAAAGTTCCATGCCCTACTACCACTGAAAGATTTACTGGGTTTTGCAGAAGACTATTCGAAAATATTAATTAATGTGAAGCAAGAATTAATTCTGCTACGAGCTAGAACAGATGTAAATTGTTACAAAGGAGATGTAAATATAACGTTTGATATTGATAAAATTTACTGGCGAATTCCTCATCTTCAACTGACCAATGAAGTAAGATTGAACGTGTTGGATAGAGTCAAAGAGTATAAACCGATTCTAATACCGTTCCGAAAGTGGGAATTACAAAATTTAAAAAATACCGGTAGAGACATTTGGTCTGTAAAAACATCTACAAATCTGGAGAAACCGCGATATGTTATAGTTGCGTTGCAAGAGGGTCGCAGGGATACTCATACAAAAACTGCCTCCAAATTTGATCACGCCGCCGTGCGAAATATGAAAATTTATCTAAACTCAGAATCATATCCATATGACAATTTAAATCTTAATGTGAATAATGGTGACTATGCACAACTCTATTACATGTATACCACATTCCAAAACAGTTACTGTGGAGGTGGTACAAATGAACCAAGATTAGATATGACCCAATTCAAGGAACATGTTCTTTTTGTGTTTGATGTATCTAAAGAAAATGAGAGCATAAAATCATCTACTGTTGATTTAAAAGTTGAGTTGGAAGCTGCACGCCCATTTACTCCAAACACTCAAGCCTACTGTCTTATTGTATGCGATGCAGTAGTATACCCCGCTGTCGGGAATAGTGCGAAAATTAATTTAAAATATGGCAACGGAAAAAAATAAAAGTGTAACATTTTTAACAGACTCTAATGGTGATGATGATATAATGATTTATTGAATTGAACCTGAGTGCGATTCTAGAAACGGTGTTGAATGGTTGTGTTGTCTTTTTGAGGCGAGATAATTTGAGGGTGCATTCCAAGAAATGTATAGCCAGCTCGGCAACAGAGTTACGATGCAGTGATTGTGATTTAGTTTTTAATTGCTCACTAAAGTACAGTGGGCACTTGAAGTCGCAGCTGCATCGTAATATTGTTACGATGCAGCTGCATTCATTGGAGGATGGGGTAGCATTATTTGTAAGCGGCTTCAAAGGACGAGTTGCCAGTTATCGAATTGCTCCGACCAGAGATTCAGACATAACCAGCTTCCTCTCTGCTGTAAAGGAGAAGGTTTTGCGGTTGATTCGTAGCGTGATGACATCTCACTCTAGCAGCGTTAAGGCAAACATGGAGTTGTTTGCGCACTTTGTTAAACCTGATGATGATCTCATAGCAGAGTTAAAGTCGTTTAACACACGCTATGACATCATCCTCAGGTGTGATAAAGTCTCTGAGATTTTTGATACGCAGGCGGCCACCATAAAAACCAAGAATGAAGAGTTTCGGGGAAATTGATGTTATTTATTAATGCCGTATTATTCTAATTCGTTTTCATTTTTAGGAAAAGGATTCGGATGGGCGTTCCTGAACATATCTCACTTGGAGGTGAACATCAACAAATATGTTGCTATTCGAGGAGCTTCATACATTGTTTTACCACCATCCATAAGGAATAAAAAGGTCTGCATCAATGTGCAGAACGAGGATGATGCATGTTTCGCCTGGTCGGTGGTGGCAGTTCTACACCCGGTTGCAGCAAATATAGCGAACCGGGTGTCTAGCTACCCGCATTACACCACCGTTCACAATCTGACAGACGTAAAGTTCCCTATGCCATTGAAAAATGTGAGTAAGTTTGAACTAAATAATAATATTAGTATTAATGTTTATGGATTGGAATACAATTATGAAGCTAAAACTCAAGAGGTGGTTGGATCAATTTATTTTACTAAAAACAGAAAAGATGTTCATATAAATTTACTTTTTATCGAGAGTGGTGTAAACGATCATTACGTTCTCATAAAAAATATGTCTCGCCTCATTTCAAGTCAGAGGACCGGTCGACATCATAAAACTTTTCTATGTGATGGGTGTCTCACGTTTTTCTCGAGCCAGTGGCAGTTAAACCGACACATGGAACATGATTGCAGCCATGTTTATACCATGCTGCCTACCACTGACTTGAGAAAAAATAGGAATGGTGAGCAAGTTCCGGGGAATATTTTGAAATTTTACGAATTCGAGAAACAGCTGCAAGTTCCTTTCGTTGTTTATGCCGATTTTGAATCCATCCTAGAGCCAGTGCATTCCTGTCAACCAAACTCCTCCGCTTCATATACGAATATTACCCATAGGCATGTCCCTTATAGTTTTGGTTATTATATTAAATGTTCCTATGATGATTCCCTTTCGAAATTTGAAACGTATACGGGTCTAGATTGCGCGAAAGTTTTTATGGAACGACTGACTGACGATTCAAAATTTATTTATAACAATTATTTAAAACCTATTCAACCAATGACAATCGCATATGATGAAAAATCTTTCTTTAGATCGGCTACCACATGTCACATATGCAATCTTGCCTTAGAACCTTCAGTCATGGCGGCCGTTCACTGCCTCTTGACTGGTAAATTTCGAGGTGCTGCTCATTCAAATTGTAATCTAAATTATAAATTAGCCAAACATATTCCGTCTTTTTTCATAATTTGAGCGATTATGACTCGCATTTATTTGTAAAAGAATTGGCTTGTGATAATGAGCAGATTGATGTCATCCCTCAGAATAAGGAAAAATATATTTACTTTACAAAAATAGTTCAAGTGGATAGTTATGCGGATAAACAGTCATGGGAAAAACATTTATTTAAAATTAAGATTTCTAGACTCGTTCAGGTTTATGGCATCATCTTTAGACAAATTGGCTAGAAATTTAAAACCTGAGCAATTTGTGAATGTTGCCAAATTGTTCCCCAATGATGATCATTTTTCTTTAGTTACCAAAAAGGGTGTGTTCCCATATAATTTTATTGATTCTTTTTCAAAATTGACAGAAGCGACTCTACCTAAGAAAGATACATTTTTCAATTGACTTACAAATACAGACATTTCACATAAATAATATAAACATGCACAGCACGTTTGGCAAACATTTGGTTGTCGTATTTGAAAATTTCCGTGCTGTTTGTCATAAAACATATAATCTAGACCCAGTCCACTTTTATACGGCCCCGGGGCTTTCATAGTCGGCTATGCTAAAATTAACTAAAATTGAATTGGAATTATTTACAGACATAGACATGCACCATTTCGTTAAGAAAGGTATTAGAGGCGGGTTGAGTCAGTGCTCGCTGCGTTATGCTTGTGCAATAACAAACATATAATCGGATCTTTTCAATCAGCTTATGATGAAAATAATATCATCAAGTATGACTCTACCAAGCCTACAACTTACTTAACGTATTGGGATACAAACAATTTGTATGGGTGGGCAATGTCGCAATATCTACCATGCGGCAGCTTTAAATGGTTATCAGATGTTGAAATTCAAAATTTAGATTTATTATCCGTTCCTGATGATTCCCCAATCGGATATTTTTTGGAGGTGGATGTTGAATATCCTGATTCTCTACACCACAAACATAACGACTTGCCATTTCTTGTCGAAAACACTATTCCACCCAATTCAAAATTTAGAGATACAAAATTAATTGCGAGTTTAACAAATAAATACAATTATATTATTCACTATCGTAATTTAAAACAGGCTCTGCGAAAGGTCATCAACTCACAAAAATTCACAGAGTCATTGAGTTCAAACAATCTGATTTTCTAAAAACATACATTGATTTAAACACCCATCACATACAGTTTTTTAAATGACAAGATTGTTTTCGGCAAGACTATGGAAAACGTAGATAAGCGTGTCGATGTTCGATTGGTGAATCATTGGGAAGATATTGGACATAGGAAGGGTGCGAAATCTTTAATGGCCAAACCCAATTTCAATTGTATGATGAAAATCTGTCAGCGATACAATTGGATCGGTTAAAGGTTCTGTACAACAAAGCCATTTACATTGGCTTTTCTGTTTTGGATTTGTCGAAATTATGAATGTGTGATTTTTATTATGACCACGTAAAGCATACATATGGAGATAAAGTGTCATTGTGTTACATGGACATGGCGCTACTGTTTGAGACAGACGACATTTATGAGGACATGAAACAAAATTTATATACATTTGACTCCTCCAATTTCGATCTTAATAATTCCCATGGTATCTCCTTGCAGAATAAAGCTGTTTTAGGACTCATGAAAGCTTAGAAATGGTCTTGATATGGCAGATTACAAGCAATCACTTTTTCATCAAAATATCATTTTACGAAAACAAAATTTAATAAGGTCAATTAAACATACATTTTTTCGCTAGCGCAAAATAAATTGGCCTTATCACCTTGTGATGATAAACGCTATATTTGTAAGGATGGAATTCATACGCTGGCTTGGGGGTATAAGGATATCCCCTAAACAAATTAAGACGTGTCAGTCTCATAATTGATTATTCCAATCCATAAAACATTAATACTCATATTTTTTTTTTTAAATCAAACTTACTCACAGTTTTCAACGAGATGGAAAACTGTATATATGTGATATGTTGATGCAAGCCTTTTTCCTCTTAATGGATGGCAGCTTAATGTATGAAGAACTTCTAATTATTGTGTATTTGTTGATGTTTTTTTTTATAGTTAGTTATTTATAATAGTTACATAATTATAATTTATATTTTTATTCATATGTTTTTTAATATTTGTTAATGTTTTTATAGTTATTTATTTATAATAGTTGGATAATTATCATTTATATTTATATGTATATATTTAAAATCTCTTGATGTAGTTAGATAACTCTATAATTTTTGTTTTGTCTTTTAAATAAAGGATTGTTTAAAATGCAGCTACAACAGATTCATGTTCCTAATGTCAATACCTTTCATTTGATACGTCACAAGCCCATATTTACCCAGCAAGAAGCGAACTCGTGCCACAAGGGCCTTAGACACCAAATAACCTCAAATTCGTGTTACTGACGTAGAGCGCTTTCATTTGAGTACAAACATGGACGCTTTTGTCGATTTCTGACATTTTTATTCCGACCGGAAGTGGCCATTTTGGATTTTTTGACAGCTCACGTAAAGCAGCCGCCATCGTGGATTTTCAATTTTTATCATTCTATATATTGCAGCAGCCGCCATCTTGGATTTTTAATTTTATCACTCTGTATATATAGCATGAAAGTATACGCTGATACATTAGTTCCACTATTTTCCGCTAGGTGGTGCGATTAGGCTTGGTTGCCGCTGGGTGGCGCTGACATCATGTATATATGGTTGCATACGTGTCTCCGACTCCGCCTCTTCCTGCGCTAGAACCGGCCTTCTTCCTCTACTATAAACACCCACCTCCGCCCCTACCGAAAGCCTGGCTTACTCTCGAATTTCTTCGAGTTGAAGAGGTTTTATGCTATTAACACAACAAGTCGCTTTGTTGTAGCGTATTCTGCTCTGGTTTCAATAGCGTATGTCATGATCGGTCTTACACAGGTCTTGTATATTCTTGTCTTGCTTTCGATAGACATGTACTTGTTTCGCCATATTATATCCCTCAGATGGCCCGATATTAGCGATGCTTTTACTGTCTGGGCTTTCATTTCTTTCTCCAAGTCCCTACTGCTTGTTATATTAGCGCCCTGGTATTTTTCTACGCTCTTGTTGTATACAGGGAGTTTGCATCTGCGCGACTCTTTGGCTACGGTTAGACACTGTGTTTTGCTCGTCGATATCTGCATGTTGAATTTTGACGAAGTTCGTTCGAACTTATAAAGAAGCTGTTGCAGATCGTCTTCGCTCTCGGATATCAATACGGCGTCGTCGTCAGCATAGCATATCACTCTGTTTCTTTGTCCCCCATCCGATATCCTCGCCCTACCTTCTTGACCTCTGTGATTATTTCGTCCATGATTATGTTGAATAGGGTCAGGCTTAGACTGTCTCCCTGTCTTATCCCAGTTGCTACGGGTATTTTCTCGGATAGCTTGTCTGCTACTTTTATAGATGTGTAGTTGGTAATAGTGGTGTTTAGCTTATTATTTCAAGATGTATCATATCGAAAAAGTTATGCTGTTAATTTTGGGTGAAACTTAATTCCAGAGGTGCCGGCGCGATATATGCACAGAAGTTTCCAAATATCGATCTACCTATTTTGTTAAAATTGAAAAAATATCAAAACATAATATGGACACATTTCTGGTTTGTGGAGCCAACGTAGGGAGCCCCGGGTAATTCACTAAAGAGAAGGAACTACAAATCTTAGCCTACTTGGGGACGTAGAATCAATCATTCTTCTATTATACATTTGGAACAGGAAATAGAAGTTTTGTTTGGATGCAAACTCGGATTTTAACACAAGCATGGACACGGACAAATCTCAATCATCGCTAGAGGACATACAAGACAGACTCCACCTCCAAGTGGGGGGAGCCAAACAGGACATGGTGTGTGCCACCCGACAACGAGAACCCGCCGTACCCTGGTTTCTTGAGGGCCACTGGTACGACTTACAGCAGCGTTCACATAAAAATCATTTGGGATTTAGATCAATCCAACAGGTTTACGGAGCAGGGGAGGGATACCCCAGTTCTGGTCGACGGTGCTCAAGCGGGGACACGATCGTGAACCAGCTACCGCGAGGAAAATAACAGTGTCCACCGATTCGTCAAACTATTGGCGGGAGAGTTGGAGGGCCTAGTCAGAAAGGCCACCCAGAACTACAAGGAAGAGCCTAAGAGAAACCTGGTACTGCACAACGAATACTTGGAACTAGGGAACACTAGTCACAGAGAACGCGAGGTAGCCGGGGCAGGTGGGGACCACAGAGAAGGCGAAGGCAGGTACACAGACAACAACCCTGCTCGCTCAAGAGGAGCTACAAGAGAAGGTAGAGAGCTCTACGAAAATGGCCCGAAACTCTGCTTCATAAGAGAACGGAGGTCGGGGAATACTGGACAAACCAGAAATATGACCTGGTCATCATCCTAGGACCAAGCGTGGACTATGAAGCGCATACAAAATAACCGCTGACGAAGAGACATCCGGGAGTCATGAACGTCATTGACCGCTACCTGCACGTAGTGTCTACTGCAGTGGACGGGGACTCTATCTACACTACATCGTTGTTGCGCTCCTTCCGGAAGGTCCAAGCAGAGGCGAGTCAAAATCAAAGGGGAAGAATTGCACTGATAAAGGTAAAGAAGCTCGGAGACGACATCCTGCATGCCTTAAGGGACTGCCAGCCGAGTGCCGAGGGAGACACCATCAAGTATACCAGAGAGATCGGAGCACACGTGAAAATTGTGCTGGTAGGACGACGTTCAACGGCCCATCAAAGCGGGATGCATTAGTTGCATCTCGGCTGATCCATCCCACATGACTCGTTCAGGCACCACAAAGCATAGGGGCAACACAGTGCCTCCGTTGTCGGGGCTTTGGACGCTGAAGGCGAGACTGCACATGACCAGATAGGTTCTCATGCTGCAGAAGGTGTGCCGCGTTGGACCACATCGTGGGGGAGTGCAGGAACGTTCTCCAAATAGCTAATAGTTGGGTGGCTTTAGGTGTTGGTGTTTCGGCTCTTGTGGCGAATATATAACCCCCATAGGGCGCGTCCCCAGGTGGCGGATAGGGTAATGCTCGGTAGATATGCCGGGTAGGAGGTAGATATGCCTCCCACGGACCAATAGATCTAGTAATGGGTAGCAGTATTACTAGTAACTTGCAGAAGACTACTGAAAAAATGATTTCTTTAAAGGCTCCTGTTTCGGGAAGCTATGGGAGCAGCTGAAAGCCAGCATAATCGGCTATAGTACTACGGTGCGGAAAGCAAGAAAAAACTACCGTACAATAACTCACTAGAAAAAAAAATCTTGACAAGAAACCAAATAGAGCTGGCCCCTAGTCGGTGGCAGACCTCCTGAAATGGTCAAGCGGTGCGAAGATTACCCGCGATGAATAAGGGTAGGACCCACCCGAAAGTGGAAACTAATGAAGACATTCCTATAATAATCGGTACATGGAATGCACGATGTATGTCCGGAAAAATTCATATTACAAAGAAAGAGATGAGAAGACTAGGTATCAACGTTCTGGGAATTAGTGAGATGAGGCGGCCTGGTGCGGGAAAAATCTGTATAGACGACTCTACGATATATTTCTCTGGCAACGACCTGGCAGACCATTCAAAAGGTGTTGCAATAATACTAGACAAAAACGAAAACACATCAGTTTTGAACTATGTACCGCACTCAGACAGCGCAATGCTACTACAAATAAAAGCACACCCCAAAAACATTAATATCATACAAACCGGAGTCAGAAATATCCGATTTCTATGCGCAATTAAAAGAAATCATATACGAAGAAAAACGAAATTACGATAATTATGGGAGATTTTAATGCGAAAGTGGGCAAAGGTAGAGTTGCTAATATTGTTGGTAACCTTGGTCTGGGTGATAGAAATGACAGAGGCTGGTGCAATTCTGCCAAGAAGAGAACCTTATAATTAGTAACACTTGGTTCCAATTACCTAATAGATAACTCTACACTTGGACATCTTCACAACATCAGCCACACCACATAGTACGAAATCAAATAGACTTAATACTAGAAAGAGATATCGCAATGGTGTATATAGAATGAGAACGTATCCAGGGGCGGACGTTGGGTCAGATCACAACCACGTAATAGCTCAAGTAAGATTCCGCCTTAAAAAGATAAAGCGAAAAGTCATTAGAAGACCAAACATGGAGGCATTCAAAGATCCAAATCTGCAAGAAAAAAATAACGACGAAGCTCAACACTGAACTAAAACAGACCACTTTTCGTCAGAAGAGCAAACGGTTAAGATCAACTTACGCAAATATTTAAAAACATTCAAGAAACACTCAAAGCACCAAACACTAATAAACGAAAGCAGTGGATGCCAGAAGAAATCATGAATGTAATGGATGAACGAAGAAAATACAAAAATGTGGCTCGGTAGAAATATAATAAACTGAACTCAAACATAAGAAACATGAGAAAAGCCAAAGAAAAATGGATGGAAGAAAAATGCCAAGAACTTGAAAAACTACAAGACAAACACGACCTGTTCAACCTCCACAAAAAGGTGAAAGAAATAGCTGGAAATACCAGAAGCCATCTACCATCCAGACTAGTAAATGAGGACAATCAACTTTTGACAAATAAAGACGAACTGAAACAAGAGTGGACAAAGTATATCAAAAATGTGTTCGATGGAAAAACTAATTTACCACATCCAAATCAAGGTGGAGACACTGGCCCGAATGAAATCAGAAGTTATTAAAGCTATACAATCCACCAAATCAGGTAAAGCTGCAGGACCGGACGACATGTACATAGAAATCCTAAAGTGGAAAATACCGACATTCTTGTAAACTTCTTTAACAAAATATATGAATCCACAAACATACTCAAGACTGGCTAAAGTCAGTATTCATTGCCCTACCAAAGAAATCAAACGCAAACAAGTGCGACCAATTCCGACTAAAGGCTTGATGAGCCAAGTATTAAAAGTATTCCTAAAAATCCGACATAATAGCATACGTAAGAAATGCGAAGAAGACCTAAGCAGGGAACCGTTCGGTTTTAGAGATGGACTGGGAACTAGAGAAGCGTTGTTTGGGCTGTCAGTTATCATGCAAAAATGTAGGGACCAAAAGAAGGACGTGTGCATCTGTTTTATTGATTATGTAAATGCATTTGACTGCTTACAACACGACGTTCTAATACACATTCTAATGACTAAAGCCTCGAGCAAAAAGATATCTCCTTCATCAAAAATTTGTACGAACACCAAATTGCTGTAGTAAGATTCGAGGACGATACGAACAGTGACATTCTGATTAAACGTGGAGTACTATAACCATTGTTGTTCAATATCTACTCCGAGCAAATAGTCCTGAAATCCTTAGAAAATTCCACAGATGGAATCAAGATCAATGGTGAATTATTGAACATCAGGTACGCGGTACGATATGGCTATAACTGCAGACAGCGCAGCTGGCCTACAACGTTTGATAAACCAAATAATATCAGAAGGTGATGCGCTTGGGCTATAACTAAATACGGCCAAAACGAAAACAATGGTAGTGGTATAAGTAGAACACCAACTATTCAAGCCAATTTGCAAGTATACAATAAGCAAATAAAAAAAATATAAAAAAATCAGTTCGATAACCCGGTCCGCGTTTGTCAAGGAGAAGAATTTAATCTATTGTAACCACTTCTAGTTAGCGTTATTAATTCAATTTACTAAAGTTAATCTTAAATTAAGCGGGTAATCACTTAATAATCAATGCATTCCAAAATAACCTGAAAACCAAATAGAAATAAACATAACGCGCACGCAGCTCCGCTCAGTTTAAAATAGCGAATAAAACAACGCCGTTCTGAAAACATAGCAACATGCCTAAAACAAGAAATCAAAACCAAAAGGGGAATAGCGAATCTGAAGAAGAGAATGGAAAATCAAGTGGAGAAGAGAACATGGATGAAATTGAATCTATAAGAGATATTAAAAAAGTGCTAGATAGAATAGAAAAGGCGATGGAATTTATGTCCAAACAATTTCACGACTCACAGGAAGAAAATAAGAAATTATTTAAACTCCTAAAAGAGTCAGAAAAGGAAAACAAAGAAATTAAGAATAAAATCAATGAACTAGAAACAAGGTGTAACGACTTAGAACAAAAACAGATCAAAAACAACATAATAATTAAAGGAGTTCCTTCCCAAGGAACAAAAGAAGATATAAAAGAAGTAATCACAAAAATAACTAACGGGATGGGCATACCAATCAACCCCTCTGAAATAGTAGACTGCTATAGGAGCAAACATGGATGACATACAAGCTTTGAAATTACAACAAAAACAATCATCATAAATAAGAAAAATAATAAAAAATAATATAACTAGAACTTCAATCAAAGGGATCCAAAATTGAAACTAAAATCGATCTACTTACAAAAGATAATAAGCCTAAGAAATACATTTGATCAAATACAAATTTTACCTTACATGTACACAAACCTAGACTACATAGCACTGACAGAAACATGGTTATACCATAATGAAACATCCAACTATAGCATCAAAAACTACAAAGCAGTTCATAACTGCAGGTAAAGCAGAGGAAGCGGAATAGCGCTCTACATAAAAAATGACAAGAACTTCAAAATCTTATTAAATAAAACCATAAAAAACATCGAATTACTTAAGATATGGATAGAAGAAGACCAAACATATATTACGCTAATATACAAACCGCCTACCTTAAAGAATAAAATACTTTTGCAAGTACTGAAATCAACCATATTGAATGACAATGAGTCAAATATAATATTAGGCGATTTTAATATTAATATCGCACAAACGAATAATTCAGTAATCGAATATAAGGAAATGATAGAAGAACAAGGATACGAAGTAATGAATAAAATTGATCATGATAATCTTACAACAGCTAATTCAATAATAGATCACATCATTACAAATTGTAAACAAAAGCTTAAAAAAATTGAAATAATATTAAGTGATTTATCGGACCACAATGCTATTTTAACAACATGGTTGCTAAATAATAAAACAAAAAATAAATATATAACTACAAAGATGAAAATTAATTTTTATGCGATTAAAATTGGATTTAAACAAAACTTGGACAAAATCGACTCATTTGATAAATTAATAAAAATCTTAACCGAGTTGACGAAACAAAATACAAAACAAACAACCTTCAAAAGAAAGGAATGCAGTGAATGGGTCAACTTGGAGATTGCGAACATAATAAAAGAGAGGAATTATTATTTTCACAGGCAGAAAATTACCCAAATAATGAATACCTAAAAAATAAATATAAACAACTGAAGAGAGAGGTACAAGTTAAAATTAAAATAGAAAAAAAAACATATTACAGCAAACGATTTGAAAACGCAAAAGGAAACACACTAAAAACGTGGCACGAAGTAAATTCATTGCTAAACAGAAGGAAGAATATGAAACAAGACTCAATAAAAATGAGAACTGATAATGGCCAAACAACCTCTAACAGTAATCAGGTCAGTAACATAATTAATGATTATTTCGCTAACATTGGAAGCAAATTAGCAGAAAAGCAAGTGAATAGTACATCAAACACTCCTTCAAACTTACAAACAATGCAAAATAAAACAAATATATGCACTGCGAAATTTCCATTAACAACAGAAGAGGAAATTAAAAAGTTTATAGAAAATGTTAAGGAATTTTCAACTCCTGACGTCGATAATATAACAAACAAGCTAGTCAAACAAATGAAGGATGAATTAACTCCGATTATACTTGATCTAATAAACGATATATTACATACTGGATTATATCCTTGCTCTTAAAAAAAAACATAATAATCCCAATTTATAAACATGGATATAAATGCTTACCGGAGAATTATAGACCCATCGTCCTACTACTAATATTACCAAAGATCACCGAAAAAATATTACACAGAAGACTGATAGATACCAACAAACACGAATAGGAAACATTCTAAGTGACACTGCTTATCCAGAATATGGAATTCCGCAAGGTGGAGTACTAGGGCCAATCCTCTATCATCCTCTATTATATATATATATATATATATATATATATATATATATATATTTATTTATTTATATATAAATGATATTGAAGAATTACAATTGAAAGGAAACCTATACCTATTCGCAGACGATACATCGATTATATATAGTGGAACGAACGAAACAGAAATACAATTAAAAGTTAAAAGAATGGTTCAACAGAAATCTTCTAACTATCAATGAAACCAAAACAAGCATGCTGATTCTAGCACAAAAGAACAAAAAAACAATAAATATTAATGTAACAATAAATGAAACAAGAATAGAAACAAAACCATTTACAAAATACTTGGGACTTATTATATCACCCTACCTCAAATGGGATGAACATATACGACAATTAAGGGAAAAAAATGCAAACATAATAGGAGCACTTAAAACTGTATACAAATTATCTACCCGGTAACATAAAGAAGAGTGTATATCATGCGCTTTTCACGTCGAATATTAACTATTTAAGCAATATATGGGGCAACACAACCAAAGATAACAAAAACAACTTGTAAAGACAACAAAACAAATTACTGAAAATTCTTTATAACTTTCCACATCGCACACCGTCCAAAAATATATACAACACAATTAACGAATTAACTATGACAGAGATAATTACCTTAAACCAAAACATACTAATACATAATATCAAAACATGTACAATAAAAACAAACAACCACCTTAACAAACAAACAAGTTCATGACTATAATACAAGAAGAAAAAGTGACATTCACCCAACAAAGAATAAAACTAGCACCCTAAATAAAAGCCTTATCAAAAACAACTCATTGGAATATAACAAGTTACCAAAATATATTAAAGACATCAAGGACAGCAACAAATTTAAAAGTTAGTGCAAAGAACATATAAGAAGTGAAAGAACGTAACAATTGACCATCTAACCAACCATCCAAGACAACGGACAATGGAAGCAGTTTTCTAAACCAAGCAGGCGGACGAACCCTACACCGAGGAAGCTATGGTCCATCTGCTTGCAGGAAACATGATTTTTTTAACAGTCTGTATTACTTTTGTATATATTATTATATTTTAGTCTTATAAAAAAAATAATAGAGCAGGTCGCTAAATTTAAATACTTGGGCAGCTGGATCACCGAAGACCTGGATCTAGATCTGGAAGTAAGAACATCAAAGCATCGAAATAGCCAGAACAACGTTCTTTAAGATGAGAAACGTAGTTTACGAGAGAAGTCTAAACCTGAAACTAAGATACCGGTACGTTAAGTGCTGCATTCACTCGGTACTGTTGTATGGTATTGAGGCTTGGACGTTGAAAATCAATACTATGAACAGAATAGAAGCATTTGAGATGTGGATCTTTTGAAGAATGCAGAGATTATCTTGGGTGGAACATATCACGAATAATGAGGTTCTTAGACGCATGGACAGAGACAGAGAACTATTGGCTACTGTGAAGAAACGTAAGACAGCGTACCTAGGACATATCTTCAGAAGTACACAATTCTAAAATTAATAATGGAGCAAGATAGAGGGTCGCCGTGGTCCAGGACGAAGGAAATGCTCCTGGTTAAAGAACATAATAGGACTGGACTGGTTTGGACTCCCGCTCTGAACAATGAGTGGGAGTCCACAAGACCGTGCGGAATTTGCCATAATTGTTGCCAACCTTCAGTATTGGAGAAGGCACCTAAAGAAGAAGAAGAACAGGCCATGACGAGAGTGTACCGCGAGGTGATCCAGTCATGGTCTGGTGTCAGATGGGCCACTGGTTCTGGCGCATGCGTTGGCCACGCCGTGAAAAATAAAGAGGACATCCCAATCAATAGGGCGGCAAGATGGCTATACATCCTCTCTGAACTAATTTAAACCATCAGATAAGTATGTTGCAGCCAACGCAGGGCAATTAAGGTTGCATATAGTTGGAAATGATTATCACCCCACATTATTTTTTATCTCCATCCTCGCCATATCAAGTGGGCTCGACCGACTTGCTTATATCTGTGTTATCATTACGTATGAAATCCTATTCATCTAGTAATCCACGAATACATGTTGTTACGACAGCTGTCAATCATAAAATTCATTTACAATTATGCATTGGCTAATACTTGTTAATCTTATTATAACTCTTCTTCGTCGCAGTGAAGGTTATTTGTGTGTTCTTCATGTGTGATTTACTAATAAACAGCATCTTTTTTTTGCAGAATTTGAAGAAAGAACGGAGACTATCCCCTCATATTATTCTATAATATGTTACAACGGTATTGGGTGTTATGATATCAGCAACGACACAGAAATCACCATTTGCCCAGATAATTGCTGCTATTCAGCAATATGAACAGAGAACAGTGTCGTAATGATGGCCCGGCTCTGCGCCTTTCTAGATGGCAAGTGCGCAAATTTCTGTGACTCTTTAACAGACCGCTTGAAATCAAGCAGACTAAACGGTATAATGTACCACTGTAGCACTTGCTGTTCCCAAAGATGCAACTCCAGGCCATTCCCAGAACCACAAGATGTAGCTACTGAACACTCTGGTCTTCAGTAGCCACATCTTGTGGTTCTGGGAATGGCCTGGAGTTGCATCTTTGGGAACAGCAAGTGCTACAGTGGTACATTATACCGTTTAGACTGCTTGATTGCAAGCGTTGTGTTAAAGAGTCACAGAAATTTGCGCACTTGCCATCTAGAAAGGCGCAGAGCCGGGCCATCATTACGACACTGTTCTCTGTCCATATTGTTGTATAGCTCTGGCGTAATAAGCTGTTATGAATGTACGTCATGCGATAATATCTCACACAAAACCCGCATTGTTTCTTGTTTGAGCGGTACCCGTGTTACCGTCAGACACTGTGCCAAACTATTTCCAGGAATACGATGTAGTACATATTGCTCTCACGTGAAAAAACTCCACCGGCGTTCAAATACCGATGGTGCAGTGATTTACTGCAAAGTTTGCGGCAGAGAAAAATGCAACAGCGAATAACTGGACTCAGACGAACCAGGCGTGATGAGCAGGGCCATTATTAAATGTTTCGATTGCGATGGCTGTTACTCGATAACAAACGAAACTTTAAGACAATGCACGACAGGCTGCTGTATTACAGTAGTCTGGAGTCAATTTAATAATACCTATATGACACGTTACTGCATTCTAGAGAATGAACCCCCTTGTTCAAAGTACTGTGAAAACGCCGAGCGCTCAGTGATTTATAGCGACCCCAGAGGCAAAATTCTCGACTGTGAGGTATGCAAGACCAACGACTGTAACCGATCGGAAGCCAATAATCCAGAACCAATAATGCCCCAAATTTACATTATAAAACAGAGAGAGGATGTATATACTACACGTCATGGATCTATCCCGAACAGCCTTGTTGGGGACATGTAGGAAAAAGCGAACGGAACGTGGTACAAAATTAGTAGGCTGTAAACCTGCAAGATGAGCTTGTGCAATCACGATCAATATGATACTTTGATTAATGCTAATGACACGTAGAAATATAATTGACGTGACAATTTGTTTTAGTTGTGGAAATTTTATGACGTTGTAACAATAATAATAAATGTTTGTGTTAAGGGGATTGTTGTAAAACGCCATAACTATACGTTATATGGCCAACGATTGTTTGGAGCGAATACACCGAGCCTAGGCACTTTGTGTGTCGGAAAATAAAGGGACGATAGGGAAATTATAGTTTGGTCCATATACAAAGTGAGCGCATTATCACCGAATGATAAACTCAGAATTCACACTTGCTTTGTGTCAATTTATCAAAAATTAACATTCGATTCAGGGAGTGTGGTTTTTGTAAAAAAAAATAGAGAATATAATAATTTCACTGTTATAACCGAGACTAGACAGTCTTTCAATCAGGTCGCTCGATGTTTAAATGTAGATAAGACAAGTTGTGTGTGAGATATTTGTTGATTTTTATTTTATTTGAAAGAACATCTAATGGCATTAGGTATGGTGTATAACGTCGTTTAAATGGCCGCCGCAGCACTTGGTGACACGTATTCTGGAGGTCCAATTATTGATGACTTTGTCGCATAAATCTGGCTGAATTTATTTTCTGGATGACGTTCGTTATGTTCACTTTGAGGGCATCGGCTGTTTGGGGTTTATTTAAAATGGTCAAACAGGAATAAGTCATTTTTGAGAGGATGCACCCGCATAAGCGCCCGGCCTTCTGCCGGTAAGTGCCAGATTCCTACACGATTGAGCGTGAAGACCTACTGACTAAACACCCACCTCCACCCTCACCGAAATCCTGGCCTACTCTCATATTTCTTTGAGTTGAAGAGGTGTTCTGCTATTAACACATCAAGTTAGTTTTTTGTGTGTGTCTTTTTTCCCTTCTGGCTATAGCCTATAGCTATAGTCCAGTAACCTTGTCATGGTTATATAGGACATAAGTTGCATCAACTGGGAGTAGTTTCTAATTTTTTTTCTTGTATAGGATGTGCCTGAGATTGCAAAATACAAGTTTTCGATTTCGGCAACCCTCCAGAACACTTTTGAATATCTCAATAACTGCTAACTTTTTGCAAATTTTACGGTTTCTTCCCGTTTTCACCATGAATTGGCACGTTGTCGACAAAGACCTTTCTATGCATTTTTATACCACATTAAATTCTCTACAATTTGAGACTAAGATGGGCTGGGGAGCCCTAATAGTTTCCGAAATACAGCTTTTCAAAGGTTGGAAAAATCTCTAAACTTGAAAATGTTGTGCTAATTTTCATGTTTCATCATATACAACTGTCTTTACATCTTCAACAACCTGTCCAACATAAGTCAGTAAAGTAAACAATTATTCAATCTAACATTTTGAAAGAGGTGGATTAGGTAGAGGGTAGTCATGTTCACAACCAAATGACGTTGAGTTCTGATCGTTTTGTTGCGTCAGCTTCTTAGTACTTAGTACAAATTAGTTATTTGTGACTTTGGATTTCAAATTCTCACTATGCCGGAGCCGGGATCATCTGTATTCCACGAGTTCATCGTGTTTTATATGTAGTGAGAGTTTAAAGCAAGGTGAAATAGTGCTGGCGGAAATAAAAGGAGTTAACACCCTACAAGCGTCCAGTGCTGCATTGAAAAATACACATAATGAACGTTTATTGAAACGTATGACCGAGATGTATATACATACAGCACGCAAGTTAATCAAAACAGCTATTAAACGAGGAGACACACATGTGACAAGACCAACAAGGGCTTCCGCTCAGAAGTTCAACTTCAGAGAACATTGTTTTCTATGTAGAGACTTCATACCCAAACAATTTATTAATGATCAGAAGAGGAAATCACCAGAAAAAAGAAAATGCTGTCATTAATCTTGAGAAAAAATTAAACTGAAACACACTGAAAGCAGCTGAGCGAAGGGATAACCAGTGGGCTACGAAAATAAAGGAACTAATTTCAGAGGAGACTGATTTGGTAACACTCGACGCAAGATACCATCTGTTTTACTAAAGGCGGCTGTATAAAGTATCAAGAAAAGGACTTCCAAGCGGTGGTCGTCGGCAGTCTACCGTTGATCAAGCCATGGAATACATTTTTGCTTATCTCGATGAACATGCAGGTGAGTACCATTTTTCCCTACGTGTCCCCTTATAGAAGAAGAAAAACCTGATACTCGAATCATGAAAAAAACGACTGTTTCAAGTATGACTGGCTAGGGACGACGCTCAACGGCCCATCAAAGTGGGATGGATCAGTTGCATCTCAGCTGATCCATCCTACATGACCCGTCCAGGCGCCACAATGCATAGGGGCGACGCAGTGCCTCCGCTGTCGGGGCTTTGGACGCTGAAGGCGAGACTGCACATGACCAGATAGGTTCTCATGCTGCAGAAGGTGTGCCGGGGCGGACTGCAAAAACGTTCTCCAAATAGCAAATAGTTGGGTGGCGTTAGGTTAGTGTTTAGGTTCTTGTCGGGAATCTGTAACCCCCATAGGGCTCGTCTCCAGGTGGCGGACAGAGGAATGCCCCGGTAGATATGCCGCGTAGGAGGTAGATATGCCTCCCTCGGACCAACAGATCTGGTAACGGGTAATGATTTCTTGAAATGTTCCTGTTTCGGGAAGCTATGGGCGTAGCTGAAAGCCAGCATAATCGGCTAGTCGGTGGCAGACCTAAAATGGTCAAGCGGTGCGAAGAATACCCGCGATGAATAAGAATAGGACCCACCCGAAAGTTGAAACTAATGGAGACATTCCTATAATAATCGGTACATGGAATGCACGGAGTATGTACTTGTACGGATAAATTCATAATACAAACAAAGAGACGTGAAGACTAGGAATCAACGTTCTGGGAATTAGTGAAATGAGGTGGCGTGGTGCGGGAAAAAACCCGTATAGACGACTCTACGGTATATTTTTCTGGCAACGACCTGGCAGACCACTCAATAGCTGTTGGAATAATACTAGACAAAAACGCAAACAAATCAGTTTTGAACTATGTACCGCACCCGGACAGAGCAATGCTACTACAACCAAAAACAAACCCCAAAAACATTAATATCATACAACTCTATGCACCAACAGCTAGCAAACCGGAGTCAGAAATATCCGATTTCTATGCGCAATTAAAAGAACTAGAATCATATACGAAGAAAAACTAAATTACCATAATTATGAGAGATTTTAATGCGAAAGTGGGCAAAGGAAGAGTCGCTGCTGTTGTTGTTGGTAACCATGGTCTGGATGATAGAAATGACAGAGGCGACTTGCTGGTGCAATTCTGCCAAGAAGAGAACCTTATAATTAGTAACACTTGGTTCCAATTACCTAATAGACAACTCTACACTTGGACATCTTCACAACATCAGCCACACCACATAGTACGAAATCAAATAGACTTTATACTAGTCGACAATAGATATCGCAATGGTGTACATAGAGTGAGAACGTATCCGGGGCGGACATTGGGTCAGATCATAACCTCGTAATAGCTCAAGTAAGATTCCGCCTTAAAAAGATAAAGCGTAAAATCATTAGAAGACCAAACACACTCAAAGATCCAAACATGCAAGAGAAATTAACGACGAAGCTCAACACTTAACGATAAAAGACCCGTTCGTCAAAAGAGCAAACGGTTGAGGCAGTATGGGAACAACTTACGCAAATATTTAAAAGCATTCAAGAAACACTGAATGTAATGGATGAACGAAGAAAATACAAAATGTGGATCAGCAGAAACATAATGAACTAAACTCAAACATAAGAAGAAACATTAGAAAAGCCAAAGAAAAATGGATGGAAGGAAGATGCCAAGAACTTGAAGAACTACAAGACAAACACGACCTGTTCAACCTCCACAAAAAGGTAAACGAAATAGCTGGAAATACCATCCATACTAATAAATAAGGACAATCAATTTTTGACAAATAAAGAAGAACTGAAACAAGTGGACAAAGTATATCAAAAATGTGTTCGATAGCGAAACTAATTTACCACATCCAAATCAAGGTGGAGACACTGGCCAGAGCATCATGAAATCAGAAGTTATTAAAGCTAAAAAATCCTCCAAATCAGGTAAAGCTGCAGGATCGGACGACATGTACATAGAAATCCTAAAGCGTACCTTAATAGATTCAGGGATTGCGAGAGCATTCATTTGTAAAAGAGTAGAGAGAGAGAGAGAGAGAGAGAGAGATTACAGTAAATCACTATTTTTGTTGTGTGTTGCAATGCGTCGAGAAATTTCTTGTTGGGAAATAAATAAATAAAACAAATACAATTCAAACATATTTCATTACACACAAATAAACATAAAAATTAAAACAATATACAATTATTTTATTATATTTATTATGTTATTCAAAATCATGTGTGCAGTTACAAGTGTAATCGTGATATGTATACTTGATTATAAAAAAAAGCCCACAATTTGTCGTTTCGTTTATTTATTTGCTTGTTTATCGTGCTGATTGGATCAAGCACTATTTTTCTAAATATATTTACATAAACCTCTTGTGATGTCTCATAAAAACAATTTAATATGGCCGTCACACGTCGACAGTGTTCTTTCACGGTTGAATGAATCGACGCACATTTGTTATAAATGAGTTCGTACCTTAACACGTGCATCCTATCTAAAGGCGCTCTTTTCATGCATTCTCTAAATTGTGGATAATTGTGGTTGTCTATTAGATTCATGCGACGTAGGATACACACCAAATTACAGTGATTTTTAATTCCCTTATAGTCCAGAACATACAAATATATAGTTTTAGAATTACTCCTGATTTATAAAAATTATACGTGTATATCTCCTTATCAGCAACTTCCTTGGCACATATTGGTGCGTTTGTATTTATGGTTGAGTTTATAAATTCCATGATACTCACTTCTATGCAATCGAGTACCTTGTTTGTTACTTCGCAATTAGTTAAGGGAATGTTTTTAATATTCATTTGACAGCTTAGTATATCGTTGAAGAATTCAAAATGTATATGATCAATAATAAATGTGCCATTGCTGTAAAGTAGCCAAGCGTTTCGGTAAACACAATATTGGTCACAATGTTGTCCGTTAGCAACATTAGAAACCTTGGTGAATATATTTATACTTATATTCGCGATATCATACCCATTGATCGCTTCATAGTCCGGATGCATTATTTTTTCCAAATAGCAACCCTTCGCGGCTTTGGCAATAATTGTGCCATCGAGACCATTAAAGAGCTGAAAATAAGTAAAGGGTTAATAAAATAATATTGGATAATACAAATACAGAGCTATGTTAGCATTGATATAGGATTACATAAGCGACCTCATACCCATACAGTTCTATACTCATTTTTATGAAATTTTAACAGTCAATTGTGGACCAAGCGACTAAATTAAAATAAATAAATAATTTTTTCAAATATTTCGCAAATAAACATTTATTTTAAATAGATTTTATTTTTCGAGACACAAAAAACGAATTTAATTCTATATTGGTTATATATTTTATAGTATTCGTTAAAATTATTCCGTCTGGTTTATATATATATATATATATTATATATTTGCCGCCTATTATTTATTATTTGCATAATAAGTAATACTTGGTTACACGAAGTATGGATAAAGTATGGTATAGAGGAAAAGTAATTGCTAATTTTTGTGCAAATATTGAGACCCCTGATCATTTTAAGGCTGTCACTGTTAATATCTGTAATAGGTCTGGGGGCTCTGTAGTAGGTATGGTACGTATGATGAACTAATCTGCATTGTGTACATTAGTTTATTTTTAAATAATATAATTTAGCATTGCACCCGAAAATAATTTCAATAAAAGTTATTCGCAATCAAAATCTGACCCCTAAATGAACCTAAATATAAATAAACAGTCGTTTAAAAAGAAAAACGATTTTTACTTTATATTATCTGTCAGCATTAGCTGTTAAATTAACTTCATCAATCCTGTGGTACTAAATATAATTTTCACATTTTACTCCTGTTAGCAGTTTTCGCACAATTTAGTGCTACAAATTACAATTTTCTTCTACCACAAAATAAAATCTCTCAACGTTAATGTAATTAAAATTATTCTTTATTCATTATTATTTATTTGTCTTGTTTGGATGACATTCGAGAACACTTGGTTTGCAATTCAAAATACTCTACTACAATTGTACATATATGAAATGCCTGATATAAATAGATATTGTTGTATCTGTACTTACTTCACCGGATACGAATGAATATGACAGGAAAGTCAACACAATTGCGTAAAAAGACATGTTTAGGTACATGTTGAAGCACATATTGGCAATTGTTTGTGGTTCCGCCATTATTTATAATTATTTCATCAATTATATTTAATAATATAATTAATGTAGGCCACGTAGGAACGAAATTGACTATAACGACTAAAATGCATTAGCTGAAGTATTTACCTTGTATTTATTGTATTTTATATTGGCATTTAGAAGCTTCCAAATTATGTTCATATGATATATATTTTATCATCAAGGTTGGAATGGAAAAAGCATCATATAATATTAAAAATGAATAGTCGTTTTACTTATTTTCAATAATTAAAATATATTGATTTTACTAATTTCCAAATTTAACGTCCTGGAATCCGTATATATATATATATATATATATAGAGACAAACTTGAAGAAATAAGACCAAACAAGGCTAATTAATACAAAATGACGTCTAATGAGGCAAAATATAGACAAAATGAAGGCAACATATAAAAATTTACATACAATGAGGCACGTAAGGCGAAATAATAAAACAAAATGAGGAAAGACAGGATAAAATAAGACTACTTCAGACAAAATGTGGCAAAATAAGACAAAATGAATAGAAAATGTGATCAAATGAGGCAAAATAAGAACAAAGTGAGATGAAAGGAGGCAAAATAAGGCAAATTATTACAACATGAGGAAAAACAAGACGAACTAATAAAATTAAGACAAAAGAAGACAAATTAATACAAAATGAGGCAACCTGAGGCAAAATAAGAAAAATTAAAACGAAATGAGAAAAATGAGTCAACATTGGGCAAAATGAGATAAAACGACGTAAAATAAGACAAAGTAAAATAAAATGAGGTCATCTGAGGGTAAATAAGACTCAAAATTATTAGGCAAAATAAGATAAATCATATTCAAATGAGGTACTGAGAGGCATACTGGTGCAAACTGAGGAATATAAGACAAATTAATACAAAATGAGACTAAATGAGGCAAAAGAAAAACAAAGTAAGACAATATGAGACGAAATGAAGCAAAATTAGAAAGATTATGACAAAACGAGGCAACGTGGGGTTAAATGTGGCAAAATGAGACAAATTAAGATAATCCACTATCACATACACATACGCTAACACATGGCAAACCGAAGGTCGACAGTCAGTTATACATTGTGACAAATACTATAACTACTATCAATACCAAATAACATAAAATGAGGCAAATTATGACAAAATGAGGCAAATGAAGACAAAATAAGGCAAATGAATACAAAATGAGGGAAATTGAGACAGAATATGACTCACTGAGGCTACATAATACAAAATGAACGAAAATAAGACACATTAGGATAAAATGAGGCTCAATGAGATAACATAAGGCAAATATAGATAAAATGAGGCAGAGTGAGGCTGAATAAGACACACTATGAACAAATGAGAACAAAATGAAACCAATTAAGATAAAATGAGGCAATGTGAAGCTAAATGATAAATGAGGCATTTATCTTCACATGGAAAAATAAGACAAATTAGTAGAAAAGGAAGGCAAATGCGGTAAAATTAAGACAAAATTAGGCAAAATAAGACGAGTTAAGACGATAAAATAGGCAAAATGTATAACAACTTTTCTCTTGGAAAAATATCGTTAACAGGTGTGTCCGTGAGCTGCTTAGGTTGATACGGTGGGAGTGGATTCGTTGTTAATTTGTGGGCGCCAGTAACATTGCAGAGCAAGTTACGTGATTAGTATAATGATACAAATAAAACTCTATCAACGGACTGTATTGAAATATAACAAATGAAAATATGAATATATATATATATATATATATATATATATATATATATATATATATATATATATATATATATATATAATGTGTCTCAAACCAAGCAACAGTCGGTCGATGGCGATGGCGATCAACCCTTCCCTGCCTGGACGTAGAATGGGGCCTGTGGGCGCCGGTCCTCCTACTTCCCTCCTTGGCTATCACACTTGTTGTACAGCTCGAGACTATTTCGACAGGAGATTCATCTGCGGGCACTCCACGGCTAACGGCGTGTCCAGGCGGCGGATTGATCCACGAGACGTCGTTGTTGAAGGTTGAAATGTTGTAGTTTGAGATCACAAAAAATTAAAATTAATTAATGCAGTCGTTTAAGTATAAAGATAAATAATAGTTGAGAAATACAAAATATGAATGAGAAAATTACGTCCGTCCAGAAAATTAGTTAATAGAAAAGTGTCCCTTAAAGAAGCGGGCAAACACAAAGACAAAATGAAGAAGGAAATTTAAAGTGCCGAGACACGAACGCTGAAAGTAGGAAAAATCCTGAAGGGAAGTTTCCTACGGCATGCAACAAAAACGTGCTAAATTGAACTGGCTTGGCTAGACAAATAAAATGGGTTGCGTGAACCGCTGACTAAATATAAAACAAGAAAGATCGCAAAATGTTCGAACACGTGCTCGGAACGGAAATCGGTAAGGCAGCGCTGTTGCTTCTACTTAAAAAGAAAACTACTTCTAATTAGAAACAACAGCAACTGAATAACGGGAGTTACTAAAAAAATATGCCTTACCGAAATCCGCCACACACACGTGCTCGAAACTATGTCTGCCAAGACCAATTCACCCACAACCTGCTACCAACACGGATCACCAGGAAGAGAGCTATCGTGTAGCGATCGGCGCGCAGCAAAACTGCGTGATTCCTACTGAGCCACGCTGAGCACAAAAAACTGTACTCAAATAGAACAAACATAAGGAGCAAATAACAAATTAAAGTTAGACCGTGCGTCTGCAGATTTCTAAACAACTGTAAAATTCTGGGATGCTAATTGTATACCCAATTAATTTGTTATTAATAATTTAACAATAAACAATATGGGTTACATACAGTCAAACCCATTTAAACAATAATATAATAATAAATACAGCTGCACACAAATCACAGCGCTAAAATGTAAATTTACGAAGAAACATGGAACGAAATAAATTTCGTTACAAATGAAACAAAATAAGATAAAATTATGCAATATGAGTCAAACTGAGGCAAAATAATAAGACTAACTGAAGAACATAAGACAAATTAAGAAAACACGAGGCAAATGTAGACAAATTTAAAAAATCATCCCACAGTCCCCAGACAATTAAATCATTTCACAGCCCCACTAAAATTCCAAAATTAAATATCTCGTTAAAACGTAAAACCAGTTAAGATAATACAAGTACTAATTTGTCGGAACAGTCTAAACAGCAAGTAAAGTTTCTACCATCTGAGCATGAAGAGACATTTGATGCAGATACTGATAATTATGAAAATGTGTTTGAGCCGTGCCCGATCAAACATTTTGGACGGAGGAGCCAATTAGTGAAGAAAGTATGACAGAATATTATAAACAATATGCTAGATTACCTAGAACATATGTTGAAATGATAATGACAAAGCATGTTGAAGTTGACACACATACGGGTTTACACCATGACCCAATAATTGATCAATGGAAACTTGGAAAATCTATAGTTAATTTTAATCGTAAGAGTAACGACATTATTATAGAGGGAAAACAATATAAAGGTATCATGGGTTTGTATGAATTGATTACCATGAAAAATCCGAAATGTGACACTGAGAGGGATAGACAAAATTATTTGGATATTATAAACAGAACCCATTTACTAAATAGAAATTATGATCCTAAACAACAAATCCAAGGAAATCGATCTTATAAATATACAAGTATCATTAAACCGCTTCTAGAAAAACAGCGATCACAGTCTTTGTCTAGTATGCCTCCATCATCAGGGAGAGGTATAAAACAACATTTATTAAACACAGCCAACAACGAGGGTTTTGATTATACTTTACGAGCCTCAAATAAACCGGCTAACATTCAATACCGTTACTGCGATAGTCGTTTGTGTCTTTTACATGCTTCACGTCAAGCTGAAAATACATCACATCAGAATGAAATTATTGCAATTGAAGAGGAATTACGTGAAGCAAATATTATTGAATGAGAGAATAATTTGTGATCATAAGTATAATGAGTATTGACGTCATTCAAATCGTAAAAGTGGCATTACTCGCGGTCCTCCCGGGCCTGGGTTTCTTTTTACGCGCGATGGAGATTTTAATGTAGACAATAAAAGAATTTGTAATATAAATGATCCGCTCGACAAATCAGATGCTGCCACTAAAGATTTTGTCGATACAAATATTGCAGAAGTTAATCACTATTTGAAAACTCTTAATAACCTGTTGAATATTATTGAGAAAGACTATCATAGCGCCGATGATGCGATCGCAAAAGAAGTGCTGGATTTAAAAGTGTGGGAAAATAAATTTCAACTTGATTTAAATAATTTACATAAGAAAATAGCTAACGTCGTCGCTGTAATCCCCGACACAATTGATTCGATACTTTTTAGTGTAAAGGAGGAACTCCAACAACAGTTTGTCCTTTCACTCTCCATAAACAATAAGTATAACGCATGTAAAACTAATGTTGGGATACAGTTTAACGTTTTGAACGATGAAATTGATATATTAAAGACTAAAGTAATTTCTGAAGAAATCAATTCTAAAATTTCAATCTTAAAGGAGGAAATTGTGCATCAGATGGATCAAAAATTTATTAAACACAAAGCAACTATTTACAAAATATTAGAAAACAGGATTAAAGAAATTACTAAAATAGTGGATAAATTAAATATGTTGGGTGAGACGATAGTACTACCACCACCACCTAAGCCTATGGAGTTACCACCTGGAGGTGTAATTAACTTTGGCGACATTCCTCATGGGCCCCCTAGCAGGACGTAGTGAATGAGTTACATAAACCAGCACGGAAAAATTTCAAGAAACGTAGAGTTATATTAAAAGGATTGGATGATTTATGGCGGATTTAGCTGAATTTGGTCCATATGCTCGTGAAAATAAAGGCTATAGATTCATACTGGTGGTGATGGACTGTTTCTCGAAATTTCTATGGACTATGCCGTTAAAAGATAAATCTGCAGCAAGTTTAACGGAAGCATTCAAGAAAATCTTTCAAATTTCCAATGGATGTATCCCCCGAAATCTGCAAACCGATCAGGGTAAAGAGTTTTACAATCAGAAATTTAATGCGTTGATGAAAAAATATAATATTAACCATTATTCCACGTACACCATTATGAAAGCATGTATGGCGGAACGTGTAATTAGAACGTTAAAAGATAAATTGTATCGAGCATTCAGCTTGAATGGTAAATATAATTCATACTCTATTTTGGATGGGATAACGATGGAATACAATTCTACAAGACACAGTACCACAGGCATAAAACCAAAAGACGTGGATGTTAAGAAAGAGAAAGAATTGCTCAAAGGGGTTTATTCTCATATTAAGGTTGCTGGAAAAGGACAATTTCGTGTGGGTGATGTAGTGCGTAGAAGCAAACATAAAGCGTTATTTGATAAAGGTTATACACCAAACTGGTCTACCGAGTTGTTTAGAATTCAAAAGGTTAAGATTAGCAATCCTGTTACTTAGTTATTGAATCATATGCAAGGTATTCCAATTCAAGGAGCGTTCTACGAGCATGAACTGCAAAAAGCGAAACATGATGATGTCTACTTGGTTGAAAAGGTGCTGCGACGCAAGGGATCCAAAGTGTACGTTAAATGGCTTGGACTCGATAAATCACAAAACAGCTTGATTCATAAATCGAATGCTTTATAAATTTAAATCATTTTAGTGCGGCTACCCCATTCTCAGTTGAGTTATTGCAAGTCTTGTAATGTTATTGATATAACGACGGTTAAATATAAATCTAGATTATTATATATTATTATTTGCATTGTTATGTTGTATTTGTATATGCGCTCCATGCATTCCATATTGTTTACACTCTCTCAAGAATAGTGATCATTATTGTACTAATTGTAAATCGTATTTAGGAACTTATAAATGTTGAATAAAATGTATTAATTTTTTTATTAAATAAATATTTTACTTACCATAAAAATATGTTTTCATTCAACCTGTGAAAGAAATAGATAAGAAAGACCATGTATATATATATATATATATATATATATATATATTTCTCTATTTATTAATAGTAAATAACACTAGTCCGTACATACATCAATCAAAAGCATAATAGATTGAATGAAATGAAAGATTGATAGAATTATACATAAATTAACGGCAAAAATTGTAATTACTTTGGTATAATAGGGGATATATAATATAGGGATTCTTTGCTGGGGAGCATTGTGCTGACGATGACACATATTCTCTAGAGGTTGTAGATAAGGAGTTGACTTCTTCTTCTTCCTCTTCAAATAATTCTGTGCTAGGAGAGTAGACTTCTTCTTGCTCTTCGAATAATTCTGTGCTGGGAATGTATTCTACTACTTGTATTGCTGGTTGTAATGAATTATTGTTGAGTGTGATGGTATTTTTTTCTTCTCTTGAGGTTGGTACTTATATTATATAGCTCTGCCATTGTTCAGTTTTATAATATGAACGGTTTGGAAATACGTACATTAATTTATAATTGATAACTCCATCTTCGATGTCATTATCAGCAAATTGTGTGATACATGTTGGTGGTAGGGTTCCAGGTAGCAGAATCATTCTCTTCCACCCAAACGGTCATGTATCATTTTTTCCATCATCCATAATAATATGACATTCCTCAATCTCAGCATCCGGAATAGAAGAATAGAACGACTTATCTTATATATATATATATATATATATATATATATATATATATATATATATATATATGTTCATCAACCTTTTTATATTTTTAACTTGTTGCTTGCATATAAAATATCGACATCTATTGTTCGTGCTTGATGTTTAAGCATTTATAACATCTGTAGCGAGGTGGTGGGGCTCAATCGATATGATCCCTTTCCCCTGGTAAATAATAATGTTCAAAGCAGGGAAGAAAGGCTATGATGTCATCATCTTCTTGAAAATATGCTGGTAAGGAATCCCACATAGAATGTAATTCCAATGCTGTTATGTGGCTCATTAAATGCAGTTTATATTGTCCTCGGCAATGACAAGCACAACATTTATTCACTGATGCAAAGTATAGATAAAAGCTGGTAACACTTTTTAACATCTTGATAGTTTTTAATAATTAATTCATTTTATTATTAAAATTTTAACTCGTGTATTTTTTAATGTGTCTCTCCGGTCGCTTTCGTTGCTGGCGGTGTACTGCCTCTGCTGTTGTTGATTTCATATCGACTATAATTTTAAACATGACTCTGCCGTGTGGATTCTACATCTTGTATGAATTTTAGTCTATTGTATGCTATAACTTCATACATACACTCAACACTTTCAAAAGTAAATCCCCGTGTGGAAGTTTTGAGCAGATTTTCCAGTGTTGAAATAATGGGGCAATCATTCGGTAAATTTAAAAAATGTAACACGTACTGGTTATAATAATCAGCAAAATTTAAGGATTTTAGTCTCTCCAACCGATAATCAATTAATGAAAGTAAATCACATAACTTTCGCAATGTTTGACGATCAATTTTTTTTTGGCTCGAGTACTGCTGTTGTATTAAAAGTTTTACGTGTTGGTCGTTTAATTTTTAATGTACAATTATCAGCTACATGAGTGATGATTTCTTTTTCTTTTATGTCTGCTTCTATTTTATTATCGGCTTCATCTTGAAGGTGATACATACAATTTTCACATTTTCTTTACCTTGATTTCTTTACAGCAGTTCTTGTCGGTGTGTTAGATCTAGTAGTTGACTGGTTTACAATCGTCTCCAATTCTTTCTTAAGCACCAGCCATTCAACGGGGATAAATGTAATGCTTTGCTGTTGTTGTTTTAAATTTGAAAATATTCGCACGTATTGGTAGTATCCCCGAGATGCACTATGTCCAGTTGAAATTGATATTGATTTTGATGTGGAATAACTAACTTCATTAACAAGTCGACACTCACTTTTCAGTTCTTCTTCGAAGTCGTTCAACAAGTTGTCTAGGAATGCAGTTGGTGAGCATCTACCGGAATAATTCCACTGATCTTCTGGTATATGAATTGTACGATGTGTCATTATTGTTATAATTATAAACTAAATGAATCTAGATTATTCTGAGCTATTTATACCTTGAGTTATATAGCATCAACCAATCAGCATTAAGATATATCAAACATGTACAAACTAGATCGCTTTATCACCGGAAATGAATGTGGAAATACATCCTGCATAAGTTGCTTATCATATACAACATGTGATAACTTGTTATTGAAACGTTTTGAAAGAAATTAATTTTGTTAATTGTAATTCCGATTTCTTTAAAATACTGTTAGGACAGTTGATTCCAAACATTCCATAATCAACTTCACCTGCATGTAATAATGAATTTGTAAATTCATTATATTCATACACTCGATTACCACTAAAGAAGTATAATAATCCGTTGGTGTAACGAAATGCCTGTGTTATATTAGCAGGTAATCCTGGGAATCCTGTATATATTGTACTATGCATTTTAATTCGTGATTCACAGTCATCTATCTCTATATAATAAATGCTATCGAAAAATATAAACATACGGCCTGTGTAAGGATTTACAGCTATATATATATATATTTGCATTGGTTCTTAAATTAAAAAGTGTACTTACAATAGTATCATATTTTAATTGGAATGAATTTACATCAATTACATATATTCTATTGTTTGTTATTAAAATGATATCTCATTGAGTTTCCTAAATATTGCTGTAACTTTAGTGAATTTTTTAAGAAACGACAACCAATCGGTAATAATTCGAGCTGGTTCATATCTATCCATTCGTATATCTTTTAACCAAACCAATTTCTTATAGAAAAAATATATTCTTTCTTTTACACCAACATTGCATCAACAATTTTCACATCGCACAAATCAATTGAATCGCTAGTAAAAGGTTTTGTTGTATACTGTGTTATTATTTCATGTGTGAGAGTATCTAATAAACTCATTTCACCCTTCGGCGTCTTTTTGAAACCTAAATACCACCTATAATGTTCTTGATTTATATGAATTTCAACCGGTTTTGGTGTGTCCGGAAAATATGCATGGCCAAGTATTCCATTAGCTAAGTTAAAATGACATCTCGTTTGATTATAACATTTTGCAAAGTTGTGAAACTCTTTTCTGAATGAAATCACTATGTCATAATGTGTGTCGTTAAATGTGAAAGTTAAATTAGAATGTCTTTCCCATTTATTAAACGCCTGTTGGGCTACAAGCAATAATTCGCGCATAATCACCGCAGTAGATGTTATAATTAAAGAGAATATAAATAAAAACATTGTATTATATATATATATATATATATATATATATATATATATATATATATATATATATATAAAATGATTATTTCACATTATCAATTAGTGGAATTTGACTACTACTATAGTCTGGATCTATTTCTTCGGTGACAATACTGTTAATTTTCTTTTCTAATAACAGAATATCTTCCTCAATCATTAAACCCATTTCATATATTCTATTATCGAACTCGTCCAACCTTTTCACAAAATTCTCTGCTTGTGTACCATTATGATTATTGTTACCAGCTATAAAATTAACACGTATCTCCACTAACCCGTCGGACGTAGGTAAAGCGTATGACTGTGTGCTATATAATAATAATATAATGCAAATCACCACGACTATACTCTTGGACATGATCTTTACAACTAGCGGTAACCAAATACCTGGATCGTATTTATTACACAAAATCACTGAAATACAAAGCTAACGCCAACAATAAAATATTTTTAATTTTCCCGCTGCCCCTCGGATGTAGGCAACCACACATACTCTAGTAATTGCCACTAGGTGGCGTAAATAATAGTTCAACTATTCGCCGCTAGGTGTGTGTTGGTAGTAGTTTAGCACTTTGCCGATAGGTGGCGCTAGTTTAGCCCTTCGCCGCTAGGTGGCGCTGACGCTGACTTGTAGTTCCCACGCCCAAGTACCCCAATGTCTACTGTCGCAGCTGCATTGTAACAATATTGCGCATCCACTAGAGGATGGGGTAACATTATTGGTAAGGCGGCTTCAAAGGGCTAGTTGCCAGCTTTTGAATTGCTGCGACCAGAGATACAGACATATCCAGCTTCCTCTCTGCCGTAAAGGAGAAGGTTTTGCGGTTGATTCGTAGCGTGACATCTCACTCTAGCGGCGTTAAGGCAAACATATAGTTGTTTGCGCACTTTGTTAAACCTGAGGATGATCTCACAGCAGAGCTAAAGTCGTTTAACACACGCTATGACATCATCCTCAGGTGTGATGAAGTCTGTGAGATTTTTGATACGCAGGCGGCCACCATCAAGAGTGAAGAGTTTCAGGTAAATTAATTTTATTTATTAATGCCGTATTATTCTAATTCGTTTTCATTTTTAGGAAAAGGATTCTGGATGGGCATTCCTGAACATATCTCACTTGGAGGTGAACATCAATAAATATGTTGCTATTCGAGGAGCTTCATACATTGTTTTACCACCATCCATAAGGAATAAAAAGGCCTGCATCAATGTGCAGAACGAGGATGATGCATGTTTCGCCTGGTCGGTGGTGGCAGCTCTACATCATAGACAAGATAGATGAGAAAGTGACTCTGGCGCATCTCTTGTCTGCGGACGGAACTAAAAGCTCAGACGCGAACCATATGCGTCTCGGCTATTAGCTCAGACACAAACCATTAGTTCCGTCCGCAGACAAAAGAGGCGTTACTTGACACTGCAGTTGAAATCTGAGTAGTTTCTTTAAATATCTTAATGTTTTTATTAAACGTTTTTGTAAAGCATTCAATGACATGTATTTAAATTATTTACAAACATTAAATACCTATTTTCCATTAAAATGTACCACAAGAAACATATAAAAACATTCAAATATTTAGTTAACTGTTTTTCAAATTCCAATGCAGTTCCTTTTAAATATATATTTATATTTGGGTCAATAATAAAAGAAAACGCAACACATAACAGGAAAAAATATCTATTGCAGAACCTTAAAAAGTCGGTATACATTACTATATGCATAATGAAAACATGTTTATTATATAATATTAAGAATAATAAGCTAATATAGTAGCCAAGTAGAATATTGTTATCTTTCACATAATGCACATTAACTACATTTTAAAATCCTAACAGTGCATCCTTAAAGCAAGTAAGTGGGACAGTCATGAAATTAAACATGATTTATGATGTACAATTGAAGGTAATGAAAACGTTGACTATTCATAATAAAACCAAAAGTTAATTCTTGGAGAAATAGTTTAGCTTTATGCTTTCGGAATCATACTCCCTCAAGCTTACCAAACAATGATCTGGCAATATCTCACTTGGTTCCTGTTGCAATGAAATGCCATCAATCTGGAGGTTTGTTCGATGATATTTTCATTTTCAGTAACATATTGCAAATTACTTAAGTTATTTAATGGTTTATGTAAATCACCCTTTGATACAACTGTATCATATCTTGTGTAATTTATGTGGTAGAGATCACAATCCAATAGTTGATTTGCACATTGTTGAGCTGCTATAGCCAGCGAGTATAATCATCATAACTATCATATACACAACACTACACTTGGTTACAATCATCAATATACATGTGTTAAATACGTTGATTATGTTGTAGAACTTTCGCCCTGTCATTTGCAATTATTTACTCACTCAGTAAAAAACTAATAGTGCCAATCAGAGAACTAACACATTTTAACTAAAATTTGACCTGTATCCGACTCTAAAGCGACGCCTGGTGTCTAAAAATTGAGGTCCTGAAATTTTGTAAAATTCAAATTTACATTGATTTTGTATCGTGTTTCAGATTAGATTACAGTTCACTCGATTAATGATTCTTCACGTGTATGGTCTCGTCGTGTTTGTCTCACTTTCCGCTATCAGATTCTAGTCGGTTTCTGAATCTCACTACTCGTTACAAGCTGCAAATACTAAATTTTCATGGACACATTTTGATGTTTATTCGTTACTTTATACGGTACTGCCAATCAACCTATCGCATGCGCTGTTGCCACTGTTCCTGCTATCGCTCTAAGAGTATTAGTAAAATTAGACCAAACTCCTCCGCTTCATATACGAATATTATGACCTTATAGTTTTGGTTATTATATTAAATGTTCCTATGATGATTCCGTTTCGAAATTTTAAACGTATACGGGTCTAGATTGCGCGAATGTTTTTATGGAACGACTGACTGACGATTTAAAATTTATTTATAACAATTATTTAAAACCTATTCAACTAATGACAATCACAGATTATGAAAAATCTTTCTTTAGATCGGCTACCACATGTCACATATGCAATCTTGCCTTAGAACCCTCAGTCAAGGTAGCTGATCACTGCCACTTAACTGGTAAATTTCGCGGTGTGGCTCATTCAAATTGTAATCTAAATTATAAATTAGCCAAACATATTCCTGTCTTTTTGCATAATTTGAGCGGTTATGACTCGCATTTATTTGTAAAAGAATTGGCTTGTGATAATGAGCAGATTGATGTCATCCTTCAGAATAAGGAAAAATATATTTCTTTTACAAAATTAGTTCAAGTGGATAGTTATGCGGATAAACAGAGTCATGGGAAAAACATTTATTTAAAATTAAGATTTCTAGACTCGTTCAGGTTTATGGCATCATCTTTAGACAAATTGGCTAGAAATTTAAAACCTGAGCAGTTTGTGAATGTTGCTAAATTTTTCCCCAATGATGATCATTTTTCTTTAGTTACCAAAAAGGGTGCGTTCCCATATAATTTTATTGATTCTTTTTCAAAATTGACAGAAGCGACTCTACCTAAGAAAGATAAATTTTTCAAATCATTTACAAATACAGACATTTCACATAAAGAATATAAACATGCACAGCACGTTTGGCAAACATTTGGTTGTCGAAATTTGGGGGAGTATTCTGACTTGCTGACGTATTTGAAAATTTCCGTGCTGTTTGTCATAAAACATATAATCTAGACCCAGCCCACTTTTATACGGCCCCGGGGCTTTCATGGTCGGCCATCCTGAAATTAACTAAAATTGAATTGGAATTATTTTTATTATTTTTATTTACAGACATAGACATGAACCATTTCGTTAAGAAAGGTATTAGAGGCAGGTTGAGTCAGTGCTCGCTGCGTTATGCTTGTGCAAATAACAAACATATAATCGGATCTTTTCCATCAGCTTATGATGAAAATGATATCATCAAGTATGACTCTACCAAGCCTACAACTTACTTAACGTATTAGGATGCAAATAATTTGTATGGGTGGGCAATGTCGCAATATCTACCACGCGGCAGCTTTAAATGGTTATCAGATGTTGAAATTCAAAATTTAGATTTATTATCCGTTCCTGATGATTTCCCAATTGGATATTTGTTGGAGGTAGATGTTGAATATCCTGATTCTCTACCCCACAAACATAACGACTTACCATTTCTTGTCGAAAACACTGTTCCACCCAATTCAAAATTTAGAGATACAAAATTAATTGCGAGTTTAACAAATAAATACAATTATATTATTCACTATCGTAATTTAAAACAGGGTCTGCGAAATGGTCTTCAATTCACAAAAATTCACACAGTCATTGAGTTCAAACAATCTGATTTTCTAAAAACATACATTGATTTAAACACCCATAACAGACAGTTAGCTAAAAATGATTTTGAAAAAGATTTTTTCAAATTAATGAACAATAGTGTTTTCGGCAAGACCATGGAAAACGTAGATAATCGTGTCGATGTTCGATTGGTGAATCATTATTTTAGATTTTTATTATGACCACGTAAAGCATACATATGGAGATAAAGTGACATTGTGTTACATGGACACAGACCGTTTGACGCTACTGTTTGAGATAGACGACATTTATGAGAACATGAAACAAAATTTAGATACATTTGACACCTCCAATTTCGATCTCAATAATTCGCATGGTATCCCCTTGCAGAATAAAGCTGTTTTAGGACTCATGAAAGATGGGAACGGTGGTCGTATAATGATCGAATTTCTGGGGTTGCGGGCAAAAATGTATATCAATAATGTTGAGGGTCATTATACGAAAAAAGCCAAGGGTGTTAAAAAGAACGTTGTTGCAAATGATCTTGATATGGCAGATTACAAGCAATCACTTTTTCATCAGAATATCATTTTTCGAAAACAAAATTTAATAAGGTCAATTAAACATACAATTTTTTCGCTAGCGCAAAATAAATTGGCCTTATCACCTCATAATGATAAACGCTATATTTGTAAGGATGGAATTCATACGATGGCTTGGGGGCATAAGGATATCCCCAAAACAAATTAAGACGTGTCAGTCTCATAATTGATTATTCCAATCCATAAAACATTAATACTCATATTTTTTCTTTAAATCAAACTTACTCACATTTTTCAACGAGATGGAGAACTGTATATATGTGATATGTTGATGCAAGCCTCGTAAGGATGGCATTTTTTGATTAGGCAACTTGTGATGCACATGTAATACATAGGCGAAATGCGTATAAGAAATACGCACCGTTCTCTTTAACTAGAACATAAATTGAGTTGCAAAAATACGTATACAAAAGAATAATGTTGCACGTATTTCGTAGTCTAGGTCTAGGAATGTTCAAAAATAATTTTTAATCTGATAAAAAAAAAACACTAGTGTAAAGAATTCTACGCAACGTTTGCGAATATGACCCTTATCGACATTTAATTATATTCCAATCTTTCCAGCATTAAAAATGAAGGAGATATTTATTTGCGCAGTAATTTTTCAAATATTATAATACTTATGGATGTATAGGGCATGATTATCTTGAATTTTCGATATATGATTATTTAATATGTATGGGAGTGATTAAACTACTAGAGTGCTACCTTCTATACAGTCGAATCTTTAACATGCTATAACTACACATTTTAGTCATCAATTCTTGCAAACTAAGTTTCAATACCAAGGATGAAGTGTTTTTATTGACTTGCATAAATTGTTTGCCATTCCATGGCATAGTTTTGCTTAAAAGCTGGAAACAATTACACAAGTTTCGCCATAAGGAAAGTATAGGCTAAATCCCAGCCTTAATGGGTGGCAGCTTAATGTATGAAGAACTTCTAATTGTTGTGTATTTGTTGATGTTTTTTTTATAGTTAGTTATTTATAATAGTTACATAATTATAATTTATATTTTTATTCATATGTTTTTTTTAATATTTGTTAATGTTTTTATAGTTATTTATTTATAATAGTTGGATAATTATCATTTATATTTATATGTATATATTTAAAATCTCTTGATGTAGTTAGATAACTCTATAATTTTTGTTTTGTCTTTTAAATAAAGGATTGTTTAAAATGCAGCTACTACTACTACATCTTTTATTTATAATTTTTACCGTTTTTTTATAATAATAGTTTCATGCTCCTAATGTCAATACCTTTCATTTGAAGCCCATATTTACCCAGCAAGAAGCAACTCGTGCCACAAGGGCCTTAGACAACAAATAACCTCAAATTTGTGTTTCTGACGCCGAGCGCTTTCATTTGAGTACAAACATGATACCATTTGGACGACCGAAAGTTGCTATTTTTCGATTTCTGACATTTTTTTATTCCGACCAGAAGTGGCCATTTTGGATTTTTTGACAGCTTACGTAAAGCAGCCGCCATCTTGGATTTTCAATTTGTATCACCCTGTATATTGCAGCAGCTGCCATCTTGGATTTTTAATTTGATCACTGTATATTCATATAGCATGGAAGTATGGTTGCATACGCATGATACATTAGTTCCACTATTTGCCGCTAGGTTGCCCGATTAGTTGGCTTGCTTGCCGCTATGTGCCGTTGACGTCATGTATATATGGTTGCATACTTGTCGCCGCCTTCGCCTCCTCCCGCTAGAACCAGCCTTCTCCCTCTACTCATATATTATTTTTAGAAATCGGGTAGAGCTGCCACCAAAAACACACGCAGATATATCGTTCATTGTTTCGAATTGTTTGCGGTTCAGACATATATATATATATATATATATATATATATATATATATATATATATATATATATATATATGTGTGTGTGTGTGTGTGTGTGTGTGTGTGTGTGTGTGTGTGCATTGAGATACGTTTTAAAGGGTATGTCTACATTTTAGTAAGTATACTGTGATTTATTATATAGATTATTAATTGAAAATCTGCAGTTTAATTAATTTCTCTAAGCACATATGTGCGCTCCTCTGACACCCAGAATTTACAATTTAAGATGACATGTCATCAGATTTTATATCTACATTGCTTTCATTGCAAATTGTCCATAGTTATTGGAGCATTGAATTGAATTGGATTTTGGTTTGGAGAATATCAGGCGCAATCAGAAGGAGCGCGACGCTAACTACGACAGGTTTCTGACCGGAGTATATATGAAGGATATCAAGATTTGACATATTGGTTATTTATCAAAATTTGAACATCTAAGGAATAATAATAGCCTACTAAGCCAAGTTTGCAGTTAATTTATTACAAAATTAATACTATGCATTCATCGCTTTTACAAAAGTTTGTTTAGTTTCTACATCTATTTCTGTTATTATAAGATGGATAATTTACCACTAATACAACCTATGCTGTATTGATTAAGCTATGAAAGTATGATGTAATGCTAGTATTACTGTATTCATACAATTATTTTTTTAGATTTAGTTGCAAACTTACTGTAACCAATACAAATGCATTTATTATTATTCTTATAAGAAAAGTAATAAATGCGCCCAGTTAGATATCAATAAGTACGTCATCGCTACCCTCGATGAACATTTTGTTTTTGTAGAGATATATATTAAATTTTGATTCAATATTTATTAATGTATTCAAAAAATCGTGTGGTGCCCACACCAGATATTTTCTTTCCGATTTGCTTTTAAAAAAGTATTCATACCTGTGTAAAAACCATGTACTTCTTAACCAGCGGCAATGTCACTTTGGTTAAATGCCGCAGCGTCATGCCCTGCATACCCTCACATCGGCCACCATGAAAACATTTTGAGGGCGTCTGCAAAGATGAACTTATCCACATCCGGGTCGCCAATGCGATAGATGAATAGTTTTTGTTTCTTCTCGGTTAGCTTTGGCAGTGGACAGAGATCGCTACGATGAATGAAACAAATGAATAAACACACGTGTATATGTATATGTATATGTATATGTATATATATATATATATATATATATATATATGTATATGTATATGTATATCTATATGTATGTGTATGTGTATGTGTATATGTATATATTCCTAAAAATTTCACTCTCCGATGGAATATGAAGAATTACCAGTTATATCAATGTTAATTAATAATTTTGAGAAATTATTAATTATCATTGATACATCTGGTGATTCTTCATTCAGATAGCTGTATACGGCAAGAAGTCCTTCACTATGTATAAATGTATATATGTATATATATAAAAATTCCATCCAACAACATGAAATTACTGTTTTATAAATTCAAATAAAATCGCCCATTAAGTATTATGTTTATAAAAAAAATGAAGACATATTCTTCATAGCATCCTTTGTTGGGTCTCGATCATCTCTGCCGGGTGCAGTTTAAGAATTTTTGGATAATTAGGTCATCTGTAGACATAATCAATACATTATTATACAAATGCCCTTTTTGTAGTCATTTAAAACATTTTTGAACATTTTATTGACGTTTTTTTGGACTATTTTGAACATTCTTGAACATTTTATTGACTTTTTGAAGATTTTTTAAACTTTCTATGATTTTTTTTTACTTTTTTAATTTTTTTAATTTGGTTGGTTTGGTTAGCTGCGTTGTCTGTCTCGTATTGGGTATGCTGAGTTCAAACCCCATCAAATTGATTTTTCTTTGTTTTTTACTTTTATTGACCTTGGTTTTGATTTTTTTAACATTTACTGTTTTGACTTTTTTTTAGACTTTCTTTGACTTTTTTTTAGACTTTCTTTGACTTTTTTAGACTTTTTTGTCATTTTTTTTGGCTTTCTTTGACTTTTTTTTTGAACATTTTATTATTTTTTTTTCCTTTTTTTTGAAACTTTCTTTAACTTTTTTTTACTTTTTGTTAATTTTTTTTTAACTTGGTTGGGTTGGTTAAATGCGTTGTCTATCTCAAATTGGGTATCCTAAGTTCAAACCTCAAACTTTTTTTTTACTTTTTTTTACTTTTTTTACTGTTTTTTACTTCTTTTTACTTTTTTTTACTTTTTTACTTTCTTTTACTTTTTTACTTTTCGTTTTACTTTTTTTTACTTTTTTTACTTTTTTTTACTTTTTTTACTGTTTTTACTTTCTTTTACTTTTTTAAAATTTCCTTTGACTTTTTTTTAACTTTTAACTTTTAACTTTTTCAGACTTTTTTTTAACTTGGTTGGGTTAGTTAGAACCGTTGTCTGTCTTGTATTGGGTATCCTGAGTTCAAACGCCTTCAGCTTAATATTTTTAAGTTTGCAAGAATTCTGATAATCATTATAACACTACGAATTTTACTGAACGAAATTTTACAAATTTAATCATATCAACACCTGTAGTTTTCTACATTCAAAATATATATTTTTTTTGAATGTAGAAAACTGCAGGTGTTGATATGATTAAACTTCTAAAATATAAAAAAAATTAAATAAGAAGTAATTAAATTAGTTTGTACCTATTTTTTGTGGAAAATGCGGCTGTTTCTCCAACCATTCCCGAATCGTCTTCACATCCTCCTCAACACAAAGCACTAATTAAAGAAAACAAAACTCCAAACAACATATACAAGTGGATAAACTTACAGAGATTGAAACAGCAAATAAATTTAACAAAGAGTTTATAAGCAATATTTCAAACATTATATTTGAGGATGATTGTCCAGAAGAAAGTATAGCAAATTCGACAGACTACAATCAGAAGTCCATAATTATAAATCCCTGTAATGAAGCGGAAATTGAAGAAATTAATAATTAATATAATGAAATGAAATATAATGAATGGCCATAGTATACCTGGGCCAGCTGGAATCACGACTAAGGATATAAAAATAATATAAGTATTATAAATCCAATAATTACTAACCTTGTAAACAACACCATATCATCGGGCGTATTAATTCAAAATAGCGCAAATTATATCAATATATAAAAACGGGCAAAAAGCGACACGAATAATTATAGACCCATCGCAATGTTATCGGTCTTAAGTAAAATACTAGAGAGAATTATACATAATAGGGTAACTGAATTTATCAAGAGTACCATTCAATTTGATGCATACCAATATGGATTCCAAGCTATGAGTAACACAGAGGCGGTCGTATGTGATTATGTGGAAAAAATAACAACTGAAGTTGATGGAGAAAATATTGTATTTTCATACACTACACATACACATTCACAACACAAAACACTTTGATACAATTAATCACTCAAAACTTTTCGAAATAGAAAACATGGGCATAAGAGGAATGGTATTACAATTGATTAAAACCTATTTAACAAAAAAAAAGTGGTAATCAATAATAAAAGAAGCAATATAGAAGTGAATCATACAGGTGTACCGCAAGGATCCGTCTTAGCACCACTCTTATATATACTATACGTCACAGACCTGAGAATACTTAACTTAAAGGGGTATTACTCTTGACGCTGATGACACCTTATTATTATATACATCAAGTAAGTAATACAACAACCATACTCGATAAAATAAATAAAGACAAAGCTATTTTATAACTGGACCATAACAAAGGGTATAAAAGTAAACAAACAAAACGGTATATCTAATTATTAAATTATTATTATTATTATTATTATTATTATTATTATTATTATTATTATTATTATTATTATTATTATTATTATTATTATTATTATTATTATTATTATTATTATTATTATTATTATTATTATTATTATTATTATTATTATTATTATTATTATTATTATTATTATTATTATTATTATTATTATTATTATTATTATTATTATTATTATTATTATTATTATTATTATTATTATTATTATTATTATTATTATTATTATTATTATTATTATTATTATTATTATTATTATTATTATTATTATTATTATTATTATTATTATTATTATTATTATTATTATTATTATTATTATTATTGTTATTATTATTATTATTAATATTATTATTATCAGGATCAAGTTTTTACGCAAAAAATTAAAATTAAATATTTATAGGATTATATGACAATTGTAAATAGGCTTCATGATAATAAACGTATATTTTTATTATTACAATACTTCAAATAAAAACTCCGTATTAATAATACGATTACTCTATAATCGTATTAGTAGCTGCTCTCCGCGGCGCGAATCAGCGTTGGAAGCAACTTTTATGTATAACGTCACACCGATTAGAAATGTTCATGAAACCTTCGTTTTCCGATATATTATAGAGGGAGATAATAAATTATAAGCCAAAGAACGAACATAGAACAAAATATTGCTCGTTCGTATGCAATTATATTGAGGAAATTGCATAAACATACGAATTAGCCTGTCGGATTTCGCATTAAAAAAAACATATATTGAGTGAAGTGAGGGCCGTACAAGCCTATTTTTTTAAATTTATTCTTATTTTGGATGTTATAAGCTAACACATTATGGCTATTTTCAACATTTTTTAAAACTTATTTAGAAATATTTTTTTGGAAAAAGGGCTTTGTACGGCCCTCGTTTACTTATTCCTTTTTCAGGTTATACTATTTTTGTGATTCTACCTCAAAAGATATAGCCGTGAGCCGACAGGAGAAAAGGTACTATTTTGGCACCCACCGATTGCCGCCTTAAGTTATTTAAGTTTAAATCAATATTTTATATTGTAAGTAATATTGATACATTTTATTGATCGAATATCCAAGTATATTGTCCTTACTAGGGATCTACTCAGATACATTTATTCTCCATCCATTTACAATTTGATTGATTATATCATTATGAAGAGGATATATACTATGATAGTGCTGTAGTATTATTTACGGCTATTAAGTTCTGACAATTTTGAGTAAATATTTAATACGACATAAAACAGCTAGCAATTCGACTCCATTAATATAACATGTCCCTATAGTCGCATTACCAACCCTCTAGATTGAATTGCCATTGCAAAATAGCACATAGCCCTCCAACCTTTTATAACTTGGTGGAGGTAGCTGAAATACTGAAGGGCCTAGAACTTTATTCGTTATGGACGAATGTAGTGTACATTACATAAAACTGTATTGAATATCTGGCCATACTAAAGTTAAAATACACCGTACATTTGTTGGCATTGACAATGCCTTCAATATATGGATACTAAGCTATCCTTTTATATCCCAAAAATTGTTTTGCGGTACGATAGTCATCTCTGATTTGAACCGTGTAAATTCCTATAATTTTCCATTAAAGCGAACTGTAAATAGTTCATTGATCTTCGATGAAAATTTGAGTCTTCAAAATCGATATATGATCAGTTATGATAGCAATGCGCTGGTATTCTGTGCTCAGATAATCGTTAAACCTTTTTAGGTTCGCTATAAGATGATAACAATGATTGCCGCCTTTTTCAGTCGAAAAAAATAAATAAATTGGTCCGCTATATAACTGTATGGCCATACATCTCCCCTCCGCTATATACATTACTAAGTTATGATAAAAAATAAATACACTTTACCTAACGAATTTTAATTTTAAAAAAACAATACAGGTACAGTGTTATTTTTGACAGAGATTATAATTTTGATCATTATAATAAAATATCTAAATAATGAATTCGAATTTTGTGGGGAAACAAATCATAAAAACTGCATGAAGTTTTGATTCAAATCCGATAAACGGAGTTGTTTAACATAAACATTCGTTTAGCCACATGCTAAATTTATTTGTAAACTATACAGTATTTTTTTAAGTCAAAACGTACATTAGATGTAATCAATAGATACAGGCAAATTATTAAGAACATAATTTTCATTTGTTCAAATATCTAGTATTACTACCCATTTAAAGTACTGTATATTCATGAATGATAAATTATGAATCTTACAATTAAAATTGAACTAATATCTCGAAAAAATCTGAAATATTACACACGTAGTCTTATGGACATTTTAAACATTGTCCATTGTTCTCGAAGTTGCATATAACGTTTGCATTTCCCCTCTGGGACTACATGTGGAATGCGCGTATGCTCCCTCTGGTTGTCTATTGCTAGGATGCTCAAGTACTTACCCAAGGGTAGCACGATGAGCCACTGAAACAATATAGCACACTCGGTTATTAAATTTACAATTGACAATTACACATGCACGTTGGGTTGCCGGCCCAATCATCTAGACAATTGGATAAATCAATCAATATACCCGAAAGAAGAAATGATCTGCAAGATAGAAGTAACTAGTACAGCATTGATAAAACTAAATCTATTACTTTCAAATAACCGTCTAAACAATAGTATGAGGGAAAGGTTCACCAAACATGACTTGTGGTCTATTTTTCTACATGGATGCCAGGCCGACACATTCGTAATGTGGCTATATAGAAGGATGTTCAAGTTACTATGGACCGCAAGACTGAAAAAAAGGATGTACTAATAAAATGGACACCAAAACACTTTTATGCCCACACAAGGCCGTAACTGGTTTTTGTGGGGCACTTGGTTTGACCTCATCACTGGTGTGTGAAGGTGTACGAAAATATAAATTAATTGTTATATTTTATATAATAATTATTAATTTAGAACAAATTACGTTTTAACATTTTAGAATATATTTAATAATAAATATATACACATTCAATAAGAAAATATTACTTTCTATAATTTATTACTTTATCATATGAAGTATGGATAATGTAAAAATTTAAGTTACTACCTCTACCATGTGGTTTTTCATTATGAACGTAGGAAAAAGGAAACTTCTTTGTTTTATACTACTAAAGTTTTATTGATTCATCTGTACATACCTATTCGTAAAATAATTACAGAACTCATTTCGACATTCGCAGGCCAATATCAAGTGTATGTTAGTTAGAAATTAGCATACACAAATGACCCGAAAGGGTGGAAACTAGTGTAATTATTGTACGATTATGTATATATTAAATAATAAAACATTAGTAGTATAAAATAAAGAAGATTTTCTATTCCTGTGTTTATAGATAAGAAATTGTATTCATGCGAAAAAACTTACGACAAATTCCTCTGCATTGGGTCTCCTGCTCATTATAAGACCATTTCTGGAAAATGTCATTTTGTCCGTCGTCCATCTATGATAATTTGGTCCTGTTTTGTGTTAACGGAAACAAAGAAGGGAACGGGTGTAGAAGGCAAACGACTACATGAATGTGTTTTCTGGAGTAACAAGGGCCAATGGACAAAGTAAGGGGTATTAATGATATACATACGCTACAAGGGAACTCATACTGATAAGAGATTTTAACAGTCGTATTGGGAAAGAGATTAGAGGTAATGTGATCTGATCGCACGGAGAATAACATAAACATGATAATGGGCAACGTCTGATAAATTGGACGAAGTTGACTACATAGAATACAATTTGGATAGCCTAATGAAAAGCAGTCACCCGTTACCGTCGATTTGGAGAAATAAAGAAAATTTAAATAATATTGCTATTATTTATATATAATATTGTTCAGAAGAACTACCATAATTTGTTACAATATCACGAACACCAGTACCTATAGAAGACCAACGTGTGGAGATTATAGAAAACTTGGTAGAAGAGGCAGTATGAGAGCTAAAATAGGGTAGATTACCATGACAGGGAGGAATATATGCCGAATAACTAAAAACCGAAACTCAAGAACTATTGATAATAGTTGCGAGGATCGCCAATCCATAACTAGGGGTAAAAAAAGAGGTCACCAACTAAAGGAGAATCTTATTAACAAGCATGTTAAAACAATTGTATGGGAGAATAGTAAGACATTTGATACAAAAAGAATACAGGAAAACGAAGAGGAAGGACAGAGTGGATTCAGAGCGGGAACGACACTTTAAAACAAATCATAGAAAGGCCGAACACTAACCAAGAAATTCATTTTATTTTTATCAATCTCGGCTAGGATTTTATATATATATATATATATACAGGTAAACGTCGTTTTGCGCCGGTTCGATTTACGCCGATTCACAATTACGCCGGTTGGTGCCAGACACACTTTTACACGTTGTTTTATTCTATTGCCGTGTACCGGAGCAGCCTATTGTGTGTGTGAAATTGTTTCAGAGTTAGTTTTGTGTGAATCAAAAATCTGAAATCTGCTTATGACGAAGTGACATCTAAAGTGTAGAAGAGATAGATAACATTAAGATAAACGAAGACATTATCGGGCTTACACGCGAATGTGGATTCGAAGACGTAACAACCGAAGATGTGACCGAACTGTTAGACGTGCATGACCAACCACTCTCAAATCAAGAATTAGAAGAGTTGATGGAGGTATTAGATCGCCCTCAATCAGAAAATCCCGAAGAAGAAGAAGAAGAAGAAGAAGAGGAAGATGAGAAAGAAAATGATCTGAAAACCCTAAAAAACGGCCGATCTAACTCGTATCCTTGATTCTATAGAAAGCTTAGCAGATGAGCTCTGTGAGATAGATGTGATTTCAATCGAAGCTCAAATGTTAAAAGAAGCGTCACAGCTGCAGTTCGACCTTATGCTATGATTCTGCAAGAATAGAAGCAACAATCAAAACAAATAGAATTGGATGCTTTTTAAATGTTACATTGTTCTTAGATTTTTTACACGGAACCTAACCTTATATCGTCCATTATATTTATGTTCATTTTACGCCGATTTTTTTTACGCTGGTGTCTCTCGGAACGGAACCCCGGCGTAAAACGACGTTTACCTGTATATATATATATATATATATATATATATATATATATATATATATATATATATATATATATATATATATATATATATGGCAATAATACTAAGAGATTGTGTGAAAGTGCAGTGCGATGGGTATAGAAATTAGAGATTCATACGCTACAGTTCGCCGAAGATCAGAAAATAATTGCCAACGACATAGCGGACTCCGGATACAGGACCAGAAAATCACAAGAGGAATACGAAAGTTGGGGCATAGAACTAAACTTAAATAAACAAAAAACTTACCGATTAATGAGCAACTCACGAACATACCGTTAGAGAACAAGAAAACGATAAAAGCTTACGAGAGATAGACATATTTAGGTGTTACCCAGACAAAATAAGTTTAATATCTAAATGGAATATTCTGGAGTGCGGAAATAGGAAAAAGGGAAGTACAACATCTATAACACGCTGGTAAAGTCGAGTTTACTATACGGCGCAGAAACATGGCATATATACTACCTCCTAAGAACAGTCTGCAGTATTTTGAGTGGATTGCAGTAATTGGAAATTCAGTTATTATTACTAACAATACTCGTGTATGTGCTGTTCATTTTGAAGGACATTTTAGAAGGAGGACTTCTCAAATGATACCTACCTTATATTTACCAGCTAGATTTTATCGAATATAAAAATCAGCATTTATTGATTTCAATTATAAAATAATTATGATGATTATACTAACTAGCTGTAGCTGCTCAACCGTCAGTGCACTCATTAAATTTGGATTGTGAACCCTGCCATGCAGAAGAAAAAGGAGATACAGAAGTAGAAATGGGTGGTTCCATATCTTATGCAAATGATTATTTTAGTGTACATAAACCAATAGATGATTTATTGAATTTGAGAAGTGTTTCAGATAATCACCGAGAACAACATGTTGATGAAATTTCTGTAGAACAGCAACCAAATAATACAGCAATATATGATGGTATGTTTTGTTTAAAATTATTTTTAAATTTTATGTTACTTTTTACACAATTAATTCTATTAATTACTTTTTTTTATAGGTCCTGTATTTAATCCTCCAATCTGTGCTAACAACTGTGGAAACATGGACCCAAAAATTTATTTAATGCGCAGGAAAATTAAAAATTTACAAAGTAAGAACAGGGAACGTATTGTGGACAACAAAGCACTCAGGAGCAAACTTAAGGTAGCACAACTTGAAAGACATAAAATGGAAAAGTTAAATCCAACTTTAAAAAACTTCCTTCAAAATCAAATTTTTAATTCCACCAAAAAAACGTCAAGGAAGAAGATATAGTTTAGACAGCAAAGTTCTGACACTCAGTGTTTTCAAGCATAGTAGGAAAACTTATTCCTTTCTTACTAAAACATTTTGTCTTCCTAGTCCTCGTTTGTTGCAAAGTTTGGCTAAAGATATTATTTTAAAACCTGGTATCTGCACATCCCTTTTGAATAATCTTGAGAAGCAGGTGTCAAGCATGAGTGCACAAGACCGGCTATGTGTTCTCATGTTTGATGAGATGGCATTATCTGCTCATTTAGACTACTTAAAGCATTTAGACATAGTAGAGGGATTTGAAGATAATGGGGAGATCCGTTCTTCAAAATTTGCTAATCGTGCTCAGGTGTACATGTTAAGAGGCATTTTTGGAAAGTGGAAGACTCCAATAGCATTCACTTTCTGCCAATCCTCAACAAGTGCTCCTGATATTGTGAAGCTTTTTAAAGAAATTGTTAGAAAAGTAACTGCTATTGGTTTCAATATTATAGCTTCAGTTTGTGACCAAGGATCAACCAACTGTAAAGCTTATCGGATGCTTATTGAAGATACTAGTGCAAATGCATTAAGACACGGATATGAACCAAGTGAAGGTATTATATTGATAGATGATATTGAAACAATACTCTTATACGATTATCTTCCTTCTTTTAAAATGTATTCGCAATAATCTCCTCACTAAGGATTTGAGTCTCTCTACTGATGGGCTATTTTGGGTTGCAAAATGGAAGCATATTGAAGATGCTTATTATTTAAATTCTGAACTTTTTGTAAAGCAATTGCACAAAATTACCGAGAACCATGTAAATCCAAGTCGTATCAATAAAATGAAGGTTTCAATATGTATGCAAGTTTTTAGTGCAAAAATGGAATCTACCATTGGTATGTTGGCACAAGGCAACTTTGTTTCTAGAGATCAAAAACATATGATTGACATTGATGGTTATGGTAAATCAAAACTTTGTGGTTTTTGTAATGAACTTTTTGATAGTCTTAATGGGACAGTGGTACAGCCAATAAATTTAGAGAGAGGAAAGGAACCGGTTCCTTTACAAAATCCATCAAAAAAATTTATTAGACATTCAACCTTTTGGAAAAGGCGTAAATAGCATGAAATTTATTCCGCGTAAGCCTTCCGACAGGCTCGTCCTCCGGTGCTGGACTATTTAAATTTTACACTTCATGGTTTCGTACTTGTTCAGAAAAAACTTTTGAATCTTGATTATTCAGAGTTTCCTGGAAGATCTAACCAAGATCCTGTAGAAAATTTGTTTGGGCAGATAAGGCAACATGGTGTGAGAAATATAAATCCGTCGTGTTCGGCATTTGTGCCTTATTTGAAAACAATTATTTTAAACAATTTTATAACTCCACTTTCAATGTTGTCTAATTGTGAGGACGACAAATGCACAGGTCTCATTACGTCAGTAAAAGAGTTGATAACTAAAATCGCGCCACTTCATTCTATTGAGATTTGGAATCCACCCACTCTTCCTGGATGGGTTGTCAAGAAAATACTTCCTGTATTTTCTGGATGCCCTATTTGCATACATAATGTTCTTCATTCTGAAGAAATTTTACCAGGGCATTCCCTGGTAAGCTTGAGGGAATATGATTCCGAGTATTAAACTAAATTATTATTCACAACATTTACTCTCAGTATTATTTTGAATAGTAAACATATCAAAGTTTCTATTACCCCAAATCATATCCAAACCTAACGTTTATATTAATTTTAAATCCTTCATCCTAAATCATGTTCAATTTTGTTTTGATGACTGTCCGCACTTACCTACTTTAAAAGATGCATTATTAGGGTCTTTTTTAAATTTACTAATTTTTCACTACGTAAAAAATGTCAATAATATTCTGTTTGGTTTAGAGACAAATAGAAGGGGTACGACAGATTCTGTTTTATCAGCTGCTGCCCAATATAAAGAGAAACATAGAAGGTGGAGAAAACCTGTCTAAGTTTTTCTCAACAACTATACATGGATTTAACTTTTCTATTTCATTACATTAACAATTCACCCATACTAATTTTAATTTTTTAGGTATATTTTAAATTTATTTTTGTGTCATGTTTAGATTTTTAATCTTTATCATTTCAGACGAGGGGTAAATGGCTAGTATATGATCTTGAAATTAAACATCAAATTTCAAGGCACTGCTAAATTAGCAGCTCTGCTAGCAAGTCCTATTCCCACGTTCACGTCGTACCTCTTGATTCGCTAACGGGAAAGGGCGCAAAACAGCTGGTTTCTATTCAAAGAGGTACGTGTATGAACAATAAAATATAATATAATTCTACTGTTATTTCTTTAGACTAGAATCTCAGCAATTTTCAACGATAACACTTCATAGAGAGATTCATCATTTATAGGCCAGTTGCCCAGAACCATATTAAAATACATATGATAACAATATTTTCATGATGCTGTGTGTATACATTTTACAATTGACTAATATAATAGTTATAATAAATTATATAGTTAATTAATATTTTCATGTTATATGTAGTATTTTCTTTATTTATTAAACCAAATATGAAATATATATTTAGAACTAACAGTATTTAAACATGAAAAACAGTTTATTGAAAATTGAAATGTATTTAAATGGTATTTTTATAACATTTTATTGAATAGGTATAGTACATGCTTGCCTTTAATTTATATAAATCATTTTAGAACGCAGATTTATATTACATTTTAATTGAATACTATTCAAAAATACATCGAGATATTTAAATAAACAGTATTTAATATTTTAAATACTTTTTTAAAATACTATTATTTATTTGAATTAATTCGCTCAGCTCTGAACCATAACTCAAGGGTTCAGAGCTGAGCTAATTATTTCACATTACTGTCACTAGAGGGCGCAGAAACTGGTTTCTAAAAAGACTACATTAAGTTTCCTATCTATCTTGTCTATGGGTAGCGATGTTGGTCATCAAATGTTGAGTCGCGAACCTAAATACAAAAATATTGTACCATGCTACGTGGGTCTTTACGGATCTTTGAAAATTTGAAAATTAAGTCTTAAGCATTTTATTTCATTGTCTTTTGACATATAGAGCTGCATATTACAATTAAGAAGAATGGTAAAATTTGTTATTAGTTATGTTTTTGTAGTTGTAGTTTTTCAACTCCAAAAGCGTGTTTTAATTATCTGATATTTAAATTACTTTTTCAAAAAATATGACAACATTGTATTGATACTGTATGTTTGACAAGTACCAAAATTGAAAAATGCATAATCTAATTTTGTATCATCGTTGATTTTCTTGATGTCATTAGTGTTAATTATTATTTAGAGTGCATCGTTTCTTGTTTCGTTTACTAACAGTGGATTTCACTTTCAGTGAGTATGTTGATATGCACATATTATTTGGTTTCTGCAGTGGAAATGGAGACAATGCAGAACTTAAATTTCGTGCTCGTCCTCCAAAGCGAAGGCAGCAAAGGTGTTTTGAGATGTTACTGCAATACAATGTTAAATAGAATTCGTGACAATGACGACTTCTTGAGACCTTTTCTTTGCAACGATAAATATACGTTTACAAGAGAAGGCATATTTAACACACATAATATTCACCATTAGGCTGATGAAACCCCACAAGCCTATCGAGAATATGAGTTATTAGAGAAGATTTTCCAGTATTTTTTTGGTTGGCATAATAAACCCTAGGACATAGAACAAATTTCTTTACCATCTCTCACGGGTGAATATGTAATATGTTGATTATGTTGATAATGTTGTTTATGTCTGATGTAACTAAAGATCTGGCTATATATATAACTTTACTTCAGTATTCACTGAGTGTTATAATGGAAATACATTACCATGCACATAACAAAATAATAAAAATAATAAGATATGTGAATGCAAGGTTGCTAAATGTACGTGTCTTTTAAATGGTTCATGAGAACTAAGGAAGCATGGTACAATATTCTTGTATAAAGTATTTCCACTCAGAATTTGATGACCAACACTGGGTCGCCGAAGCGCGGGCTCTCATCCGATTTCCAAATTTCGCGATCTGTTGTGCCATTTTCCCACTGGGAGCTTTAAATAGTCCGACACAACGCCTAATTATGCTCCGCGCGTCGTGTTGATTGTGATTCCTTCGCTGTTAGTGAACCGATTGTGCTCAAATTTTCACTGCATAGTGTCAGCAGATATTTGCCAAATTTGGTTGCAATCTGTTGTGTCGTTTTCCCGGAATTTTGTTCACAGACAGACAGACAGACAGACATACATACCACACACAGACATCGCAAAAATCGGGTTTATTTCGACTATTTTGGGCATAAAACGTAATGAAAATTGATTTGTTTTTGCTAAGTGGTACACGGCAACAATACCTTCCTTCTGGTGTAATTTTTTCTCGGAAAGTTATCGCATAAGTCCACAATCTTAGTTTAAAAACGTGAACACGTTTTCGGTAAAACAATACCTTCCTTTACATCAGTGATGTATTCGGAAAGTAATAGTCAATGCGAAACAATGGGAATATACGTTAATATAATCAAATGATAAATGAAATTACTCAATCATTAAAATTTATATTTATATTATATTTATAAATTTGAACCTAAACTTGTTAGTATACGGCGTGCTAAAAAATCAATAAAATCGATTAGAACCTAAGGGATGTGTTTATATTTTCTGTAATGATGAACACTTACAAGGTCAGCAAATGTTGGAATAAAAAATTAAAAAATTACGCCCTACTATTTTTTGGCGGCAGTGAAAGTCAAAATGATTCAATTTTCCATCATAACGCACGGAGAATTTTTTTCAAATTTTCTCCATTTGTTGCTAACCCAATGGTGATTACAAAAAGATTTTTTTTAGATACGGGGATACAATTTTTTTTTTATATCGATTTTTAATTAATTAAACCATATAGTTTGATGGTTAATTACAGGTGCATTTGAATACAAACCATATTGTTGCTAAAACATGGCTTTAGTGATTTCTAAAAAGTCCTATTGTAAAAAATGATAGCAAGTATTTTTTAGAAGCTGTCAAAGTTGACCCGAAATCTATGGTTTTACTTTGTTGCTGAAGAAATTACGAATTATTTAGCAACACTATTTTTATTTAAATTATAAATATATATATTGTTTATAATATATTAGGTCAACATGGGGTAAAATCAAAAATCTAAAAATGACGCTCCGTAAGTTTTTGACGGCGGTCAAAGTCAAAATTATTTAATTTTCCATCCTAGCGCATGAAGAATTTTTTCACAATAACAACAACAACATGGCTTTAGTAGTTTCTAAAAAGTCCTATTGTAAAAAATGATAGCAAGTATTTTTTAGAAGTCAAAGTTGACCCGAAATATATGGTTTCACTTTGTTGCTGAAGGAATTACGAATTATTTAGCAATATTATTTTTATTTAAATTATTGTATATTGTTTATAATACATTAGGTCAACATAGGGTAAAATCAAAAATCCAAAAATACGCTCAATAAGTTTTTGACGGCGGTCAAAGTCAAAATTATTTAATTTTCCATCCTAGCCCACGGAAAATTGTTTTCAAATGTTTACCATTTGTTGCTAACCCAATAGTGGTTACAAAAAGTATTTTTTTAGATTCGCAGGGATACTTTTTTTTGTATCGATTTTTAATTAATTAAACCATATAAGTTGATGGTTAATTACAGGTGGATGTGAATACAAACCTTTGTTTAAATTAAACCATATTGTTGCTAAAACATGGCTTTAGTGGTTTCTAAAAAGTAAAATTGTAAAAAATGATAGCAAGTATTTTTTAGAAGCTGCCAAAGTTGACCCGAAATCTATGGTTTTACTTTGTTGCTGAAGAAATTACGAATTATTTAGCAATACTATTTTTATTTAAATTATTGTATATTGTTTATAATATATTAGGTCAACATGGGGTAAAATCAAAAATCCAAAAATGACACTCAATAAGTTTTTGACGGCGGTCAAAGTCAAAATTATTTAATTTTCCATCCTAGCCCACGGAAAATTGTTTTCAAATGTTTAGCATTTGTTGCTAACCCAATAGTGGTTACAAAAAGTATTTTTTTAGATTCGCAGGGATACTTTTTTTTGTATCGATTTTTAATTAATTAAACCATATACGTTGATGGTTAATTACAGGTGGATATGAATACAAACCTTTGTTTAAATTAAACCATATTGTTGCTAAAACATGGCTTTAGTGGTGTCTAAAAAGAACAATTAAAAAAGTTGACAGCAAGTATTTTTTATAAGGGTGTCATTGAATAATATTTGCAACAAAACAAATTGCAGATTTTATTAAAGTTCCGCCCACGATTTTGTTTTCAACTCTCAAAATATTGTGTAGAATTTAACAACAATCATCAGACATATTTTCTTATATTTTCAGGCCTTTTACGTGGGTTGATAATTTATATGGCTACACGAATGTCCGATTGGGATTACTTATTAATCAACTCCCTACTTTAAGGATTACAATTCATTCAAAATACTTATTATACCAATAGTATTATGAGTTACAATATGTAAAAAGGCTACACCCTCGACGGAAATTCGAACCCGCGACTCTGACTTTTATAATGACAGCAGAAGAAATAAACAAACGATAGGTTGGTTGGTCTAAAAACATTGACTACATACAGTTTTTTATGCAATAGAGATATTCTGGATGCCTATGTTATAATAATATATGGTAATTGTGCACTACAAATTATATAATATAAAAAACTGTATGTAAAATCGTAGTCAATAAGGCCTGCGCATCTTTAAAAAAATATGTTTAATGATTACTATTAAATTCTAAACGAAACATGAAAATTTTGAAAAAAATCTTCGTGGGCTAGGCTGCTAAAAATTACAAAATGTTTTCTTGCAAATTTTATTCAATAACAACTAACTAAATCAACTTAATTTTTTTTACTCTTATATTATGGTTATACGTGTGTAATCAATTGTACCAAAAATCAATTTTTTTTAATACTCAACTACCGGAGAATCATAATCCGCGTTGCGACCTCGCGGAATTATAGAAAAGGGATATCTTCACCCCGGTTAAACCACGGCCGAGAATACGTGCTAGAAATCATCACAATTTTCGCGTGTGCAGAGCTCTAGTAATTAATAACATACTAAGTAATCATGCTATATTTTTGCAATCGGTTTTTACAGTCAGTCTGAGAATAAAAGAGAGAATTAGCATGTCTAATTTTAATACCAATTAAATCCATAAATGGGCTGAAATAAGAGTTTCAACGTGAGGTAATTATATATCGATTTTTAATAATTAATTGTAGTTGTATAAAGCAAAATAATAACTTAATATATAAACATGTTCATAGTCCTAAGCCATCTTTATCCACACATAAAATTCTATTAAGATTGGACTTGTACGATTAGAGAAAAACATTACGAAAACCCTGAAAATCAATGTTCCCCCTTAAATAACTTTTATTTGCTCAGAAATATTCGTAGGGTAACTGCGATATTTTGAGATGACTCAACTAATTCAAAGTCATAAATGGTCTGTAATATATCTAGGGGAGTTGCAGATTTCAGGTTTTCAATAATCCTGTATACTTGAAATTTAAAACTTTCAATTTCACAACTTAGTTCCTTACAATTAACATCTTTGTCATGTTGAGAGAGTTTTGCTTTTTGCAGATTTCGGTCATTGTGTCTAGAAGAGCCAAACTAAAAATAAAAACTCATACATAATTTTCAGTTGTTCATAACGCCAGATTGTTTCAGCCAGAAAAACGTCAAAAACGTTGTACATTTACATTCTATTAAGTCGTAAAGAAGAAGAGAAAGTATTTTAATTTTAATTCATTAAAGATAATAATAATTATTACTTTCCGAATACATCACTGATGTAAAGGAAGGTATTGTTTTACCGAAAACGCCTTCATGTTTTCTAACCAAGACTGTGGAAATATGCGATAACTTTCTGGAGGCAAAATTACACTAGAAGGAATTGCCGGGAACAATTTAGCAAAAAAAATAAATTTTCGTTACGCTTTATGTCCAAAATAGTCGAAATAAACCCGATTTTTGCAATATCTGTGTATTGTATGTCTGTATATCCGTACGTCCTTATGTCTGTGTTCCTGTGAACAAAATTCAGGGAAAAGTGGGCGCGGTGGCGGACAATTTAACACTCACGGTGGGAAAACGGCACAACAGATTGCGACCAAATTTGGAAATCAGGTGAGAGTCTGTCAAAATGTGAGCAAAATCGGTTCACTAATACAGAAGATTTCCCAATAATAGCGATTTCCTATTGCGCAAATGGCAAATAATAAATAATATACGTTACTCTGAAGTAAATAAAAGCACGGAATTAGCGAAAATGGTCCCATGTTAAATGTAATAAGGTAATGAAAATATACTTTAATAATTACATTACATTTTTATTTGAAAATGTGAAAATTTGAAATATGAAAATGTAAAAAATGAAAATGTGAAAATGTGAAAATGTCAAAATGCCAAAATGTTAAAATGTTAGAATGTCAAAATGTTAAACTATCAAATGTCAGAATGTCAAAATGTTAAACTATCAAATGTCAGAATGCCAAAAAGATAAAAAGTCGAAATGTCAAAACGTGAAAATGTCAAAATTTCAAGGAAAAATTAGAAAAATGTCTAAGAAAGTCAAAAAATAAAAAATTTATATAAGGGGAAAAAAATTCAAAAATGTCAAAAAAGTCATAACAGAAAAAAAAAATCAAGAAAGACAAAAAAGACAAAAAAGACAAAAAAGACAAAAAAGACAAAAAAGACAAAAAAGACAAAAAAGACAAAAAAGACAAAAAAGACAAAAAAGACAAAAAAGACAAAAAAGACAAAAAAGACAAAAAAGACAAAAAAGACAAAAAAGACAAAAAAGACAAAAAAGACAAAAAAGACAAAAAAGACAAAAAAGACAAAAAAGACAAAAAAGACAAAAAATACAAAAAAGACAAAAAAGACAAAAAAGACAAAAATACAAAAAAGACAAAAAAGACAAAAAAGACAAAAAAGACAAAAAAGACAAAAAAGACAAAAAAGACAAAAAAGACAAAAGAGACAAAAGAGACAAAAGAGACAAAAGAGACAAAAGAGACAAAAGAGACAAAAGAGACAAAAGAGACAAAAGAGACAAAATAGACAAAATAGACAAAAGAGACAAAATAGGTCAAAAGGTCAAAATGTCAAAAGGTCAAAAAGGTCAAAAAGTATAAAATGTCATAGAAATAGTTGAAAATGTCGAAAATGTTATATAAAATTAAATAGGTCATGTAATTCGGAAAGTCATGTCGTGCCCACCAGATATTCTCAATTTATTATACACTAACAAAAAGTATTTCTTATTGAACTGTATGATTACAATAAAATTATTAACAGTAATATTTAAAAAAGTAAATAACATAGTGAAATCAACATTAAAAAATCCTGCAGCAGATATTATTATACACCCATCTTGTGTCTGTTGTACCAACATCAATAACACACAACGAATATCAGGACTGTTTATATAGTGACCTAATGCCGTATGAGTTGCCCGCATCAAATTATTTCCTTCTTTTGAGATATTTTCACAAGAAATTGTCAATGAAAGTGCTAAAAACTAAAATGTAAAATTAACACTAACATTAAATATACTGTATGATATTCAGTAAAACATACCAATAAATAAATTATCCAAGACCAAATAGCCAACACTTCAATAAATACGTTATAATCTTTTATCAGAAACCTTGTGAACCAAAAGAGAATGCAAGTCGTAAAATAAAATATCTTAAGCAATATACACAAACCAAACAAATTATTAAACGTATTAGCTATATCACACATAACATTATGTAAATATGTAATGTATTTGAAGTAGTCCACTTTATCATTTAAGGATTTAAATTGCAAAGTATTATGTGTTATTAATCTATTCAAAGCACATACGCGAATCCTAACACATTCCAACAAATAACATTGAATAAAAACAGCAATAGTAATATAATAATTGAAAATATATGTCGCTAAGTAATGCACAACTGTTATAGTAAAATAATCATGATGAAATTTTTGCACAATCTTATGATTATAGCAAGATATAACAATCAGCATAATATACTGTAAACAGAATTTCAAGTAAACGTTTTTCAACGGGGATACTCTTATTTTGTAAACATTTTCCATGGTATAATCGAAACGCTGGAAGTTTAACAATATTTCTTGGTACTGTCCAATATTTTTCTTGATCAAATAAATCATAGTTAATACAATTACCACTTTCTGGAAATTTATTAGTCTTAAAAGTAATACAAGCAACGAATTTTGTAGAAGGTGTTCATAAATTATAGTTGATAAGAATAATATCAATAGTGTTAATGTAAATTTTACCAACATGTAGTATTTTAAAGCTACAAATTTATTTTTGGTGTAATTATAAAATGGAATTACACCCAGATAACTTCCGAAGTTTATAATGTACTTTATGTTAGAAATTATTAACGTCATGACGGTTCTGAATATAGACTGCTAATGATCACATGAATGTTATTTTCATATTGATTCTGTTTATAAGTAATTGAAATAATGTTTTAAAATGTATTTGTGTTGTATTTGTTGCAATGCAATTAATTAAGTATCTACTTTATTTGATATTATCGTTATTTTGTTAATGTTAGCTATACATTGGGTCAATTAATCGATGTACAGAATGATGTGCATGCGAAACTACAATTTATGTTATTTATACGGATGCAAAGGATATATTAAATTACAATCATATACAAATGAATATTTGGTTCATTAGTTTTTGCGATAACTAATAAATGCTTACACTCACTCGCATTATGGATATAGTGATTAAGAACATATCCAAAAAATAAGTCAAGACTATATGAATAATACTATTACGAATTTTCAGCACGATGTAATAAAATGATACAAAGTTATGATAATCATAAAAATATAATAAATCCAAAACTGTAAGTAGACGTGTTTCAACGGAGGCACTGTTATTTTATACACCGATTTCATAAAATAATCGAAACGGTTGAAGTTTGAAAACATTGCCTAGTAATTATCAGCGTTTTTGTTGGCAAGAAAAATCATTGTTAATACAACTAGCAATTTCTGCAGTTTCAGTATGTAAAAAATTATGGTTAACAATCAAGAAACTTCGAACAGACTATAAACCATGTTTAATAAGCAAAGTATTGTTAATATTAATGTAAATTTAAAGTTGGAACAAAGTATGAAAACTTTAAATTTGTTGGACGGAAACGGAATTATTCAGAGAACTTGCGAAAATAAGCATGTATTTAATGTTGGTTATTACTAACGTCATATAAGGCGGTCCGTGGCGCAGCGGCCTAAGGGGATGGTCTGAAGCCATTGAGTACGGAACGTTGGTGGTTCGAATCCACCGCTGGCCGGGAATTTACCACAAAGAATCAACCCGGTTTTTTTTTGTTTGGCGACAGGCCTAGGAGTGTAAAAGTCTTCTAAAAGACGAATCCCCTCTCTGTGCGGGGAGACAGTGTCAGATTCTTACTGACTAAAAAGCACTCCTCCTGAAACATAGCGAAAACATTAGTTTTATATATGGGTATCTATAAGTGTGTAAAAAATAGCGGGATGATTGGATGTGGAATGGCCGTTTGGCCAGCCCCGGGGGGCTTCACGGTAGTTGGCCTATTCGCAATTTGTCCAGATTTCACTGGGCAGCTTGCGAATATTTCAGGCCGAAGGATAGCTCAGAGTCGATGGTCCGGGGTGAATTGACAGTAAGTTCCAAACTATGTTTGCAACTGACTGAATATCCACGGTCGTAGCGCCCTGAGCAATTCGGAGGGCAATATGAGCATCCAGGCGACGAAAACGTTCATCGCGTGGAATTTCAGGATCTATAAGGTCATTTAAAGTATAATGTGGGACGCTTGCCGATGGGGCTGGGATTGTCTGAGGGACTACAGATGTTGCCGGATGTGCAGAAGTGGGACCGAGGTGGGCTGGGGCATTGGCGGAGTTGCCTTATGGGTAGTAGCGCGGGCGTAAGAGATTCCTAACCGGGTTGATGAGTCCGGTTGGGTTTTACGGTTGGGGAAGCTAGAGCATCCCCGATAATTGGCAGGGTGACTGCCGACGCAATTTGCGCAGGCAGCGGGACCTGTTTCACGAGTGTGTGTACACACCGTGTGAGAGTGAGAGCCTGCGCATCTAACGCAGGCAAAATCACGTCGACAATTAGATGCGGAGTGACCAAACGTTTGGCATCGATGGCATTGCCCAACGTCTAATGATTTGCGTTTATGTTCCACCGTGACGCGGTGAAACGTAAAGATATTGGTGAGCTGGAAGATAGTTCTTCCAGCTGGGGTCAATGGTAATGTTAGCATTACCATTGGTAACACTCGAGAGTTGGACTTTTGGCCCATCTGGTGGGCCGAGATCGCGGGGAAACCCTGCATTTTGACGTCTTCCAGTACGTCTTCTGCAGATAAGGTTTCGGGAATGCCACGGAGAACTACGCGGAGGACTTTTTCGGAGGGTAGGGTGTAGGTGTGATATTTTGAACCCCTTTCTTCGAGGTATGACGTTAGGCATCGGAAATAGTCGGGGGAGGCTGGGTGAAGACGCACCCCTTTAGCAGTGTTGATCGCTTTACTGATATTAATTTCGCGAACTTTAATTTCACGAAGGATGAGTCCGTAGCCTTTCTTAGATTCAAGGACTACGGGCGGATGGGCTTTCCCTTTGGGCTGAGGGGTTGCAGAGACTGCGGGAACAGGTGCCGATGTGGCCTCTGTTCTCGGGTGCTTTGCCGCTTTTTATTGCGACTTCGGGAGTTGAAATGCCGCTTCGCTAGCTCCGTCTAGTTCATCATCAGACGTAGCGCTAGTGGCAGATGAGCTGGGGCGTGCAAAGGTCATCGGTTGCCTTCCTTTTCGGGACTGAGTGTTCAGTGAGTATGGGCTCGATGTTTTCTGGGACTGGGTCGGTGAGCATGGGCTCAATCGGGTTAGCTGGGGTACGAACATGTCCGCGCCTGGAAGTGCGGGGAATTGTTCGCGTATTTTGGGCTTTTTAGGGCTCTGACTAGGAAGTGTAGCGGGTTTAACCTGCTTCTTGCTAGAAGACTTTTTGGTCTTCTTGCCGGAAGCCGGTTTTTCCAGGACGGGCTTAACGAGTGGGCTTCCAGAAACGGGCTCGTTAGAAGAGGTTTCGGGTTTTACCCCAGGCAGGGCAGAGCCGGGAGCGGCTAGCCAGGGAGGTATTGGGATGTTTGCCTTACTTGCCATGTCTTAGAGAGACTGAAGTTTGGCATACATTAACTTCATTACGGTGGCCAACTCCTCCTTGGAGCTATCGGGTGTAAGCCCGTAACCCAAGTCCATGATGGCGATCGGTAAGCGAGCACTTAATAAATTAAAATGTTCCAATTACTATTTTCAGTGATGGTGTGAGCATCCTTCGACGGTTTGGCTTGGCAGCTGTGAGCATCCTTCGACGGCTTGGCTTGGCAGCTGGGCTTGGCAGAGATGGCAAGTAAGGCAAACATCCCAATACCTCCCTGGCTAGCCGCTCCCGGCTCCGCCCTGCCTGGGGTAAAACCCAAAACCTCTTCTAACGAGCCCGTTTCTGGGAGCCCACTCGTTAAGCCCGTCCTGGAAAAACCGGCTTCCAGCAAGAAGACCAAAAAGTCTTCTAGCAAGAAGCAGATTAAACCCGCTACACTTCCTAGTCAGAGCCCTAAGCAGCCCAAAATACGCAAACAATTCCCCGCACTTCCAGGCGCGGACATGTTCGTACCCCAGCTAATCCGATTGAGCCCATGCTCACCGACCCAGCCCCAGAAAACATCGAGCCCATACTCACTGAACACTCAGTCCCGAAAAGGAAGGGACGGTGGAACATAAACGCAAATCATTAGACGTTGGGCAATGCCATCGATGCCACACGTTTGGTCACTCCGCATCTAATTGTCGACGTGATTTTGCCTGCGTTAGATGCGCAGGCTCTCACTCTCACACGGTGTGTACAAACACTCGTGAAACAGGTCCCGCTGCCTGCGCAAATTGCGTCGGCAGTTACCCTGCCAATTATCGGGGATGCTCTAGCTTCCCCAAGCGTAAAACCCAACCGGACTCATCAACCCGGTTAGGAATCTCTTACGGCCGCGCTACTACCCATAAGGCAACTCCGCCAATGCCCCAGCCCACCTCGGTCCCACTTCTGCCCATCCGGCAACATCTGTAGTCCCTCAGACAATCCCAGACCCATCGGCAAGCGTCCCACATTATACTTTAAATGACCTTATAGATCCTGAAATTCCACGCGATGAACGTTTTCGTCGCCTGGATGCTCATATTGCCCTCCGAATTGCTCAGGGCGCTACGACCGTGGATATTCAGTCAGTTGCAAACATAGTTTGGAACTTACTGTCAATTCACCCCGGACCATCGACTCTGAGCTATCCTTCGGCCTGAAATATTCGCAAGCTGCCCAGTGAAATCTGGACAAATTGCGAATAGGCCAACTACCGTGAAGCCCCCCGGGGCTGGCCAAACGGCCATTCCACATCCAATCATCCCGCTATTTTTTACACACTTATAGATACCCATATATAAAACTAATGTTTTCGCTATGTTTCAGGAGGAGTGCTTTTTAGTCAGTAAGAATCTGACACTGTCTCCCCGCACAGAGAGGGGATTCGTCTTTTAGAAGATTTTTCACTCCTAGGCCTGTCGCCAAACAAAAAAAAAACCGGGTTGATTCTTTGTGGTAAATTCCCGGCTAGCGGTGGATTCGAACCACCAACGTTCCGTACTCAATGGCTTCAGACCATCGCCTTAGGCCGCTGCGCCACGGACCGCCTTATATGACGTTAGTAATAACAAAAATTAAATACATACTTATTTTCGCAAGTTCTCTGAATAATTCCGTTTCCGTCCAACAAAGAAATTTAAAGTTTTCATACTTTGTTCCAACTTTAAATTTACATTAATATTAACAATACTTTGCTTATTAAACATGGTTTATAGTCTGTTCGAAGTTTCTTGATTGTTAACCATAATTTTTTACATACTGAAACTGCAGAAATTGCTAGTTGTATTAACAATGATTTTTCTAGCCAACAAAAAGGCTGATAATTACTAGGCAATGTTTTCAAACTTCAACCGTTTCGATTATTTTATGAAATCGGTGTATAAAATAACAGTGCCTCCGTTGAAACACGTCTACTTACAGTTTTGGATTTATTATATTTTTATGATTATCATAACTTTGTATCATTTTATTACATCGTGCTGAAAATTCGTAATAGTATTATTCATATAGTCTTGACTTATTTTTTGGATATGTTCTTAATCACTATATCCATAATGCGAGTGAGTGTAAGCACAGTCATTTATTAGTTATCGCAAAAACTAATGAACCAAATATTCATTTGTATATGATTGTAATTTAATATATCCTTTGCATCCGTATAAATAAGATAAATTGTAGTTTCGCATGCACATCATTCTGTACTTCGATTAATTGACCCAATGTATAGCTAACATTAACAAAATAACGATAATATCAAATAAAGTAGATACTTAATTAATTGCATTGCAACAAATACAACACAAATACATTTTAAAACATTATTTCAATTACTTATAAACAGAATCAATATGAAAATAACATTCATGTGATCATTAGCAGTCTATATTCAGAACCGTCATGACGTTAATAATTTCTAACATAAAGTACATTATAAACTTCGGAAGTTATCTGGGCGTAATTCCATTTTATAATTACACCAAAAATAAATTTGTAGCTTTAAAATACTACATGTTGGTAAAATTTACATTAACACTATTGATATTTTTCTTATCAACTATAATTTATGAACACCTTCTACAAAATTCGTTGCTTGTATTACTTTTAAGACTAATAAATTTCCAGAAAGTGGTAATTGTATTAACTATGATTTATTTGACCAAGAAAAATATTGGACAGTACCAAGAAATATTGTTAAACTTCCAGCGTTTCGATTATACCATGGAAAATGTTTACAAAATAAGAGTATCCCCGTTGAAAAACGTTTACTTGAAATTCTGTTTACAGTATATTATGCTGATTGTTATATCTTGCTATAATCATAAGATTGTGCAAAAATTTCATCATGATTATTTTACTATAACAGTTGTGCATTACTTAGCGACATATATTTTAAATTATTATATTGCTATTGCTGTTTTTATTCAATGTTATTTGTTGGAATGTATTAGGATTCGCGTATGTGCTTTGAATAGATTAATAACACATAATACTTTGCAATTTAAATCCTTAAATGATAAAGTGGACTACTTCAAATACATTACATATTTACATAATGTTATGTGTGATATAGCTAATACGTTTAATAATTTGTTTGGTTTGTGTATATTGCTTAAGATATTTTATTTTACGACTTGCATTCTCTTTTGGTTCACAAGGTTTCTGATAAAAGATTATAACGTATTTATTGAAGTGTTGGCTATTTGGTCTTGGATAATTTATTTATTGGTATGTTTTACTGAATATCATACAGTATATTTAATGTTAGTGTTAATTTTACATTTTAGTTTTTAGCACTTTCATTGACAATTTCTTGTGAAAATATCTCAAAAGAAGGAAATAATTTGATGCGGGCAACTCATACGGCATTAGGTCATTATATAAACAGTCCTGACATTCGTTGTGTGTTATTGATGTTGGTACAACAGACACAAGATAGGTGTATAATAATATCTGCTGCAGGATTTTTTAATGTTGATTTCACTATGTTATTTACTTTTTTAAATATTATTGTTAATAATTTTATTGTAATCATACAGTTCAATAAGAAATAATTTTTGTTAGTGTATAATAAATTGAAAATATCTGGTGGGCACGACATGACTTTCCGAATTACATGACCTATTTAATTTTATATAACATTTTCGACATTTTCAACTCGGCTTTTTTTAAATTTGTTGACATTTTGACATTTTTGACATTTTTGATTTTTTTATATTTCTATGACATTTTATACTTTTTGACATTTTGACATTTTGACATTTTGACATTTTGACCTTTTGACCTATTTTGTCTTTTTTGTCTCTTTTGTCTCTTTTGTCTCTTTTGTCTCTTTTGTCTCTTTTGTCTCTTTTGTCTCTTTTGTCTCTTTTGTCTCTTTTGCCTCTTTTGCCTCTTTTGTCTCTTTTGTCTCTTTTGTCTCTTTAGTCTCTTTTGTCTCTTTTGTCTCTTTTGTCTATTTTGTCTCTTTTGTCTCTTTTGTCTCTTTTGTCTCTTTTGTCTCTTTTGTCTCTTTTGTCTCTTTTGTCTCTTTTGTCTCTTTTGTCTCTTTTGTCTCTTTTGTCTCTTTTGTCTCTTTTGTCTCTTTTGTCTCTTTTGTCTCTTTTGTCTCTTTTGTCTCTTTTGTCTCTTTTGTCTCTTTTGTCTTTTTTGTCTTTTTTGTCTTTTTTGTCTTTTTTGTCTTTTTTGTCTTTTTTGTCTTTTTTGTCTTTTTTGTCTTTTTTGTCTTTTTTGTCTTTTTTGTCTTTTTTGTCTTTTTTGTCTTTTTTGTCTTTTTTGTCTTTTTTGTCTTTTTTGTCTTTTTTGTCTTTTTTGTCTTTTTTGTCTTTTTTGTCTTTTTTGTCTTTTTTGTCTTTTTTGTCTTTTTTGTCTTTTTTGTCTTTTTTGTCTTTTTTGTCTTTTTTGTCTTTTTTGTCTTTTTTGTCTTTTTTGTCTTTTTTGTCTTTTTTGTCTTTTTTGTCTTTTTTGTCTTTTTTGTCGTTTTTGTCTTTTTTTGGCATTTTTGACTTTTTTTTTCTTTTATCACTTTTTTGACATTTTTGAATTTTTTTCCCCTTATATAAATTTTTGATTTTTTGACTTTCTTAGACATTTTTCTAATCTTTTCTTGAAATTTTGACATTTTCACGTTTTCGACTTTTTATCTTTTTGGCATTCTGACATTTGATAGTTTAACATTTTGACATTCTGACATTTTAACATTTTGGCATTTTGACCATTTGGAATGTTGACATATTTACATTTAGGCATTTTCACATTTTCATTTTTTACATTTTCATATTTCAAATTTTCACATTTTCACATGAAAATGTAATGTAATTATTAAAGTATATTTTCATTACCTTATTACATTTAACATGGGACCATTTTCGCTAATTCCGTGATTTTATTTACTTCAGAGTAACGTATATTATTTATTATTTGCCATTTGCGCAATAGGAAATCGCTATTATTGGGAAATCTTCTGTATTAGTGAACCGATTTTGCTCACATTTAGACAGACTCTCACCTGATTTCCAAATTTGGTCGCAATCTGTTGTGCCGTTATCACACCGTGGGCTCGGTAGAAAACACGGCTGTCTGTCACGACAGTTCAACTCAGTATGATCAACCCAGCTAGTATAGCATGGATGTTGTATGAGGCACAATAGGTCCGTGAAGGGCCGCAGTGCACACATCCCAGGGGCGTGGGCTGTACTCACAGTAAAAAAAAAACGTCATGTTGAGAGTAGCTATCTTATGGTCTATTTATATTGATTATGTATCTATAAGTTATAATTAAAAGGATACTTTTAAATAGTATTTATTTATTAATGGTTGTATTATATGACTGCTTCTATTAATTGCCTTGCAACAAATACATTTTAAAATATTATTTCAATTACTTATTAACAGTATCGATAAGAACATAACATTCAAACATTAGAGGTCTATATACAGAACCGTCATAACATTAATAATGTCAAACATGAAGTACGTTAAAAATTTCGAAATGTATAGCTTTAAAATACTACTTGGTATTAAAATATACATCAACAAAGAAAAATATAAAATAGTTTTCTTCACCTTCTAGAATCACGTTGCTTGTATTACTTTTAAGACTAATAAATCTCCAGCAAGTGGTACAAGTATTAACAATGATTTATGTGACCAACAAAAATGTTTGACAATACCAGGAAATGTTAAACTTCCAGCGTTTCGATTATACTAAAAATAAGAGCATCCCAGTTGAAAAACGTTTACTTGAAATTTGGTTTTCAGTATATTATGCTTTTTATATCTTGCTATAATCATGATTTCACAAAAATCTCTTCATGATTATTTCACTATAACAGTTGTGCTTACGTAACGACATATTATTTAAATCATTATATTGCTATTGCTATTTTTATTTAATGTTAGTTATTGTATTAGGATTAGCGTATATGCTTTGTATCGATTAATAATAAATAATACTTTTCAATTTAAATCTATAAATGATAAAGTGGACTACTTCAAATATATTATATATTTACATAATGTTATGTATCATATTGATAATACGTTTAATAATTTATTAGGTGTATGCCTATTGCTTAAAATAATTTATTTTACAACTTGCGTTCTATTTTGGTTCATAAATTAACTGATGATAGATAATTTCGTATTTATTGAAGTGTTGGCTATTTGGTCCTGGATAATTGATTAATTGATATGTTTTAATATAAGAAATAAAATGATGCGGGCAACTTATAAGGCATGAGGTCATTATATAAACAGTCCTGACATTCGGTGTGTGTTATTGACGTTGAGAGAACAGACACAAGATAGGTGTGCAATTATATCAGCTGTAGGTTTTGTTAATGTTGATTTTACTATATTATTTATCTTTTTAAATATTATTGTTTATTGTAACCATACAGTTTATCAATAAGAAATAATTGTGTATCGTAAATAAAAATACTAATTACGATTGTTAATGAATTTAAATCAAAATACTTTTTCTTCTTCTTCATTATGTGTCGTGCCTAAGAGTTGGCGTTCGCGTTTCTTTGAATCTGTCTCGATCCTGGGTGGTGTGTGGCAGTTATTCTGCCGATAGACCCGTCCATTGTCTGAGGTTTCTTAGCTATGATAGCGTTTTGCGGCCGATGTCTCATTTGCTTTCTACCTTTCCATTGAGAATAAGGCGGAGAAAAGTGTACTTTGCTCCTCGCATTATATGCTCCAGGTCTAGTTTCCTAAATTTTTCCTGTAGGCATAAAAGCTTTTTCGTGTCCAATTAATTAGTACTTCATTTCTCACCCATTGGGTCCATGGTATTTTGAGTATCCTTCTATATAGCCACATTTCGAATGCCTCGGTGCATTTGATCGTTGTCTGCTTGAGTATCCAGACCTGGCAAACATATATAATAATCCACCATACATAGCATTTGATGAATCTTTCCATTAAACTCTTGTTTAGATGGTTATTTGAGAGTATGGTTTTAGTTTTAGAAAATAATGATTGGATAAACCTGGAAATAATAAACCACATAAAGGAAAGAAACTATTTCTATAAGCGGCACACAGCAAACCTAACAAATCTATACTTAAAACAAAAATATGAGAGACTCAAAAAAGATACTGAACAAAGAATAAAAATTAGAAAAAAGATATACTACAATAATAAGATTGAGAGTGCAAAAGGAAATAGTAGGAAAACATGGCACGTAATAAACGAAATTCTAAATAGAAACAACAATAAAAAACAAAATAAAGCAATCAATGAACTGGAAACGAAGAAAGGAGTTATAACCGGAGATCATAAACAAATTGCTGATGAAATAAATAAATACTTTTCCCAAATAGGGACAGATTTAGCAGCCAAACATACAAACGTAACAAGATATGAAGAAACTGAGTGTAACAGAATAATACCAAACATGAAATTAGAATCAGTACATGAAGATGAAATTATGAAAATTATAGACAATTTAAAAGACTTCTCGCGCACCAGGGAAAGATGAAATTACTAACAAACTTCTAAAAAATCTCAAACTACAACTCACACCTATTCTAAAACAAATCATAGACAGAATACTCGTAACCGGCGAATTTCCGGATGTTCTCAAGGACATAATACTAATTCCAATCTACAAATCAGCAAATAAAACCAGCCCGGAAAGCTATCGCCCAATTGCTATACTCTCAGTTTTCACAAAAATAACAGAAAAAATAATATACAATCGTCTTTATAACCACCTAAACACCCACAAAATTATTAACAAACAGCAATATGCGTATCAAAAGTATTCTGGAACAATATCAGCTACCACGGATCTAATATCGAATGTGCAGAAGATAATAGATCAAGGTGAATATGCTACGACGCTATTCATTGACATGAAGAAAGCATTCGATACCGTGTCAAGAACGCGACTAATCAAAAAGCTTGAGAATTATGGAATAAGGAGAACGCAATTAAAATTATTTCAAACGTACCTGCACAACAGAACTCAACAAACAAGAAACGCCAACACCCTGAGCGACATAGGAGTTCCCGAATATGGCATACCCCAAGGAGGAGTGCTAGCATTAATTTTATATCTCCTGTATATCAATGACATTAAAAACTTACAACTTATAGGAAATTTGTATCTGTATGCAGACGATACATGCATAGTGTATAGAGGTAACACGACTAACGAATTAGAACAGAAAATAAACAACGACATAAAAAAACTAATGCATTGGTTCAAAATAAATTCACTAACAATAAATGAAGCAAAAACAAAAATAATGACTATATCAAACAAAAATAAACCAAAAATAAATGTGAGCTTAAAAATAAATGAAAAGAACATAGAAACAACATCGAGGATCAATTATCTGGGTCTAACAATTACAGATAACCTAAAATGGGATCCACATATTCACAAATTAAAGAAAAACATAGCAGCTATTATTGGAGCGATATATAAAGCACAACATTTTCTACCTGAAAACATGAAAAGATCAATATATTACTCACTTTTCATCTCCAAACTCAGCTATCTATGCAATATATGGGGCAATACAACCTCAACAAATATAAATAAAATGCAAAGACAGCAAAACATGTGCCTCAAATTGATTTACAATATGCCAAGACTTACACCAACAAAAATCATTTTCAAAAATACGAAGGAGAAAAAAATAAATGAAATCATATTACAAACCAAATTAACACATATCCACAAGATGAAAACAGGAATGATTAAGAGCAATATAACCTTAAATTACAACAAAGATATACACAACCACAACACCAGGAGAAAAAGTCACATACGCACAATTAAAACAAGAACAAATACATTAAAAAAAAGTTTACTGATGGATGACTTAGTACAATATAATAAACTGCCAACAAAAGTAAGACATGTAACAAACAACATTCAAAGGCATTCAAAAACAAATTATGTGACTACATCTTAAATAGAAGAGGCGAATAACCGAATACTACTACTCTAAAAAAAAAAAAAGACATACATACGTTAACTTAATTTTCATTTTGTTCGAGATTTCCCAAAACCAGGTGGCCAGGACCCACTCCGGAGCAACCGCAGGGAAAATTATTATTTTCAGTTTATTTTTTACTGAATTGTATATATATATATATATATATATATATATATATATATATATATATATATGATTAATAAAAAAAAATTAAAAAAAAAGTTTTATAGATGCTGTTCTAGTTAATTCTATCTTGCACTTAATTTCTCTTTCCGAGTATTTGAACTGTTACTCTTTCTATCTGTTCCCAACAACGGTGAGTACTACCGGTTCGACGTAGACTAACGTTACTGGTTCACTGCATCCGAAGCTTTAAACTCTTAAATGTACTAGCTTATCCCTTCCGATCGCTTTGACTCATACGTTGACTATCGCCGAACTGCCTCCCTAGCCACATAACGTTTTCTTCCCTTCTCAGTCTTCCTCTGTATATCTATTCAGAATATTCCACCCCGCCTTTCTCTCCCATTGCATCTACTCTCTTCCTTCTTGATTCATACATTGGATAGTTCTGGATAGTTCACTGGGGGTAGCATAGCTAAAGACAGTTAGGCCTCAAAATGGGCCCACTGCGCAGCCTCCCTTTAAGGCTACTCACTCGTCCCACCAGTCCAGTCAATTCTGCGTACAAGCTGCAGAATCCCAGCGGGTGAGGAGTTAAAGCTAATGCGGGCCGTACTAGGCCAGCACTCCCCTAGTACTAGCTGGCTAGTGTTTACTAGAGCTGGGCAGAGGCATATTACATATTCTGCTATTTCTACTTCATCATTACACCCTCTACATAATGGCCTGTCTACCAGACCCATCGTGTGTAGGAAGGTGTTATAAATTAAAAAAGTAAAATATGTCAAAAAAAAGTCCAAAATGTCAAAAAAAGTCAAAAAAAATCATAATCAGTACAATATCAAAAAAATTAAATAAGTCGAACAGTTGAAAATGTCGAAAATACAAAATTAAATAGGTCATGTAATTCGGAAAGTCGTGTATCACCAGATATTTACTTTCCGAATACATCACTGATGTAAAGGCAGGTATTGTTTTACCGAAAACGCCTTCACGTTTTCAAACTAAGATTGTAGAAATATGCAATAACTTTTCGGAAAAATTACAGCAGAAGGAAAGTTTGCTGTAAACAATTTAGCAAAAACAATTCAATTTTCGTTACGTTTTATGCCCTAAATTGTCGAAATAAACCTGATTTTTGCGATTTCTGTGTGTGGTATGTCTGTCCGTATGTATGTAAGTATGTCTGTCCGTGAACAAAATTTCGAGAAAACGGCACAACAGATTGCGACCAAATTTGGCAAATATCTGCGAACGATCCATTGAAAATTTGAGCACAATCGGTTCACTAACAGCGAAGAAATCACAATCAACACGACGCGCAGAGCATAATTGGGCGCGGTGGCGGACCATTTAACATTCACAGCGGGAAAACGTGGCGACCAAATTTGGAAATCGGGTGAAGCCTGTGCTCCGGCGACCCTATGAAAATTTGAGCTAAATCGGTTCACTAAAACGGAATATTTCTCAATAATAGGGCATATTTCAAATAATAAAATAAAATACGTGACGTCAGCGGGCGTGGCGTAAATCAAGCGAAAATGGTCGCATATTAAATGTAGTAAGGTAATGAAAATATACATTCATATTAAAATAAAATTAATAATTACATTTTCATGTGAACATGTGTAAATGTGACATATGAAAAGTGAAAATGCCTAAATGTAAATACGTCAAAATTCTAAAATGTAAAAATGTCAGACTGTCAGAATGTCAGAATGTCAGAATTTATTTATTTCACATACCAACCGAATACAATATTCCAATTACAGGGAATACAAAGATGAGGTATTTACAAAGAAATTTAAACTAAAACTTATGTATATTATGTACAAACTAAGTCTAATCTTCTAAGAAGAAGGCTACGCATTTCGCTAATTGTGATGTTAAAAATATCCAGTTCATTGTTTATTAAATTAAGTCCATGTTGCATACGATTCCGTAAGGAGTGCTGTCCGTACACGTTCGCAGAATAATCTGCATACAGGAGCGTACGGTCCCTAGTTACCCTATTTGGAACCCTAAAATGGATAGTCACACATATTATTTATTATTTTGAATACAATACATCAGAATTGCTTTAAAGATTTAGTTTTTTTAAGCGATCATCATATGTAAGAGCTTTGTAATCTATGTTTAATTTATGAAGGGCAACATTTACTAATTTCTTTTGCACTCCTTCCAGTCTTTCAATATCACAACGTTATTTGGGGTTCCAAACAGGACTCGCAGTACACTTAACACTATCGCTTTATACATAACAATCAAAGCTGCCGGATGCATAAAATGTTTGCACTGGCGTACCAAAAAGTCACATAATTTGTTGGCTCTATTTATAACAGTATCTATATGCGAATTAAAATAGAAAGAACTTTCAAAAACAATACCTAAGTCTGTAATTCGATATACACGTTCCAATAGTTGGTCACCTATTGCATATGCATATTTGAAATTGGACTTCTTCTTTGTAAATGTAATTATCTTACACTTGCCTATATTTGACTGCATGTCATTAGAATTACACCATTTCGCAAGATGTGATAGATATGTTTACAGTTTGCTTACACTCTTCAATGTACACTTTGTACCTCCAAAAACAACTTGGGGTAGGTTGTCAGCAAACAAGAGACACTGTTGTTGAGCAAACTTGAAATTGGATACGATATCATTAATAAATATTAGGAGTAACATGGGATTCAAAACCGACCCCTGTGGTACACCAGATTTAGGATAAAGAGACTGTGAAGTATATCCTTTCACTCTGACAGTTAATTCCCAGTCCTTCACATAACTTTTAAACCAATTTAAGAGAGAGCCATGGATGCCATACTCCTTCAGCTGATGTAAAAAAACATATAGACTATAAAATGATAAATTAGTAGTGGTATTTCTACATGATATAAAGCCATGCTGCTTACTAACTATAGTGTTTCTGAATGCACTTTTAAATTGCTATTTGCCAAAGTTTCGAAAGTTTTGGGAATGACACACAGGCCAGAAATTGACCTGTAATTTTTAACATCAATACGGTCTCCAGACATGAAAATTGGTGTGATAAAAGCACGTTTCCATAATGAGGGATATGATCCATATTCTAGAGATAAGTTAAACACAAACGTTAATGGTAATGTTAGTGATGGACTACACATCTTCAAAAATATCGGAGACAGTCCATCCGGCCCCGCACCTTTAATACAGTTAATGTTTAACAATTGATTAAATATTTCATCTGGTACAAATCGCATTTCACACAAATTTATTGTTGAGTTAGACATGGTAACTGTATATGTTCCACATCATCCCTATAGACAGAATTAAAGTAATCTGCAAAGTAATTTGCTATTTCATTTCCATCGGACGACCATGCAGTATTCCAGTGCATACTAGATGGAAACCCTGTGTTAGTTATCTCGGATATAACAAATGTCCAAACATTTTTAATGTTGCGATTATTGATTCCCCACTGAATATTGCTAAGGAAGGTTCTGTAAACTTTTCTAATTTCAGATTTTCACAATTTTCTAAATTTTCTATATTCGCTTAAGAGTCGTTCATATCTGCGATTCACCTCTACGTAAAAACTATTCAATAGATTTCAATAAAATAAAAAGCGTTGTATTCAGTCATAAATTAGGTGTGTCGTCTGATATATTTGGTTTAACAAACACAAATATGTCAATTAATTTATTTTGTAATTATAATAAATTGAAATTATTTTGTAATATAACGATACAGACGACACAGATAATACCCTGTCGATATCATATCATGGGCAAAAGTTGTAATATTATGAGAATTCTGGGCTCTGACGACGATTGCGATTTATTGCTGTTATTTGAAATTGGCGCTACAAATTAATAGCGCATTTAGTGCAACCATTGTCTCGTTGGTAGCTACTGCCGGAATCACAATTAAATATTCAGAATTATGTATTAGGATATAATGTATATAAGCGCATATAATATTAAAAATAACTGGTGAGCTTATTAGTTTTTATATTTCTCAACTAATAAGCAGAATACGAAATATTGAAAATATTAAACATCTGTCAATACCTGACAGCCGCGCTAGTCGCGTGACAGCTGTGATCAGCTGTTTACGTTTATTATCAATACAATACCTGATTTGTTTGGAATATTTACAATATTGAAAGATTGCACAAATGTAACTCTTTCGGAGTATTTCAAGTATTAGCGTTCTAATTAGGATAGCAGAAATATTTTAGAAGAGGTAAGAATAAGTAAGACATGCAAAAATATATAACTTAGCAGTTTGAACTTTTCAGAGGATGCAATTAACTTAAGGTCGTTGTTTAATGATCACGTGATACGCATAGGCGAAATGTCCCCGTCACATGTTGCCCTCTACATTCTTGTAGACAAAATAACTTGATTAACAAAGATCAACACCCCCAAAAAAGCGGCCTATAAAACGGCAATCCACTGCCATCTTTTGTTTCATACATGCGGCAACGCTGTGTCTGGCGCAAATAATATTTATAATATTAATTTGCTTGTGAGCTTCCCAATAATTCGCTAAATGACAGTGACATTTATAGGTTACACATTATGTAAATAAATTTATAACAGTTTAGCAGCATGTAAATTTAAGATGATTCTGGCAACGTACATTATATTATTAAATAACCTCAAAGATGTGATAACTAAAGTAAGATAATCCGGAAACAGGTTCTAAATTGATTTTTGAAAAATATTCCTAGGAAACAACAATGAGAAAGTTAAAGGAGAGTATCTATGATAGTGACTAAAATATATAACATATTTTGGCTTAATTTTCCATATGAAAATATATAATTGGAATCTTATTTTAAGGAAGTTGTGCTTTTTAGAAAAACTCTACCAACTCAAGCAACAGTCTTAAGAAATATTTTATTTACTTAATGCTTACTTACTTACTTTACTTAAAAACATTTAATTTCTTGTAATTTATCATATATGCACTGAGAGAGCCAAGGATATGGTTGGTGTTATAAAGGGTGTAATATCATGTATTTAAGTTGGTTTCAAAATCTTTTTAATGAGTAGTAATGGAAGGATACCTTGTCAATTAAGAAAAGGAAGTAACGGTATATGTATGGGCTCCACATTAAAATCTACATTTGGACAGGATGGCATTGGGCCATTTTGAATAAAATAGTTCAGTGGTAGTTTTTAAATATTTTATGTATCAGAATTGATGTAGAATATTTTTTACGATTTCTATATATTTAATATTTCGAATAACTGGGCCCATATAAAAAAATGGTTTAGTAAATTTTCTGGACATTTTGTTCCCGATCTAGAAAGATTATATAGGACCTGAAACGTAACGAAGTGTCAAAATGTTTAAGGTGCATCAGTATTAGCTATAGTGGTAGCTTAATCGAGAAGTAGTAGACTACGTCCAGCTTTAAGAATAAACTTAATTTTAATAATAAACTAACAATATTTAACCAAATATCGAAAGTATATTTCAATTCATCTCTATATTTTACAATTTTTATATATTTTTTCATAACATCTCATTGTAATGAAATGTATCATTGCTTATTAAATCATTTCATGAGTTCAGATGAATTAAAAAAAGTCCTTTTTTCTCATTCTTAGTTCTGATGATTTTAAAATCATTTCGGAGATATATCTCCACAATCTTGAAATTCATCTATATTAAATCTTCTCAATTTTTATTTACAATTTTTGACTAGATATATCTTGGTTATTAATATGGAAGGCAAATGAGACAGGTATAACATAAGTATTGTAACTGTGTGATGGCCTTCATAATAACAATGTTTTTTATAATTAAATTATTATACATGCATAACTACTAGAATATTCTAAGGATTCTAAGTTGGTTGAGACAATATATGTAGATATCATAGAATATTGGTGGCATCTATAGACCTCCAGAAGGGTGGTGATTTGTAAGTAAGAACTCATAACTACTGTACCATGTACAAAAAACAATAGCTTTGAATCCATCCATTGTATATTTGTTGAAAAATGTCGGTCGCCTAAAATGTGTTGTATATAAATTACATAAAACCTTGATGGCCTTATATTATTTATAAGATCCTTTCACAGAAGTGGTTCTATTTCAATTAAATATGTATTCCGTCTGTTGTGGTCTGACAGTTCAATAACCTCAAATTCTGACGGCAGGCAAAGTTTATTTCACATAGTAATAGAAGACCACGCTCGTTCACATAACAAAAGTGAAAGAGATAGGGACAACATCGCATTTACAGGAATATATGTCTTTTATATTCTAGTAAACGCATAATTTACGAACAATGTCTACAAAATTAAACGATACAAAAGTCAAGAACTGGAATACACCAATAATTCAGGCGAAATGTTTGCGCGTGGCGAGAATTATATTTAATTTTTATTTAGCGCCCTCTCTTTGAACATAGTCACAGTGCGGGCGGCTATTTTTATAAAGATTACCGACTATAGCTCACTGTAAATATTTATTAACCATTGCATTCGCATGTTGTGTATGGATACGCACCATTCATCTTAACGAAGCCTCTATCATTGTGGATTTCTATACTAATACGTCCTACAATACTTGTTACATGGATCCGTCTCAATATTAGGCTTTGAAATACATTGTACATTTTCAAAAACATTAATTTGTCGCGGACGTCTACAGAGGGTATTTATTTATTTTTTTACCGAGGGACTATGGACATTCTCACCTAGACTACGGAATACGTGCATCACATCACATTATTCTTTTGCATGCGTATTTTTGCAATTCAATTTATGTTCTAGTTAAAGAGAACGGTGCGTATTTCTTATACGCATTTCGCCTATGCTATTACATGTGCATCACAAGTTGCCTAAATTCAAAAACACCGACCTTAAGGTCGTTGTTTAGTGATCACGTGATGCGCATAGGCGAAATGTACCCGTCACATGTTGCCCTCTACATTCATGTAGACAAAATAACTTGATTAACAAAGATCAAGACCCCAAAAAAAGCGGCCTATAAAACGGCAATCCACTGCGATCTTTTGTTTCATACAATGCGGCAACGCTGTGTCTGGCGCAAATAATATTTATAATATTAATTTGCTTGTGAGCTTCCTAATGATTCGCTCAATGACAGTGACATTTATAGGTTAGAAATGATGTAAATAAATTTATAATAGTTTAGCAGCATGTAAATTTAAGATGATTCTGGGAACGTACATTATATTATTAAATAACCTCAAAGATGTGATAACTAAAGTAAGATAAGCCGGAAACAGGTTACTAAATTGATTTTTGAAAAGATTCCTAGGAAACAACAATGAGAAAGTTAAAGGAGAGTAGTGATAGTGACTAACATATTTTGGCTTAATTTTACATATGAAAATATATAATTGGAATCTTATTTTAAGGAAGTTGTGCTTTTTAGAAAAACTCTACCAACTCAAGCAACAGTCTTAAGAAATATTTTATTTACTTAATGCTTACTTACTCTACTTTAAAACATTTAATTTCTTGTAATTTATCATATATGCACTGAGAGAGCCAAGGATATGGTTGGTGTTATAAAGGGTGTAATAGCACATATTTAAGTTGGTTCGAAAATCCTTTTGATGAGTAGTGATGGAAGGATACTTGTCAATTAAGAAAAGGGAGAAATGGTATATGTATGGGCTCCACATTAAAATCTACATTTGGACAGGATGGCATTGGGCCATTTTGAATAAAATAGTTGGGCAGCAGTAGTTTTTAAATATTTTATATATCAGAATTGATGCAGAATATTTTTTACGCTTTCTATATATTTAATATTTCAAATAAATGGGCCTGTATAAAAACATGGTTTAGTATATTTTTTGGACATTTTGTTCACGATCTAGAAAGATTATATTGGACCTGAAACGTAATCAGTATTAACTATAGTGGTAGCTTAATCAAGAAGTAGTAGACTACATCCAGCTTTGAGAATAAATTTAATTAACATTAATAATAAACTAACAATATTTAACCAAATATTGAAAGTATATTTCATTCCATCTCTATAGTTTACAATTTTTATATATTTTTTCATAACATGAATTTCGTAATGAAATCATTTCATTAGTTCAGATAAATTATAAAGTCATTTTTTCTTATTCTTAGTTCTGATGATTTTAAAATCATTCAGGAGATATATCTCTACAATTTTGAAATTCATCTATATTAAATCTTCTCAATAAGCTTCTAAATTTTTTATTTACCCACATTATTTACCTTCTGCTTACTTATTTCAATTTAGATTTCTCATTTTAATGATATTTTGTCTTAATGTTGGAATTGCCTTTATAGTAATACGCTTCCCTATGAATGTACTAAAATAAACGGTAAGACTATATACAATTTTAATTTAATTATATCATATTTGTAAGCTAACTAAAAAGATTTAAATACATTTTTGACTAGATATATCTTGGTTATTAATATGGAAAGCAAATGAGATAGGTATAACATAACTATTGTAACTGTGTGATGGCCATACATAATAACAATGTTTTTTATAATTGAATTATTATACATGCATAATTAGTAGAATATTCTAAGAATGTGAGTTGGTTCAGCCAATATATGTAGATATCATAGAATATTTGGTGGCATCTATAGACCTCCGGAAGGGTGGTGATTTGTAAGTAAGAACTTATAAACTACTGTACCATGTACACAAAACAATAGCTTTGAATCCATCTATTTGTTGAAAATGTTTGGCAAAATTGACCCCAAATGTCGGTTGCTTAAAATGTGTATATAAGTTACATAAAACCTTGATGGCCTTATATTATTTATATGATCGGTTCACAGAAGTGGTTCTATTTCAAGTAAATATGTATTCCGTCTGTTATGGTCTTACTCTGTGGGTCTGACAGTTCAATAACCTCAAATTCTGACGGCGGGCAAAGTTTATTTCACATAGTAATAGAAGACCACGCTCGTTCACATAACAAAAGTGAAAGAGATAGGGACAACATCGCATTTACAGGAATATATGTGTTTTATATTCTAGTAAACGCATAATTTATGAACAATGTCAACAAAATTTAACGATACAAAAGTCAAGAACTGGAATACACCAATAATTCAGGCAAAATGTTTGCGCTTTGCGAGAATTATATTTAATTTTTATTTAGCGCCCTCTCTTTGGACATAGTCACAGTGCGGGCGGTTATTTTTATAAAGATTACCGACTATAGCTCACTGTAAATATTTATTAACCATTGCATTCGCATGTTGTGTATGGATACGCACCATTCATCCGAAGCATCTATCATTGTGAATTTCTATACTAATACGTCCTACAATACTTGTTACATGGATCAGTCTCAATATTAGGCTTTGAAATACACTGTACATTTTCAAAAACATTAATTTGTCGCGGATGTCTACAGGGGGTATTTATTTATTTTTTTACCGAGGAACTATGGACATTCTCACCTAGACTACGGAATACGTGCATCATTATTCTTTTGCATACGTATTTTTGCAATTCAATTTATGTTCTAGTTCAAGAGAACGGTGCGTATTTCTTATACGCATTTCGCCTATGCTATTACATGTGCACCACAAGTTGCCTAAATTCATAAACACCGCCCTTAATCAACTAAATCCTGGTGATAATAAAACAAAAAGGAGTACTTGTTGCAACACTTCTCATTTGAATTAATAAATGACAAGCCAGAAAACATTTTACAAGTCTTCACATGCAATTTGTTTAGAACATTATTTCGTGATTTGTAACATGAGTATCTCAGACAAGAATGGCTAATATCGATTTGTGTTTATGCAAGAGCTTTATGATAGGAATGTATCTTTTTGTTTTCAATTATTATTATCAATATTTTTATATGTTCTCAAAGATTAACATGTTTTTTAAATGCAAAAATGTAATAATACTCAATTATATGGTAGGATTTCAATAAAAAATTTAAAATTGCATTTCAAATGTCTCATATCACTATACCTTAATAAATAAAAAACAATCATTAGCTTTCCTAACAATTAAGTTTTTACATTTTCTATAATACCCCATCACACATGTTCTAATGCAAAAATGTACCACACCATTGCTGGGTTAATATTGTGTGCTATTGTCAACACCAGGAATGTTATTACAGATATGATGGCTGTGAAGCCAAAATAAGTTAAAACAAGTATCACGTGCAGCCTTTAAAAACTGATTGGTGTCCATCAAAATGTAAGTTAGATGTTGAATTTTTTATTATATGAATAGTTGTACATTGTTTATAGGTTGTAAAGTTTGCCATATTCCTTCATTTATATTTATAGCTGACATTACATGCATACAACATGGTATTCACTGGCAGATATATTGATCCCAGTTAAAATTAATTATCAATTAGATTTTTTTCGCTATAACAATACCCTTCCTTATACAGCAATGCTGTATTTGGAATGTAAAAGTTATAAATATTTTATATATCGATTATGCATCAAGAAATTATATACTGCATGTAATTCATATACAAACATAGAAAATGTATTATTATTATTATATTTCTGCAAAAATTCAGATAATATGATCCATAGCCTACAGTAATTTTACATTTGTATCAATTTCCAAATGTGAAAAGTATTTTTCGTTATATGTATAACTCATTCTATATTTGATGTCAAAGATGATAACTTGTATTACTGGAAAACTGAAATTATAATTTAGATACAATCAAATTAATTGTGTTAGTGGTAGTGGTGAAGTCAAACTAGGGAATTAAAACTATTGAAAAATATGGCAATTTGAACACAAAATTGGTGCAATATTAAATGTGTTACCTTTTTGTTAAGGAACCTCTCAGGGGGTTTTCTGGGACCATGGCCTACCTAGTATTCCTTGGACTGGGGGGAATTATTCAGTAAAACTTCACATTACAAGATAACCTGTTGGTTTATTCACCTGTATCTCAGGTAACACAAATGCAAATACTTATCTCTATAAGACAGTTAAAGTTGATGATACTGTGTGGATTGAAAAGAAAAATGGTAAAATTATATTGACGTGTGACGTATTGACTAAATGTAAATAATAAAAAGGTTGAATAGCTAAGTGATAAAAATGATTGGATTACAAATGTAGGTTACTGAAGGTGATTAAAAGAAAAGGAAATAAAAAACACAAGGTGGCTAGCAAAACATTAAATATAAATATCCGTATAATTAAAATCTACTCATCTGCTCCCCCGCGACCGGCGGCCAGTGGCGTCTGGTGGCCCCTTGCCAGGATGTACGGTGGACTGCGGGTATGGGCAGCATGCGGCGGCGACGCTCGGCAGCGTGCGGCGTAGCGTTCGGCAGCATGCGGCGTGCGGTACGGTGGCATCCGGTGAGAGAGAGATGGTGGCACGCGCTACGGCTTAGTCGGGTTGGCATCGGTCCGGCGTAGGGTTAGGCATGACCAGTTTCCCCATGTGGGAGTTTTACTCCTCCATCTGGATTATTTTTAATTTCCTCGGCTAACTTGCCGGCTCTATACCAAATTCAAGACTGCCGTCCAAGAGCTCAGCTCGTACTGCCCTCTTCTCTCACCGGAAACTCCACTCGCCATCGCGAACCGCGAGTTTTATACCAAATCGCGCGCGTTTTAAATTACGGGCGTTACAAATGGTGTGACAGAAATATTGTTCACACTATTGTTATCAATAATGATCTAATATTTATTTTTGTGTTGCTATAGCTCTAGTTAATTTTTATCTTTTCATTGTAATATTCATCCAAAATATGCCCCATCAAGAAATTACACTGGAATTTCGCATCTATTTTAATCACTATCACAGATATTCTCATAGCTTTCTTATGCTGCTTAGGAATCTCTTTTTCCTGAAATTCAATCTAGGAGTCACCTATTTCCCGATTATCTTACTTATCACATCTTAGAGGTTATTTAATAATATAATATATGCTATTACCAGAATCCTCTTACATTTACATTCTGCTACAATATTACAAATTTATAGCTGATTTGAAAAGCAGTGATTGTACATCTTGCATAAGTTGTACTGTTCCCATATTTTCTCACATTTTCACATTTCATTTGTTGTGAATTAATAAAATAATATTTTCGTACAAATGATTCGTCAGAAAGTTATAGGCAATCAAATTTCAGATACAAATAACATTCAGGTCAGATTTTGCTCAAATGTTCACAGGGTCGTCCCAGTTCAGGTTCTCAGCCGATTTCCAAACTTAATCGCCGTTGGTTGTGCCGTTTTCCCGAATTTTGATCACAGAGATACTCAGATTATTCCAAAATTCGACTATATTATATATCGACAAAATTATCAATTCGATTTTTTTCGTGATAACAATAAATTTCTTATATAGCAGTGCTGTATTCGATAAGTAAAACGTAATTAAAATTTACACACATATTTATAATAAATAAAAATAAGTTAAATATTAGCCACATATAATACTTAGTTTGAAAATAGTATTTACGAAAACGTAGAGGGAAAATGTATCATAGACAGACATTTTCCAAGGAGCCTAATAAAAAGGATTCTCACATAAACAGAAATTCAGTTCGATTTGGTTGGATGTGATTCCAGTTGGTTCAATTTCATTCAATCCAGTTCAATTTGGTTATTATTTCACTTCATCTCTTTTTTAAATTTTATTTGTTAATTATATATTACTTGTTTATAAGTTGTGGTAAGTACTAAATAAATGCAGTAAATAGTTATTTCTATTTCTTACAGCTATCATGTGAAAGATTTAAGAATTTCTCATCAACTTCGTCAAATATTTGAGTGACATGCAAATATTATTTTAATTTTTATTGATATAATTTGCAAAATTGCTCGGTAGTGAGCTCACCTACTGTTAGCTAATGAATTCTTGTTCTTTTGAGAAAATTTACCTATAGATACAGTTAATTTTAATAGATACATTTGATATTAATGTAGAATTGACATAAGTGAACCCAGTGTTGGGGTATACTTATTTGAAAAATCAGTCAGTTGATAATTAGTGTTGTTTATATTTTATTACAGTAATGAATTATAAATAATAAATTAGAAATAGTAAACTAGAGATAATATAGAAATATTATTGTAAATCAAATTTTGCCAAAATTCAACAGTTCACAATTACATTATTTTATATATTGTTCAAAAATTCAGATAATATTATTCACAGCCTATCAACCAATATATACCAATTACAATAGAAATTTGCAACTATGCCAATGAGAAAAGTAATTCTTGTTATTGTATATCTGATGATAACTTGTATTACTTGAAAATTAAATTTATAATTAGTAATGGATACAATAAAATTAATTATATTGATAGTCAAACTAGGGAATTAAAACTATGAAAATGGCAATTTGAGCATTTCACATAGTATTTTACAACATTGCTGCACAACATTAGTGCAATATCAAATGGTGTGAATATAAGTGGACTTTTAGCTAGAGTATATTTTGTTCACAATATTGTTTGCAATAATGACCCAATATTTATTTTTAGTTGTTATATGCTAGCTAAAAGACCATTTCTAGATCTTCCTATGTAAGATTTAGCGAAAATATGCCTATCAGGAAATTACACTTCTATTTTTATCAGTATGACAGATAGATATTCACCATAACTTTCTTGTTATGTTATGGCCTAGGAAACTTTTTCCTATCTCTAACTTCAATTTAGTCACCTATTTCCGGATTATCTAATTTTAGTTATCACATCTTTCAGGTTATATATAACCTACCGTTTTCTTTTTCAATGTTGTATTGTATCAATGTTAAATTGTATTGTAAGTTCTAAATTAAAAAGAAAATAGAGACACTTTATTATTATTTACATAATTTCTAACCTATTAGTAACTAAATGTCACTGTCATTGAGCGAAACATTGCAAATCCCACAAGCAAATTAATATTATAAATATTATTTGCGCCAGATAACATTGAAATGTTATATGTCTGAGTAATTAAATCGACTTATTTAACTCCAGGGCGTAACTCCTGGGACATATACTGTTTTTATTGTTTGTTAAATAAATGTTACAAAAATGGTTGATGGTACGTCTTACTAATACGGCGAGTCGAAGGGGAGAGAGCGATGCTCGTTTTTCTTGAGGGTGCGTAGGCGGAATCCCCACTCTTCATCCAAGCGCGGCCTATGGCGGGTAATTTTGAATCATACCGGCGCAAACGTCTTAACATGGCAATCACTAACATATCGGCCCCCTTGAAAGGTTGAGGGCTTTCAACTTAATAAAAATACTAAACAAATTAAAATGAAATAAAATAATATCTTGGATACCTAATATACATGTTCTAACCTAAATTGCAGTCAAATAACAAATATACACATACAGTCTAAGAAAAAATATATATACAAGAAAAAATTTACATAGCTATAAAAAAAATAATTGGGCAACTTATTCAACATGTGATACGACGAGTCTTGAAATGGGCCGTTTGTATACGTTATTACTGTCTTTCACGGTCACTACCCGAACAAGTCCATCCGACCCAGGATGCACTTCCACGATGCGTGCCAACTTCCAATTCATCACTGGAACGTTATCTTCCTTCAGGATGACTAGTGCGCCTGTGTGCACCTGATCTGTTTGATGGTTCCATTTTGTCCTTTGTTGTAGTTCTGTGAGATATTCGGTTTGCCGCTTCCAGAAATGCTGCCTCATTGCTTGCAACCTCTGATATCTTGACAGCCTTCCATCGGGAATCTCTTAAACATTCGGATCTGGTAGTGATGTCAGTGGTCTTCCGATGAAGAAGTGACCTGGTGTGAGAGGATTAAGGTTGGTGGGATCAGATGACAAGGGCGATAGTGGACGAGAATTTAGCACAGCCTCTATCTGGTGCAATATTGTAATAAAATCTTCATAAGTTAATGATGCATCTTTATAAATTCGGTGCAAATGTGTTTTCATGGACTCCTGCCTGATTTCCCCGAAATGAGGAGCTCTAGGTGGTATGAAATACCATTGAATACCTTGATCATTACTATAGAATTTAATTTTTGACTGAAGGTCTTCTGATTTGCAAAATTTGTCTAATTCAGTTAATTCTCTATTTACCCTTACGAAATTGCTACCGTTATCTGAATAAATGTTGTTTGGTCGACCTCTTCGAGAGGTGAAGCGTCTTAATGCAGCTAGAAAATACTCCCCAGTGAGATCACCAACTAGTTCTAAATGAATTGCCTTGGTGCTGAAGCATACAAACAACGCAATATACGCCTTCCCAATCTTGCTACCGCGACCGCGAAGGTGAAATGGGCCTGCAAAATCTACACCTGTGGTCAAAAATGAAACATTAGGTGTTACCCTATCTGTAGGCAAGTTTCCCATCTGTTGTTGGCTGAACACAGGTTTTGCACGAAAACAAGTAATGCAACTATGAACGATTTGGCGAGCTAATGTACGACCTGATATCGGCCAGTAATTGTCCCAATTTGATGCAAGTAGTGTTTGAGGTCCACAATGCAGTAAACGCTCATGCTCATATTTTAATATTAATTTTGTTAAGTGGTGTTTTGCTGGTAATAAAAGTGCATGTTTTTTCTCGAAATGATTGTTGGATTTTTGTATGCGTCCACCCACTCTTAACATGCTGTTGCAGTCTAAAAGTGGGGCCAACTGGAGTAGCCTACTTTTCTTGTCTACTGGTTTGCCCTTTCACAGGATCTTAATTTCACTATAAAATACTTCGTGTTGAGCTAATTTGACTATTGTTTGTAATGAACATGTGGTTTCTGATAACGTTAATGCTCCTGAAAGTTTCAAAGGGTGGCGGGTATTGTAAACAAATCTTAATATGTATGCTATTATCCTTTTTGCCCTAAGAATGCATGAAAAATTTTGAATAAATTTGACGTTGGTGATCGCTACCGATCCAACTGTAGGTAGTGGCCTTGTTTCTGGTAATATATCTATTTTAGCCTGCAAGTGAACTGATTTTGGCCACTTCGACTGATTGTCCTTTAGCCACGCAGGTCCTTGCCACCAAATTTCAAGATCTGATAATTGATTTGGGTTTACTCCACGAGATATTAGATCTGCTGGATTGTCTGCAGAGCCAACATGTCGCCAATTGCCAATACTTGTCATACTTTGTATTTGTGATACTCTATTTGCCACAAAGGTTTTCCATCTTTGTGGTGATGCGTTGAGCCAATGCAACACTATTGTGGAATCACACCAATATGTGCAACTATCTATTTCAATCTGCATTGCCTCTTGCACGTATATCATTAAATTTGCTAGTAGCACTGCTCCGCAGAGCTCTAACTTTGGAAGCGAAATGGATTTCAAAGGTGCTACTCGCGATTTGGCACATATTAAATGTGTTTCAACAGTACCAGAACTATTTTGCGATCGGATATAAATGCAAGCCCCATAGGCTGCTTCGGAGGCATCACAAAACCCATGAAATTGAATGTTGTTTGTATGTTTGCATAAAATAAAACGAGGAATATGTAGTGCGTTTATTACTGACAACTCTGACTTCAAACTAGACCAATTTGCATGTATCTTCCCCTTGACACAGTCATCCCATCCTAATCCCTCCTTCCACAATTGTTGCATGATAATTTTAGCCTTAATGATTATTGGACCCAACAAACCTAATGGGTCATATATCTGAGCAATTGCAGATAGGATAGTTCGCTTTGTGTGAGCATCAGCATTGGATGCTACTTCTACGCTGTATTGCAAGCTATCTTGTTCTGTATTCCATGACACACCTAACGTTTTAATTTCGTTATTTTTCCCTACTTGAATTATCCTTTCGCCTTCTTCTGCTGCATCTGATTTTATTACTTGATTTTTATTGGATGACCACTTTCTCAACTTAAAATGTGCTTGCTGTAGTATTGAACTGACTTCATGAAACACCTTCAACACATCCTCTACTGTATTGCCACCTGTTAACATGTCATCTATATAGAAGTCGTTCTCAATGATTTTACTAGCTTCTGGATATACTGATTTATTGTCATTAGCCAACTGTAGCAAACAACGAATAGCGAGGAATGGCGCTGATGCCGTCCCATACGTTACAGTATTTAATCTGTACACACACAATGGTTCACTTGAACTATCTCGCCAAAAGATTCTTAGTAAATCTCTTTGGTCTTCTGCAATGAGAATCTGCCTGTACATTTTCTCCACATCTGCTGTTATGACTATGGGATATTTACGAAATCATAGTATGATGGAAAGTAACTCATTTTGTATTGTTGGCCCTACTAATTGTATTTCATTCAATGATTTCTTTAAATTAGTTGTACACGATGCATCAAAAACTACTCTCAACTTTATTGTTTCACTGCTCTCCTTTATAACAGGATGGTGAGGTAAATAAAATGTGTTACAATTTTCCAATTCATTCTCTATTTTTGACATGTGTCCTAACTCTATGTATTCTCTAATAAACTCTGAATATTGATGTAGAAATGATGGATTTTTGACTAACTTTTGCTCCATGTTATAAAAACATCTAAGTGCTGCTGTTCGTGAATCACCTAAATCTATATTTGTTTTTAAAGGTATTCTAACAATAAAATGTCCTGATTGCGATCTAACTGTATTGTTAATAAAATGGTTTTCACATTCCAGTTCATCTGAGGTGTAATGTTTTGTTACGCTAATTTGTTCTATTTCCCAAAATTTTGAAATATTATCATTTATGTTGTTAAATTACTGTGTGCTACAAAGTGCTCTTGTTTTATGCAATGTTGTTGGACTATGTTCTATTTTACCTGAGACTACCCATCCTAATTTAGTTTCCTGCAAGATTGGACCTTGGTTCCCTAAGTTGATTTGGCCCCTACATAAAAGTTTGTAGAACCAATTCGCACCAAGTAACATGTCTGTACAATATCTGCAGGCTTGTTAAATGTGTTATCAGCTAATTGAATACTTTTTGGTATGTGGAATTTTGAAATATTTACTAAAGTGCATGGTAGTTTTTCAGTAATCTGTCGCAATACTAGGCAAGATACCTGCATAGGATGATTGTTATTGTTTGAATAAACCGTAATATCAACTGAAGATGAAACATTTGTACTGTTTTGACCTACTCCGATTACTTGCATATTGGTTGATTTGGTAGGCAACATTAACATTTTACACAAACGTTCAGTAATATATTTGGATTGTGACCCATTATCTAACAAAACCCTACAATCATGCAACTTAAACTTTTCATATACCTGTACACGAGCAGTGGAAAGAAAAACTTCTGAGATTCTTGAGTTAATTGCAGCAACATTTGAAATAGTATTACTAGCTGATTGTAATGTGTCTGATCCTAAGTGTAACAATGTATTGTGTTTTTTCTGACAGTGCTTGCAGCAATAACTCGATCTACAATCCCCAACAAAATGACCATCCCGAAAGCAATTTATACATAGTCTTAGTCTCTTCACTTCTGCTAATCTTGCTTGAGGCTGTAATTGTATAAATTGTGTGCATCTATATATGTTATGATTAGCATTGCAGAGTGGATAGAACGTCTGCACTCTACTTGCTACAAAACTAGCTGTTTTTGTTGGTTTTTGATACTTATTATTTAATGCTGATGATTGAGGTGGTTTTATGACTTCACCCCTTGCTTGAGATACTGACTCTAGAATTTCGGCTCTTGACTTTAGAAACTGCAGCAAACTATCAAGTGTGGGTAACTGACTCTGACTACTTTGAGATGATTCCCATTCTTTTCGAGTTGAAATATCTAATTTATTGGATAACATGAAGACCAATAAACTATCCCAATCTTCAACTGGCTGGCCAAGTGCCTTAAGTGCCCTAAAATGTTTGTTGGAGTTATCTAATAGTTGTCTCACCAACGTGTGAGACTCCTTAGTAACCACTTCCAATGCATATAATTGTTTTATGTGGCTAGTTACCATTAATCGTTTGTTTTCATACCGATCTTTGAGTAACTGCCATGAAACTGAATAATTATTTGCTGATACTTCTAAAGACTGTACAATTTGTGCTGCATACCCTTTCAAACATGACTTTAAATAATAAAATTTGTGTATGCTAGTTATCTCTGCATTACTATGAATTAATGCAGAAAATGTGTCAAAGAACTGATGCCATTCATCATATGACCCAGAGAATTGAGCCAATTTGATAGTTGGTAGTCTCACTGTGGAATGTGTTCCACTGCCCATGCTATTATTGTAACCAAATTGATTTGATTGTGGCACTGCTGCCCCTAACATTTGTAAAATAACTTCTGCTTGTGACAGAAGTTTAAAACAATGATTTTCGAATTGTTCTGTTTCCAATTCTGTATTAACATTACTATCATCTTCATTCTCTTCTAACGTTAAATTATCTATTTCGCTCTGAATGCGCTCAAATTCAGAAGGCAGATTTTCAATTTTATTTAACCGAATTTTCAATTCATTTCTTGAAATTTGTTGATTTTGTAAAAATGTTTCAAACCGCGTTAATTGGCCTTTCAACTGACCGCGTCGTTGTACTAGTTTTTTTTAACTCAGCCATGTTGCCGATTTATGTGATTATTTGAATATTGCACGAGATACAATTGTAATAAATGCAAAGATAAAAGGGAACGAGCAAACCTGATTGATAGAACTGTTGCGTGGATCTCGTATGCTTCCTTTGACTCTGATTCTTGGAACTGCTAATGCTGCTGTGGCGTCTGCAATTCCCTCGAGGGCACACCGTGCTGCTAATGGCGTCGGCGTGGGTGGTGTGTGTTTCCTTGTTACAGGGCTCTCCCGCGTTGTCGTCTGATACTTGTTATATCCGGTTCGAAGGACCAATGTTATATATCTGGCTAATTAAATCGACTTATTTAACTCCAGGGCGTAACTCCTGGGACATATACTGTTTTTATTGTTTGTTAAATAAATATTACAAAAATGGTTGATGGTACGTCTTACTAATACGGCGAGTCGAAGGGGATTTTTTTTTGTTTGTTTGTTTGGTGACAGGCCTAGGAGTGTAAAAATCTTCTAAAAGACGAATCCCCTCTCTGTGAGGGGAGACAGTGTCAGATTCTTACTGACTAAAAAGCACTCCTCCTGAAACATAGCGAAAACGTTTTATATATGGGTATCTCTATAAATGTGTGAAAAATTCGCGGGATGATTTGGATGTGGAATGGCCGTTTGGCCAGCCCCGGGGGGCTTCACGGTAGTTGGCCTATTCGCAATTTGTCCAGTTTTCACTGGGCAGCTTGCGAATATTTCAGGCCGAAGGATAGCTCAGAGTCTATGGTCCGGGGTGAATTGACAGTAAGTTCCAAACTATGTTTGCAACTGACTGAATCTCCACGGTCGTAGCGCCCTGAGCAATTCGGAGGGCAATATGAGCATCCAGGCGACGAAAACGTTCATCGCGTGGAATTTCAGGATCTATAAGGTCATTTAAAGTATAATGTGGAACGCTTGCCGATGGGGCTGGGATTGTCTGAGGGACTATAGATGTTGCCGGATGGGCAGAAGTTGTCGGTGGGACCGAGGTGGACTGGGGCATTGGCGGGCTTGCCTTAAGGGTAGTAGCGCGGGCGTAAGAGATACCCAGCCGGTTTGATGAGTCCGGTTGGGTTTTACGCTTGGGGAAGCTAGAGCATCCCCGATAATTGGCAGGGTGACTGCCGCCGCAATTTGCACAGGTAGCGGGACCTGTTTCACGAGTATGTGTACACACCGTGTGAGAGTGAGAGCCTGCGCATCTAACGCAGGCAAAATCACGTCGACAATTTGATGCGGAGTGACCAAACGTTTGGCATCGATGGCATTGCCCAACGTCTAATGATTTGCGTTTATGTTGCACCGTGACGCGGTGGAACGTAAAGATATTGGTGAGCTGGAAGATAGTTCTTCCAGCTGGGGTCTATGGTAATGTTAGCATTACCATTAAGAACACTCGGGAGTTGGACTTTTGGCCCATCTGGTGGGCCGAGATCGCGGGGAAACCCTGCATTTTGACGTCTTCCAGAACGTCTTCTGCAGATAAGGTTTCGGGAATGCCACGGAGAACTACGCGGAGGACTTTTTCGGAGGGTTGGGTGTAGTTGTGATATTTTGAACCCCTTTCTTCGAGGTATGACGTTAGGCGTTGGAAATCGTCGGGGGAAGCCGGGTGAAGACGCACCCCTTTAGCAGTGTTGACCGCTTTACTGATAGTAATTTCGCGAAGGATGAGTCCGTAGCTCTCTTTAGATTCAAGGACAAAGGGGGGAGGGGTTTTCCCTTTGGGCTGAAGGGTTGCAGAAACTGCGGGAACAGGTGCCGATATGGCCTCTGTTCTCGGCTGCTTTGCCGCTTTTTGTTGCGACTTCGGGAGTTGAAATGCCGCTTCGCGGGCTCCTACTAATTCGTCATCAGACGCAGCGCTAGTGGCAGTGGGCTCCCAGAAACGGGCTCGTTAGAAAGGGATTTGGGTTGGGTTGGGTTGTGCAGAATCGGACGGGGCAGAACCGGACGGGGGAGAACCGGAAGCGGCCACCTGGTTCGGCGTATAGCCTAAGGTTTTGCTTGCAGTTTCCTTTAACCGCTCTAATGTTTCTTTGAGAACCAAGTTCTCATTATGCAATCGCATTATAAGGGCAAACAATTCCTCATTGGGACAGTCGAGTGTGTCCTCGACGTCCATTTTGGAGATTGGTTAGCACGCACTTGATAAAATTATCCACTTACTATTTTCAGTGATGGTGTCAGCATCCTTCGACGGCTAGGCTTGGCAGCTGGGCTCGGAAGAAAACACGTCTGTCAGTCACGACAGTTCAACTCAGTATGTCGAAGGGGAGAGAGCGATGCTCGTTTTTCTTGAGGGTGCGTAGGCGGAATCCCCACTCTTCATCCAAGCGCGGCCTATGGCGGGTAATTTTGAATCATACCGGCGAAAACGTCTTAACATGGCAATCACTAACAGTGCATTCCAACATAACCCAAAAACAAAATAGAAATAAACATAACGCGCGCGCAGCTCCGCTCAGCTTAAAATAGCAAATAAAACAGTGCCGTCCTTAAAACAAAGCAACATGCCTAAAACAAGAAAACAAAACCAAAAGGGGAATAGCGACTCTGAAGAAGAGAATGGAAAATCAAGTGGAGAAAAGAACATTGATGAAATTGAATCTATAAGAGATATTAAAAGAGTGCTAGATAGAATAGAAAAAGCAATGGAATTTATGTCCAAACAATTTCACGAGTCACAGGAAGAAAATAAGAAATTATTTAAACTCCTAAAAGAGTCAGAAAAGGAAAACAAAGAAATTAAGAATAAAATCCCAATATTTTTCAATGATGAGTTAACTCCAAACAATACGAAACTCTTTTATGACGCAAGACAACTTAAAAAAACAAATGGATTCAAATTTGCATGGACGAGGGTAACATTTTCTTAAGAAGAAACACAGAAGACAACATTAAAAAATAAGATGCATGGATGACATAAAAGCTTTGAAATTACAACAGAAACAAACATTATAAATAAGAAAAATAATAAAAATAACATAACTAGAACTTCAATCAAATGAACCCAAAATTGAAACTAAAATCCATCTACTTACAAAACATAAGAAGCCTAAGAAATAAATTTGATCAAATACAAATTTTACCTTACATATACACAAACCTAGACTACATAGCACTGACAGAAACATGGTTATACCATAATGAAACATCCAACTATAGCATCAAAAGCTACAAAGCAGTTCATAACTGCAGGCAAAGCAGAGGAGGCGGAATAGCGCTCTACATAAAAAATGAAAAGAACTTCAAAATCTCATTAAATAAAACCATAAAAAACATCGAAATACTTAAGATATGGATAGAAGAAGACCAAACATATATTACGCTTATATACAAACCTCCTACCATAAAGAATAAAATACTTTTGCAAGTACTAAAATCAACTATATTGAATGGCAATGAATCAAATATAATATTAGGCGATTTCAATATTAACATCGCACAAATGAATAATTCAGTTATGGAATATAAGGAAATGATAGAAGAACAAGGATACGAAATAATGAATAAAATTGATAATGATAATCTTACAACAGTTAATTCAATTATAGATCACATCATTACAAATTGTAAACAAAAAAAAATTGAAAAAAATTGAAATTATATCAAGTGATTTATCGGACCACAATGCTATTTTAACAACATGGTTGCTAACTAATAAAACAAAAAATAAATATATACCAACTACAAAGATGAAAATTAATTATGATGCGATTAAAATTGGATTTAAACAAAACTTGGATAAAATCGACTCATTTGATAAATTAATAAAAATCTTAACCGATTTGACGAAACAAAATACAAAACAAACAACCTTCAAAACAAAGGAATGCAATGAATGGGTCAACTTGGAGATTGCGAACATAATAAAAGAGAGGAATTATTATTTTCACAGGCAGAAATTAAACCCAAATAATGAATTCCTAAAAAATAAATATAAACAACTGAAGAGAGAGGTACAAGTTAAAATTAAAATAAGAAAAAAAACATATTACAGCAAACGATTTGAAAACGCAAAAGGAAACACACTAAAAACGTGGCTCGAAGTAAATTCATTGCTAAACAGAAGAAAGAAAATGAAACAAGACCCAATAAAAATGAGAACTGATAATGACCAAACAACCTCTAACAATAATCGGGTCAGTAACATAATTAATAATTATTTCGCTAACATTGGAAGCATATTAGCAGAAAAGCAAGTAAATAGTGCATCAAACACTCCTTCAAACTTACAAACAATGCAAAATAAAACAAATATATGCACTGCGAAATCTTCATGAACAACAGAAGAGGAAATTAAAAAGATTATAGAAAATCTTAAGGAATGTTCAACTCCTGGCGTCGATAATATCACAAACAAGCTAGTCAAACAAATGAAGGATGAACTAACTCCGATTATACTTGATATAATAAATGATATATTACATGCTCTTTAAAAAAACCATAATAATCCCAATTTATAAAAATGGAGACAAATGCTTACCGGAGAATTACAGACCCATCGCCCTACTACCAATATTTTCAAACATCACCGAAAAAATATTACACAGAAGACTGATAGATCATCTAAATAAAAACAATTTGGTCTGTAAACATCAGTACGCATACCAAAACCAGTCAAGTACTACATCAGCCGCAACTGATATGATTTTAAATATACAAAAAATTTTGGATGAAGAAAACTATGCAACAGCCCTATTCGTGGATATGAAGAAAACGTTTGACACAGTCTCTAAAACAATTTTAATTCAGAAACTACGTAACGCAGAGATAGCTAACATAGAGATAAAAATATTTGAAACGTATCTGAAAAACAGAACACAACAAACACGAATAGGAAACATCGTAAGTGACACTGCCAATCCAGAATATGGAATTCCGCAAGGTGGTGTACTAGGGCCAATCCTCTAATATATATAAATGATATTGAAGAACTACAATTGAAAGGAAACCTATACCTATTTGCAGACGATACAGCGATTATATATAGTGGAACGACTGAAACTGAAATACAATCAAAAATCAGTAGTGACATAAACAAGCTATAAGAATGGTTCAACAAAAATCTTCTAACTATCAATGAAACCAAAACAAGCATACTGATTCTATCACATAAGAACAAAAAAACAATAAATATTAATGTAACAATAAACGAAACAAGAATAGAAATTAAACCATTTATAAAATACCTGGGACTTATTATATCGTCCGACCTCAAATAGGATGTACATATACGACAATTAAGGGAAAAAATGCAAACATAATAGGAGCACTGAAAACTGTACACAAATATCTACCCGACAACATAAAGAAGAGTGTATATCATGCGTTTTTCACGTCGAATATTAACTATTTAAGCAATATATGGGGCAACACAACAAAAGCTAACAAAAATAAGTTGCAAAGACAATAAAACAAATTATTGAAAATTCTTTACAACTTTCCACATCGAACACCATCCAAAAATATATACAACACTATTAATGAACAACTGTGACAGAGATAATAACCTTAAACCAAAACATACTAATACATAAAATCAAAACATGTACAATAGAAACAAACAACCACCTTGCAACAAACAAACAAGTTCATGACTATAATACAAGAAGAAAAAGTGACATTCATCCAATAAAGAATAAAACTAGCACCCTAAATAAAAGCCTTATCATAAACAACTCATTGGAATATAACAAACTACCTAAATATATTAAAGACATCAAGGACATCAAAAAATGTAAAAATGAGTGCAAAGAACATATAAAAAGTGAAAGGACGTAACAATTGACCATCTAACCAAACATCCAAGACAACGGACAATGGAAGCAGTTTCCGAAACCAAGCAGACGGACGAGCCCTTCACCGAGGAAGCTATGGTCCATTTGCTTGCAGGAAACATGATTTTTTAACAATCTGTATTACTTTTGTATATATTATTATATTTTAGTGGTATTAAAAAAAAATTAAAAAAAAAAAAATTATAATAAAAAATAAATAAATAAAGGGGGCGTAATTAATTAGTTCCGAATTGACACACTATTGAATAATGTCTCTGATTGAAATTCCCTAGTCTTAATGTTTATTCATTGTTTTGGTTTCTGAGTTTTTTACGTAATCTGTTCTTTTCATTAATGTGTGTTATGGTCTTTTTAGAATACCAACATGGGAATGAATTACTACTACTACAATAGGTTTTTGGTATAAATTGATCTATAGTATAGTTAAGACGTAATGTCAAAATGTCAGAATGCCAAAATGACAAACGTGTCAAAAATTTCCGGTGAAAATTTCAGCGAAGGAATCACAATCAACACAATGTGCGGCGCATAATAGGGCGCGGTCGCGAACATTCCACGGCGGGAAAATGGCACAACGCATCGCGACCAAATTTGGAAATAGGTTGAGAGGCCGCGCTCTGACGACTTTGCGTAAATTTGAGCAAAAACGGTTCACTAAAACAGGAGATTTCTCAATAATAGTGATTTCCTATTGCGCATATGGTAAATAATAAATAAATGAGATGCTTGCCGCATCATATACGTGAAGTCAACATTTTGTATATCTGAAATAATGTTTGAGTAGTCATTCCAAATATTAATATGCCTAGCTTAGGAATTACAATTCTGTCTTGTTTACAAGCCTAATCTGGGTGGAAAATATTGGTAAGTTTTGCCTAGCCACTTCAAATGCATAATACACCATTGTGTGGCGTCATTACCATGGAGAATTTTAATTTTAAATTTAAATTCTACAATGTCTTGTATATTATTTTATGTATAATATTAATAACATATACATTCACAATAAACAGTATGTTTGTTTACTATAGCAATTAGTAATAACAATTATTATTTATTTTTTACTTTTTGTATGGAATTGGAATCTAAAGTTACAAATTTATGTTTAGTGAGTTAATTGAATATGATAGTGAGTAGTTTTATTACTGTTATAACACAGAAGACGTTTTTCCGTAATACAGTAATTATTATATTATTTAATTTTAATTTAAAAGTAAACACGTTACACACATTTAGTTACAACATGTAAAATACATATTTACTACAAATTTTGTATCGGTTCATGATTTTAAAAATCCTAAAAACCTTGTTCGTATCACTGATTTGACTTTCCGTATTTGGCATACGTATTTATTCATTCTGAGTTGGATTGTTAGTGGTACTACATAATATTTCATAATCATCTCGTGAAAACATATGTAGGGTTCTCGGGTGTATATTGTAAGAATAGCGTCACTTTTGAATAAAAACAGCACAAGCAAAAACCGTTTAATGTAGTAAACTATTACAATACTAAGTAGACTTAAAAATATACAGTAGCTAAAGTAGATTATTCGTGAACACCAGGCGAAGGCTCGTCGGTAAGTCCAAAATTCGAATTATTTTCTAAGGTGGAGAGCGAATTCGAGCGAGTTCCAATTATTCCAAGTCCCACCAGCTGCAAGGGATTTTGTCATCATTTAATGGATGCTAATTAAGTGAAGTAATTAGAGTAGTTAATTAAATAAATAAATAAATGATGTAATGGAAGTCCTGGAATGTCACACCATGATTTACATAATTAACATACTACTCCAATTTACATACATAGATTAAACCATAATAATAATAATAATACAATTCTGTTTCGAATTATTTGTCGAAAGTAGAACAGTAAGGTGATTGCTGTGGTATTAGAAACATCTAAAATAATACTGTATGATTTCATTTACAATTTATTTAATGTTAATAGATATCAACAATAATAGGTGATTGCTGTGGCTGACACATGCATTCGACTGGTTAATTATAAAATTGAGGTGCATGTGTTAAGTAAGCGTTATCAATAATGTGTGGGAAAGCTGCATTCCGTCGTAGCATTTGGGTATAAGGTGGTGATTTAAGGTGATATATATCGGTGATAAACGTTGAGGGTCAACCGTGCATTCAGCATATCAGTATGTATTCTAAACGTTGGTAAGTGTAGTTGTAAAACAATCAGTTCAAAAAGTGTTAAATTTGATGAACTTGTACAGATATATTATTATTATAGTGTGTATACTAATGAGGATGGGTGTTACTGGATCACAGCTGTAGTAGATCGTCAGAGATTTCTGCACAGGATTAAAAAAACAGAACAAATTCTTAATAAGTTTTTATTGAAACATATAAAATGTATACATAATGATAAATAAATAAAAACTATTATAATAATAATATGTATGTGTTTTATATTCCTAATCAACATCACTCTTTCTAATCCAACTGTTGTGTGAAGAATCGAATCCAAGCCATTTAACAAGCAACATGTTACCATTGCGCTGTAAAACTTTTACCACTAAGTTTACATCCGGCTACTTCATTAGCTGTAGCTCCAGCTCATAAAATCCGTCGAGGATGGGGTGGCCAGTAGCATCTCAAAGATATATGTAGTAGGATTGGTGTGCTTAACTTGCTGTACCTTGAATATCTCATTAGTCCAATTAGGAGTGTAACCTTTATCAAATATTTGTCTATATTTGCTGATCCGAAATAATTACCCTTTTTAAATTTTGTTTTTTTCAATACAGTTATATTATTATTACTATAAACATTGTTTAATAAGAGTTTTTCAATTTTAAACGATACATCTACAGGTTTCAGTGCTATGTTTAGTAGTATTATATTTCAAAGCTATAGGCTGTAGTAATGATAACCATTTATTTCAACAACTAAATTCTTTCCACATCATTGCCTTTAGTGTTCGGTTTACTCTCTCAACAATAGATGCTTTCATGGTACTATAAGATGAATAATGATTTACACCTAATTTACTCATTAAAGCAATCACATTTTTGTTATAAAACTCTTTACCTTGATCTGTTTAAACCATTATGGAATACACGGCGGAATAAGAATTTTTCGCATAGCATTAGTAATTTCTAGGCCTGTCTTATTTTTAACTTGTTGAACCCAAACACATTTTGAAAACATATTAATAACTACTAATATATATTTAAAGCCACGATTTTCATGGGAATATGAAATCATTTGAACAAGATCGGCTTGATATAAATCATGTAACCCTTTAATTATTTTACCTCTAATAAAATTTCGACGTGCAGGCTTCTGTAATTCATCAACAATTTGTTTTTTAATATTAGTGGTCTTCATTATTGGATTGGATATTTAATTAGCAATTCAACACTCACAATGTTACCGATGCAGTTTGCTCTATCTACCGTTCTAAAGCAATCACATCACCATATTTTAATTCAAAATTTAGAAAGTACAATTAAATAAGTATATTCAGGGTATACTTGTATTGTTATGTACCCATATAATATGTTTTTAATTGATTGAATCTCCTGGTCTATATATTCTTTATTTTGATTTGAGCGTGACCAAACTTACCATGTGGGATGTCGTTTAATGAATGAACCGTAAATTGAAGTTCAATAAATTATATTTGCTTCTCTAAGTTCCTCAATAATACTATTAATTTAATTAGTATGGTAATTATTTCCAGCATAAGTTGAAGCCACTAATAACTTTAATCGTTCAACTATTGTTTCACATCATTTAGCTGATATTCATTTGGCCGTTTTTTAAATAATAATTCATATATACCAGGTATTCCAATATATTGCGTTCCATTAATGGTGAAATTATTTTCATCAAACTTCAATTTAGAATTACCAACATAAAACGAATCACTGATATCTTACTCCATACAATGAATCAAATTCATCCTGTGTATCACGTATTGTACCCTTAAAATATTTTCGGGGCATTTCAGCATATTCTTGCATATGTGCATGAAATTCATCCTCATCACCAATTTCAATGATTTCAGTAGGATCATTGACACCATCTTCAGTTGCGTCACTATCATCTGGGGTTGTAATAGTCAATCCATCCTCTCCACTTCAATTGCGCTTCTGCGCGTTCTACAAACATTATCTGAGGATTGTCAGCTGCTGGTTGGACGTGATTTCTTCAAATATCCAGGTGTCAAGGTCATCTGCGATACAGTTAGTTGTCGATTGGTTGCTGCCAATAAGCCATTATTGCCAGTCTGTACTTTAAATCACAAAGATATTCTGTCTGATATAGATGTGGGAGATATAGGTGAGATTACTCCATTATTGAGCCTACTTAACAACTATCGTAATATAATTCCGAAAGAAAATGCTGTAAGTTTGGTAACACATGGTCATCTATCCATTAGAATGAAGAAAGATACCATAATAAACTATCATCCGCATAGGTGGGTCGATTTACTCAACCTGAAAAAAACAAAATTATTATTATATATGTGTTAATAAAATACAAGTCTTATACACTTACCTCCACCCACACAACTACAAATTCTAATTCACGGTACCAGCCTATGCGGCGGGCACCGGACACCGACGGCAGGGGTTGTACCCGAGGAGGCCATTCGTCCTCCTCCAATGGTACTGGGCAAACTATTTTTACCCTATTCTAAAAATATATAAAAAACCAAGAATAAAATATAATACAATTACATTTCTAATTTAATAATTAATTCAAATTGAAATCCAAATATGTGACAACATGGTTGTTAATTTTGTAAACGAACTTACAAAAAAACCTCCAGTCAATTTGAGCCAGTCGAACCAAATCCACCTTCGGCCCTCGCAGTAGCAGACAAAGAAACAACGACTTCTTCAATCTCGGGATAGAAGATGCGTTCGCAAATAAGTTGAGCGATGCGATCCCCTTTTTTTACATAAAACGGTTGCTTGGCGTGATTAAAATGGACCACTTTCAAGATGCCTCTAAAATCCTCATCTACAACTCCGGCAGCAGCATCCACGAACTCAAAGATGCAACATTTGCGACGTTGAAGTGCCCTCTCATCACTTTAGTGGTCACTTGCGTTCGAACGCTCATATCGATAAGTGTGCGAAGGTGTCGCTGACAAACGTTGAGGGTGTATGTGCCTTGCAAACTGCGTTCAAAAACAGACTCGCTACGTACAAAGTGAAATTGGGCGATGATGATGTACAAGATTTAACGAGAGGACTGAGTGCGGTGCGTGGTAAGTTCGAGACCCTTTTACGTGATTCAATCTCTAAATTTATTTCTATTAAAGTAAACCTGGAAGCCTATGCTTTTTTTACGTTGTCTAATACAAATGTTTCCGAAGATCTGAAATCTTTCAATACAAAGTATCACATAGTTACTTCATCAACAGATATTGGTAGCATGTTTGAGGAAATGTGTGCGATAATTGTTAAGAAGAGTGAAGAGTTTCAGGAGCGCGATAGCGGGTGGGCGTTTCAGAAACTGTCACATCTATTAGTAAATATAAATAAGTACGTTCCCATCGGTGCACCAAGGTCTTTTATTGAATTACCTAGATCAATGCAAACTAAGCACGCTATTGTTAACGTGCAAAATTTTGATAATGCATGCTTTGCGTGGACGGTAATGGCTTCGCTTTTTCCTGTACAACAAAAGGCACAAAGAGTATCTTTATACCCTCCATACACTACTAGCTTAAATTTTGAGGGCATAGACTTTCCGGTGAAACTAAAAAACATTGATAAGTTTGAACATTTGAACAATATAAGTGTTAATGTATACGGATTGGATTATGATCATGTGAGTAAATCTTATGAAATTGTAGGGCCCCATCATTTGACAAAACAAAAACGAGACAAACACGTTAATATATTGTTGTTGGTGGACGGAGAAAATCAACATTATTGTTGGAGTCAGATTTCACAAAAAAAAAATAAAAAATTCTTTTGCGATGGGTGTCTAATAGCGTTCGGAACTGAGAGCAAGTTGCGCGATCACATGGCGCGGGATTGCAATCATATGTGTACAAAACTACCTTCCACTGATCCCATGCTAGATAAATTTGGAAAATTAAGTCCAGGAAATATTTTAGAATTTAATCAGTTTGAAAAAAAAATGAAAGTCCCTTTCGTTGTATACAGTGATTTTGAGTGCTTGCTACAACCAATCGCAACATGCAGCCCCAATTCTGACATTTCATCCACTGAGTTTACACATAGACATGTTCCATACAGTTTTGCATATTACATAAAATGTTCATTCGATGACACACTTTCCAAATTTGAGATGTATCGCGGTCGCGATTGCTCAAATGTTTTCGTACAACATTTGACTGCAGATGCGAAGCGTATTTATAACACGCATTTTAAACATGTAATGCCTATGCTGCCAGTAACCGATGCACAACATTTAGAGTATCAATTCGCGACTGTTTGTTTCATGTGTGAAAAACATTTGAGATATGTTGATAAGATTCGCGATCATTGTCACATCACGGGTCAGTTTAGAGGCGCTGCTCATTCTACATGTAATTTAAATTACAAAATTCCTAAATTTATACCAGTCTTCTGTCACAATATGAGCGGTTACGATGCCCACTTGTTTATTAAAGAACTCGCATTAGACGAAGAGAGCATTGACGTGATTCCTCAGACTAAGGAAAAATATATTTCGTTTTCGAAGAACGTGCCGGTTGACAGTTACAGATGCGAGCGCAGTGCAACAGACCGCAAAATTTACATGAAACTCAGATTCTTGGACTCTTATCGTTTTATGGCCTCCAGCATCGATAAGCTGAGTAAGAATGTTAAAACGAATCAATTTCGTGAAACGTCTAAATTTTTTCCAGATCAACCAGATTTCAAATTAATTACCAAAAAGGGGGTGTTTCCCTGCAGTTACGTTACGGATTACGATACACTTACTGCAACGACTTCACTGCCCCCTCGCAAAGATTTTTTTAATCACATGCTAAACATAGACATTAGTTAAGCAGATTATAATCACGCCCAGACTGTTTGGAATCATTTCGGTTGTAAAACTTTAGGCGATTACTCGGACATCTATGTAAAGACTGACGTACTTTTGCTCGCGGACATATTTGAAAATTTCCGAGATGTATGTAAAAAGGCATACGATCTTGATCCTGCTCATTTTTAGTCTAAATTAGTATTAGACTTTCATGATAAATCCAAGTACGTGATTCATTACCGCAATTTACAACAAGCGCTCGACCACGGGCTGGTCCTCCAGCAAGTCCATAGGGTTCTCGAGTTTACACAAAGTGCGTGGCTAAAGAAATACATTGTTCTTAACACCGAGATGCGTCAAGCCGCGACTAGTGACTTTGAGAAAGACTTTTATAAACTGATGAACAATGCCACGTTCGGCAAGACTCTTGAAGCGGTGGATAAGCGCGTTAACGTGCGGCTGTCAACGCATTGGAATGACCGCGGTCGCAAGCCCGGCGCCCGAACACTAATTGCTAAACCCAACTTCTTTTCTACATGTACTTGAAACCAAAGTATGGCAACAAGCTGCACTTCGCCTACGTGGACACTGACAGCCTAACGATGTTGATTGAGACGGAAGATCTGTATGAGGACATGAAATTGGATTTGGACAAATTCGACACATCAAACTTTGCCAGGGATAACGTATACGATATTCCACTTCAAAATAAGGGGATACCTGGTCTCATGAAAGATGAGAATGGTGGTAAGTTGATGTGGGAGTTTGTCGGGCTCCGTTCCAAGCTCTACTGCAACAACATCGAGGGTAAGCTAACGAAAAAGGTAAAGGGAATTAAAAAATATATTGTGCAGCAACAGATCGACGTCCAAGACTACCGGGATAGCCTGTACGAGGAGAAGATTTTCCTTCGCAAACAGTCAATTTTTCGCTCAATTCTGCACACCGTATACACACAGGACGTAACCAAGGTGGCGCTCTCGCCTCATGACACGAAACGTTACCTCATTCCCGGCGACGTTAAGACGCTTGCATGGGGCCACTACGCTATTCCCGAAACAGCTGCAGCAGCAGCAGCAGCAGCAGTAGTAGTAGTTAATGATACACATCTACCGGATAACTGTTGATAATGTTTGTTAATTTTAGAATAGTGTGTTGTTGGATATTTCTTCTATAAAAAAAACTATGTTACAGATGAACAACGTCAATGAAAATCAGGGGGAACAATTATCACCAACATCTTCAAGCCCCCCGCTGCCGCTGCCACAATCACCGCAGCCGCCGCCACCACCAACACCAACACCAACAACACCATTCACATCCACAAAATTACAGTGTATTAGGTACCGGTATGTTGAGAATTGGTACTACTCTATAGTAGTTTCTAATGCACAGCCAGTAAACTGTGACTTTCTCATAGACATGTGTGTGCGTTGTGCAAACAAAAATCCTGAACGAGGTGGGGCCAAGGTTATAGGACACGCTATTTATTTGCCCCACTGTGGCTGGTCTAAGCTAGTACGTAACTGCTACTTCTGTGACAGACCTCTATTCCGAGTGAGACGTACCTCAAAGTGTGCCCGGTGCTGGAAAACATTGCGCTGTAGACCTAAATATCCGATAGTGATTGAAAGACGCGAAGTTTTGCACGAAAGTTTTTGGAATAAATTATAATTTTCATTAAATTTGAGGACCAATGAATACTGACTCACTGTTGTTGGCGGAACGTGTTGCGAATATTGTGTCATATCACAATAAATATGGTCTAATGTGGTTGCGTGATGCAGATTTAGCACTCTTGCCGAAGAGTTATCTTCTGAATATAACACCTATTGAACTCTCGTCAATATGGACAAAACTACCACAGCATCTTCGCGAGGACGAGGATCTCCAGAAATCCAGAGTGTGTATGCTGCATGGAGAGTCAACAACAACAACAACAACAACAACAAGTGGCGACACTGTAGATACCTTCCAAGTGCGAATCAAAGATTGCGCAAAATGTATAAAAGGGGCAGTCAATAGTTAATTCAATTAGTTTGATGCTTACACGAAAAGTGCTAACAACAACATCAACAACAACTATAACCAAAGAACGATATACTTCAATATGAATCCTCCACTACTAACAATATCATATGTTGCTGTATTGTATGCATTATCCAGTAACTACCATACACCATCGTCACAAAATTTGTCAATAGTGCGTTATCGGCATGTACAAAGAGCGTTTGTTACGTTTTTTCACACGGACAATGCCGTGCTACTGTCACCGCAACAACAACAACAACAACAACAACAAGATGGATGGGAGGAGATGGAGATCAATATGACGCAACAGAACTATAACAAAACCTTTTTAAATTTTAAAATAAAAGAACACTTCGTAAACAATACCGTTCTGGAATTGCCTTGGATACAAACCATATGGAACCGAACGAAACTTATTAATAACAACAACAACAACAACAACAGCAGCATCAGCAACAACAACAGGGAATGCTCTATCAATTATATGATCATATTATTGTTTATAATAGGACTAACACATATTGTGTTATTTAGTTTATATTGGTACATGTATCTTTACCACAGTTATATGTTAATTAATAATAAAAATAACAATGAATAAAATGTATATTTATAATAAATACAACGATAGAAAACATTACACCCAAGAGTTGTGGGACTTGTCCAGGCCCAGCCACTTGATGTGCACTCGATTTCCCTTGCGTCGAAGAATCCGCTCGACCAGGTAGACATCGGAGAACTTGGCCTTTTGCAATTCCGGTTCGTAGAAGGCGCCGCTGATGGGTTGACCGCGAACATCTTCCAGCAAGTAGGTCACCGGCTGGGTGACTTGAACTTTTGCGATTTTGAACAATTCTGTTGTCCAACTCGGGGTGTAACCTTTGGCAAACAGTGATTTATACTTGCTTATGCGAACATGATCGCCCACCCTATAGCGGGTACGACCGGCAATTTTCAGGTGGCTGTAGACGGTGTTTAGGAGGAGACGCTCGTTCTTCTTCTTATCGGCGTCCAGAGGTCGCATCATGCCCAACGTGCTATGCTTGGTTGAATTATACGTAGTAGTGATTTCGTGCAAGTGATCAATCCAGTTGTGCGTTCCCCGTAAACTAAATCCTTTGTAGATTAAATTTTTTAGAGTTCTATTAACACGTTCCACTATTGAGGCCTTAATTACGCTAAATGTGGAGTACATGTTAATCGAATACTCTTGACACATCTTCTTAAAATGCACATTCCAAAACTCCTTTCCATCATCAACTTGTAAATTTTTGGGGGGTTTGCCAATACTTTCTAGTATTTTTGACATTTGTCCACTAACCTCAATACCAGTTTTAGTTTTCAACGCGGCCATCCAGACGCGCTTGCTGAAACAGTCGATCACCACCAACACGTATTTGTGTCCTTTGTTTGCGCGTGCATACGGAATGAATTCCATCAAGTCCGCTTGCATTAAATCGCGCAATCCTCGTAAAATTGTTCTACGTCGTGGGAATTTTTTCCGGGCCGGGGCATGTATTTCGTTGACAACCTGCTGCATTATATCTTCGAGGTCTTTCCCTTTTCTACAATTTTAGTCAGTTTGTCAATTTTATCGTTGATCTGCTTGACTAATAGTTTAATAGTTCTTTCAATATCAATCTCTGTTTTATCAATTATGTTATTTAAATAATCTTTAGTAGCACAGTTAAGAATCACTGAATCTACATATTCTTTGTTGGCACAATCCTAGGGCGACGTTGGAGCACGGAGATTTAGAACGCGCTTTTGTTGTACGTCATAGTTGCCGTGAGCATCAAGTTGAAATCCAACTCCGGCCGGTCCTCTAATTCCACTTTTACCGCTTTTATCTGCTGCGTGACGTCCAAACTTGTCAACATTCATTTTAATACTGTCGCTATGACTCTATTACTCCGGCTTCTTGTAGCTCCTCAACAATCGAAACAATCTCGTTTTGAACGGACGTGTTACCCGCCGCTTGAGCTGCGTATAAAAGTTTCAATCGGTCCACTAGTTCATTGATAGAGTCCCAATAGACGTACTCGATTCCTGTGCCCGAGATATTTTTCATTGCAGATCCGGCATAGGTCTGAGCTCTGGCTCGAGTCGTTGCGGCGGTAGTGGCGGTGGTTCGCGGTGGGAAAAAAGCTTTGACAATGTTTGTATACTTGTAGCCCCGTCGTGAAACTAATTTGCCACTTCCGTAATCTTGATGGTGTGCCTTTGTTTGTTTGAGTATTGCTTTGTATTCTTGCAAGTCCTGTGGTGTGTAGCTCATAGGGTGATTGAGAAAGAGTAACTGATAGAGACCCGCTGTACCGGGATAGATTTTATCCTGTAAGACAATATCATCATCATCGAAAGTAATGCTGGATGTGCCGAGCATCCATTTTTTTGTATCGGGATTAAAGCGAACGCCCGTTACGTAGTCCATTTCGCGGCCCTGAGAAACCAGCATATTTATGTACTTTCGCGGAAATTTTCCCAGAGAACGCATGTACTCGGTTCCCTCCTGTGTTGTATTAAGCATTTCATTTAAATCACTGTAATCGTTAATTGCGCTTGTTTCCGCGGAGGCAGCAGCGTCACTTGTATCCGCCGTTGTTATTTCGAAAACCTCATCGCTGGGATCCTCTAATTGAGCATCAGCCGCATCTTGTTCAATTAATTGATGAGGTTCGCTTCGTCGGCCGGGCCAGCGTGATGGTGGTTGTTCTTCTTCTTCTTCTTCTTCTTCTTTTTCCTCCTCCTCATCTTTTGGCTCCTGTTTAACTCCTTCTGTTTTCGTTTCAGTTTTAATCTTGGCAATCTGTCGAAGCGGCTCTACGAGATGGCGAAAGCCCGCCTCCATTAAGTGTTCATTTTGCAGACGATTCCGACGCAGAGCGAGAAACTTTTGTCTAACGATATTTCTCGTTTTTACAAGCTGTTTTTTAAGCCGCACTTCTTCAGCAGCAGCAGCAGTAGTGCCTACCTTTTTCTTTAACGACGACGACGACGACGACGACGATGATGATGATAATCGTGGCATGTTTGTGTTGTAAAAGAATGTTGAACACTGAACAGATACAGAAGTTACAAATGTATAAAACAGTCGAATCCCCTGCGATAGCGACCATCATTTACATCTCTATCCTTATTAATCACAAGAAAACCGTACTTGTTCTCTTTCCAACACTTGTTATACGCTTCTAAAAACTTTATGTACGTCATGTCACCGACAACATGATCTTGATACACATGTTTTAAATTGAGTTCATCCTGTTTGAATAGAACCACCAAGTGTGCGTTGTCACGGATCAGGTGTTTGGGAATGCGTGTATATGTTTGGCACAAGTAGAAGCATTCCACGGAGCTGTGTCGTCCCATGCTAAAGTAGTCCCGGATCACGCTTTGCGGTGAACAACAAACATCGTTAAAGATAAAAATTGAGTTGGGTTTTGCTCTGGATGGTTGTAGTATTTCATCAGAATCGGTGTATTGATAGTAACATAAACCTTTTACTTTGCCACACACTTGTTTAAGGTATACATACTTTGGTTGCTGTAACGATTTGGAGTATACGTAGATATTTTCAAAGCTTAAACCGTTAACGTTCTCCAGCAGACTTAACATCACATTTGTTTTGCCGCAGTTTGATGGACCGCTTATAATGCAACGTATCGATTGTGGCAGCAGCTTACCATGCTTCCGACTACTCGTACTCATGGCTGCACGTGTCGATATTGTAAGATCATGGTTTTTAACTTCAAACTTCTCGCATTGTTTTACTATTCTCATTTTATATCGATGCGTGTGTATGTGTGTGCATGTGTGGACGAGCCTATAAATAGCAGGACACTAACATCTTTGAGCGTATAATGGGTATTATTACTCCTAAGAGACGTAACGTTACCACTATTGCCGGTGGTGGACTGGTCAACAGTCTTATCGACAAATTACCTGTAGAACTACATCTTCCGGGCGGCTATCAGTACTGTGGGCCGGGTACGAAGCTAAGGAAGCGCTTGGCCAGAGGCGACACCGGAATAAATCCGTTAGACGCGACGTGCAAGGAGCACGTACCGCTGTCAGGGGCGTTAAAGGTGGAAAGAAACGGATCAGGCTGCCGCGCATTATTCCGATTCCCAAGTCCGGCGGCTTTTTGCCGTTCCTCTTGCCACTGTTTGCGGGACTCTCGGCGCTGGGCGAGCTGGCCGGAGGTGCGGCCGGCATTGCAAAGGCCGTGTCCAGCGCAAAGAATGCGCGAGAACAGTTGGCCGAAGCGCAGCGCCACAACAAAACCCTAGAGGCAATCGCTATGGGCAAAGGATTATACTTGAAACCATACAAATTGGGATTGGCCTTGCATGTTCCGATGTCAAAAAACTAGTGAGCTTGCCGCACCGACCGCTCACCAACATTGATTTGTGGCGGTACGCAGAAACGCTCAAGATACCATACTTTCGGGGAGTTTATATGCGTGATGCGCTGCCACCAGGTGGGCCAAGGATGAATGAAAGCGGCATCGTTAATTTAGACACAAGTCAGGGAATCGGTACTCACTGGTGTGCTTACAAAAAACGCCGTGAACGGGTTATATGGTTTGATAGTTTTGGTAATCTGCCGCCGCCGCGAGAAGTTATTCGCTATTTTTGCAAGTGTTTAATTACTTATAACCATGAATCATATCAATCGTTCAACACGTACATCTGTGGTCATTTGTGTCTAGAGTTTCTTAGCGATAACAACAAAAAAATATCATCAGCATGTCACTGACATTCACACTATCTGGAACAGACAGTACATTGACTGGGTCCTACTTTCCTCCAGTAGAGCTTGAAGCAAACCATAAATATGCTTTGGGTCTCATCAGCTTTAATTCCTACAACACAATACCGAACGTGGACAAGAAATTATTCTACTACGGAAACAACGAACGGCTGAAAATTCCGACCGGCTCTTACGAGATAACAGATTTGGAACAATACTTGCAGAAACATTTAGGTGGTCCTGATGTAATTACGCTCAAACCTAACAATAACACACTAAAGTGTGAGATATTGTGCAAGTATGCGGTGGATTTTGGTCCGAACGACTCGTTGCATCAGCTACTGGGCTTCTCACAGAGGACACTTGCTGCTAATACACCCCATCATTCTGATCTTCCAGTGAAAATTATCAAAGTTACAACGATTCGCATAGATAGTAATATAACGGCGGGGGCATATCGAAACGACAGTCTAATGCATACCATCCACGAGTTTGCGCCAAACGTTGCTCCCGGCTTTGCCATAAAGGAACAGCCTGCTCACATCATCTATTTACCCGTCAACGTTCGCACAATTAACAACATATCGCTGAAGGTGCTCGATCAGGACGGAGAAGAGATTAATTTTCGAAACGAACTTATCGAAATTCGTTTAGAGTTGTAACAAAAGGAATAAATTTTCTGCAGCAGGAGCAGCAGCAACAGCCAACTTCACATCATGAGGAGCGTACCTACTCCTCCTCCTCCACCTATAAAAAGAAGACAGGCCGAGTTAACCGACCATTAAGGCGACAGTCGTCACATCACCGCCGCCGCCGTGAGACGTTAACGGCTGATAACGTTTTATTTTTACGATCTATTGGTCTAAAAGTTATACAACGTCAACATGACAGACAATAAGTTAAACGTATACAGCAAAGTAGTGTTTGATGAGGATATTTCAAATATAGACACACACACTTATCAACCGTATGCTACTACTACATTCAACTATAATGACGAAATTCGTATACCACTTCAAGCACAGGACATATACACTTGGCCACACGAAAGCTATCTTTATTTGGAAGGAACCTTCAAAACAACGGACAAAGATTATAAGTTGGTGAATAATGCATTTGCTTTCTTGTTTGATCAAATTCGATACGAGATCAACGGTGTTGAAGTTGATATTGTGCGAAATGTGGGCATTACAAGTACCATAAAAGGACTCGTATCTCTGAGCCACTTAGCAAGCAGATATGAGGGTGCGGGATGGAGCCCAGAACAACCACCAGCCGTCAGCAAGACATGGAAAAGACCACCAGCATTGGAATTTGAACAATCGTTTACGGTTTGTTTGCCATTGCAAATGTTGCTTGGTTTTGAGAGATGTACAAGAAAATCTTAATCAACTGTAAACAGGAGATATTTCTACTGCGAGCTCGTAACGATCACAATGTGTTCAATGGAAAGGATGGAACGGTTGTTTTACAGAAACTAGAATGGCACATGCCACATGTGTCCGTTAGTGATCCGATAAAGTTGAAAATGCTTCACTCCCTGCACGCTGAACGTGTCATACGAATTCCGTACCGTCGTTGGGAATTACATGAATTACCTGCTTTGAAGGCCAATGCTTCCGACAAATGGGCCATACGAACATCTACACAATTAGAGAAACCTAGATATGTCATAATTGCGTTTCAAACTAACAGACAAAACACTGTTAACGCAGACGCTTCACGTTTCGATCATGCAAATTTGCGAAATTATAAACTTTTCCTAAATTCAGACAGTTATCCGTATAACAAGCAAGATTTGGATTTTAGCCTTGGTCGCTATGGGATAGCTTATCATGGATACAAAAGTTTTCAAAGCAGCTACTACGGTAATGGCAAAGACAATGATCCGTTAATAAGCAATGCAACTTTTTGTGACTGCCCCCTCTTTGTCATTAACTGCAACTATCAGAAGGAGACCGTAAAATCTTCGACAGTGGATATTCAACTCGAGTTAGAGGCAGTCACAAAGTTTCCCGAAGCTACCGTTGCCTACTGTTTAATTGTGCACGACTCACTCATCGAATACAATCCAGTGACCGGGCTAGTTAATAAAATAGTTTAAAATGATTGTCATCGACATGCAAGGATTCTGCATTAGTGGGGGTCGTGAATTTTATCCGAAAGAGCTCGCCGCCTTCGATGGAAAACGAATGGCACACTATCTATTCCAAGCTCCATGCTCATTTACCCAACTTAGTGTAGATGATAAGAAAAGGGTGAGATGGTTGGAACAAAATTACCACGGTCTACGGTGGTCTTCTCGGGGATATGTGAATCTTACCGACGTCGGCGATATCTTAAGAACTCTTCTACATAATAATGATACATCGAATAGCTGTGATGAGCCTAACGTCATTCATGTAAAAGGACCAATGAAGGCCGAATTTCTTAGAAAGTATTTGCCGGCGGTCAACGTGTGTGAATACACGGAGGATGCACAACCTTCGCTCAGACATTTTCATAATAAACCGGATACCGCACATCCACAGCGCGCAGCCATCTCTTCGCCCGGCATCTCTTCGCCCGACATCCCCTCGTCCCGCATACGGGTATTTAAGCGCCCCGTTCGCTAATAATAAGTAACTTTTTCTGTGCGAACGCCGGAAAGGTAAGAACCCTAGTGAGCGAATGCCACTTCACCCGACCGACCCGTCCGTCCCGTCTTATGCGCGCAAAGCCGTAAGTCCCGTGTGTGCGTACGCCGCATCTCCTAAGCCTGAGCGCGGAAGCCTTAGCCCAACAATTATCATTTTCCGAATTACCACTTTAGTTTCCATTTTTTTAAAGAGTTTATTTTATTTTATATATGTAGTTATGTTCCGACAATATATTTTTATTTCTTTTCTTACAATATAGCTTTTGTTTATTTACTTTCTTGTTTACCCAAACATTCACCCTGGATAAACGACGTGATACCGACCTGGGGTTATACGTCCTCGTTCATAGAAGATAAGGACACTCTGGAAACCGACCCAAGTACAAGCCCAACCATACCTAGTTCGCCCGAAGCCGCTAAAAGAGGAATGTCGAACTTAGCTCTATGTGATATGATACGAAAATGGGCTATTCAATTCGATGGAGCATCCGACCCGATAAGTTTTGTAGAAAGAGTAGAAGAACTTCAGCTATGTAATGGGATCGAAGACGAACAACTCTTTGTGGCGCTCCCCAACCTCCTTCGCGGATCAGCACTTCTCTGGTTCCGAAACAACCGAGGCACATGGAGTAGTTGGGATGACTTCATCGTAGATTTTAAAGCGTTCTACTTTCCCGCAGACTATGAGCTGGTACTGGAAGAACAAATCAGGAACCGCAAGCAGCGTATTAATGAGAATGGAAAAGACTACGTCCTCAATCTGCAAACGCTATTACGGCGACATGGGCAAATAGGGGCAAGTCAGCAACTACACTGTCTTTACAAGAACCTACGACCCGAATACCGACAGTCTATTCGTAAAACGGACGTAACAAGTATTGCCGAACTCCTTAAGGCTATCTGTGAATACGAGCAGCTACAAAAAGAATTGCTAGCAGCAACCCCATCGCAACGTAATACAGCATGGTCGGCTCAGAAAGCCCAGGCACTTGCAACAACCGCTACAGTGCGATGTTGGCGATGTGGTGAAGAGGGCCACGTAAGAACTCAATGTAAGAATCCGGCTAAGTTATTCTGTTCTCGATGTGGAACACAGGGAGTCATGTCGAGAGATTGCAGATGCCCGTATTCGGGAAACGCAGCTCGGGGTGGCCAGAACTAAGACAGCGGCATCCACCCATCCGAGACACCCAAGACCGCCGACCGTTTATTAATATAGAATATAGAAAGAAAGCCAGACTCGCCGACGGAAGTCTGGTAGCCATCCAACGCAGATATTTAGTGGATTGGAAGTTCAACAACAGGATACTTCAAAACTGGTTCGACACTATCCCTTCTCTATCGACGTCGATAATAATAGGGATGGATATTTTAGCCGAATATAATGCTGTTATCGAGACAGGAGTTAATCTCATGTAGTCCGTTTCCGAAAAGAACTACCGTCCCCCGAGCTAGCTACCGTCCTTCCACTTACTACAATAAATCCGACCGCCATCTCCGAAAACCCGTCACCGAAATCAAAGCCGTTCGTTCCAAGTTCCGCCGCTACCGAAGATATAACCATGAAACCACCACCAAAGGCCGTCTCGGATTTTCCCCTAAATCAAAAAGAAGCCCAGCGTCTGGATGAATTCATTGCCAAAGAACTAAGTAGTTTTCCGAAAAACTTCGTCACCAACCGCATCAGGCATAATATCCGGCTAACGGAAAACACAGTCCCAGTTAAACAACGGCACCGCCCATTAAATCCACTATTATTGGAAATCGTGAATTCAGAAGTCCAAGAAATGTTGGAGGATAACATTATAGAGCCATCATATAGTCCTTGGAGTTCCCCGCTTGTGTTAGTCAAAAAGAAGGATGGAGCATTTCGGTTCTGCATTGATTACCGCAAACTAAATTCATTGAGCATAAAAGATGCATATCCTCTACCACAAGTACAGGCGACGCCGGATAAGCTCGTAGAGGCAAGATACATCTCCACAATTGATCTGAAACAGGGCTACTGGCAGATACCGCTGACCGATACCAGTAAGCCACTCACAGCCTTCTCCGTACCAGGACGTGGCCTGTTTCAGTTCAAGGTGATGCCTTTTGGTTTGCATTCGGCACCAGCTACTTTCCAGCGACTTCTGGATTCAGTCATCGGGCCGGAGCTAGAACCATTTGCCTTTGCATACCTGGACGACATAGTGGTGGTGAGCCAAACACTCGAACAACATATATCTCACTTGAAGATAGTCTTTCAGAAACTTAGAGATGCAAAGTTAAGACCGAACCTGCAAAAATTCCATTTTGGAAAACGATCCCTGAGATATTTAGGACACGTTTTGAAGATTCCACCGCCACGAAACGTAAGGGAATTGAGAAGATTCCTAGGAATAATTTCGTGGTACAGACTAAATGCCCTCTTGAAGAAGAGAGCGAAATTTACGTGGGGTCCCGACCAATTGAAAGCTTTTGGTAAACTAAAAAACTGTTTAGTTAACGCTCCAATATTAGCTAGCCCGAACTTTCGAGTGCCGTTCATACTGCAAACCGACGCATCCGAAAACGGCCTAGGAGCCGCCCTGATACAGCGCCAGGAGAGTCAGGAACAAGTCATCGCCTACGCCCGTCGTTCATTATGTACAGCCGAAAAGAACTACTCCGTTACTGAAAAGGAGTGTCTAGCCATTGTTTGGGCTGTCCAGAGAATGAGGCCCTATATCGAAGGTTACAAGATCCATGTCAATACGGATCATCAATCATTAGCGTGGCTTCACTCACTGAAAAATCCCTCAGGACGCATAGCCCGATGGATTATGTTCCTACAACAGTTTGATTTTGATATCACCTACCGTAAAGGATCCTTAAATCTGCTTGCCGATACTCTCTCCCGCGAACCATTGGAAACCGCTGCCGATTCCCCCGAGCCGGATATTGTGGAATATTTGCCAAAGTTAGATTTGTGTGCGACGGACAAAATTCCCTCCTGCCAGCGGTACCAGGGCCTTTACGATAACGTGTGCAAAAATCCAAATAATTTTCCAGAATATAAGATCCAAGACGGCCACCTATATCGTCATTGGGTGGATCCCTCCGATTGGAAAGAAGACGTTCATGTTACCCAGTGGAAGTACTGCGTCCCGAAAGACGAACGTAGTAAAGTACTGGAGGATAATCACGACAGACCCAGAGCCGGACATCTGGGAATTGCCAAAACGATTATGCGGATATCTCAAAAATTTTATTGGCCGGGGATGAATCGGGATATCACCCGGTATGTGAGAAATTGCCGCTCATGCCAAACCTATAAACCGCTGCAACAAAAGCCCGCCGGATTGATGCAAGACCCGAGCATCCCTGGACCGTGGGAATGCGTGAGTATGAGACTTGATGGGCCCTTTTCCCTGGTCCGCAAGGGGTTTCCAATACTTGTTCGTCTGCCAGGACCGATTTACAAAGTGGGTGGAAGTAATTCCACTCCGTAAAGCCACCGCCGTAGCTGTCACAGATAATTTCTTCAATTCTATAGTTTGCCGCTTTGGAACCCCGAGGACCATTATATGTGACAATGGAACGCAGTTTACAGGCAGAAATTTTAAACAATTGGCGACAAAGCTCTCCATAAATGTCCGATATACCCCACCATACTCTCCGCAGGGCAATCCAGTGGAGAGGGCTAACAGAACCCTCAAAACCATCCTCGCTCAGTTTACCGGAGACAACCACCGTAACTGGGACACCCACGTTCCCGAAATACGGATGGCTCTAAACTCCGCAAAACAGGACTCTACGGGTTTCTCCCCCGCCTTCCTTAACTTTGGACGAGAGCTCCGCCTGCCGCTTGGTTCCGAAATGCCGGAGTTCAACAAGGAGTCTGCGAGAACTTCCCCTAAAGAGTCGTTCGCGAAACTATCAGAGACGTTGGAACTCGTACGACTGAACATCGCCCGCGCCCAAGGATCCCAACGTCGTAATTATAATTTGAGGCGACGAGACTGGAGGTGCCATGTCGGTGATCGGGTCTTCAGGAAAGAGCATCACCTGTCCGACGCTAGGGAAGGATTTGCAGCCAAGTTGGCTCCGAAATTTGCCGGACCGTATACCATAACCAAAGTTTGGTCACCGGTCGTCTATTCGCTAGGAGGCGACGACTCTTCTATCATAAAGAAAATTCACGTCAAAGACTTAAAGCCCACTTATGTAGACGATGACAATTAGTCTTTCTTTTGTAGACTACAATGGTACACTACAGCCCTGTCCCAGCGCTCTTGTCACCGCTACCAACCACTCCTGACCGGACGGTGCCCAATGATGCACTACAGGAGCGATTGCTGCAGCTGTTCGGCCCGTCTCCGGAAGCTGCAAGCCCTATACTGTGGTTGGAGACGTCCCCCATATCATTGCCCCGAACACCGCAAGGCCTACCGGTGACCCCGCGGACTCCAGAGCACCTGAAGGTCCATAAACCGAGAGGCCAACCGCCAGCAATCGTCCCCCAGTCACCCTTGCCGGACTCTCACGTCAGCCTCCCGTAAGCCCACGTCACCCCGTTGGACCTGCAACCGCGAGTGCGCGATTTTGTGCCGGGCCTTTATAGTGCGAGACGCCCAGACGGTGTCCCATTGGGAAAGCGGATGCGCGTGTTAGCCCCAGATGGCCAGCGAGTCACGATCAAGAAGAATGCCCGTAGCAAGTCTTAGAAAAAAAAGAGAAAATCTTTTTCTTTTTTTTCGTAAGTACGGGGAGTGTGACGAGAACCGCGTTCTCGGGGCGGCGAACGTTCCGCGATGAGCGCAGAAGGCATATGTTACCGCACATCCACAGCGCGCAGCCATCTCTTCGCCCGGCATCTCTTCGCCCGACATCCCCTCGTCCCGCATACGGGTATTTAAGCGCCCCGTTCGCTAATAATAAGTAACTTTTTCTGTGCGAACGCCGGAAAGGTAAGAACCCTAGTGAGCGAATGCCACTTCACCCGACCGACCCGTCCGTCCCGTCTTATGCGCGCAAAGCCGTAAGTCCCGTGTGTGCGTACGCCGCATCTCCTAAGCCTGAGCGCGGAAGCCTTAGCCCAACAATTATCATTTTCCGAATTACCACTTTAGTTTCCATTTTTTTAAAGAGTTTATTTTATTTTATATATGTAGTTATTTTCCGACAATATATTTTTATTTCTTTTCTTACAATATAGCTTTTGTTTATTTACTTTCTTGTTTACCCAAACATTCACCCTGGATAAACGACGTGATACCCGGAGGTAAGCAAGTGACCGTGGCGCCCGAGCACACCGTCACCAATTTGGCGTCACAATCGCTTCCACATTTTTCTTTGATTTTTTCTTCTATTCTCTCTTTCTTCTATTGCCTTAAAAGCTTGTATTCATACTTTTAATGCTACAGGATCAACTTTGCTTTTAATTATCAGCCTAACGGTTTCTGCATTCTGTTCGTCTGTTGTTTTAACAAACAACTTATACTTCTTTTCTTCTTTCACATTTTGTTGTATTCCTTTCAATGTGATTTGCGCTTGTGCTTTGTTTGTTTTTAATTGTCGGTTAATTCCGTAACCTTTGCTTCTGTGTCGTCCAGTTCCTTATTTATCGAGTTATAACATTTCCTCACAGTTCGTGCAGAAGTGAAGTGTTTTAAATTGTTTCATAAATAACCGGGCACATCTAATAACTTTTCTAACGCTCTTTCGAAGAGCACATGTACGTCGTCGGTCATGTTGAACAACACACGAGTGTGTGATTGTTTATATATATATATATATATATATATATATATATATATATATATATATATATATATATATATAAACCATGTTTATTAGACTATTGACCCTTCACGGGTCTTTCTGGCTATGTGTGTACACATTTCGTTTTTCAAAAGTATAAAATAATACAAATAAATATTCCCTTAATACTTAACACAATAAAAGTAAACCTAAACTGAAGTATGTTGAAAAAATAATAATAATAACAAATTTAAGAATGAATGATAAATAAATATAATAAATAATACTTAATGCTAAAAATAATATTCGTAGAGTGTCTGTGTCGGGTGTTTATTTTTGTTGCTCTGTAATGTCGTTTTATACATAAATTATCAAATATCGTCCTGTTTGCTTCTTTTTGCTTAAATTTTGTTCGTAGTCGTTTCAGTCTCTGTTGAATAGGGATTAGTCCAGTGGTGTTGTATAAGTCTGTGTTTGAAATATTGTGTAGATTGTTGTTCGGGTGTGTAAGTTTAGTAATCAGTCTCAAAGTCTTTCGTTCGGTAATCTCCGTCATTTTTTTGCACTTGTCGCGAGTGTTTTTGAATAATATCTGTCCATAGTCAATAAGTGGCTTGCAGATGGTTTTATAAATCATTGTTGCGGTCTTGATGGAGATGCCCCTGCTCCCATACGTCAAACATCTAAAATTCTTAGCCCGTTTGATTACTTCAGCTCTTGTTTTCGTTAAATGTTTGTCAAATTTATGTTTATTGTCAATTGTTATGTTTAGATATTTTATCGCCGTTGTCGGTTTTAAGTTTATTCCGTAAATGTTAATACTAGGCCAGTTTTCTGTAATGTTGTGGTTAGTTATCAGAAACTGGCACTTTGAAGGGTTGGGTTTAAGCCCCCACTTAATAAACCATGTCATCGTATCGTCGGTGAGTGTAGGCGGTTTTTGTGTGTTATTAATGCACTATCGTCGGCGTACTGTAGTATTATTGCTGTAAGTTGACATGCTCTTTGTCTATTCTATTATGATTGTATATGTCGTGGCAATAAACATCATATAACAGAGGAGAGAGTGGTGAAGCTTGGGATAGTCCTTGTCTTGTGTAGAAAGTCTGAGAGTATGTATTTAGTTCGTACCTGTACTTGTCTGTGGATGGGGAAATTATGGATAATTTATACGAGGTATTGGGGTATTTTTACCATGTTCATTTTATATAACAATCCCTTAAGCCAAACGTTGTCGAATGCCTTGGTTATGTCCAGAAATAAGGCTGCTGTATGCTTTTTTTGTAGGTAAGTCACTTGCATGTTATTTGTCAATACATATAATGAGTATTGTCGAGTGTCCCGGCTTAAAACCGAATTGATATGTGGGGATTTTATCTTCTAATAGGTCTCATAACCTAATTTTGAGTATCTTTTCAAAGTTTTTTTCCTAGCACTGGTAAGAGTGAGATTGACCGGTAACTTTCAGGAGCTGTCTTGTCGAGTCCAGACTTGTGGATTGTGATTACCACACCTTGTTTCCATATAGTTGGATACGTTTGATTATGTAAACAATATTTGTAGATTTTGATTATATATTGGTGTATATTGGTGTCCGGGGGCGGTATATTTTCCTGTGTTTAGTACTGTGTAGTATTCCTCGTCTGTAATGTCTTGGGGTAGGATGTTGTTATTTGAAGTAAGATATTAATCGCACCAGCGACTAACCATGTCCAGGTGTTTATCGTCAAAATTGTGGTTTGCCTTTCAGTCCGTGTCCATCGTTTAGTGTTTCTATGTATATATTTTGTTTGTACCTCGATAATTTTTTCATATTTGTCCAGTATGATTTTCCTCCGTCTTGTTCGATTTCTTGGCATGTGTATTGTCTGTTCTGTATTGTAGTGTTAGTTTTTGTACGGTTTTTTTTGTGTTTGTTATATTCTGACTTTAGAATTCTTTCTTTCGTTTCTGTATAGCGTCTGTAGATTCTTCGTTTTTGTTTGATGAATGTTAAAATGAATTTTGGTAGTCTATTCTTATAGATCTTGTTAGTAATTGTCGTACTGTATTTATTTATAGTGGTCGTAAGTATGTCCTGGAATTTTGTGATTTGTTCTGTGTCTATAATAGTGGAGTTCTCTTCTGTTAAATAGTCCAGTATGTCCTTCTCAATGGCTTTGTGATGTCTTTTATCAATTTTCTGAGTAAATGTAGGCAGTGTTAGTGTAATTGTTACGTCTGTGTCTATTTTAAATCTTATTGCTATAGCGGTCTGAGCCAAGAGCCGGTGTCAAAGTAACGTTTAAAATGTTAGCGCTATGCAAACCTGTAGGTGCAACAAGCGAACTGGAAACTTCTAATAACAATTGAAAATTACAAACAATTGACTGTTGCAGTAGTTGCTTGTTGTCAGACTAGCTGATATTGGTTTAGTGCGGCACTTATGACATCTTGGACGGGTTGGAAATGCAAGAGATTATTTGACTTCATTCGGGGGAAACTCTCGTTTGTTAAATAGCTGCAGTTTGATATAAATTGTTGCAATTAACAAATAAGTGTTCTGTACAACATTGCAGCCAGTGCCGCTTAATTTGCACTTGTCCTCGGCAGGATACGAGGCGATATGGCGCTATGCGATCCCGTAACGGCTAGAAGCGAGCTGGAAGTCTGGCAGTCCTAGTAGACAATCTCCTGGAGAAGTTATCCGCAGAAGTTATCCACTGCCTAGGATATGTAGGCGACATTGCGAACGTCGTTAAAGGAAAATTCGCGGGAATAATCTCAGTATGCACACGAAGAACCCTGAATATAGAAGACAAATAGTGTAAGGAAGCCCGCAATAGTCAATTATATAAGAAGAAGAGTACTAACAGGTCTAAAACGCCTGACGCTTTAAGGTGTAGAAAATCTATTTTCATCAGGGATCAAATACTCAGGAGTCATCTTTGACATGAAAGTCACACATGAGCAAAACCACACAGAAAGATACACTAACCATAGGTAGATGCAGTAGCATGTGCGGGAAAACTGTTTCCTGAACCCCAAAAGGACCCAATGACTATACACTAAGGTAGTTAGACCCATGATATCATATGGGTATGGTGGCCCAATACTAAGCAAGCCAAAGCGGCCAAGCTCCTGAGCCGCACCCAAAAGCTTGCCTGCCTGAGAACAACAGGAGCTATGAAAACAACAATCATCGACGTAATAGAAGTCCTTCTGGACCTACCACCACTACACATCCTCATTGAAAATGTGGCAGGGCTTTTAAGCCACAGCTTACTTACAGCCAAACCCCCATAGGCAAACAGCACGGGACGAATTACCTAGAGCTGTATAACAAGCTGAGGGGAGATCGTATAATGGGCATGCCTCTAGACAGTACGATAACTAAATACAACTTAAATAGGGAATATGATGCCGTATCAAATTGCCTGCCCGTCAAAGCACCTTTTCCCTGGTTAACTGTCGGTTCAGATACAGTAGAAGGAACAGGAGCGTCAACCGAAAAGAACAATTGAAATTTATCAATAGGCCGGCGTACTAGGAGATTCTCGTGCGGTTGTTGAGGCGAGAGCGCGCACTCGAAGTATGGCGGCCGGACTCGGGGACGATCCGTCCTACCTGGCAATACACATCCGGTTTTCTTAGAAGTCACGCATTTCTCACAGGATGGCAGTACCTCAGCGGCGTTGGCTTTGGGTTTGAGTTCAGTTGAGACTTGGGTATATCTTGAACAAGCACCTTGTACTGAAAACCCTTCAAGCTAAACATAATAGGCGGGCCGCAAACCAACAACTATAGATAGGATGTAAATAAATATACAAAAGCAGTTTCGCCTCGATAACTTAACTTTATTTTGTTCTTATTTCTTTTAATCAAGTTATGGACGTGTGATTTAACCATTACACACGTCCGATTCGCTAAAGCCGGTTCCTGTTCAAGGGATGTCGTCTGCGAAATGCCTCTTTATTGCGGTCGATTCGTCAATGGACCAGGATTGACGTGGGACCATCCACCGTGTTGGCCTTGTTTTGCGAGGCGGCACATCTTCGCAATCCGGACTGTGAGTAGGCTAAACAACGCAAAAAGACCAATATCAAATAACAACAGACCTTTCCACTGGGAAGTAGATAATTGTACTCATCGGAACGATAAATAAATAAACGGACATGTGCCAATACACCAATGCACTGATTAAATTTACATTATTACTATAACATAACCACATGAACAACGCCGACGCAAATCCCGATTATTAGGCCTTTGTTGGGAACTCTATGACGATCATAGTGGTTAATTCGTTTTAGGAAACACTGTTATCTACGTGTACTTTGAGTTAAAATTAAACTTATTCTGCAATAGAGCTTCTGTCTCCGTGTGTGCTTCGATGCTCTGAGGGAGAGCTGGAGGGGAATCTAATAATGGTTAAATAATACAAATAGAATCTTCTAAATGATGTTGGGCTACCAGATACGGTTAAATAGAAAATAACGACGAATACACAGGTCTTGTTTGTGCGGCACCGGATTCCAAACCAGGATCGGCGGCCGTCCCTGACTGAGATGGACCTGCCACAATGGGGTCAATGATCAGCCCCACCTCTCCACCGTTTATGGCCGCGTCAGGCAGCCTGTAGTACTGTTTGTGGACATCCTTAATGTGCCCCAAAAAATTAGCTGTATTTTCCAGTTGCGTTTCGTTCATGGCTCTTCCTCGCTGGGAAGTCGCCAGCTGCTTCCGAAGTAGCGTGCTCTTCATTAGCTTAAGGTTTGGCACTCCCGTCTCCTCAGCCAGCCTGAGGTGATTTGGTCTGCACGTCTCGGGGCCTCCCCACCCTTGGCAAAAACATACGGGCTACTCTCCCTTAGTTTGGTCAGTGACCGTATCTCTGGCAGTAATAAATATTTTAGAATGGTCACATGTTCTAGCTTTACCAATACGGCCACTTTCCTGCCACGCTTGCCTTGCGACACCTTCTCTAGTTCTGACATATCGTGGAACGAAGAATATTTTATCTGTCTCGTCCGTCGGGAAAAGTCCGAGATCAGCATTCTTTGTACTTCCCCCATGCGGCGGCGGTTGTATTAGGAAAGCCAATATATTATTTAAAAGGTCGTCATAATGACGCTCACTGAATTAATTTGTAAGCATAGCATAGAGGGAGGATATCTTGTTGCCTAGATACATTTGAAAGTCGGATATAAGGCAATTTGACCTGCTTTTCGTATTTTCCTTAAAAAACCACGATATAAGATTTTGCCGTCTTATGATTGAAAATGCTTACTGTTCTTGAGGGCCAAGGTGGCCACTCTGCCGACCTTATTGTTCCAGGCTCTTTTCATTAGTATGCCAAAATCGGTAATCTTCTCACACAACTTTCCGGCCACCATGAAACGTATCTAAAAATATTGAATATTCTAGAAAGCATATGTACCATGCATGTATTACGTTGATTCTCTTACTACGGAGAGGATATAGGTTTTAATAAACAAACAATTGTAGGTTGTTAATTGTGTTCGTTTTTCTTGTTACCTACTAGGGTTTCGATTAACTAGTTATGATACAAGATGATTTAGTAAATTTGTTAATATTAATAAAGCTATGATAAATCGTCTGACCTCAGCGTAGTAGACAAGGTTATTTAACGCATGTCCAATATTTTTAGCTAATGACGGATTGCCGAACTACGTTTCCTCATTATAACCGCTTATATCATTGGTGGCACATGTGTGTACAGGTGCGCCTGTTTCACATGTCTCTTCAACAGCCGACTGCCATAATAGCAGATCAGCGGGTCTGCTTGGACAATGACGGATAAATTGTCTTCCGCCATTCTCGGGAAAACTTTCGTCCGAAGCTGTAGGGACGCATCCGTAGGCATGGTGGCCTCGTCCAGCAGGACGGCTGCTGCCGACTTCAGATGTCGATAGCGTATTCTATTGCAAATTTAGTTACTTACATATACATTTATATACGGTATAGCATAATCATTATACCGTTCCCCATCGTGAAGGCGTTGCATGTGGCGACGTAAAATGTCTCTCGTATATATTCCTTGCAGCTGGGGCAAGGCACTACCAGGCACTACCAATCGTCCGATGCTTGTGAATCATCTCACCATCGTGTGAGCACCGCAGATTATATTGCAAGATACCCTCTGCCCGTATCGAAGCTATAGCCTGTCTATAAGGAGTGCAGTTTAATTTATGCTAATAGGTGATATAAAACACTTACTTTCGGGTATTAGGGTCACCAAGTGCGACAACCTTGGGCTCGTCGCGGTGGCAAGTTTCGAGAGGCCGGGGAAGGTGTCACCTTTCGGCGGCAAAAAAGGCATGGGTAAGTTTTAAACTTACCCACTGCTCCTTGCACTTGCAATGGTACTGTAATATGAACATGTATCGATATATCAATCCTGACTCCAGTATGGTAAAAGGTTAACACTAAAGTAATAGTTTTATCCATTAGGCGAGAATGATACCTAGGCGCACGAAGTTACCTCTGTACAACAAACGGATGAAGCCCCTATATCAATAAATTAAGTATTAACTAAAACTACAGCTTCACATATGTGATAACATAACAAGTATGATTCGCCAATTATTTTACTCTTTGGGTCATTATTGAAATGTATCACTTACCATCTTTAAGTGCACGTTTGCGTTTGCGGCAACTGGCATACAAAATGCTTATTGCGTGCCAATTTGGCCTCCTCGTTGTATATGAGCTCCCTATTACGCGAAATGCGTAAGAGAATAGTTTCGCACTCCGATTGCAGCTTAGCCACTTTTGCCTTGTATACGGCAACAATTATTTTAAATACAACGAATGGTATAAAAAGCAAATTTAAAACAACTTACTATTTAAATAAAATAAGAATACCCAAAACTAAAACGTCAACTCAGACAAATCTACTAAAATACAAACCAAACATGATTCTATGCTACAAAAAAACTCAATAAAACTCTTTAAGCAATCCGAATCCGCGCCCTGCCTGCATTCGTCCTTTGAGGATCTCGTAATTCTATTTATAACATACTCCTGCCGCATTCCTACCAGCCCGCCAGACGTTTAGGGGCAAGCTACTTTTCTCTAACTCTGATTTTAGGGAAATTTCTTAGCGGACACCTACCTTTTAATATAACCTCTAAAAGCTGAAAGTGGGAAGCAGGTCGTAAAGCGAAAGCAACGATATACTATAAATATCATGTATTACAAGCAGGCAGACAAAAATAGATTGGTATTAGCACAGATATAAATATTCAAGCAACAGCTAAAATCAAACACACGATAATTACGTATAGTAAGTCGTGCAATGAAAACATAATTAATAAACCAAAATTGCAAAATATCAAGTCCACGAATCGATCTGTACAACTACTGAATAGAAGCAGCAACATATAATACAGTTAATTATCAACAGCAGCATTAACACTACAAGTAAGCTCGGATACATTCATTCAATAGTAGTCTATACAATTACTACAATATTCAGAATACTAGAAAAGTAAAGACGGTTATGTCAATTTCAATACAATCATAAACGTCATTGTTAAATCAACGTAACGGCAAGAATACATTAATAACATTAATAAACAATACCATAACTTTGAGTGCCTAGCCGAGTGGTAAGCCGCCGGACTAGTAACTTGCAACGAGGCAGACCCGAGTTCAAATCTGCGTTTCCCTTTATGCCGTTGGTACCGTCGGTCTTCTTCTTACGGGGGAATTTAAATTTTCTTTTTTTTAAATTGTGTACATACTATTTGATCTGTACCCAGATGCGGCTAACCAGACATGGCTCCTCCGTAAGGCATTTCGCTGACTTCTGTTTGTTGGGAACTATTCGTTGAGCTCACGTACTTGGCTGTGGTTCTCCGACAGCGGTCCCTGATCCAGACGGACCGGGCACAATGGGCTCGAGCATGTTGCCCATTTGTCCACTGTGGATAGCCTCGCCAGGGAGTCGGTGGTACTGCTTGTGGACTTCCAGCGTGTCCCATGAACGACGCGCAATTCGCTACCTTCACCTCGTTCAGATCCATCCTCTGCATGGACGTCGCCAGCTGCTTTCGAAGCACCGTACCCTTCATCACCGAACTCGGTACGCCAGCCTCCCAATTATCTGATCGGCACGTCTTGGCGCCTCACCACTGCTAGCGAATACATAGCGGCTATCTGTTTGCATCTTTGCAGCGTGATTCAATTTGATCAATACTGCCACTCTTCTGTCATGCTTCCCCGGGATGTAAACGTGTTCGAAACGAACTGCGGACTCCCTCTCAATTTGGGGCATGTTCTTAAACAATTCTGAGTTTTGGTCGCTGCTGGTCCTGCTGTTGAACTCTTCGACCAGCATCCCTGCATCTCTCCCGCGCGGCGCCGGTTAAATACAACTAAATACGCTAGTACGTTGTTTAATAACTCGTCGTACATGCGTTCATCGAATGTAGACTTTAATAACAAATACAATCGCGCAATATTTTCGAATGCATACGTCTGAAATGTATTCGTCACCGACGCCGTTGGGATGGTGACTTGGTTCGCGTACCTCCCTACGAAAGATCATTACGTTTTATACCATCTATTAAATTAATAAAACTTACGATTCCGTAGCGTTTGATTAGCCGCTCTAGCCACTCGCTGGGTCCAGGCTGGATTGAGCAGACTTAAGAAGTTGTCCAGTTGGACAGTTGGCTTTTCCTCTATGAGCCAACGTATCTAAAAAATGAAAAAACAATCTAGACAATATATAATCATTGACTAATAACCTACCAAGATGTTTAATGCACATGTAAAATTGTGACAGCGCCAGTTTGTTGGTGACGCGATCCGCGGGCAGAAGTACCAACCCTTCTGCCCGCGGATCCCTCTCTACCCCGCTACACCCCTTGCTTGTTTTTATGATGGCCGTGTGGTGCTGCCTCTCCCGGTCGACGATTATATTATTCCTACTTTGAATGTTCCCATTTATCCTGTATTAGTTAATACTTTGAGACAGGGTAATTTTCAGTTGGATTTTTATGTCGTATCAAACTGCTCTCCTCCATCAGCTGAGTTATAGTTGTCGCTGTCGCTAGGCATTTTATTTATTCGAATAAGTTATCATAGTTATGGGATTAAAATGTAGCAAGGATTTTATTAAATTGAAATGCTGTTCCGAATCTTTATTGTTAGCCAATGATAAAAAAATCGACCATACCGATTCCTATACTCAATTAAAAAACCACCATTCAGTGCCCATTCCTAATAGCTCCGTTGTGAATTGGATGATGTGATGAAACTGAAGAAAAGTTTGTTGATGATTGCATCATAGAAGGTGTTACCTATGAACCGAAAACGATATTTTGGAGGAAAAAGTAGAATCTTTAAAGAAGATAGTTATCAAGAAATCATGTTTATTAAACAGTGTTTGGAGGAGACATTTCTTTTAAAATGCTATATGGATTATGTGAAAACATTTGTTACATCAATGATGTAAAAGATAACAATATAAAAGTAATACAACTCTAATTTATTTTTTTAATTACACTACAATAATAATTTGGTATTTATTTTAACTGTATTACTTGTGTGTTGGGTCTTTTTCTCACTTTGGCTCAGGACGGCCCTGGAACAAGTAAAACATCGTTAGCCACTACAGTGACTAGTAAGCGAATCATCATATAAAATACACATAGTGGGGGTTTAGTCAATATCACACCAATTGGCCACATAATAGGAATGGCTTACTAGAACCAATTCCGGGGTTGCGCCTGCACGATTACTCCCCAGGATTAACATCCCTACTTTCACCATACAAGCCCAGGACACACCTTAGCGGTAAGGGTTATGGCGTGCCCAAGAGCGCATCTTGAAGCTCGCGCCCCTACTCGACAAGCCCCACATTGAACGCCCGTGTAATAACGTTGATTGAAATATAAATACCTCAATCAACGGTACTAATGATGTTAGACACTTACCAATAATTAAACAAATAGATGCTCACACACACAACTAATTTCTTGATTACACGGGAGCGAGTCAGAATGGCTTATGCGCAACTGTCGACTGCTGAGTACGCTACCACACCTACTGAGCAAGGGTAGGTAACTACCCCTAAAGCAACCCCGTGTCAAGGGTAGGTAACACCCCTAAAGCAACCCCGTGTCAACAGATGGCGAGGCAATTTAGTTTTTTTATAATAAAATAATATATCACATAACAGTCGACCATCCTGACATTACGAACGCCCCCGTTCGTCAAAACTCACATACTCGCTCACTCGCATTCAACTTACTATATTAGCTTAATCGTCTTCGCTGCTAGACGATGATAATTTTGCATGTGGTTGCCATCTCTTCAACTTTTCTGCTGCCTCTATTCCTCTGAAAGGAGCCCTGAGGCTTCGATGTGAACCTTTAATCTCTTCTACCACATACCTGTCGTTATCTAGCCTTTTGTTTATTTGGAACGGTCCTTTATACTTAGGAAGAAGTTTCTTACTCCCTTCCCCAAATCTGTGCTTGCTTGCCACCACAAAATCACCCGCAGAATAATTCTGCGGTCTCTTTCTTTTCTTGTCGAACCTCTGCCTCATGCGCTCTGCTTGATCTTTAATTCGTTCACTAGCCCTTCTCTCTTTATCCAGTTCATTGACTGGTCTGTTGGGCTGTACTTCAATAGTTAATATTGAATCGGCTGCATGTCTAGGCTTGTAACCCATTAGTAATTCACTGGGGGTCTTTAAAGTTACACTACTAACACAATTGTTCATGGAAAATTGTACAATTCCAAGATTCTTTTCCCAGTCTTCTTCCTTTTCAATAGTCGTAGATAAAGCAGACAATATGCAGCTATTGTAGCGCTCTATCTGTCCGTTAGCCCTTGGAGTAGCAGTAGCTGTTAAAATATGTTTTATTCCAGAATCGTTAATGTATTTATGGAATGCTTTTGATGTAAAAGCAGTTCCACGATCTGAGACAACTCTTGTCGGAACTCCGTAGGTTAGAAAAAGACTCTTCATTGCTCTAATCACCGGCAATGTACCAGTGTCTTTCGTTGCATAAAGAAATATAAATTGACCTAGGTGGTCTATGTGCAGTGTATGGAATGGCACCGTCACCTTCTCTATAGGATGTAAAAAATCTTCTTGCTTACCTCTCGTACTCTTGTGGTACGTACACGGTATACAATTATCAATATACTTTTGAACATATATTCTTATTTTCGGAAACCAATAAGTTTCCGTTAACTTTTTCATAGTCTTATCAAATCCAAAGTGACCAAACTGATCATGGTTAACTTGAACTACTTCTCTACGCATATTTTTCGGTACCACCCACAGTTTTTTATCACTTAATACTTTGTAAAGCCTGTTATCATTTATTTCATAATTTTTGTGTATCTGTCTTTCAAAATCGTCCTGTGCTTTTCTAGAAAGAATTTCATGGTATAGTTTAAGTTTCTTATCATTTAATTGTCCTGCCAAAATCCAATCTTCTGTTTCAATTCTCAGTACAATTAAATCATCCGTTATTTCTGGTTCTTCTACAGGATTTCGACTTAAAGCATCGACATGTAACATCCTATCGCCGGGGCGATATTTAATTTCGAAGGAAAATTCCTGTAAACTAAGCCACCATCTAGCTATACGCGGAAGCAAATCTTTCTTCGTACTACACGCTTTCACAGCATTACAATCTGTTATAACAGTAAAATGTATTCCCAGCAGATACACTCTAAAACGTCGCAAAGTTTCGACTACAGCCATTGTTTCGAGCTCATACGAGTGATATTTTGACTCTGCTGTGTTTGTTTGTCTACTAAAATAACTTATTGGCTGTAAGCGACCATTTGATCGCTCCTGTAATAAAATTCCAGCAATACCAAGCTGACTAGCATCAGTATGAACTTCTGTTCGTTTCGTAGGATTATATATTGCTAAGAGAGGTCTATTAATTAAAATCGATTTTAAAGTAGTGAATGATTGTTCTTCTTTCTCGGTCCATTGCCAAACTGAATCTTTTTTTAATAATCTTGTTAATGGTTGCGTTAGTATAGAATATTTTTCGACAAACCTTCGGAAAAATCCAGTCAACCCTAAAAATTGTCTAATCTGGTGTATGTTCTTTGGCTGAGGAAAATTCTCCACAGCTTTAATTTTATTGTTTCCTGGTTTAATTCCGTCTCCACTAATTTCAAAACCTAAAAAATCTATTTTATTTTTAAAGAAATGGCACTTTTTTGGGTTTAATGTCAAATTATTATCTCTGACTAGACCGAATACGGTTTCCAAATTTTGTAGACCCTCTTCAAAAGTTCCACATGGACATAGAATATCATCCAAATAGGCAGTCGCAATTTTCTCTTTTAGTTTTGACAACATTTTATTAATATAACGCTGAAATATGCTAGGTGCATTGGTCAGTCCAAATGGTACCCTATTAAATTCATATTTCCCTTCATAAGTTATAAAAGCCGTTTTCTCTTTAGAAGTTTCGGCAACAGGAATCTGGTAATACCCGGAGAATAAATCTAAAGTTGTATAATAAGAATACCCTTCTAATTGATCTAATTGGTCATCCATAAGTGGCAGAGGAAAACGATCTTTCTTAGTAACCTCATTTAATTTTCTAAAATCAACGCATAGTCCTTTATCCCCATTTGGTTTAGAAACCAAGATAATTGGAAACGAGTAAGGCGATTCAGAATCTCTAATTATTTCCGCCTCTTTGAGCGAGTCAGAATGGCTTATGCGCAACTGTCGACTGCTGAGTACGCGACCACACCTACTGAGCAAGGGTAGGTAACTACCCCTAAAGCAACCCCGTGTCAAGGGTAGGTAACTACCCCTAAAGCAACCCCGTGTCAACAGATGGCGAGGCAATTTAGTTTTTTTATAATAAAATAATATATCACATAACACATTGATATAAATCAAAATTATTCCATAAAAAAATGCCTTTGAGTGCCAAGGATTAGACAATTGTTCTTAGTCTATATTATAAATCTCCTGGCGATTACAAAATTTATTCGTAATAATTGTATTATTAAAGTATTATTTCCCGCAATTGCGACTATGCTTTCATTGATCTGAATATATAATCTAAAAAATCAAACAGTAGGTTGCAAGAATAAATAATTAGGAACGACAATTTGTATAATTGGTTGATAACTTTTAATTATAAAAAGTATTAATTATAATCAATACAGAGAACAACTTGGAGAATACATCTTTGCTAGTATATGCCTAATAATTGGATCGCGCGCCATATTTTAAATTCGATAAAAAAGAAATTTGTGAACAATTATTTGAGATTACATTACAGCCTCGAATGCTTGCTTGTGATCAAGGAGCAACACATCTTCCACATCTTCTTTTATGATTAACACTGATCGATCTATGCTTATTATCCACCACATTTATTTAAGTCACTAAGAAAGTACTTCAAATTATAAATTGACTTTCTTTATATGTGATCAACTAATTTCTTGAAATTAAATAGGTAATTAAAATTATTGTGTGAGTTGACAGGTGTATAGACAGCTCCGATATTTTACCGAAATATAGCGGCGTATCGAGTTGAAATATACACGACAGGTGAAAACAGCGACAAGAAACAGTGATACACAAGGAAAGTTAAAAAGTCGAGGGAAAGAGCGGTAAGTGAAAGTAAATAAAATAGAGAGTAGAGATTATTTGCATGAGGGGTCGACCCGTAAATAACCTCTGGCGCCGATAAAGGTGAGGAGTATATTGGGCGGCATATAGCGACGACAACAAAGGCAAGAATAGCAAATAAAAATAGCGCCAGGGCCAATGAATAAAAATAAAAGAGGTAGAGAAACGGATAGCGAGGACAAAGATATACAAAATCAGAAAGACACCGTTAGAAAAAACAAAAAAATACTGATATCACCAGCATCACAAAGAAGATTAGAAGAAACAGAAAAAAATTGCGGTGAAACGGTGAAACGAACATTGACAAAGATAAAATGAAAGAACTAAAACAAATGATTATAGAACTAATGAGGAAGATGGAAGAAAACGTGTCACAAATAAAACAGGAAATAAAAGAGATGAAGACCGAAATGAACAATAAGGAAGAAACATGGAAAGAAGAAAAGAGAACATTGGAAGTCAGAATAGAAAAACTAGAAAATAAAGCAGAAATTGAAGAGAAGAGAAGAAGAAAAAATAACATAGCAATAAGAGGTCTAGACAAGATAGATAACATAGAAGAGGTAAGATCACTCATCAAAGAGAAACTGGAAGTGGAGACAGGGGTTAACAAAATACAAAAAATAAACACAGGCCCAGAACGAAATATAATAATAGTGGAAATCCCAAGCTGGGAAGAAAAACAAAAAATAATCAAAGCAAAATATAAACTGAGAAATACAACGATATATATAGACGATGATCTAACGGAAGAGGAGAGAAAAATACAAAGAGAGATAAGAATCATAGCAAAATTGGAAAAAGAAAAAGGAAAACACGTAAAAATAGGATATAGAAAGATAATAGTAGACAATGAAATATACATATGGGATAAAAAGGAGAAAGGAGTCGTAGCCAAAGATAATGGGGTGAAAGTAACCAATCCAAAAAACTACTAGCAAAAGAGAAAACGGACGGAAGCAAAAATACAAAGAATACGAGGAAAGGGACAACGAACAAAGGAAAAAAGAACAAACACATAATAAATGGAAACAAAGAAAAGAGTACAGTAAAAGAAAGAGAAATATGGAAAATTGGGACTTGGAATATCAGGTGTATAACTGGCAAGGAAAAAGAGCTGGAAGAAGAATTTGAGAAAGCTGAACTAGATTTCTTAGTGGTAACAGAAACAAAAAAGAAGGGGAAGGGAGAGTACAAAATGGACAAGGAACATATATTCATATATAGCGGTGTAGATAACAATCGGAGAGCCGTAGCAGGGGTAGGATGTATAGTGCATAAAAAACTGAAATCGAATATATATATATATATATATATATATATATATATATATATATATATATATAAATGGGATGCAATTACGGAGAGGATTTTGTCTATCGAAGTTAGAGATCAAAGAAACGGCTATCATAAAACTATCATAGCAGTGTATGGACCAAACGAAGATGATGCTGCGTGCAACAAAGAAACATTCTGGGAGCAACTCAACGAAACAACAGAAAAAGCCAAAGGAGAAATGTACGTGGCGGGAGACTTCAACAGCAGAATTGGCAACGAAGTAAAAGATAATGACGCGATGAGAGGAATATATGGAGAAGGCGTACTCAACGAAAATGGTAAGAAAATGCTAGATTATTGTAGAATGAATAATCTAGTAATAACGAATACACTATTCAAACACAAGGACATACACAAATACATCAGGGAAGTGATAAGCAAGAACGAAAAATCTATAATAGACTATGTACTAGCAGAACAAGGGAAAAGGAGCAAAATAATAGACACAAGAGTAAAGAGAAGTTACGAAATTGGAAGTGATCACTATCTAGTAGAGACGAAAATAATCGAAGACTACCAAGATAGCGATAAAAAAGCAGAGACCAAATATAGCAATAAACTACAACAAGATAAGAACATACAAACTAAGGGAAAAAGAAATAGCAAAAATCTATAAAGAGAAAATAGAGGAGAAATTAGTAAAGGGTAACTATAGACAAGAAGTAGAGGAAATGTGGAATGAATTAAAGAAAAATATACTGGAGACAGCACAAGAGACATGTGGGACAAAGCAAAACACAAACAAGAAGCAGCAGACAGCATGGTGGTCGCAGGACATAAGAGAGAAAATAAAGGAAAAGAAAAAAGCATGGCAAAGATACCTAAATGACAAAAATAGTAAAAACTACGAAGAATACAGTTTAAAGAGGAAAATAGTAAAAGATAAGGTCCGAATAGCAAAGAGCAGGGAATGGGAAAAGTTCGGAGAGACAATGGAGAAAAATGCAAAGGAAAACCAAAAATTATTCTATAAAACACTAAAACTAAACAGAAAAGAAAAAGGACAAGAAGTAAATTATATACAAGACAATCAAGGAATATTGCTGAAGGACAACGAAAAAATACTGGAAAGATGGAAAGAATATTTTGAAGACTTACTATCACAAAATGGTATAAATGAACAGAAGACAAGAGACCAGAACGACTCGGAAGCAGATATAGAGATGATCAATGGAAAAGAAATACTAGAGATAATAAGGGAAATGAAAATAGGGAAATCACCAGGACAATACCAGATCACAACGGAAATGATTAAACATATGGGACCTGCAGGTAATGAAATACTACTAAAATTAATAAACGAAATATGGAGGACGAATAAAATACCCAGAGATTGGCAAGTATCGTTAATCGTACCGATACACAAGAAAGGCGATAAGACAAAATGTTCAAACTATAGGGGTATAACACTCATAAGCATAGGTATGAAGATCTTAGAAAAAACAATTAATAAAAGAATACTAGCAAAAATAGAGCAGACGCTAGAAGAATCGCAATGTGGATTTAGGAAAGGAAGATCCACACAGGATAACATTTTCACGATAAAACAAATCACAGAAAAAAGAATTGCAAATAATAAAAACACATACCTAGGATTCATCGACCTGGAAAAAGCATTCGACATGATACCAAGAAATAAATTATGGAAAATCCTGGAAGAGAGAGGTGCAGAAAGAAAGACAGTCGAATTAATACAAAACATATACAACAACACCAATGCAATAATACACAAGGGACAAACATCAAGAACATTTCAGACAACCACTGGACTAAGACAAGGAGGCGGGCTCAGTCCTACATTATTTAACATATACATGGATGAAATAATGAAGAGCATGAAACCAGAAACCAAAAAAGCAAACATAGGGTACAAAAACATGCAAGTTGTAAAAATATCGGAAGGAGCATTCGCTAATGATGTAGTAGTGATAGCAGAAAATGAAGGTAATCTGCAGCACAACCTTAGTGTATGGAACAGACACCTAGAAAAGTATAACATGAAAATGAACTATAACAAAACAAAAGTGATGGTAATAGGAAACCGGAAAGAACAAATAAATATAAAGATAGAACAACACACAATAGAACAAGTAGAAGAATTCAAATACCTGGGAGTAGCACTCACAGAAGACGGAAAAATGGAAGGCGAACTTAGTAACAGAATAAACAACACAGCTAAAACATACCACGCATTGAGCAATATACTGAGTAACAAGAAAGAGATCAGCAGAAGGACAAAAATAAATATATATATATATATAAAAGCATATATAGACCTATACTCACATATGGAAGCGAGACGTGGAAGCTAACGAAGAGGGACAAAAATAGAATACAGGCAATGGAAATGAAATATCTCAGAGGAGTAAAACAACTTACGAGAAGAGACAGAATAAGAAATGAGTACATCAGAGAAGAACTGGGAATTGAAGCTGTAGATAAGTATATAGAAAAGAAACAACTAAACTGGTGGGGTCATTTAATTAGGATGGACAAGAAGAATCAAACAAAACATGTATGGGAAGCAAGAACTGAAAATAAAAGAAGAAGAGGTAGCCCAAGAAAAGAGTGGGACAACATAATAGAGGACATAATAATCAAGAAAGGAAAAACAGTCAAGCAAGCAAGACAACTGGCGAAGAACAGAAAGGAGTGGAAAGAATTTACAAATGTATAAACAACAGTAATTGTAAACTATAATAATGTTAATAATGTTAATGTAATAGCCTACACCGAAAGGTAAAAGGCAATTGATAATATATATAATATATATGATCAACTAATTTCTTGAAATTTCTTAGTATCAACTCAGAAATTAAGAAACAAAGTGCCAACTTTAGGGCAATGATATAAAGATCACTTATGTATATGAACTAATTCTATTCAAAATATGTGTGTTAAATATGCCGAAGTATTTAACAATGTTTCGACCGCTATTAAAACTGCTTCCACCAGTAAATGAAATCTGCGAATGCAATAGAAACAGCATATGTCTTAAGAAGAAATAATGAAATATTTGATTTTCTACATTTCAAAGTTACAACATTACAAAAAGCTATTTATTTGTTTAATAATATACAAATATTTAAAGAAAACCAAAAGCGTGGCAACATTTATTGTATTGGTAGATGTAAGCTAACCATAACTACTAGTTTGGAGCTGTAGAAGTACTTCAAACTGAAAATATTAAATACTTGTTAACCAATCAATCAATATCCACTTACTAATGATTTTCGGGTATTATAAACAGAGGTAGATACAATCCTAGCCCAACATAGCTTTTCATGTATCACATTAACATACTATTTTTGTAAAACTTCAAATCCCGATTCAAACTTTAAATTGTGAACCATATGATTCTACTCTGTTATATACTCTAGAGGAATCATCAATTAATACAATTTCAATCAATATTGAGAAAACGTCTGCTATATTTCATTCTATGAATGAAATGAAGATAGATACACCACATGAGGATATTTCATATATCAAGTAATTTTGGAGATATACTCTATTTAATTCGGATTGTTTAATCTTTAAGCAAAACGTTTTCTTTTGAATTGTGTAAATCTAAAAAACCATATTCTGATTTAATGCGAAATCAACTACCAATTTTCAATAGAAATTATGATATATTTCTTATGAAGATATATTTTTGATGAAGTATAATCTTTAAAGTTACCAACGATGCATTATTTATAAATTTTGGCGAATTTGAGAAACACAATTTGTAGAAAAATGGTATAATGAAAAATCTACAGAATATATTACTGTCTGTAGGCAATGAACTTAATTATGATAAGTAAAAATATTCGGAATTGTGGTTGAATTGTCTTTGCGTGTTGTCTATATTATTTTGTTTATTTTGGAAATACGAGTGTGTATGTTAATTAATTCGTTAATATCCTTGTTACGTATTCAGTCTACTACTCAAAAAATATTTTATTTTCTATATTTCTGTTATCATTGCAATATTTTAATTTTTGTAGGATGATCTCGACTAAACAAAACCAAATGTTGAAAATCGAATTTTTACCGAAAAATTAACAGAAGATTACTTCTTCATTAAGCTGAACAATTCTACGATTTGTATAATCTGTAAATGTTTTTAAATGTAATGTAAAAAGACATTATTTTCAAAAGGCAACAGGCAAATATTATCGTGATAAGTGTCGTAAAGTTAATGATTTGAAGAACATTCTCGATTGTATGATTTACGAAGTGAAATGTTTATGAAATCGAATGATAGATGTGTGCAAGAACTTTATTATATGAACTGGATGGTAGATTTAGCAAAGAATTGAAACAAATGTTCGGATTTCAATACTTTGGTCAAACATCATTATGCCCATTGGCAGAAATAAGTCTTAATCCTCGATTTGATACGGATTTGATACGGGAGTTTGAACAACGATGTAAGGATTTTGGAATTAATTGGCATTATTTTAGTATTTTCCTCCATTTTTGGTAGAAATAGTTTACTACCGAATTTTCAAATGCGTTGAGTTGGAATTTTGATATGCAACTAAAGGATAAATCTGACCATGTAATGTTGATTGTATTTTATAAATCTAATCTACCAACGGACAAATTGTCCATTTTACATAATCAAGCCCTGTTTATGGCATCCCTTTTCGACAGCACCTACATATGTAAAGAAATTTGTTCAAAAAGGAACCGAAAAGTAATACTCGAAATAGAATAGCTGATGAACATCTGGAAAACTCATTAAGAATCTACATCCATTGCACCAGTTATCGACTCATTATCGATGCAAATCAAAGGCCAAGTATCGCGAAAGTGTTTTATACATATGTTCTTATTGGTATGTATAAATAATTATCTATGTCTTCCTTAGTAAGTATTCAAATGTAGTATGCTTCATTATCCACGATTTTGGTTGATTTTAATTAGAATATTTGTACTACAGCAAATAAGGTCAAATCTAAATATCTAAGCGAGGTGGAAGTAAGTGAGAAACCAAAGGATAAACTTAAACAACTGATTGAGAAGGAGAAAATTGAACTACTCACGAACAAACCTCTACATGGGCAATTCTTCAGAAACCTAAACAAACCTGAAGTCGATCGAGAAACTTCAATGGCATGGTTACGAAGCTCGGTACTTAAAGGGCAGACAGAAAGTTTAATTATCGCAGCTCAAGATCAAGCACTAAACACCAGATACCACCAGAGGAAAATTCTAAAGAAGCAGGTAGATAGTATGTGTAGATTGTGTGGTAAACCTGAAGAAACCATTAGTCATATTGGGATATCGGGATGCGCCTGTCTGGCACCGACCGAATATGCGCATAGGCATAATAAAGTGGTGGGTTACATACATTGTAAATTGTGTAAATGTCTGGAAATACCAGTTGCTGACAACTGGTACCAACACGAACCAGAAAGAGTTGTGGACACCAACAACGTAACGATCACCTGGGATCTATCCATTCAAACAGACCGCACGATACCAGCCAATCGACCAGATATCACCATCCATGATAGAAAAGAAAAGTCCTGCCTTCTAATAGACATCGCAATACCGGATGATGCCAATATTTCAAAAAAAGAAGCCGAAAAACTCTGCAAGTACAAGGACTTGGAAATTGAAATGTGGCACGTAAAATCAAAGGTAGTGCCAATAGTGGGTAGTGCCCATTAGGCTCTAGGGAAAAGGAGCAGATAGGTATCTAGACCTCATACCTGGAAACCCCCGACCGGAACAAATACAAAAAATTGTACTGCTAGGCACCGCACATATACTACGAAAAGTCATTGTACAGACATCCTAAGATTTTAGGTAGAAATCCGGATCTGTCTGTGTCGACCGAGCCTAATCCCAATAAGAACTAAGGGATAAGTGAATGTTTCCTTTCTTTGAGGAAGTATATATAAATCGATAATAATAATAATAATAATAATAATAGGAGGGTGCAATTATAGCCATACAAGATCAAGTAATAGCCACAAGAATGCACCAGAAATAAATAATGGGTATGCAATTAGAAAACACATTATGTAGACTATGCAACAAAGAACAAGAGAGTATGCAACATCTAATCTCAGGATGCACTCACCTGGCACCCACTGCATAGCTAAAAAGGCATAATGATGTATGCAAGATTATCCATCAAGCGCCCAGCATGGGTTTGTATTAAATATGGAAGCCTACTACAAGTACACACCAAAACCAGTACATGAGAATGAAACTGCCAAAGTTCTTTGGGATTTTTCTATAATTACAGATCATGCCGTCCCTCACAACAAACCCGATATCGTCCTGGTACATTTTAAAGAACACTGGGCTATCATCATTGACGTTTCTATACCGCTTGATGATAACTTAGACAAGGCATACCGCTCCAAAATAGATAAATACGAGCTCTTACAAATAGAACTAAAAAGGGTATGGAAATTGAATTGAATTCCAAGGAAATAAAACTATACAGAATATACTAGACCAACGGAGAGATATATTCACTAAGAACCGCTTACCTGCAAATACAATAGCAAGGATAAATAGAGAGGTTGCAATAGAACTGGGTATAGAAGTGGAAGATAACCAACAACCACACATAACTACCCAAAACGAAGAAATTGCGGAAGACATTAATACTTTACCCACAAAAACAGAAGAAGAATACACAAGATCTCACTTAATCTTCAATGGTATGGACCCATGCAAAAAACCTAGACTCCCGAAAATAATATTTAAATCTGGCACCACAGAAATTATTAAAGAAGTTGATGGCATCATATCACAGAGAGTAACCCCAAATACAAGCATGACTGAACTGCATAGCTTCATATACACCGGAGCATATACAACACTCATTCTGAACCAACAGACCATAGTTCAAAGAGAGACAACAACAAAACACTCAAATATACAACCTTGGGAGAGACGCATGATAAAAAATATTGATAAACTCAGAAGGGAAATAGGAATACTTACGCAAAGCATAACACCTCAAGCTAGTCAAAAGGTTACAAGCAAAGCAACTACGATCAAAGCAAAGTACAAAGATGAAGATAATGTAATCGCTGCGGAGATACTAGACCTACTGAAACAAAAGCTAGCAGCAATGGCCAAACGATTGAAACGACACCGAATAAGCAATGTTAGAGAACAAGCAGTTTTTCACCAATCAAAGAGCCTTCTATAATAGCTTAAACAACTTAGACCATAGTAACAAGCAAGAAAACTTGACCGAAACCGAACCAGGTAAAACGCCAACAGCTGAAGAGATCAATCATTACTGGGGAGGAATTTGGAGTAACCCTGTTGATCACAAGAGAACAAGCTGGTTTTATGAAGAATGGAATAAAGCAGCAAGAATACAAAATATGCGGGAATGGAGGATTACAACTGCAGAAGTAAGTAGGGCCATAGCCAAGACGTTAAATTGGAAAGCCCCAGGGCCAAATAACATCCAAATCTTCTGGTACAAACAATTTAAAGCAACCCACAATCACCTGGCAAAGTGCTACACCTACCTTCTTGAGCACCCAGAAGAAATGCCCACCTTCATGGTTAAAGGAGTCACCTATCTTTTGCCTAAAACGACAATATACATGGATGACCCATCCAAGTATAGGCCCATCACCTGTCTGCCGACTTTCTACAAATTCTTCACCGCTATATTATCCCAAAAGGTATACGCCCACCTAGATTCAAACAAACTCCTTGATGAAGAAAAGGCTCACGAGGCTGCAAAGAACTGCTCATCATAGACTCGGTGATAACTGCCGATTCAAAGAAAAATAAAGGGTGCCTTTATACATCATATATAGATTACCAGAAAGCCTTTGACAGCATACCACACTCATAGCTAAAAGAAATTCTACAGCTATATAAGATAGACGATCACATCTCCATATTCCTCAGTTACGCAATGACGAAATGGAGCACCACCCTACTACTCAATACTGCCGAACGATCAATAAACGCAGGACCGATCGAGATAAAAAGAGGGATTTACCAGGGAGAAGGCCTCAGCCCTTTATGGTTCTGTTTAGCACTTCGCCCACTGACAACACTACTAAATATGCAGAAAAAGGGATACACCATTTCCCATACAAAACAACAAATCAGTCACTTGTGGTACATGGACGATCTGAAACTGTACGCAGACACCAGGAGCAAACTACACGACTTACTCAAATGTGTGGGCAGATTTAGCAGTGACATAAAAATGAGATTTGGGCTGGAGAAATGCAAAATTAGCTGTATGGAGAGAGGGGAATGGAGGGAACATAGTGGGTACATAGACAGAGAGCAAGGAATTATTTTAGGCATGGATGTGGAAGAAAAATACAAATACTTGGGATACCTGCAGGCGAGAGGCATAAGTCACAAAGAAGCAAAGGAAGCAGCAACAATCAAGTACCTTGCTAGAATACGACTTCTTCTCAAAACAAAGCTGTCAGCTATAAACCTGGTTAAGGCTATAAACACATATGCAACATCCGCAATAACAGCTTTGGAGTAATAAAATGGACTAATACGGAACTAAATGAGCTCAATATTAAAACTAGAAAAGAGTTCCGTAAGCATAGAGCACACCACCCGCAGGCCGCAATCGAGAGATTTCATCTACCACGAGATTACGGCGGAAGAGCAGTCCCGGATATAATGACACGGCATAATCAACAACTAGAAAATCTGAGAAATTACTTCATAGAGAAAGCTAGTAGCAGCCTTATTCATAACGTTGTTTTGAAAGCTGACAAGAACGTCACCCCACTAAAATTAGCAGAGACAGGATTCAACCCGGCTGCTGGAAGCTTAACTACAGATCAACTAATTGAGCAATGGAGAAGAAAGCCACTACATGGCCGTTACTTAGCTACCATCGAAAGCGAGCCCATTGATAAAAAAGCTTCTTTAACATACCTCCGTAATGGAAACCTTTTCCCTGAAACAGAAGGGTTCATAACAGAAATCCAGGATCAAGTTATAGCCACCAGAAGCTGCACATGGCGAATACTAAAACAAAACACCGAAAATATCAAATGCCGTATGTGCAACGATAAGGAAGAATTTTTAGACGATCTTCTTTCAGGTTGTTCCGTCTTAGCCCCGAAGGCTTACTTAGACAGGCATAAGATCAGTCGTATAAAATGGAGCAGGGAGATGAATATGACAATAATTAAAACCTTCCTGGCCATAAACGACTGTCGCGAGAAGCAAACTCCACGAAATTATTATTGGTATCTACCCTGAACTTTCACTCACTGAACAAAACGTCTGCGATAGACTGAGAGCCATTTATCGGAATAAACTGCTAGCTCAAGCTGAGATAGATGAGCTAAGACAAGAAGTGGGCTACCAACTTCACAATGCCCATGATGTCAACGAAGCAGAAAACCAACAAATACCACAGAAAGAGCCAACATCACCTGAACGTTACGGAGAAAACAACATAAACCACCTGATAAATGACAAGTTTCACGATAACCACAGTATCTTCATGGGTACAGATCCCACTACAAGACCAAGAATCCCAAGATTAAGATATAAAAGTGGAACACAAAGTATACTCTACCAACTAAATTTTTGTCTAGAAGCCGCATCAGAAGACACCGATGACCTCAACGTAATCCACACCTTGCTATATACTGCCGCAGCTACTGCAACTCAGTTAAATGGCCAACATCTGGTGCATATAAATGAACAGAGTAAAAAACCTAAAACCCTAGAACCTGCATGGAGGAAAAGAATTACAGCCAATATTGACTATCTGAGAAGCCAAGTGGACATTATAAACGAATATTTAAAAGGCAATCGCAGCAAAAACATTATAACCAAAATGTCAACCATCCTCGAAAATGCGAAACTGAATAAAGAAGACCCAGATATTGTTGATAAACTTATTATATATCTAGACGAAATACGTCAAAAATTCAAGGCCAAAGGCGCGCGCCTGAGAAGATATAATAAGACAACGAAAAGAAAAGCCCAAAATAGTTTATTCTCAAGAAACCAAAAGAACTTCTACCGGACTCTAGAACAAGAGCATCAAGCACCAGGAAAAGGATACAGCACCGAGAACTTTGGGACATACTGGAAACAAATTTGGGAAGAACCCACGCAGCACAATGCACATGCTGCATGGCTTCCTGATATAGAAGATAATTTGCAACTACTCTCTGAAATGTCAGAGGTCAAGATAACAAGTGAAGACATTAAAAATACAGTAAAGGGACTATCGAACTGGAAAACTCCAGGGCCTGATCAAATCCAAAATTACTGGCTGAAAATCTTTCCATGCTTACACAAGTGTTTTGCCACAAGTATTAACAAATTGATAACGGATCCAAAAGAATTCCCAGAGTTTTTGGCACGTGAGTAGTGTAAGAAGGCCGATTCCAGCACAGGTGGTGGTGGTGTGGTGGCGCTACTACCCCAGGTGGTGGTGGCGCCTGGCGCTACTGGCGCAGGTGGTGGAGGAGCGGCGCCTACGTATGCAACCATATATACACATGAACGCTGCCCCTATCGGTTTGCGACCCAACTAAAAGCGCCCCCTATCACCAGACGGCCCAACTAAAAGCCCCGCCTATCGGTTTGCAACCCAACTAAAAGCTCCACCTAGCGGTGCGGAGGAGCAGAGCATACGTATGCAACCATATATACCCATGAATGCTGCTGCTGCTGCCAACTATAGAAAAAAGTGCAAACTAAAATCCCCAAACTCTCAAAGGACGGCCGGGCGGCGGGACGCGCGCGCGCGCGCGCGCGCGCGCACTGTTGGGAGGGCGATGTGAAGTGCGTAACCAGAATGCTCAGCTGGACATTCTGACCAGAATGCCCAGCTGTGCATACCAGTTACCAGCAGATTGCTCAACCGTGCAACCAGATTGCTCATCAGCTGTGCATTCTGGTTACCAGAATGCTCGGCTGTGTATACCAGTTACCAGAATGCTCAGATGTGTAATCTGGTTACCAGAATGCTCAGCTGTGTATACCAGTTACCAGAATGCTCAGATGTGTAATCTGGTTACCAGAATGCTCAGCTGTGTAATCTGGTTACCAGAATACTCAGCTGTGTATACCAGTTACCAGAATGCTCAGATGTGTAATCTGGTTACCAGAATGCTCAGCTGTGTAAACCAGTTACTGGATATAAATGGGGCGTCTGCATACTAAAAAATCCGTATATACACATGGGTGCTGCCACCCATTGCGCAACCAGAATGCTCAGCTAGGCAAACCAGTCACCAGATTGCTCAACTGTGCAACCAGATTGCTCAACTCTGCAAACCAAAAAAAATAAATATAGGTAAAAATGGGGAAAATTGTGATTAAAATAATACTACATATATTAAAATATATAAAATATATATAAAACAAACTATACAAAATAATAAACATAAATATTATATCAGCAAACATTCAACCAATAGATTATAATAATATATTAGATACCAGCTGTGAGGAATAAAAGGTATATATCATCACATTAGACACACTCACAGTTCTCCACCTCACTGAAAAACTATCAAAAATTTGAATATTATAATATTAGTATAAATACTTATAGGTCTTCCTCCATCATATCTATTAATAAATCAAGTTTAGATTTGGGGTTGGGAAATTTGGGGATATCTTTATGACCCCAAGCCAGAGTGTGGATTCCATCTTCACAAATGAAACGCTTATCATCATAAGATGATAGCGCCAGCTTATTTTGGGTTTGTGAAAATATTGTATGTTTAATTGATCGTATTAAATTTTGCTTCCTAAAAATTAGGTCCTGATTAAAAAGCGCCCGCTTATAGTCAGACATATTAATGTCGTTTTGGACCACATTCTTCTTGATACCCTTTGCTTTCTTCGTATGATGACCCCCGACATTATTAATATACATTTTAGCCCTCAACCCCAAAAATTCTATCATTATAAAGCCCCCATTCTCATCTTTCATGAGTCCTAAAACAGCTTTATTCTGCAATGGGAGACCATAGGAATTATTAGGATTAAAATTGGAGGTATCAAATTTATCTAAACTCTGCTTCATATCCTCATAAATGTCTTCAGTCTCAAATAGTAGCGTAATTCGCGAGCGCTATATAACCGTATTACTATGGAGGATGAAAAATTAAAAATGAGCAGCGTAATGAAATTAAAAATGAACGGCGTAATGAAATGTAAAACCATGTTCTTTATTGTTCTTATCAGTTTGCGGGCTGCAAGTAGTAATGTGTGTGCGTTTTTAGCGAAAACTCCGCACTCGAGATAAGAAATATGCTTTGTTTCGAATGTATATTTTGTGTGTGTGTATTGTTATGGAAAAAGTGTTCAATACAAAATCAACACTGCTTCTTCATAAATGTGAATTATATGCTGTAAAACCTATCGTTGATCACGGTTGAGACCCACAGAAATGTTCACCTCTATGAGGTAGGGATGTATATCATCTCACAATTATATAGGTAAATTTGAATTAACCCCGAAATATTAATATGAAATATTAATAGGAGGGATTACATATACATTCACATATATATATATATATATATATATATATATATATATATATATATATATAAAATAAGTATTTATTATAATATAAAGATAACATTTAAAACATATCAATATAAATCATAACAATTTAAAACTAAAAATATAACAATTAAAACATATCAATATAATACATATATATTATTCGGCGCTGAGATATACTTAAAAAATATATCTCAATCAGAGGCTCCAACCTTCGCCTCTGATGGTAGGTTACAACCACTTCTGAATAACCTCCCCGCATTAATTAAATTATTCAAAATAAGTAAATAAATATTTGTTGGAGAAAGAGAGAGAGTAGATCTGAAGCTTTGCAAGTTTATTTGAACAACATGCTTTGCTACTTTAAAGGGACCTTTGAGGAACTTTCAAGAGAAAAGTTGATTGTAAATGTATGTGTGACAAATAGATATTTGGAAGCAATTAGAAGATCATACCCAATGATTCTTTATGTGTATAAAGAGCAAAATGGCTCTAAATTTAAAAACTTTTAAAAACTAAATATTCTATAATCATTATTTATTACCCACAAAAATAGAGGATGAAAACATAACCACACAGTTGACACTTAGAAGAACGTACACGACCACAAGGGCCAGAAAATTACAACATAAATAAGGAGTTGTATAACAAAAAAGATAGAACAGCCTAAAGAACAGCGACAACATCAATATGTCTTTGTTGGGGAACAGGTCAAGAGCCATTATTGTGCACATACATGGTAATATTAAAACATACATATATATAAAGCATGGGGGGTGCGGGTGCGTGCCTATGTGTATGCGTGTGCCCGCCTCTTTCTTTATTAGGGGCAATTGATTGTTGTTTTGAGTTGTGTCATCACACACATACATATGATATTATTATTAAAATATACATTTCGTCTATTAAACAGAAATTGATCACATAATTTCCTCAGACAGAACCATGGTTATACACAAAACAACTCAAGTCTGTAAAACCTCAACAAAGACAGGTCACAAGGACATGATGGAGGGCACTACCATTAGGTATTACCACCCCAAAAACATAACAATCAGAGTAACAGAGACCCTATTGTCTAGAGGATGTGAACATCGTCACAATTCATATACAGGTCACATACATTGAACCTAACATGCGATAGGTAGGTATCACCCACTACTATTACATTCAACAACTGTCAACGGTATGGCTATGTTCACGCTACCAACTTATTGATGTAAATAAAGTTATTAAATGTTTATATGAATATTTAAAATGAATACTGATAATTATTTACAAATTAATACAGGGGCTGTGGCAACCCACAAAACTAATACTGAACTCTTTCTGGGAAAAATTCGACCAGAGAGAGAACCGGGCAAAACAAAGAGTGTTCAACGAAATATCAGGAAGGATTCGGCGGTTATTGTAGAAAGAACATCGAGTTACCGAAATCAATAAAATTAAAAAAGCTTGCAGCGGTGGATCACCAATGCATGTGGGAATCGGTACTGAATAAAGGGGGTAGAATACTTATAATATTTCTGGGCGTCAAGAGACACATCGTTAAGAACAAAATTGCGAGAAATAACACAGAGCTGGTGTGCAGAAGCAGATCCATCCAAATATTCATACATTATCAACGAAGAAGAGGAAATCGACAACTTTGAACACTTCTTAATGCTACACCATTATAATATTTTCAAGGAGACGCGTTGTACTAGTGATTATTTCACCGGTGCACCAGAATTTTTGTTAGATGCTAAGAAGGCCGTAGATTTAAGAACAAACAGCGTACTTAAGGAATATATTTAATAAATAATTTTAAATAAAATTTGTTTCATTTATTATTTCACAACTATACCAAAAATTTGTTTAAATTGATGAACAATGCAGTATTCGGCAAGACCACGGAAAACATTAGAAAACACTCTATAGTGAAATTGGTCTCAAAATGGGGCGGTAGTAGAAAGAACATCGAGTTGTCGAAATCAATAAAATTAAAAAAAGCTTGCAGCGGTGGATCACCAATGCATGTGGGAATCGGTACTGAATAAAGGGGGTGCAGTATTCGGCAAGACCACGGAAAACATTAGAAAACACTCTATAGTGAAATTGGTCTCAAAATGGGGCGGTAGTAGAAAGAACATCGAGTTGTCGAAATCAATAAAATTAAAAAAAAGCTTGCAGTGGTGGATCACCAATGCATGTGGGAATCGGTACTGAATAAAGGGGGTAGAATACTTATAATATTTCTGGGCGTCAAGAGACACATCGTTAAGAACAAAATTACGTTTGACGATTATGTGAATTGTTTACTAGAGGGTAAAATGTATATTAATAATGTTGGGGGTCATTATACGAAAAAGGTCAAGAGTGCTAAAAAGAATGTGGTTGCAAATGATCTTGATATCGTGGATTACAAGCAATTCACTTTTTCACTGTAAGAATTGCGGGTATAAATTCTCGCACCACGGCATCCTGCGTCGACACGAGTCGGCTTGCAACGGAGGTCCGTCTACCCCAAAGAGGTCTAGAGTGGACCCCTCACCCCCACCCCAAGGAAATGTTGCTGCAGCCCCTTCTAGGTATTTTATTTACATACATTAATTATATTTTATATTAATTATTTGAATATATATTTTAGCGATTTAACCCGTAAAAATTGTGGTCGTCAGTTCTCGCGGCGCGATAATATGCTCCAACATTCAAAGAAGTGCATGGAAATTTTAAAAATATTAAATGATTATTTAAAGGTTAATTATTTGAATATATATTTTAGCGATTTAACCCGTAAAAATTGTGGTCGTCAGTTCTCGCGGCGCGATAATATGCTCCAACATTCAAAGAAGTGTATGGAAATTTTAAAAATATTAAATGATTATTTAAAGGTTAATTATTTGAATATATATTTTAGCGATTTAACCCGTAAAAATTGTGGTCGTCAGTTCTCGCGCCATTATAATATGCGCCGGCATGAGAGGGTCTGCGCCAGCGGTGCGCCCTCATCCTCCAGGTATTTATTTATTATGTTTTATTTTTATTTTGTAAATTAATATTATATATTTTAGGGAATTCAGGTGTGAGAAGTGTGAGCGCCATTTCTCGCGACATGATAATATGTGTCGGCATGAGAGGGTTTGTGTGGGGGGTCCATCTGCTCCGAAGAAGCCTAGGGTTAACCCTCACACCCCAACCCAAGGAAACATAGCTGCTGTCCCTTCCAGGTAATTTATTTTACACACACTAATTATATTTTATATTAATTGTTCTACTATATGTTTTAGTGCTTTCCCCTGTGAAAATTGTGGTCGTAAATTCTCGCGGCGTGATAATATGCTCCAACATTCAAAGAAGTGTATGGAAATTTTAAAAATATTAAATGATTATTTAAAGGTTAATTATTTGAATATATATTTTAGCGATTTAACGAAACGAAAACAAGAACTGGAAATTTTAGACGCTAAAAGACGGAAGATAGATTATTTGGAAAAGATATCTACAATAAAGGAAGAATATAAACTACTTTTAGAGAAAGAAAAACAAATAACGCAGTTGGGAGAAAGAATAGAAGAATATTTTCACACTCATTGGAAAAACTTGGATCCTTTTGGAGAGTATAATGTGTCCGCATTTACCATTAATAATAAGGGGAAATATCCATATGTAGGAGTATTAGCCGAAAAAGATGGAAGTAAGGCTGTTTACTATTTAAAAGGACTGTATAAGAATATATTTATTAGAGCATACAACGATAAAGATAAATTGATTAAAGATGGATATATAGTTATTCCTTATAACCATCTAGAAATAATTTGTTTGCCAACAGAAGACCCGTTTCTAGCGTTTACTACAAATGGTGTTACAAGCTACAATGGACACTCATTCGCAAAGATAGAACAGTTAAAATTTTTTTCGAAAGTTTGGGAAGATAAGGAGAAATTTGCTTTTACACAAGAAGATATGCAACAAATTGACAAAATTAGTATGCAAGAAATTAAAGAGAGTATAAAACTACGAGATTGTCACCGCTTAGAAGAAATCGTCGAAGGGAGAGAGCTAATTGTTATTGGAATTAGGCAAGTCACTTACAGAAATAAAGATCGTTATATTCTACAGTTCGAAAATATAGACACATTTTACATCTCCAATTACTGGTTAGAAAAACCAAAAGTTTACATGACACATTTTGAGTCAACAAATATAATAAGTGAGGGAGCATTTAAAAAATTAATTAAAGTTCATGTGTCTATGACCACCAGTTTTTATTAAACCACATGATGTCCCGCGCTCTTCGCCTCGTGATCGAAAACCTACGTATAAAACTTTATTAAATGAAGAGGATGTCATGCCCCGTACGATCACAAGAATAGGCATAACTGGTGAAGTTATCGCCGACTATGTAAACAATCCCATGGTACGAAGAGAATAAGAAGAAGAAAGTATTAAATAAGGAGCAACGTACTCTACACAAAACCTTTTACGTCTCGAAGAGAAACTGTAGTTTCAGTAAATTTTAAAAATATTAAATGATTATATAAAGGTAAATTATTATTATAAAATATTCGATTTATTAAAATGTAAAGATTAATTACTGCAGTCTCTCTCTTGCAACTTGAGTGAACTCATACTGAGCGGTGCACTCAGCGCGTTGGAAAGTAAAGAAGAAATATAATTAATAATAATAAAATCATAAATTACTTACTAATGCAGTATTAGGAAAAACAATGGAAAATGTTAGAAATTACCGGAGCATTGTGTTACACGGGCACAGACAGTTTGACACTACTGTTTGAGACAGATGACATTTATGAAGACATAAAACAAAATTTAAATAAATTCGATACATCAAATTTCGATCCTGAAAATCCCTACCATATCTCTCTGCAAAATAAAGCCGTTGTCGGACTCATGAAAGATGAGAACGGCGGTCGTATAATGACCAAATTTTTGGGGTTGCGGGCGAAAATGTATATTAATAATAAGAAGAAGAAAGTATTAAAATGTAACGTATAAAAATTAATATGTTTAATATAGAATGCATATAGTGTTAAATAAGAAGATGTAATACAATAGAGAGGGTGTTGTATATAGTAGTGGAAATATATATTGTAGAATTCGATAAGTTCAACACAGAACTAGAATAGAAATAATTACTATTAAATAAAATTGGTAACAGTAATAGTGAACAGTATGGGTATAATTAATAAATGTAAATCTTACTGGCCTCCTTAACGCCGCTTTGTTTAGGGCTCCATATCCTTAAATTTTGCTTTTGTCGTTTTTCAGGGTTCCATTCATCCTTACATTTGTCTCTGCCTTTTGTTGATCGAGTCCTCTTTTCATTAGTATTATTTTATTAAATTCTCCATGATGATTGAGTTTCAGCATGTATTGTCTTGAAGATGGTTAACCTGTTGAGATTTAAAATTAATAATCTAATTCAAGGCTTGTTATAGAGAGAAACTGTGTGTGTGTGTGTGAATTTGATAGTCAAATATATAAAACTTACCTTAAAATTTCCAAGTAAATGAGCTGGAGCGCAAGTAGAAACACGAGTTGCTGCACTAGTCGATGATGATGATGCTGTGTACTCCATCCTTCTCCTTGTCCTCCCCCTCCGCGATAGATTTATCACCACCATCACCGCCGAAACAAAGAAAATAATAAAAATATATTAAAATATACTTACCTAAAAGCTTTGTTACTCATAACAACCCGTTGAGTTTTTACGTGTGAGCTAAAAACTATAAAGAAAATATAATTAGTAATAATAAATATATATATATATTAAAATAAACTTACGGTGGGCTGCTTCAAAATGTACCACGGAATCGTTTACATAGGCATTCTGAATTTCCAATCTATGGCATCCTAAAAATAATAATACAAAGCTGTTAGAAATCATTGTACAAATAAAGTAAATGAAATTATATAATTTGAATTTTTAAATATAAAAATAGATATAAAAGAACTTACGCTTTGTAATGCCAGCACTTGTATTGGTGGGGTGGAATTTTGTTTTTTACTTAATAAATACAGCATTAGACAGCATATGCAAACACAAGAGAATGACTGCTACCGCGCTCCGCAAGGTTTTATACTAGGAAGTTTACGCCCACCGGAAATATGGCTTGCGAGATATAAATGTTACAGAGAACAAAGGAAATGTGTATAAAAAATAACTAGTATAATTATTAATATTTAAGCGCACTGTTGGGTGATGTGGGATTTTAGTTGGCACTTTTTTCTTTCTGAATTCAGTATTTATATCCAGCAACTGGTGGAACAATTATATATTTATTTTTATATGTGTAATCAAACAGAAACTTCCCAGACATCCTTATCGAGATGTGGGCCACAAATAATTATTTTGTTTGCATATATTCGCGAGTTGTTATGCGCGTAAGGTATAAATATTAATATAAGATAAAATGTACAGTATATCGTGTGGATATCTTTTATAAAAAGGATTTATTCAATATACGATTATTATGTCCATGTTTTATTGTTACAACCTATTGCCACAACCAACGTATCATTAACGCCCTAATCCTTATACCTGAATTAATATAGTAACCAAAAAATAATCTGATTAACCCAAAATATTGGGAGGGGTGATTAAATACAAATGAATAAAAAACAAAAAAATGTTGGGGATATTTATATATTTTTTATTTCAATATACCGGGCAGATTTTTAATATACATTATATTTTAGTATGTAATAATATAGATTAAAGAAATATAACATATTTAGTGGTGGTCGGTCGGTCGGTACTAGATATTAGAGAATTGAAGCAAACCGTAATACGTGATAATAGTATAAATAATACAAATAATGCTTTTTATATGATGGAATGTATAAATCAAAATTTTGAAAGGGTATCTGATGATTATTATAATTATATGGTCGATTGTTAATTTTTGTTAATAAACTAAAATAATTATCATGGCGCCATATGAAACATGCTGATTTATTAATTTTTTAAAATAAACATTTTACTTGTATTAAAATATATATATTTTTTTATTTATCCTATAGATGCCGAGAGATAAAAACCTGCAGGTGCACATAATATTTTTGTATTTGTATTATTACAAACAATTCACAAAAAGTATTTTATCTCCTTGTGGTTTTCTAATCGGCACCACACATATAAAACGAGCATGTTTTTCACACATACGCGGCGTTATAATATAAGTACATGCAGATATTTTTAAATAATTATTTACTCATTTTTTTCATTACTTCTAGTTGTTGTAATAGCATTATCGGCCCCCTCACAACCATTGCTGGAGATTTATAACTCGGAGGCTTCTTGGCAAGCTTAGTTGTAAAATGTTAAACATATTAATTTAAACTAATATGCTTTTTGCCCACCATTAAAATGTGTGTGTGTTTTTATTTATACTATTAGTGAAAAAGTTCATACATGTTTTTAAAGTTTTTTTATTAATAGTAAACAATATTTTTTAACTATATAAGTTACATATTACAATTACAAAACATTTGGTGGTAGCCATCAAATATATTAAACATTACACCATACTTGTAATAATGATAAGCAATATTTTTAAGTATATAAGTTACATATTTCGACTACAATAAATTTGGTAACATCAATCAAAGATATTAAACTTGACACCAGACTTACAATAATGGTAATAATTGCAAGTATTCTATAACAGTTGGGATACTCAATTAAAGTTGTAGAGCATATTACTACGAATAAAAATATAAAAATAATAAGTTGTACTATTTCATAATATTTGGAGGACTTCTTTGCTGGGGAACACTGGGCCGATGATGATACATATTCTTCAGGTGTTGTGGATATGGTGTTGAATTCTTCTTCCTCTTCATATAATTCTGTGCTGGAAGAGCAGAGTTCTTCTTTGAATAATTCTGCGCTGGAAATATATTCCTCCGTCTGTATTGTTGGCTGTAGCATTGGATGTGTTGACGCTTTGTTCTCTTCAAATACCTCTGTATTGGGAATATATTCCAACGCCTGTATTGCCGGATGTGGCGCAGCGCGGGCTTCTTCTCTCAGGGTTGTGGGTACCTTCATCACATATCTCTGCCATTGTTCGGTTTTATAATATGAGCGATTTGAAAATATATACAATAATTTAAAATTTATAATACCATCCTCGGTGTCGACCCCCCTAATTTGTGTAATGCATGTTGGTGGTAGAGTTGCGGGCAGTATAATCATACGATTCCATCCAAACGGCCATGTATCATTTTTTTCATCATCCATAATGATGTGGCACTCCTCAATTTCATCGCTGGGTATGGTTGAATATAATGTTGTATTAAATACTCCAACCATTAGTATAAAATTTTCAATGTTCATCAACATTTTGTGTAGTTTTGATTAAAATAATAATAATATTTGTAGTCGCTTAAGCGGGGACCAACTAGTCAACTAGTGTCCCTCAACGGCTGTCTATGTATTTATAGCATTCATGATGGGGTGGTGGGGGTCATATGTTTTAAAAATTTAATTCAATTAATATATATATATCAAAATTTAATTTATGTTTTAAAAATCCAATTCAATTTATATATCACAAAGCTTAATTTATGTTTAAAATCCAAATATGGCAAATTTTAATTTATGTTTAAAAAATATTTTCACTCAAACACATTGCAACTAAAACAGAAGTTTCTAGGCATTAGTATGCTAATTGATGTTTGACAGCTTGAACATTTTATTCCAAAATAAATAAAGTCATAAATATTAATCATTATATGACTATTTAGCGGTGTATAAGCTCTACGTACCGCCTCACATGCTAGGTAATAGCAACTTACGCATATTATATAATTTTGGGGATTCTGACCATTATGATGCTGCCCATATATGAACCCTGCTGATATCATACACAGATAATTGTTGAGGGGGTCCTGGATATTTATTCCGTTATAACCATAATAAAAGACGTCCCGATCATCACCCTCGTCATATGAACTATAGCCCCCATCAATGCTTTCAATACTGTCCTGAGACCCCTCCTCTTCTGAGGACTCTTCCTCTTCCATATTATTAACAATTTCTTCAATTTCTTCTAATAATTGAACCGCCTCTTCATCACTATCACTGTTGTAGGACATTTTTTGTATGTATAATGTGTACAACTCGTTTGATGCTAGTAATATAGCAGCTTTAGATTAACTATTATTTCTTGCTGCTTGTGCTCCCCCTTTTATACTACAATAATCAGATAAATATTGAAAACACCATAGTGGCCCCGCTCTTAATTTTCTCTAAATATTTTGGCTTGCCGCAGCTTCCTATTATTTGCTTGTTTTGATATTTTTTAAATTTTTCAAGAAATATAACATCCTGTTATTTGGGTTAAAATCGTATAATCTATTATCAGGCAAATAGTAACATAACATCCTGTTATTTGGGGCGGCGAAATCATATAGTGTCTTGATAATTATTTGGCGGGCAGTATTTAAGACTAACACGCGCGCGCTCCCCATATCATTTTACCCTCTACTCTATAGTTGAGTATAATTTACTATTTATTATGGTTGTTTGTTTAATATCCCCCCGGTGTAAGTGTCAAGATGGCGGTAGGGTCCCACCAAAATACAACCAACGCTTTCAAGAGAGGATTGGGCTAATGAATACAATGTTGGGGTCAATATTACAAAAGAGGCTGAGCTGTTTAAATGTGGGTCACCAGTTTGTGATTGATGTGCAGGGATTTATGGAGGATGGGAAATTTATTGCTAAGGAGCTATCAGTCACAAGCGATGGCGTAGGTGTGGATACATATCTGTTTAAGCCATCAACGCCGTTTCACCATCTCAGCGCCGCAGATAAAAAGGGGGTTCGCTGGTTGGAAAACAACCACCATGGCATTCAATATGGCGCTGGCAATATACCCATCAAATTGTTGAGAGACATTTTAAAATTCCACATTAATAATAGTGTGGATGGTGGGTATATTACAGTATATGTTAAGGGAAAGTTAAAAAGGCGTTGATAGAGTTTCAACTAAATTCCTTTTTACATAGCAATATTTTTAGTGTGATCAATTTAGAGGGTAATGGTGGTGGAATTTCTAATTACCCCAAGCTTATTAAGTCTAACCATTATTGTGTAAACCACTTCAAAAGAGAAAGCATATGCACTGTTAAAAATGTTGGGTGTTTGTATGCCTATTTAAAAAATAAAAAATCCTAATTTTATAAGTATTGTGTTTTTTTATCATTCATTATATATTAACATACACAATATAATATCATTAATTCATTTGTATTATTAATAGTAGCGCGCGAGGTTTCAATCAACACATTCCGCAGCCGGTAAAGCGATAAGAACGTCAGAATATTTTATTAAATTATTATAAAATTGTTTAGCGGGCGAGTTTTCATTATATTAAAGCTAAATTTAAACTTGTGGACCATATTTTCAATTCATTATACTAAAGTCAAATTTAAACTTGTGGGCTATATTTTTCGGGGATATTATGGACGTAATTTTTCATTTATAATAAAGCATATTTGCTTCTTAATAAATAATTTATTAGTAAAAATACTATTGGATATTAATACACCACATTTTTACATAGTTTGTTTTATATCTTTTACTTATTTTAGTATGCGTATTATTATTATATGTGTAATCAAACAGAAACTTCCCGGACGTCCTTATCGGGCTGTAGGCCACAAATAATTATTTTGTTTGCATATATTCGCGAGTTGTTATGCGCGTAAGACGGCTGTCGGGGTTATTAGTGGCGCTGTTCTGAGTATACATTTGAGGGGCGTATGTCTAATCATTCATGGGCTAACTATTAATATTAATTTAGTCATTCCATGTATTGATCAATCATATCCTTTTTGAAAAACCTTCTGCGACTACCGTTTACATTGTGGGCTGCTAGATATTTGTATAATAATTGAAATATTTTAAATGACATCATCTTTGTGATTAATATTAATTTTGTTATTAATCACATTGATACTGTCGGCAGAATTTTTTCATTCACAACACTATAACACTTTATATATTCTTGAAAATATTGGACATTTACATATCATATTTTTATCTAAATCGTAAGTTAATTTTTTATCTTTATTAATTAGCTTTATAAGGAACTTGCTATATGCTGTGTTGTAATCGGTGTGGGGCCTTATCATTACATTTCCGCACGTCGCTCCCGCTTTGGTTGCAACTTATTCGCGACTTCTTGTTTGCCTTAGTCGGTTTAGTGATTGTGAAACTGGGCTGAGAATATTTTAAGGGTTTGTGTGAGATCACCCGACCATTAATATTATTTTTGTTGGTTTGGGCGTGGTCTCTCATGAACTTTTAAGAAAAACATCTGTGAATATATTTTAAATTGTGTGCTGCTTGTTAGTTGTATAATTATTGAAATATTTTAATGGTAACATCTTTGTGTTTACTATTATTTTTTATTGGTGAGCACTTCGATGTTGTCAACATAATTTTTCAAACTACTACATTACAACACATCATATATTTCTGCAAATATTGGCTATTTATACACCACATTTTTACCTAAATCGTAAGTTATGATTTTTTAATAATTGCATATATTTATTATTTCTTAGTATTTATTTTTATATGTGTAATCAAACAGAAACTTCCCGGACACCCTTATCGGGATGTAGGCTACAAATAATTATTTTGTTTGCATATATTCGCGAGCTGTTATGCGCGTAAGACATTCACCAGTTTTGTGAGCGGCGTTTTCTTAGTATTTATTTTTTTATGTGTAATCAACCAGAAACATCCCGGATATCCTTATCGGGCCGTAAGCCACAAATAATTATTTTATTTGCATATATTCGCGAGTTGTTATGCGCGTAAGACGGCCGTCGGGGATTATTAGTGGTGCTGTTCCGAGTGTGCATTTGGGGGGCGCATGTCTGATCAATCATGGGCTAACTATTAATACTAATTTAGTCAGTCTGTGTATTGATTGGTCATATCCTTTCAAAAAACGTCTGTGAATACCTTTTACATTCTGGATTGATTATTTGTATAATAATTGAAATATTTTTAATGGCATTATCTTTGTGATTAATATTAATTTTATTATTATACTCATTGATACTGCCAGCAGAATTTTTCATCTACTACATTACAACACATTATATATTCCTATAAGGATTGGTGGTTTTTACCTAAATCGTAAGTTAATTTTTATCTTTATTAATTGGCTTTGTTTTGAGCAACCGGCACCCATGTGTATATACGGATTTTTTAGTATGCAGACGCCCCATTTATATCCAGTAACTGGTTTACACAGCTGAGCATTCTGGTAACCAGATTACACATCTGAGCATTCTGGTAACTGGTATACACAGCTGAGTATTCTGGTAACCAGATTACACAGCTGAGCATTCTGGTAACCAGATTACACAGCTGAGCATTCTGGTAACTGGTATACACAGCTGAGCATTCTGGTAACCAGATTACACAGCTGAGCATTCTGGTAACTGGTATACACAGCTGAGCATTCTGGTAACCAGAATGCACAGCTGATGAGCAATCTGGTTGAGCAATCTCTCGGTAACTGGTATGCACAGCTGGGCATTCTGGTCAGAATGTCCAGCTGAGCATTCTGGTTACGCACTTCACATCGCCCTCCCAACAGTGCGCGCGCGCGTCCCGCCGCCCGGCCGTCCTTTGAGAGTTGGGGGATTTTAGTTTGCACTTTTTTCTATAGTTGGCAGCAGCGGCAGCATTCATGGGTATATATGGTTGCATACGTATGCTCTGCTACTCCGCGCCGCTAGGTGGAGCTTTTAGTTGGGTCGCAAACCGATGGGGCTTTTAGTTGGGCCGTCTGGTGATAGGTGGCGCTTTTAGTTGGGCCGCAAACCGATAGGGGGCAGCGTTCATGTGTATATATGGTTGCATACGTAGGCGCCGCTCCTCCACCACCTGCGCCAGTAGCGCCGGGCGCCACCACCACCTGGGGTAGTAGCGCCACCACACCACCACCACCTGTGCTGGAATCGGCCTTCTTACACTACTCACGTGGAAATACCTATCTGCTATATAAGAAGGGGGACGAGAAGGAACCGAAGAATTATAGGCCCATCACCTGCCTATCAGTAGTGTATAAACTTCTAACTGCCATAATATACACGAAAATCTACGACCACTGTGATGCCAACCAAATAATAACATCAGAACAAAAGGGATGTATTCGAAAAGCGCTTGGATGTAAGGAACAATTAACCATCGATGCCGTTATCTTGAAACAAGCACAAGTGAAACGCCGAAATCTAAACATCTGCTATATAGATTACGCCAAAGCATTTGACTCAGTGCCTCATAGATGGCTGCGGAAAACACTTGAGTTATACAAAGTGCACCACTCAATCCGAGCACTACTTGATACCTTGATGAAAGAGTGGACTACTTACCTCCAGTTAGGACATGAAAGACTCACGCGGATAAAAATCCAAAGAGGAATCTTTCAGGGGGATACCCTGAGTCCGTTGTGGTTTGTTATAGCCCTTAATCCACTGTCTAATCTATTAAAATCAAGCTCCTATGGATATCGCTTAAATCTGAGAAGCGACATTAAAATCTCTCACTTGATGTTCATGGATGACATAAAACTATATGCAGAGAATAAAGAACACCTCCGTTCACTTATTAAGATAACCAAATCATTTAGCACCGACATCCAAATGAGATTTGGATTGGAGAAGTGTGCAACACTGGAGATTGCTAGAGGTAAATATCATGTACAGGAACAAGAAAGTGAGGACATTCAACCACTAAACCCGGAGGACACTTTCACATACTTAGGAATCGCCTAAAATCGGCAAATAAACCACAGTGATCTAAAGAAAGCATTTAAAAACAAGTACAAATATCGAGTAACTAAACTATTAAACACTCACCTTAATGCTGGAAATCTGTTTAGGGCCATCAACACGTGGGCAGTCCCGGTACTTGCGTATTCTTTCGGCGTACTCAAATATACCGAAACAGATCTAAATGAACTAGATAGGCTTACCCGTAGACTTCTAACTAAATTTAGAGCCCACCACCCACGCTCGGCTATAGAGAGGCTATACCTAAAGAGAAAAGAAGGTGGTAGAGTGTTAATAAATATACGTACGATGTGCCGCAGTCAGGAATCTAAACTCAAGCAGTATTTTCAGAACGCCAACTCTGATATACTCAAGGCTGTATCCGCGGCAGATAAAGGCTATTCTGCCTTAAACTTAAACCAAGATGCGGAGAAGAGCAATGAACTAACCAACAATGTAGCTGCCTCCTGGCAAGAAAAGGCTTTGCATGGGAAATACCCCACAGCACTTGAAAATAAAAACATTGAGAAGGAAGGGTCACTTACTTGGCTGAAACAAGGTCAACTACACGTAGAGACCGAAGGATTTATTACTGCCATACAAGATCGGGTAATTCGGACAAGAAATTATGAACGAGTGATACTAAAACTGAACCTGACAGATAAATGCCGAAAATGCCAAAGACCTGGTGAAACTATTGAACACATAACTGCTGGTTGCCCTGCTCTCGCTGAGAACGCATACTTGGGCAGACATAACCAGGTGGCTAAGGTTATACATGTAGAGCTAGCAAAAAAACTTATTCTCGTTGACAACCCCCCTCCGTACTATCGTTACCAACCAAAACCAGTGGTAGAATCGAACAACTTTCTGCTATACTGGGACAGACCGATAATCACGGACAGAACAGTTGATTATAATAGGCCTGACATTATTGTCATTTCCAAACATTTCAAAAGTCGGCTTTTATAATTGACATTGCCTGTCCGTTGAATGATAATATAGGAAAAACTGAGGGGGAGAAAATACGCAAATATGAGAACTTGGCAATTGAATTGAAACATATATGGCAACTGGACAAGGTAGAAATAATCCCAATTATAATATCGGTGGAGGGAGTAATGTCTAAACACTTAAAAAGCTACATTAGACGGTTGGACCTGCCTGAATACCTCGCGGCAGTGATTCAGAAAGCTGTCATCCTCCAAACATGCCATATCGTAAGGAAATTCCTAAACTGGTCAGGATAGGATGAATTTCCTTCCTAAACCAATGAATACCAGCTAAAATCTGTGAATTAACTGTAAATAATAATAATAATAATAATAATAATAATAATAATAATAATAATAATAATAATAATAATAATAATAATAATAATAATAATAATAATAATAATAATAATAATAATAATAATAATAATAATAATAATAATAATAATAATAATAATAATAATAATAATAATAATAATAATAATAATAATAATAATAATAATAATAATAATAATAATAATAATAATAATAATAATAATAATAATAATAATAATAATAATAATAATAATAATAATAATAATAATAATAATAATAATAATAATAATAATAATAATAATAATAATAATAATAATAATAATAATAATAATAATAATAATAATAATAATAATAATAATAATAATAATAATAATAATAATAATAATAATAATAATAATAATAATAATAATAATAATAATAATAATAATAATAATAATAATAATAATAATAATAATAATAATAATAATAATAATAATAATAATAATAATAATTTTTTTTTTTTTTTTTTATCAATTTTTATCAATTTATTCTTTAATTTCTTACATACATATAATATAACAATAGTAGAATGTATAACAGAAATAAATTAAATATTCTTCATTTTACATACATGTATAACCGTACAATTAATAACAAAAATTAATTTAATATTATACCTAAACTAAAAACAATTTATATTTCATTCATAATGACTAAACTGATTATTATATGAAAAATAGGAAAAATAAAAAATGTCTTAATTGCGTTTTGCCACTAAGCGCAAGCTTGTCAGTGGCCGCTTTCCATTTGAGTCAATACATTAGTTTTACGTAAAGATTATTATTAAGTTGCACGTTAATCGTCTTTGGTGTGCATCCAGTTTCCTATCTCCGATTTCACACTTTTTAAAGAACACAGGCTTAACAGATCCGGTGGAATTTTATTAAACAATGTTTTTACCGACATTTCTTTGGATCGCGCACCATATTTATTGCTATATGTCCCTATCTTAAATTTTTTATTTGTATATAATCTTGTTCCTTTCCCGTGGTTTATTGTTGGTTCATTTTGCATCAAAAAATAGTTTTTCATTATTAGTTTGTAATCACGTAAATTTTCTATGTTAAGAATTTGGCCGGTTTTGTAGACATTGAAGGTTGGATTCATTTGTATCTTGTTATCCGGTCCTGTGAGGATTGTAGCCTGTTGAGTAGATAATTCGAAGTGTGTCCATAAATTGTAATGCCATACGATATTATTGATTCGACAAGAGAATGGTAGATTGTGATTAATACTTTTTCTGGCAAAAACTCCTTTAGGTGATAAAATTGATATGCAAAGTATCTTAGTTTGTTATTAACTTGTTGAACGTGCCAATCCCACAAAAAGTTATGGTCAATAAATAGTCCAAGATACTTTTGTCTTTCTATTAGATCAATTTTATCTTGACATAGACAACGCTGTGACGGCACGACATTGTGTAGGCAGATGGAGGAGTGGAAAGTTATCGTTGAATTTCTTGTAATTTGATTGTGTGGTGATTCTATATGCATTAGTTTCGTTTTCTCTTTATTTATAATAAGTTCTTTATCATGTGCCCATTTTTGAAAATTCAGAAAGTCGTCTTGTAGGTTTTTCAATGCGATTTTGAGGTCTTTGTGAACGGATATGATTACGGTGTCGTCCGCATATAAGTAGTACTGAGACTTTGAGATGCAGTGTTTAATATCGTTCACATAAAGTAAATATAAAATTGGGCCTAGAATGCTTCCCTGGGGTACCCCTCTACTAACTTTCACTTCTTCTCCCATACTCTTGCCTATTTTTACAGAAAACGATCTGTCTTCTAAATAACTCCGAAACCACTTGTTTTCAGCTCCTCTTATGCCGTACTCATCTAACACCTTTAACAGTTTGGTATGGTTAATGGTGTCAAACGCCTTTGAAAAATCTATGAAAAGACAAAAGGCGTGCTTGTTTTTGTCTAACTTTTCATTAATCATATTTTCGAATGCCTCCAGAAGATCTATGGTGCCTTTGTTTTTCTGATAGGCAAATTGATTTTGATCAATAATTCCATATTTCGTTAGAAAAGCAGTTAATTTATTCTCTAAATATCTTTCCATAATTTTGCTTATGGCCGGTAGTAGTGATATTGGTCTGTAATTTGTGGGATTGTTATGTTTGCCGGATTTATAAATTGGTTTTATTATAGCCTTGTTCTAAAGATAGGTTTATTAGTTTTTGAATCGGAATGCTAATATGATCTTCATGGTTTACTATATCTCTTACTTGTATTCCATCATGACCTGGGGGTTTGTTTACATCCAATTTTCTAATGATTTTTGTTATGTTTTCAACTTCTGCTTTTGGTATGTAGATGGAATTTGACTGATTTCTGAAATTTGGTTATTGTGCAGCAAAGTATTGCACTTGTGGGATGTCTCTTTGGTTTGTTGTGTAAAGGTTTCAGTGAAGATGTCTGTTACCTGTTTATCTGTTGCCTTAAATGTCCCTGATAAGGACTCCGCACATCGATCAGTAACTGAGTTCTTTCCCAACGCCATATTGATTGCTTTCCATGTTTCTTTCATATTGCCCTTGTTTATGTCAAACTGCTGTGCAAAGTATTTGCGTTTTTCTGTTTTTATCAATAAATTAATGTTGTTACGAGCAGATTTATATTTGTTTCTCTGGTGGTTTTTAGTTTCAACCGATGCGGTTGAACGCTTCCATATGCTGAACAAATTGTCCCGTTCTCTCATTTGTTTGACAATGTTGTTGTTTATCCATGGTTTAAAAGGTTGTCTATGTCTAGATTTTCGTATATTCACTGCAGCTTTTTCATAGGATTCGGTATAAGCACCACAGATGGACTGCCATACAGAATGTGGTTCGTGAAAATTGTGGTAAGATGCTTTTCCAAAGTGTTCTATTAATTCTTTGTTAAAGAGTTCTTTGTCTATTTTTGTGATGTAATTATTGTTGCTGATAATGTCATTTTGTTTTCTATTTTGGACTACCCCACTTATCATGTAATGATCAGAAATCTTTGTTGTAAGAACCGACGAGTTAAATTGTTTTCCAGGTCCACGGTAGTACAGATGGTCCAGACAGGAACGTACTAAGATTCCTTTCCGAAATTCTTCTCTCGTGTATGTGTTTATTTGCCGTGAGAAACCATGACTTAGTAAAACATTCTCGTACCGTTCTGCATTTTTCGAGCTTGTCAATATATCAATGTTTGCGTCCCCTATTAATATAAATCGATTTTTCATATTATTTGATAGAAATGCTTCAATTTCGTCTATAAATGCGGTGATATTTTGGTCTGGTGGTCTGTATATTATGAGTATATGCAATGTAGGTGAGTTACTATCTTTTACATTTATGAATATAGATTCACATGTATGAAAGTGTTGTTCTATCACATTATATTCCAGGTGTTCTTTAATACATATCATTAAGCCACCTCCTAATTTATTTGTTCGCAACTTGGCAATGGATTTGAATGATTCGATATCGACCAAGTTTCCGATTTCAGAGAGTTTTGATTCGGTGATATTCACTTCAGACAGAGCTAAAATTTGTATGTGTTTTATATTTGATTTTATTATCGCGCACAATTGATCAAAGTGAGCAAGGATAGAATTTATGTTTAAATAGCTTATCAGGAAGCTATTTTTATTGCAAAAAGTTGTAGACCATTTCTCATAATTGTCGATAGTATCGCAGTTTGTTTGCGCTTCTATATCGGTTTCCATAAATGTACTATCCATTGGAAAAACGATTTTTTGCACAATTTGGTCATGTTTATCTTTTTTACTGTATCAGACAAATGTCTGAGTCATCGTTTATATTGTGTATAGATGTACCTTCTGTCTTTCTTGCCAATATTCTCCCGTTCTTTATCCATACAAATTTCCACCCGGTTTCTCGCGCTTTAGTTTTAGCTTCCCATAGCAGCTTTTTTGTGAAACCAGATAGCTGCTCTTGTATAAATATTTTTCCGCAGTGATTTCCGCCAATTACCTGGCTATTTGTAACAGTCTTATTTTTGTTTAATAAGATGTCGTCCCTTAGTTTCTTTTTAAAAAATTTTACCTGGATAACCGCCGGTTTTTGAGTATTTTTAGTTTCGATTCGATAGGCTTGTTCGATGTCCTCTTTTTTAATATCTACCCCTACTATATTTGCAACTTTGGATACTATTTCTTCAGGCTCTTCATTTTCTAAGCTTGTAACGCCATGTAATTCCATTCCCTTTGCGTAGGTTTCAGATTCAAGTTCAATTACTCTTTTATTAAGGTTTTTAATTATGTCGTCCTTTTCTTTATTTTCCTTTGTTAGAGTATTTATAGCATCCTCTAAACTTTTTATATGATTTGAGATTCCATGTTGGCCATTTATTATGTCGTCGTATTGGTCTGAGACGAATTTTTGGCTATTTGTTGTGGCGTCTAGCTGCATTTTTATGTTATTGAGAACTTTTTTTATTCCCAAAATCTCAGTAATTAAGTTGGGATTATCTGGTGCATCCATTGAATCGTTGTTCTCTTCTTCTCCGATTTTCTTGTCCTTGTTTCTGCAAAACTCACATCTCCATGATTGTTTGGCAAACCTGCTTTTTGCTCTGTATGTTGAGGCTTTTATCGAGCATTCATAGTGATCAGTCCTGAGCATCCGGAGCACTTGACATAATCACCATCGCTTGGCAAGATGTCATTGCATTTTTTACAGTTTGCCATATTTTGCAAATGTAAACAATGCGCGGAGCGATATGAAACACGTGGGCGATTTGATCTCGTAATTTACGGGAACTCACTAATCATGAAAACACAACTTACAAGATTTTACTTTGTCGAAACTGAAGAAAAACCGAGGAGCTAAAATTTTACACGTCAACCACGCACAAAAATAAATATATTGATAATAAATAATAATAATAATAATAATAATAATAATAATAATAATAATAATAATAATAATAATAATAATAATAATAATAATAATAATAATAATAATAATAATAATAATAATAATAATAATAATAATAATAATAATAATAATAATAATAATAATAATAATAATAATAATAATAATAATAATAATAATAATAATAATAATAATAATAATAATAATAATAATAATAATAATAATAATAATAATAATAATAATAATAATAATAATAATAATAATAATAATAGTAATAATAATAATAATAATAATAATAATAATAATAATAATAATAATAATAATAATAATAATAATAATAATAATAATAATAATAATAATAATAATAATAATAATAATAATAATAATAATAATAATAATAATAATAATAATAATAATAATAATAATAATAATAATAATAATAATAATAATAATAATAATAATAATAATAATAATAATAATAATAATAATAATAATAATAATAATAATAATAATAATAATAATAATAATAATAATAATAATAATAATAATAATAATAATAATAATAATAATAATAATAATAATAATAATAATAATAATAATAATAATAATAATAATAATAATAATAATAATAATAATAATAATAATAATAATAATAATAATAATAATAATAATAATAATAATAATAATAATAATAATAATAATAATAATAATAATAATAATAATAATAATAATAATAATAATAATAATAATAATTTTTTTTTTTTTTTTTTATCAATTTTTATCAATTTATTCTTTAATTTCTTACATACATATAATATAACAATAGTAGAATGTATAACAGAAATAAATTAAATATTCTTCATTTTACATACATGTATAACCGTACAATTAATAACAAAAATTAATTTAATATTATACCTAAACTAAAAACAATTTATATTTCATTCATAATGACTAAACTGATTATTATATGAAAAATAGGAAAAATAAAAAATGTCTTAATTGCGTTTTGCCACTAAGCGCAAGCTTGTCAGTGGCCGCTTTCCATTTGAGTCAATACATTAGTTTTACGTAAAGATTATTATTAAGTTGCACGTTAATCGTCTTTGGTGTGCATCCAGTTTCCTATCTCCGATTTCACACTTTTTAAAGAACACAGGCTTAACAGATCCGGTGGAATTTTATTAAACAATGTTTTTACCGACATTTCTTTGGATCGCGCACCATATTTATTGCTATATGTCCCTATCTTAAATTTTTTATTTGTATATAATCTTGTTCCTTTCCCGTGGTTTATTGTTGGTTCATTTTGCATCAAAAAATAGTTTTTCATTATTAGTTTGTAATCACGTAAATTTTCTATGTTAAGAATTTGGCCGGTTTTGTAGACATTGAAGGTTGGATTCATTTGTATCTTGTTATCCGGTCCTGTGAGGATTGTAGCCTGTTGAGTAGATAATTCGAAGTGTGTCCATAAATTGTAATGCCATACGATATTATTGATTCGACAAGAGAATGGTAGATTGTGATTAATACTTTTTCTGGCAAAAACTCCTTTAGGTGATAAAATTGATATGCAAAGTATCTTAGTTTGTTATTAACTTGTTGAACGTGCCAATCCCACAAAAAGTTATGGTCAATAAATAGTCCAAGATACTTTTGTCTTTCTATTAGATCAATTTTATCTTGACATAGACAACGCTGTGACGGCACGACATTGTGTAGGCAGATGGAGGAGTGGAAAGTTATCGTTGAATTTCTTGTAATTTGATTGTGTGGTGATTCTATATGCATTAGTTTCGTTTTCTCTTTATTTATAATAAGTTCTTTATCATGTGCCCATTTTTGAAAATTCAGAAAGTCGTCTTGTAGGTTTTTCAATGCGATTTTGAGGTCTTTGTGAACGGATATGATTACGGTGTCGTCCGCATATAAGTAGTACTGAGACTTTGAGATGCAGTGTTTAATATCGTTCACATAAAGTAAATATAAAATTGGGCCTAGAATGCTTCCCTGGGGTACCCCTCTACTAACTTTCACTTCTTCTCCCATACTCTTGCCTATTTTTACAGAAAACGATCTGTCTTCTAAATAACTCCGAAACCACTTGTTTTCAGCTCCTCTTATGCCGTACTCATCTAACACCTTTAACAGTTTGGTATGGTTAATGGTGTCAAACGCCTTTGAAAAATCTATGAAAAGACAAAAGGCGTGCTTGTTTTTGTCTAACTTTTCATTAATCATATTTTCGAATGCCTCCAGAAGATCTATGGTGCCTTTGTTTTTCTGATAGGCAAATTGATTTTGATCAATAATTCCATATTTCGTTAGAAAAGCAGTTAATTTATTCTCTAAATATCTTTCCATAATTTTGCTTATGGCCGGTAGTAGTGATATTGGTCTGTAATTTGTGGGATTGTTATGTTTGCCGGATTTATAAATTGGTTTTATTATAGCCTTGTTCTAAAGATAGGTTTATTAGTTTTTGAATCGGAATGCTAATATGATCTTCATGGTTTACTATATCTCTTACTTGTATTCCATCATGACCTGGGGGTTTGTTTACATCCAATTTTCTAATGATTTTTGTTATGTTTTCAACTTCTGCTTTTGGTATGTAGATGGAATTTGACTGATTTCTGAAATTTGGTTATTGTGCAGCAAAGTATTGCACTTGTGGGATGTCTCTTTGGTTTGTTGTGTAAAGGTTTCAGTGAAGATGTCTGTTACCTGTTTATCTGTTGCCTTAAATGTCCCTGATAAGGACTCCGCACATCGATCAGTAACTGAGTTCTTTCCCAACGCCATATTGATTGCTTTCCATGTTTCTTTCATATTGCCCTTGTTTATGTCAAACTGCTGTGCAAAGTATTTGCGTTTTTCTGTTTTTATCAATAAATTAATGTTGTTACGAGCAGATTTATATTTGTTTCTCTGGTGGTTTTTAGTTTCAACCGATGCGGTTGAACGCTTCCATATGCTGAACAAATTGTCCCGTTCTCTCATTTGTTTGACAATGTTGTTGTTTATCCATGGTTTAAAAGGTTGTCTATGTCTAGATTTTCGTATATTCACTGCAGCTTTTTCATAGGATTCGGTATAAGCACCACAGATGGACTGCCATACAGAATGTGGTTCGTGAAAATTGTGGTAAGATGCTTTTCCAAAGTGTTCTATTAATTCTTTGTTAAAGAGTTCTTTGTCTATTTTTGTGATGTAATTATTGTTGCTGATAATGTCATTTTGTTTTCTATTTTGGACTACCCCACTTATCATGTAATGATCAGAAATCTTTGTTGTAAGAACCGACGAGTTAAATTGTTTTCCAGGTCCACGGTAGTACAGATGGTCCAGACAGGAACGTACTAAGATTCCTTTCCGAAATTCTTCTCTCGTGTATGTGTTTATTTGCCGTGAGAAACCATGACTTAGTAAAACATTCTCGTACCGTTCTGCATTTTTCGAGCTTGTCAATATATCAATGTTTGCGTCCCCTATTAATATAAATCGATTTTTCATATTATTTGATAGAAATGCTTCAATTTCGTCTATAAATGCGGTGATATTTTGGTCTGGTGGTCTGTATATTATGAGTATATGCAATGTAGGTGAGTTACTATCTTTTACATTTATGAATATAGATTCACATGTATGAAAGTGTTGTTCTATCACATTATATTCCAGGTGTTCTTTAATACATATCATTAAGCCACCTCCTAATTTATTTGTTCGCAACTTGGCAATGGATTTGAATGATTCGATATCGACCAAGTTTCCGATTTCAGAGAGTTTTGATTCGGTGATATTCACTTCAGACAGAGCTAAAATTTGTATGTGTTTTATATTTGATTTTATTATCGCGCACAATTGATCAAAGTGAGCAAGGATAGAATTTATGTTTAAATAGCTTATCAGGAAGCTATTTTTATTGCAAAAAGTTGTAGACCATTTCTCATAATTGTCGATAGTATCGCAGTTTGTTTGCGCTTCTATATCGGTTTCCATAAATGTACTATCCATTGGAAAAACGATTTTTTGCACAATTTGGTCATGTTTATCTTTTTTACTGTATCAGACAAATGTCTGAGTCATCGTTTATATTGTGTATAGATGTACCTTCTGTCTTTCTTGCCAATATTCTCCCGTTCTTTATCCATACAAATTTCCACCCGGTTTCTCGCGCTTTAGTTTTAGCTTCCCATAGCAGCTTTTTTGTGAAACCAGATAGCTGCTCTTGTATAAATATTTTTCCGCAGTGATTTCCGCCAATTACCTGGCTATTTGTAACAGTCTTATTTTTGTTTAATAAGATGTCGTCCCTTAGTTTCTTTTTAAAAAATTTTACCTGGATAACCGCCGGTTTTTGAGTATTTTTAGTTTCGATTCGATAGGCTTGTTCGATGTCCTCTTTTTTAATATCTACCCCTACTATATTTGCAACTTTGGATACTATTTCTTCAGGCTCTTCATTTTCTAAGCTTGTAACGCCATGTAATTCCATTCCCTTTGCGTAGGTTTCAGATTCAAGTTCAATTACTCTTTTATTAAGGTTTTTAATTATGTCGTCCTTTTCTTTATTTTCCTTTGTTAGAGTATTTATAGCATCCTCTAAACTTTTTATATGATTTGAGATTCCATGTTGGCCATTTATTATGTCGTCGTATTGGTCTGAGACGAATTTTTGGCTATTTGTTGTGGCGTCTAGCTGCATTTTTATGTTATTGAGAACTTTTTTTATTCCCAAAATCTCAGTAATTAAGTTGGGATTATCTGGTGCATCCATTGAATCGTTGTTCTCTTCTTCTCCGATTTTCTTGTCCTTGTTTCTGCAAAACTCACATCTCCATGATTGTTTGGCAAACCTGCTTTTTGCTCTGTATGTTGAGGCTTTTATCGAGCATTCATAGTGATCAGTCCTGAGCATCCGGAGCACTTGACATAATCACCATCGCTTGGCAAGATGTCATTGCATTTTTTACAGTTTGCCATATTTTGCAAATGTAAACAATGCGCGGAGCGATATGAAACACGTGGGCGATTTGATCTCGTAATTTACGGGAACTCACTAATCATGAAAACACAACTTACAAGATTTTACTTTGTCGAAACTGAAGAAAAACCGAGGAGCTAAAATTTTACACGTCAACCACGCACAAAAATAAATATATTGATAATAAATAATAATAATAATAATAATAATAATAATAATAATAATAATAATAATAATAATAATAATAATAATAATAATAATAATAATAATAATAATAATAATAATAATAATAATAATAATAATAATAATAATAATAATAATAATAATAATAATAATAATAATAATAATAATAATAATAATAATAATAATAATAATAATAATAATAATAATAATAATAATAATAATAATAGTAATAATAATAATAATAATAATAATAATAATAATAATAATAATAATAATAATAATAATAATAATAATAATAATAATAATAATAATAATAATAATAATAATAATAATAATAATAATAATAATAATAATAATAATAATAATAATAATAATAATAATAATAATAATAATAATAATAATAATAATAATAATAATAATAATAATAATAATAATAATAATAATAATAATAATAATAATAATAATAATAATAATAATAATAATAATAATAATAATAATAATAATAATAATAATAATAATAATAATAATAATAATAATAATAATAATAATAATAATAATAATAATAATAATAATAATAATAATAATAATAATAATAATAATAATAATAATAATAATAATAATAATAATAATAATAATAATAATAATAATAATAATAATAATAATAATAATAATAATAATAATAATAATAATAATAATAATAATAATAATAATAATAATAATAATAATAATAATAATAATAATAATAATAATAATAATAATAATAATAATAATAATAATAATAATAATAATAATAATAATAATAATAATAATAATAATAATAATAATAATAATAATAATAATAATAATAATAATAATAATAATAATAATAATAAATGGCCATACAAGATCAGGTAATAGCCACAAGAATGCACCAGAAATACATAATGGGTATGCAATTAGAAAACACATTATGTAGACTATGCAACAAAGAACAAGAGAGTATCCAACATCTAATCTCAGGATGCACTCACCTGGCACCCACTGCATACCTAAAAAGGCATAATGATGTATGCAAGATTATCCATCAAGCTATTTGCGCCCAGTATGGGTTTGTATTAAATATGGAAGCCTACTACAAGTACACACCAAAACCAGTACATGAGAATGAAACTGCCAAAGTTCTGTGGGATTTTTCTATAATTACAGATCATGCCGTCCCTCACAACAAACCCGATATCGTCCTGGTCCATTTTAAAGAACACTGGGCTATCATCATTGACGTTTCTATACCGCTTGATGATAACTTAGACAAGGCATACCGCTCCAAAATAGATAAATACGAGCTCTTACAAATAGAACTAAAAAGGGTATGGAAATTGAATTGCGTAAAGATAATTCCAATAATAATATCCGCCAATGGAATAGTACACACAAAATTACCCAAGCACATGGAGGAATTGGAACTAGACGGTATGCATTTATTGCAAATGCAGAAGTGTGTCATCTTGGGAACGACTGCGATTGTCAGGAAGACTCTAACGTAACCGGAATAGCCTTGGCCCTAACAAGCCCGGCTACTCGAAGAGAACCAGGAGAACCTGTGCTACAAAAAAAAAAAAAAATAATAATAATAATAATAATAATAATAATAATAATAATAATAATAATAATAATAATAATAATAATAATAATAATAATAATAATAATAATAATAATAATAATAATAATAATAATAATAATAATAATAATAATAATAATAATAATAATAATAATAATAATAATAATAATAATAATAATAATAATAATAATAATAATAATAATAATAATAATAATAATAATAATAATAATAATAATAATAATAATAATAATAATAATAATAATAATAATAATAATAATAATAATAATAATAATAATAATAATAATAATAATAATAATAATAATAATAATAATAATAATAATAATAATAATAATAATAATAATAATAATAATAATAATAATAATAATAATAATAATAATAATAATAATAATAATAATAATAATAATAATAATAATAATAATAATAATAATAATAATAATAATAATAATAATAATAATAATAATAATAATAATCATAATAATAATAATAATAATAATAATAATAATAATAATAAATGGCCATACAAGATCAGGTAATAGCCACAAGAATGCACCAGAAATACATAATGGGTATGCAATTAGAAAACACATTATGTAGACTATGCAACAAAGAACAAGAGAGTATCCAACATCTAATCTCAGGATGCACTCACCTGACTCACCTGGCACCCACTGCATACCTAAAAAGGCATAATGATGTATGCAAGATTATCCATCAAGCTATTTGCGCCCAGTATGGGTTTGTATTAAATATGGAAGCCTACTACAAGTACACACCAAAACCAGTACATGAGAATGAAACTGCCAAAGTTCTGTGGGATTTTTCTATAATTACAGATCATGCCGTCCCTCACAACAAACCCGATATCGTCCTGGTCCATTTTAAAGAACACTGGGCTATCATCATTGACGTTTCTATACCGCTTGATGATAACTTAGACAAGGCATACCGCTCCAAAATAGATAAATACGAGCTCTTACAAATAGAACTAAAAAGGGTATGGAAATTGAATTGCGTAAAGATAATTCCAATAATAATATCCGCCAATGGAATAGTACACACAAAATTACCCAAGCACATGGAGGAATTGGAACTAGACGGTATGCATTTATTGCAAATGCAGAAGTGTGTCATCTTGGGAACGACTGCGATTGTCAGGAAGACTCTAACGTAACCGGAATAGCCTTGGCCCTAACAAGCCCGGCTACTCGAAGAGAACCAGGAGAACCTGTGCTACAAAAAAAAAAAAAAATAATAATAATAATAATAATAATAATAATAATAATAATAATAATAATAATAATAATAATAATAATAATAATAATAATAATAATAATAATAATAATAATAATAATAATAATAATAATAATAATAATAATAATAATAATAATAATAATAATAATAATAATAATAATAATAATAATAATAATAATAATAATAATAATAATAATAATAATAATAATAATAATAATAATAATAATAATAATAATAATAATAATAATAATAATAATAATAATAATAATAATAATAATAATAATAATAATAATAATAATAATAATAATAATAATAATAATAATAATAATAATAATAATAATAATAATAATAATAATAATAATAATAATAATAATAATAATAATAATAATAATAATAATAATAATAATAATAATAATAATAATAATAATAATAATAATAATAATAATAATAATAATAATAATAATAATAATAATAATAATAATAATAATAATAATAATAATAATAATAATAATAATAATAATAATAATAATAATAATAATAATAATAATAATAATAATAATAATAATAATAATAATAATAATAATAATAAAACTCTGCCTATGCCGGTCCCAAGCCCGGATGAAAAAAGAGGAGGGGGAGGAGTAACAACCTCGTGAAAAAACCAGGGTTCATCTGGCCCGGATGATGGCACCCTGTGAGGGTCCCCACCTTGGGTTACAGGAAACAGCCTGGCAGTAGGATAAAAATGCACAAGCCCTTTATGGGACTAACTATCCTTAAAAGGTGTAAATCAAGTTCCAATTACCAGAAGTAAAAGTAGGGTGGCACCATCAATGGAGACTGAAGATGGTGCTGACGGAAACCAGTCTCTAGCAAGAAGTCCCCAAAGGAGCAGGGGGCTTTCTATGCGAAGCGGAAATGCTCTGCCGAGGTCTGAGGAAACGCAAGGGAGCAACAGCTTGGATGCCGATAAAACACGGTCTCCCGCTAATGCCCCACTACACGGAAGGCGTAAGAGGTGGACAAAAGAAGAGAATATCGCACTCATCACCTCTTACTACTTAGTTACGAAAAATGAGACGGACATGACTGGATATCGAACTAAACTCTTAGAGAAGTGGGTAGAACAATACCCCAACAATGTTCTGAATGAACAAAGACTCTCAGACCAAGTGAGATCGATTCTAAGAAGAAAGATTCTTTCCCAAGCCGAATTAAACCAAATACAGGAGCGCACACCATTACAACATACACCCCAAATACAAAGAAGGACAAGCAGATACTCCATCAGGCAGAGGGCTAGTTCAATTCTTAATCAATCAATTCTAGCAGCAGACGCGGACCTAAATCAACCGACGGTCGACGCGAATGAGAATGACTACATTTTGGGCATATTTCAGGAGTTTCAGATTGAGTTCTCTGGAATGCAAGTGGAACAAAGACCATCACTCCCGAAGCTACAAAGCACAAGAGCATGTAAGACTGCAGTAGCTAAAGTAAACCAAGCAATTTCAATGCAGTGCATGGAATGTATAAACCTTCAGGAATTAGGTGAAGTCATATATTGTGCAGCATTAACGATATGTGAGCTACTGGAAATAGAATCAAACCGCCAGACAGAATGCGGTAAAAAGAAGCCACAGTGGGAGGTCAGACTAGAAAGCAAAATAAATAAGATCAGACGGATTATAGGGACCCTACAAGCCTTTTTAACCACCACAAATAAAGTCAGCAGAAGAATGCGTAATCAGGTACGACGAATAGCGGCCAATGCATCCCTAAAACCAATCAACCAAAACTACAAGGAGCAGTTGTCAGTGCATCTGGAACATCAAAAGCAGAAACTCGCAGCTCTGGCAAATCGTCTAAGAAGATATAAGCTACAAACCAAAAGACGGCAAGAGAACAACTTGTTTAGGAACAATCAGGTACAATTCTATCGAAACCTCAAGCAGAATAAGGTATCTGCGGAAATGCCCAACAAAGAAGCGATACACGACTATTGGCGAGATATATGGACTAATAAAAAAATACACAATGAGGAAGCATATTGGATCGAAGAAGAGTGTAAACGTGCTGAAAACATTCAACCAATGCAGGATGTAATTGTGAATAACAATGACATTACACATGTTATGCGGAGACTGAAGAACTGGGCTGCACCAGGAGTTGATAAAACACATAATTTTTGGTGGAAGCATTTAACCGCGACGCACGCACCACTAGCCAGACTTCTTCAGTCTACAATCAACAACCCTGAAGAAATGCCAGCATACTTCACAAAAGGCTTAACATATATGCTTCCAAAAAATGACAACACTCAAGATCCTAAAAACTATCGCCCCATAACGTGTTTATGTGCAATCTATAAAATCATTACATCCATTGTAACAAGCGCAGTCACGCAGCATATAAACACAAACCACCTTTTAGCATGGGAACAAAATGGATGCCGACAGAAATCAAGAGGATGTCAGGAACTTCTGGTGATAGACACAATTATAACAAATCAAGCTAGAATCAGACAACGTAATCTCGACGTAGGGTGGGTTGACTATAGGAAGGCCTTCGACTCTGTACCACACTCGTGGTTATTGAAGATCCTAAAGATATACAAAGTCAACGGTGCAATCTACAACCTACTCAAAACTGCAATGGAAACATGGCGCACAACGATTCACGTCAGACTGGGGTCAAAGTCTTTACAAACTGACGAAATAACTATAAGACGCGGAATATTCCAGGGAGATTCGTTCAGTCCTCTATGGTTCTGCTTGGCTCTAAATCCTTTAAGCCACTTATTAAATAGCAGTACATATGGGTACGCAGTAGAAAAAAACCATCTTATCTCTCACCTGCTATACATGGACGATCTTAAGCTCTATGCTAAAAACAAGAATCAACTTCAGAGCGCGATGGAGCTAGTCGCCATGTATAGCAGAGACCTAGTAATGGAGTTTGGCCTTGATAAATGTGCCACATTGAACATCGAGAGAGGTAAAGTTAAAGATACGGCTAATATTTCACTAATGGATGGTACTGAAATCTCTAACGTCAATCTAGGAGAGCGTTACAAATATCTGGGTTTAGAGCAGGCACTAAGTATAGACCGACACGTAAACCAACATCATATAAAGAGAGAACTATTTCGAAGGTGCAAACTAATTCTCCGATCTCAACTGATGGCCAAAAATAAAATTACCGCCATTAATACCTGGGCGATGCCTGTAATACTATACACAGCAGGGATAATCAGATGGTCTAAAACTGAGATGCAAGAAGTAGACAGAGAAATACGCACTCTTTTCACGAAATATAGGATACACCACCCACGAGCGGCAGTGGAAAGGCTATACATTGAAAGAGGAAATGGAGGTAGAGGGCTAACCAATCTAGAAATCTGTATGCAGATAAAAATGCACAAACTAAAACAGTATTTGCAAAACCGTGAGCTGCCAATAGTCAAGGCGATCACAAGACAAGACAAGAAGTACTCTTGCCTTGATTTGTCAAAGCCAGTCCATCAAGATCCTGCGCTGAGTAATAAAGCAAGCGCATTGGAAGTACTCAAAACAAAATGGAGTTCTAAAGTCCTGCATGGTCAATTTTATTCCTCAATGTACCACGAAGCCTCCAGCCTCAAATTGACAAACACTTATCTTAAGGCTGGATACTTAATGGCAGAAACGGAGGGTGCAATTATGGCCATACAAGATCAGGTAATAGCCACAAGAATGCACCAGAAATACATAATGGGTATGCAATTAGAAAACACATTATGTAGACTATGCAACAAAGAACAAGAGAGTATCCAACATCTAATCTCAGGATGCACTCACCTGGCACCCACTGCATACCTAAAAAGGCATAATGATGTATGCAAGATTATCCATCAAGCTATTTGCGCCCAGTATGGGTTTGTATTAAATATGGAAGCCTACTACAAGTACACACCAAAACCAGTACATGAGAATGAAACTGCCAAAGTTCTGTGGGATTTTTCTATAATTACAGATCATGCCGTCCCTCACAACAAACCCGATATCGTCCTGGTCCATTTTAAAGAACACTGGGCTATCATCATTGACGTTTCTATACCGCTTGATGATAACTTAGACAAGGCATACCGCTCCAAAATAGATAAATACGAGCTCTTACAAATAGAACTAAAAAGGGTATGGAAATTGAATTGCGTAAAGATAATTCCAATAATAATATCCGCCAATGGAATAGTACACACAAAATTACCCAAGCACATGGAGGAATTGGAACTAGACGGTATGCATTTATTGCAAATGCAGAAGTGTGTCATCTTGGGAACGACTGCGATTGTCAGGAAGACTCTAACGTAACCGGAATAGCCTTGGCCCTAACAAGCCCGGCTACTCGAAGAGAACCAGGAGAACCTGTGCTACAAAAAATAATAATAATAATAATAATAATAATAATAATAATAATAATAATAATAATAATAATAATAATAATAATAATAATAATAATAATAATAATAATAATAATAATAATAATAATAATAATAATAATAATAATAATAATAATAATAATAATAATAATAATAATAATAATAATAATAATAATAATAATAATAATAATAATAATAATAATAATAATAATAATAATAATAATAATAATAATAATAATAATAATAATAATAATAATAATAATAATAATAATAATAATAATAATAATAATAATAATAATAATAATAATAATAATAATAATAATAATAATAATAATAATAATAATAATAATAATAATAATAATAATAATAATAATAATAATAATAATAATAATAATAATAATAATAATAATAATAATAATAATAATAATAATAATAATAATAATAATAATAATAATAATAATAATAATAATAATAATAATAATAATAATAATAATAATAATAATAATAATAATAATAATAATAATAATAATAATAATAATAATAATAATAATAATAATAATAATAATAATAATAATAATAATAATAATAATAATAATAATAATAATAATAATAATAATAATAATAATAATAATAATAATAATAATAATAATAATAATAATAATAATAATAATAATAATAATAATAATAATAATAATAATAATAATAATAATAATAATAATAATAATAATAATAATAATAATAATAATAATAATAATAATAATAATAATAATAATAATAATAATAATAATAATAATAATAATAATAATAATAACTACGAAAAGTCATTGGACAGACATCCTAAGCTTTCAGGTAGAAAGCCGGATCTGTCTGTGTCGACCGAGCCTAATCCCAAAAAGAACTAAGGGATAGGTGAATGTTTCCTTTCTTTGAGGAAGTGAATATAAATCAATAATAATAATAATAATAATAATAATAATAATAATATTAATAATAATAATAATAATAATAATAATAATAATAATAATAATAATAATAATAATAATAATAATAATAATAATAATAATAATAATAATAATAATAATAATAATAATAATAATAATAATAATAATAATAATAATAATAATAATAATAATAATAATAATAATAATAATAATAATAATAATAATAATAATAATAATAATAATAATAATAATAATAATAATAATAATAATAATAATAATAATAATAATAATAATAATAATAATAATAATAATAATAATAATAATAATAATAATAATAATAATAATAATAATAATAATAATTGGGGCAGATGCAGGGACATTTCCAAAACGATCCCTGTATGGTGAGTTGCGACACCACCCTCTATCGATGCACCGAGGAGTTAACCTTGGAATAAAAAAACTACTCCCAGAAAATCTGGAGTAAGGAGTCCTGAACCCGTTCCAACGCCCCTAAACAGGTGGCAGGACAGTTAAGTTGGACGGCAGCCGAAAGGGGTAACCTCCCTTAGGTTGGAATAACTGGTGCAAGAAAACGAACACAGTAAAGCTGCCCACAACGTGTTCAACTCGGATGGAACACATGGAAGAGTTGGGAGCAGCAACGAGGAACCGCACGAGGCGCACGATGTCGTACGTTTTGAGTGGACTCAAGAGATCTGTTTCGACTTGTTCACTTGTTACGAAATGAGTGAACCAAGTCGACGAGGGTATATGAAAAGGATGCATGAACACTGGACAAATCTGCGCCCTGAACTGACAAGATTTTCGCCGGAAAATCTACGTGACCAAATATCTGCACTGAAAAGGAGAGGATTTGTTTTCCCCCCCATACAACCACCGGTGGTAGAACCACAAGCGCCACTTACAGATGAAATTGAGGAAACTGTAGACTGTGAGCTTGAGACGAAGTTTAAAGAGCATTTTAACTTAGATGTAACCAATTCCCGCAAACTCATCATTCATAAAAAACAGTCAATACCACCTGGACAACTTAAAGATTTAAACCTACTAATACCAAAATACTTACCGAACGACTGCGACCTGTGGGTAGTAAACTCTGCAGTATATGCGGCTGCCGCAGCAGTTACCATCAGAAAGCCATGTAACACGCGGATAGTTAAACTAAAGCAGAGGATTAAACAACTTGAAGACAAAATTTATACCCTACGGAAAAATATCTCCCAAATACAAAGTGTAGTTGAATACATGAGTACTGGCCGGAGATACACAAGGCGCATTAAAAGCATAATCTCTAACATTAAACGGCAACATCACACCATCAATAAACGCACCCTAATAACGATAAAAGAGCGGGCTTTGGACAAAATAAGATCATGGGTGGTGGCTAAAAAGAAAATGATTAAAACAATAAACGCCACAGTTAAAAATCAAATTTTTACTAGCAACCCATCACGATTTTTGAGCTGTAACTATGACGAAGTCAAGCCAAAGCCATCCTTAGATAATGTAGAGAAATACTGGAGTGGTATTTACGAAAAAGAATCTATAATCAATGAAGAAACACAAGCCCTGAAAAAGTTTGAAATTTTCAGCAAGCGCTATATTAATGAAGAACCAGAGTTTGACATCATAACCAAAGATGAAGTGTGGAACGCATTGAAAAGTAAAACTAACCATTCCGCCCCTGGCCCAGACAAAATAAATGCTTTCTGGTGGAAGAAACTATCTGCGGTCCATGAACACCTGGCCAGGATTTTTAATCAGTACCTCCAGGGCAAAACAGAAATACCTAGTTGGCTACCTGAGGGAAGAACTGTCCTCTTATTTAAGAAAGGAGACGGTAAACAACCGGAAAATTATCGACCAATAACCTGCCTCAACACCGTATATAAGTTATTCACATCTATAATATACGAGCGTATACTTCGGAGAATCTCCCCGGTGTGGGAGAGCATTGGGGAACAACGCGGCTCTAAACGCGGGTTAGCCGGTGTACGTGAAAACTTGTTGCTGGACTCTAGTGTGTGTCAAGATGCCACCCAGTATAAAAGAAATCTATCAATGGGCTGGATTGACTATAGAAAAGCATTTGACTGTTCTCCACACAGCCTAATAATAATGTTACTAAAACACCTAAGAGTACACACTCGGATTATAACCACCATACAAGAACTAATGGCTAAGTGGAAAACAAAATTTACGTTGGGCAATGGAAGACATGAACTTATAACTAGGCACGTTACTTACCGACGCGGAGTTTTCCAAGGTGACTCACTCAGCCCTCTTCTCTTCTGCATTACACTACTACCGCTATCTTTACAGCTGAGGGATTGCTCAGGATACTCCGCTGGGCCACCAGGAAACAGGAAACATAAGATCACTCACCTGTTCTACATGGACGATCTTAAGATATATGCCAGCAGCCAGAAAGAGCTAGAACGTCAGTTGGAGCTTACCCATCAATACTCGCAGGACATCGGCATGGAATTTGGGTTGGAAAAGTGCGCGGTGCTGCATATTAAAAGAGGAAAAGGTGTAGAAGAAGGTGAGGATATGAGACTAGTTGACGGAACAGCGATTCAACATCTCCCACAGGGTGAATTTTATACTTACCTCGGCGTAAAACAACGTAGCATGCACAACATCAAAGCTGTAAAACAGTCGCTAATCAGTAAGTATACCACTGTTATCAAAAAGATATGGGTATCTGAATTAACAGCAAAAAACAAAGTTCATGCTACAAACATCTTAGCAGTACCTATCTTAACAAATACATTTGGGACATTTAAATGGAACGTCGATGAAATCCTCAATCTAGACAGGGCAACAAGGCGAACCATGACAGATAATCGTAGTCTCCACCCGAAGGCGTCAACTCAGCGAATATACTTACCCCGACACCTAGGCGGCAGAGGCTTACTTTCCATAGAAAGCATGCACGACCGTATTGTTATTAGTACAGCTTGCAAAATCTTCGCAACAAACGACCCAGTGCTCAGACTAGTACGGGAGCATGAGTTACGAGGCGTCGGCTCATTTCTTTTTCAAGCAGCCAGAAGAGCCGCAGATATTCTAGGCTTAAAACTGAAACTTGATCGCGGTGCCAGAAGTGCTAACTGTCTGACGACACTTAACACCGATAAACTGAAGCTGGAACTAAAGAATAAAATAACAGAAATACACCTCAACATGCACGAAGAGAAGCCCATGCATGGACAGTTTTACAGAAATATAAATAATCAAGAACTATCTAGAGAACTTACCTTTGGCTTCCTAAGTGCATCTGGCCTAAAATCAGAGACAGAGGGATACATCACCGCCTGTCAGGATGGAGTGTTTAACACGTTGATGTACCGGAGTACCATTTTGAAAATCGACGTCGGAAGCACTTTATGCCGGGCATGTAGAGGTAGCAATGAAACATTGATGCACTTACTATCTGCGTGTCCTAGATACGCGCCCAACATGTACATCGCAAGACACGACGCAGCTCTTCGGGTACTGTATTACTATCTCCGCCATGCATATCAAATAGACGAAAAGCTAATCCAACCATACCAACATACAGACAGTGAATCAGTAGTCTTCAATGCATTTTGTAAAATCTTTTGGAACTTTCCTTTTTGCACAACAACTCTTATTCGAGCTAACAAACCGGACATGGTAGTATTGGACATCAAAGCCAAAAAAATGTTCATAATTGAAATGTCGTGCCCTGGCGAAACCAACATCAGTGGAAAGCAGAGCGAAAAAATTGAAAAGTACAGGGACTTAGTATTCCAGCTTAGACGAACATACACGGGATACACCATTATTTTTATACCAACTATAATTGGCGTCCTTGGCAGTATGCATCCAGATATTTTGCAACACCTGAAAAAAATACCATCTGTTAATACATCCATTGGTAAAAAACTTACCTGTCAGATGCAGAAGTATGTCCTCCTCGGATCGATGAGAATACTCCGAGCGCACGAAGCTAGCTACCCGCCATCAGTCAGCTAGCAATTTTATTCCACTTTGTAGTTGCCCATCCCTCGGGACGTAGTTACATCGTATCGGAACAATACGCGTATTCGCGAGCTGCGCTATAAAAAATAAAAATAAATAAATAAATAAATAAATAATAATAATAATAATAATAATAATTATATATTATTTATATATTCCAGGGAGACTCACTAAGTGCGCTATGGTTTTGTATGGCGATGAACCCACTTTCCAACCTATTAAACAGCACACAAATAGGATACCAACTACCAGGAAATGAAGACAAAATCAATCACCTAGCTTATATGGACGATATAAAACTAATGGCAGACACAAAAGAGGGGCTGACTAAACTGCTACAACAAGTAGAAATATTCAGTAGCGATATCCATATGAAATTTGGTGTTGAAAAATGTAAAATAGGGTCAGTCAAGAATGGAAAATGGGAAATACATGAAGGGCACCAATTTGTACAGGACGAGGTCACTGACATAATGATGGGAATGGACAAGAACGAGACCTATAAATAGGAGTTCTACAATCTTGCGGTATTAATCATAAACAAATGAAGAAAAAACTAACAAGTACGTACCTGCAAAGATGTAAATCGCTCTTGAAAACGTATTTATCTGGAAAGAACACAATTTTGGCCATCAACACATACGCCATACCAGTTCTCACATACAGTTTCGGTATAATAAAGTGGAATAAAACCGAGCTCGACAACTTAAACCGGCAAACGAGGGTCCTCTTTACAAAATATCGTGCTCATCATCCTAAAGCCTGCAAAGAAAGGTTCCACCTACCTAGAGACCTAGGAGGTAGAGGGGTTACTGATATCTCTAGAGCACATGGCCAACAAGTCCAAAACTTAAGAACATTTTTCTATGAAAAAGCAGAAAGCAGCAACATCCATAATGCAGTGGCCCGGAGTGATAAAAATTACACGCCATTAAACTTACATAATAGAGACGAAGCAACAGTGATAAGGAATGATAATACCGCTAAACTAGATCAATGGCGCAGTAAGGAGCTCCATGGTCGATATATTAAGGTAATAACTGATGACCATGTAGACACGAAAGCATCCTGTGGATGGCTAAAGCACAGCCATTTCTTTATAGAAACGGAAGGATTCATCTGTGCCATCCAAGATCAGGTTATAGCAACACTTAACTACCGCAAATATATCCTTAAGGACACCTCCGTCAAGTCTGATTTATGTAGATTGTGTAAAAAATCCACCGAAAACATCGAACATATCACCAGTGGCTGCCAAGAACTAGCCAGTGTGGACTACACCAGAAGACACGATAATATAGCGAAAATAATTCACATGGAATTGCTAATAAAAATGGGAATAACTAACACCAGAACTCCCTACTACAAACACATACCTGAACCTATATGTGAAACAAAAATGGCAAAACTATACTGGAATAGAACCATACTCACCGACCAGACCATTAGAAACAATAGACCAGATATTGTGTTTGTAAATAAAGCTGAAGAAAAAGCAATCCTTATTGATGTAGCAATACCAGCACCTGTAAACCTGAAGAAAAAACACGCTGAGAAACTTAATAAATATATAATTCTAGGCGAGGAATACAGGAAGCTACACCACCTGAAAGAAATCCGCATAGTACCAGTCATTATCGGATCTACCGGTGAAATACCGACAAACCTACACAAATCATTACGTGATATAGGCCTCAATGATAATATCTATATAGAAATGCAGAAAGCAGCACTACTTTCGACCAGTAGTATTGTGAGGAAGGTCTTGAACATTAATACTTAAACAAATCTGACATCAGAGCTTCATCCTGTTGGCCATAAATGCCCCAGGATAAGTGAATTTTTTCCCAGCAGTAGCTGGAGAAAGTGTAACAAATCAGACATAATAATAATAATAATAATAATAATAATAATAATAATAATAATAATAATAATAATAATAATAATAATATTAATAATAATAATAATAATAATAATAATAATAATAATAATAATAATAATAATAATAATAATAATAATAATAATAATAATAATAATAATAATAATAATAATAATAATAATAATAATAATAATAATAATAATAATAATAATAATAATAATAATAATAATAATAATAATAATAATAATAATAATAATAATAATAATAATAATAATAATAATAATAATAATAATAATAATAATAATAATAATAATAATAATAATAATAATAATAATAATAATAATAATAATAATAATAATAATAATAATAATAATAATAATAATAATAATAATAATAATAATAATAATAATAATAATAATAATAATAATAATAATAATAATAATAATAATAATAATAATAATAATAATAATAATAATAATAATAATAATAATAATAATAATAATAATAATAATAATAATAATAATAATAATAATAATAATAATAATAATAATAATAATAATAATAATAATAATAATAATAATAATAATAATAATAATAATAATAATAATAATAATAATAATAAAAATAATAAAAATAATAATAATAAGCTTCTTTAACATACCTCCGTACTGGAAACCTTTTCCCTGAAACAGAAGGGTTCATAACAGCAATCCAGGATCAAGTTATAGCCACCAGAAGCTACACACGGCGAATACTAAAACAAAACACCGAAAATATCAAATGCCGTATGTGCAACGATAAGGAAGAATTTTTAGACCATCTTCTTTCAGGTTGTTCCGTCTTAGCCCCGAAGGCCTACTTAGACAGGCATAACAGAGTGGGAAAAATAATACACCTAGCTCTTCGAGCTAAATATATGAACGCTACAGATGCAGAACCATACTACCAGTACGAACCACCACCAATATGCGAAGATCGTTCAACGCGCATCTATTGGAATAGAAAAATTATAACGGATAGACCAATTACCAACAACATACCTGATATAGTTCTCACCCTCAAGGAGGCAAAACTTACTTACATTATAGATTTTGCAATACCACTACCGGCAAATATTACAAAAACATATTCAGAAAAAATCAGTAAGTACTTACCACTGGCGGACGAAATTAAAAAGATGTGGAAAATGGAGACCGTAACTATCTTGCCAATAGTACTTGGGGCTACAGGAGAGATCCCTAAAAAGCTACATCCAGTTATTAGGAAACTGCAACTCCCGGACGAAATATATATATCACTACAGAAATCTGTTTTATTAGACACATGCAGCATTATACGAAGGGTACTGGGAGAAACATAATGCTACAACACCAAGCTAAGCGAAGCTATCTTGTCCAGGACCGATAGCTCTCGGCATAAAACCGCTATGTAAATAGTGTGAATACAGGAAATAATAATAATAATAATAATAATATAGATAGACCGATCATTACAGATAAAACCATAGACTACAACAGACCCGATATGCTTCTCATTGACAAACACTAGCAATATCGTGAAGGTGGAGGCAGAGAAGGTCCGAAAATATGAAAACCTTGCAATTGAAATCAAACACATTTGGCAACTTACCTCTGTGACCGATAGTGATATCTTCAGTCGGCGTCGTATCTGTAAACTTTTTAAAAAATATTGAAAAATGCACCTTACCTAAAGGTCTTCTTACTCCGATTCAGAAATCAGCTATACTCCAGACGTGCCATATTGTACGGAAATTCCTGGGCGGTATGGGATGAGATGAACTTCTCCTTCATATTGCTCTACAAAGCCAGCTACGGCTGAGACAAATATAAATTAAACATAATAATAGTAATAATAATAATAATAATAATAATAATAATTATTATTATTATTATTATTATTATTATTATTGTTATTATTATTATTATTATTATTATTATTATTATTATTATTATTATTATTATTATTATTATTATTATTATTATTATTATTATTATTATTATTATTATTATTATTATTATTATTATTATTATTATTATTATTATTATTATTATTATTATTATTATTATTATTATTATTATTATTATTATTATTATTATTATTATTGTTATTATTATTATTATTATTATTATTATTTGTTTTCTTCACATCCATTGATGGGTTTTCATCCTTTCTGACGGGTTTTTAAACCAAGTTAGAAAGGGAATGCTATCATTTGTACTTGAGGAATGTTCGGGCTATGTTACAAGTCTTTAATATGACAGCTTTTTGTATTTCGTGGTGTATATATGATTTTAACTTTAGTTGTTGCAGATGTTGTTGAAAAGAGTGTGGTGTAATACCTGTGGTTGATATAATGAATGGAATTATATGTGTTTCTTTCTGTTTCCATATCCGTTCTATTTCAGTGGCTAGTGGTTTGTATTTTTCAATTTTTTCATTATATTTAGGTGTTACATTTTTATCAATTGGTATTGCGATGTCTATTATGTATGTGATTTTCTCTTTCTTACATTGGAAGGTTATATCCGGTCTGTTATGTGCTACAGTTTTATCCGTATGTATGGTTATGTCCCAATACAGTTTATAGTTTTCGTCTTCCATGATCGTATTCGGAATATATTTATAATACGGTTCGTTATCACTTAGTAGCCCGTATTCGTTTGCAATTGCTTGGTGGATAATCATAGCCGCTGTATTATGCCTCTCTGTATATTCTATTCCTGCTAATATTTTGCATCCTCCAATAATATGTTCTATAGATTCACTTTGGGCATGACATTTTCTGCATAGATCGTTAGTAATATTTTGGTCTTTTAATATATGCTTCTGGTAGTTACGTGTAGCGATTACTTGGTCTTGGATGGCAATCACAAAACCTTCAGTTTCTGGATAGAGTTGTCCTTTAACTAGCCACATATATGTTAGTTTCTTACTAATAGTTTCGTTTTTCATGATATAGCAGTGTTTGCCATGTAGTGTTTTATTTGACCATTCATCTTTTTTTTGCTGTAATGTACGGTATTCGATTCGTATATCGTCCGATGCTAGGTTTAGTGGTGTGTAGTTCCTGTCTGCCTGTACTATTGCTTTATGTAGTGAATTTGTTTTGTTTTTGAAATACTTTCTGAGAGTTTTTAGTTGTTGTGAGTGCAATGCCTGAATGTCTATCATACCTCTACCTCCTTCTTTTCTATTTATCGTTGTTCTTTCTTTACATGAATTTGGGTGTAATTTTCTGGCCTTTGTTAATTCAGATCGTGTTAGAATATTGATATTCTCTAGGTCAGTATTTGTCTATTTTATAATCCCAAATGAATATGTGAGTACGGGAATGGCGAATGTATTGATAGCTTGAAAAAGGTTTTTGGAATTGAGTGTGCTTTTAAATAAGAGCTTTAGGCGGTTTTGGAATTTATTCTTCAGGTCTTGCTTTATAGCTGTATGGTCAAGTCGGGTACTTTGTTGGAAACCTAGATATTTGTATGTTTCATCTTTGTCCATGTTTTCCATAGCCTCATTATTGATTTTTTCCGTGCCAGGTTCATTTATCCATTTTCCCTTTTCGATGTGCAGCATTTTGCATTTGCTTATCTCAAACTCCATTTTGATATCTTGTGTGACATCTTCTATAATTTTGAGTAGTCCTTTCATTTGTGTCTGTGTGCTTGCATATATTTTGATGTCATCCATGTATAGCAGATGGTTTAGCGTATGTTTGACGGCACCTCGGTGTTTTATATCGAATCCATAGGTTGTTCTCTTCAGCGTATTTGAGAGTGGGTTTAGGCACATGCAAAACCAGAGGGCGCTGAGCGCGTCTCCTTGAAAAATGCCTCGTTTAATTTCCAATGTGTCCGTTTCGATTGATACTGTGTTTGTCTTTAATTGTATTATTGTTCTCCATGTCTGCATACTTGTCGTCAAGAATCTTTTGATAATTGGGTGCACTTTGTATATTTCTAAGACTTTTATCAGCCAACTATGGGGCACCGAGTCATATGCTTTTTTGTAGTCTATGTAGCACGTATGTAGATTTCGTTGTTCGTTTTGTGTTTGTTTCATTATCACATTATCTATTGTCAGTTGTTCTTTACATCCTTGACTTTGCCTTCTGCAGCCCTTTTGCTCTTCTGTTATAACATTATTGTCCGTTAGGTGTTGATCTATTTTTCTGCAAATAGTTGATGTTATAATTTTATATAGTGTTGGTAGGCATGTTATCGGTCTGTAGTTGGCTGGGTTTTGTGTGTCTTCGTTCTTGGGTAGGATATATGTTTTGCCTTCTGTTAAAAATCTGGGGGCCTGCCCCGGTTCTTGAATTATTACGTTTATTTGTTTTGTCAGGTACCTGTGGGTTGAAGTTAATTGTTTAAACCAGTAGTTGTGTATGTGATCTGGGCCAGCACATTTCCAATTATGGGTGTTTTTGATAGTTTGTTTAACTTCTTCGGTTGTGATGAGATATTGTTCTTGTTCCCTAACATTATGGTGTTCGGTTTCTTCCTGTTCTATCCACCTTGTATTCTCTACATGTTGTACAGGGGTTGACCAGATGTTTTTCCAAAAGTTGGTAATTTCATATTTGCTCGGTGTTTTTGTCTCATAGTCTTCATTATGTTTGATGTTTCTATAGAATTTCTTCTCATTATTATTGAAGAGTATATTGGTCATCTTCCTATTATTTGATTTCTTATATCGTCTAAGCCGTGCTGAGTACATTGCTAATTTCTGCTTCAGGGTATCTTGTATTTCAATTGTTGTTTGTACATTATCTCGTGTGATATTATTTATGTACTTTATTATATTTTTGGACGTGTTTCCTTTATGATGTTGTGCTAATCTACCTAGTTCCATTCTTATTTTCGCTATGTTATCCTCTAGCCGTATTTGCCATTTTTTGTTTTCTTTCTTTTCTTTTTATTATTATTATTATTATTATTATTATTATTATTATTATTATTATTATTATTATTATTATTATTATTATTATTATTATTATTATTATTATTATTATTATTATTATTATTATTATTATTATTATTATTATTATTATTATTATTATTATTATTATTATTATTATTATTATTATTATTATTATTATTATTATTATTATTATTATTATTATTATTATTATTATTATTATTATTATTATTATTATTATTATTATTATTATTATTATTATTATTATTATTATTATTATTATTATTATTATTATTATTATTATTATTATTATTATTATTATTATTATTATTATTATTATTATTATTATTATTATTATTATTATTATTATTATTATTATTATTATTATTATTATTATTATTATTATTATTATTATTATTATTATTATTATTATTATTATTATTATTATTATTATTATTATTATTATTATTATTATTATTATTATTATTATTATTATTATTATTCATTTTTTTTCGCACTTCTCAGCAGTACTGCTGGAAACATTCACCTACCCCATTTATTTGGGTGTAGGCTCGGTCGATATGGAAGAGGAATTCACCTCAGCCCATACCTCCTAAAAATTTACGCACGATGTGGCATGTTTGGAGTATCACAGTTTTCTGTATTGGAGTTATTAGGCCTTTACATAAGTTGGATTTTTCGATGTTATTCAGAAATTTTTTTGATACAACTCCCGTGGCAGATATCACTATGGGAATAATAGATACTGATGTAAGCTGCCATATATTTTTTATTTCTATTGCTAGATTTTCATACTTGCGCACCTTTTCAGATTCCACTTTAGATATATTATTTGTGAGTGGGATAGCTATATCTATTAGTAGTGCAGACTTTTGCCTTTTGTTTATGAGAATGATGTCGGGCCGATTGAAGTCTATTGTTCTGTCAGTTATTATAGGTCTATCCCAGTATAGTAGGCACTCAGTGTTTTCAAGTACGGGCTCCGGTGAATATTTGTAGGCTGGCGGCGGGTTTTTGATGAGATTATATTTTAGTGCGAGTTGTTGGTGCACTATTTTCCCCACTTGATTGTGTCTGCCGAGGTAGGCATTGTCCGCCAGCATGCTACATCCGCCTATTATATGGTCAATTGTTTCGCCAGCTCTATTGCATTTTCTGCAGTTATCTTCTATTTCCATTTTCAAGATAAACTTATCGTAATTTCGGGTACGAATAACGAGGTCTTGGATAGCAATAATAAATCCTTCTGTCTCCGGATATAGGTAGCCTTTTCGTAGCCAATCTAAGGTGGATGAATAGTCTATTTTGGTATCATTAATGGCATTCGGAAATTTGCCGTGTAGTATTTTCTCTTTCCACGAAATTTCTGCTGTTGATTCGAATTTCGGGACTTCAATCTGTCGTCGCAGTTCGTTGAGGTTCAGAGGTGTGTATCTTTTATCCGCTTTTTTTACTGTCTCTAGAAACTCATGATTAGTCTGGGAAAAGTATGACCGTAGTTTGGATTCTTGATTCCGGCACATATTATATATATTTAACAGTCCCCTGCCTCCTCTTGCTCGAGGTAAGTATATTCTTTCCACCGCTGCTCTAGGGTGGTGTACTCTGAATTTTGTGAGCAAGCGTCTTGTGAGTCAGTCAAGTTCATGAAGGTCAGTATCCGAGTATTTAATTATTCCAAATGAATAGATTAGTATAGGTATAGCCCAGCTGTTTATAGCTTTAATGATATTTATACCATTCAATGATGTATTTAGAAGTTTTGTTACTCTTTTCTTGTATTTTTCACGTGTTTCCCTCTTTACTGTTGCATGGTTTACGGTATTATTTTGCAGAACGCCTAGGTATCGGTAGTTGTCTTCAATATGGAGTGGATTAATATTCCTTATAGGCTGCTCTTGGTCTACTTGTTTTCCTTTAATTATTTTAACTGTTGCACACTTATCTAGTCCAAATGACATTTTAATATCGCTGCTGTATTTCTGAACTATACAGATTAGTGATTCCAGGTGTTTTGAGTTTTCGGCATACAGCTTTATATCATCCATGTATAACAAATGAGTCAGCTTATTTTCCTTGTGCCGTAGGTCTAGTCGGTATCCTGCTGCTGAGTGGTTTAATAGACATGATAATGGGTTTAGTGCTAAGCAAAACCATAGGGGACTTAAAGAGTCCCCCTGGAATATACCTCGTCGGATGTCTATAGATCCCATATTGTTTCCTTGGGAGTATAATTGAGTTTTCCACTTACTCATTAGGAAAGCTATTACATTTCGGATTTGTGGGTCAATTTTGTATATTTCCAGAGTTTTTAAAAGCCAGTCATGGGGGACGGAATCATAGGCTTTCTTATAATCTATGTAGCACAGATTTAGATTTCTACATTTCATTCTTGCCTGTTGTGTTATGACAGAGTCTATGGTTAGTTGTTCCTTGCATCCTCTGCTCCTCTTAATGCATCCCTTTTGTTCAAACGATATTATATTATTTTCATTACAGTGTGTGTATATTTTAGAGTATAGAACCGATGTTAGTAATTTATAAACATTTGAAAGGCACGTTATTGGCCGGTAGTTAGATGGGTCTTCTGCGTCTCCTTTTTTATATATAAGGTAAGTTGCTCCTATCGTGAGACTATCAGGAAGGTCAGCTGGGTTTGTTAGAAGCTTTGAAAAACATTGCGCGAGGGGATCGTGAAGAGATGTGAGCTTTTTTATCCAGAAGTTTTGAATGTTATCGGGCCCAGGTGTTTTCCAGTTATTCGAAGCTCTAATACAGGATTCGATATCGTGCGTTGTTATGATAGTATTTTCCATTTCTGGTAGGTTGTTCGTTGAAGATAATATGCTTCCTAGCCATGTGGCGTGTTTATTGTAATGTTCTGGATTGGACCACAACTTCGACCAGTATTCTAAAAACTTAATATTATCTGCATATGCTGGTTTATCTTCTGTTATAATTCCAGCATTATTAGATTCTAGGTTTCGGTAGAATATTTTTGGATTGAGTTTAAAGTTTTTGTTCTGCTCTTTTCTTTTCGTAGCTTCGTTATATCTCCTCAAGCGGGCGCCTTTAGCTTTATATTTTTGTCGTAGATCATCATAGTGGCATGTTAGTTTTTGTATAATGCTTGTATCAGATAGTTGGATGTTTTGTACCTGGGTTATATTTTTAATTTTTCTTAATATCTTGGGGCTTCTAGTTCCATTGAGATATTCTTTAATTACATCAGCTTTTGCTCTCAATTCATCTATGCTTCTTGTAAGTCTAATATGCCATGATGGCACTTTGTTTGTTTTAGAAACTGATCCGGTGTTTTTCTGGTAAAGCCTTTGACCATTTAGACTGATTATTGTAGCAGCAGCGGCATATAATAAACAATGAAGTTTATTAATGTCTGCTTCTGGTTTAATTATATCGCATAGTACTGCAAGTTCCTCATTAGTTCTTTGGAGTATTTTAGAAGTATTTCTATTGAATATAATTTTCGGTATGCATGGCCGTTGTGTTATGTTTGTATTTTCATATAGGTAATAATTTCCTAGCAATTTTTCCTGTACTTCATCAGGCTTGTGTATCATTAGTTCTTCTGTGTTTGTATCTTGATTGTCTTCTGTTCTACTGCTGTTCGCATCTATTTCAGCATTTGTGTCTTGAATGTTAATTATTCTTCCAGCTTCTCTGCGTATTTCTTCAATTTCAGTGATATCAAGGTACTTTTTCTTTATTATTATGCTTTTACGATCAACAAGGTTCTGTTCTGTTAGTTCAAACTGTGGGTATTGTTTATTAAATTCCGTAAATAATTTATATCTCCATCCTGGTAGAGGCTCATCTCGGCATTCATTTATTGTATAGTAGCAGAGTATAACGTTTCTGTTCATTTCTCTGCTCCATTTTATACGCTTAGTCGTTTCGTTTCTGATAGCAGCACCCCTCGTGGCTTGTCTGCCGGGCTGCGAGCTGGCAGATTCTTGTGAGATGTCCTCTGAGTTAGAATGTCCGTTTCGTTGCGTTGGTTCGTCTATGGGCTGTCCATTTACATCAGCTACAGCCCTACTTGCTGATGCATCCGAGGCTTTTTTGCTTCTAGTTATGGGAGCATTTGCGTTCTCAGTAGTGGGAGAGCTAATCCACACTACCGGTGATGACTGAGAAACCGTGGGGTCGTCACTCCCCAATAGGAGACTTGTCTCCTATTCCCTGCGGGATTATTATTATTATTATTATTATTATTATTATTATTATTATTATTATTATTATTATTATTATTATTATTATTATTATTATTATTATTATTATTATTATTATTATTATTATTATTATTATTATTATTATTATTATTATTATTATTATTATTATTATTATTATTATTATTATTATTATTATTATTATTATTATTATTATTATTATTATTATTATTATTATTATTATTATTATTATTATTATTATTATTATTATTATTATTATTATTATTATTATTATTATTATTATTATTATTATTATTATTATTATTATTATTATTATTATTATTATTATTATTATTATTATTATTATTATTATTATTATTATTATTATTATTATTATTATTATTATTATTATTATTATTATTATTTTTTTTTTTTTTTTTTTTTCACGGCTGTCACCGGTATTTGAAATTGAAACCGGATATATTTATACCAAGGTTCCAAAGTTTGTTACTTTTCTTTAGAGATAAACTTTCGGACTATGGCCGTTGTGCCGAGTATTGCGGCCTTTTGCATCTCGATTATGCTGTTGGTAGGTACTCCCATTTCCATTAGATGTTCTTTAAGTTTTTTGTGGACAACGCCATTTGCTGTTAGTACTATTGGGATGGTCTTAACTGATTTTAATTGCCATATTTTTGATATTTCAATTTCCAGTTTTTCATATCTTTGTTTCTTTGTGGCATACGCTTTAGCTAGGTTTTCATCCAGCGGTATTGTTACGTCTATTAGTTGTGCGGTTTTCTCTTTCTGATACCATACCACAATATCAGGTCTGTTGTGAACCACTGTCTTGTCAGTTACAATGGGCTAATCCCAGTAGATTTTTGTATCTTGATTTTCAGTTACTGGTCCTGGGTCGTATCGGTAGTATGGCGTGGATTGATTTAAATGGCCTAATCGGATACTCAATTCTCGGTGTACAATTTTTGCCACATTGTTATGTCTGGTAGTGTACCATGTTGGAGCCAGATAGGGGCATGCCGATATGAGGTGCTGTATGGTTTCCTCTTCCTTGTAGCAGAGTCTGCATTTTGTGTCTATGTTCGTTTCTTTGATTATATACTTCCGGTACGAACGAGTAGCGACTACTTGGTCTTGTATAGCCAATAAGGCACCTTCTGTCTCACCAAACAGATATCCTGATTTAAGATATGCGTTTGTGTACTCCGGGCATGCCTGTTCCTGGTTCATCTGTTTGTGGTACCGGCCATGTAATGCTTTCTCTTTCCAGCGCTTAACAAAATCAGCTCGAGTATCTGTGGTTTCGTTTTCTTCAGATTGTAGTGCAAGTTGCAGTTCAGAGAAGTGTCGGTCTATTCTACATAGTATCTGCGTCACAGGCGAGTTTTTGCTGTGAAAATAAGCTCTCAAGTCGGCCTTTGTCTTTTTAAGGGAGATTTCAAGGTTCTGAAGGCCTCTACCGCCGATGGATCTTGGTAGGTATAACCGTTCCATGCATGATTTCGGATGGTGCATGCGATATGAGGTGAGTGTGGTTCTAATTTTACGGTCTAGTCTCTGAATTTCTGTTTTGGACCAATTAAGTATCCCCATTGTGTACTTGATGATGGGAATAGCCCAGCTGTTTATTGCGGTTATCTTATTCTTAGAATTAAGCTCAGTTTTAAGAATGGTGCGTACTCTTTTTAGTAGTTTGTCTTCTACTTGGGTTTTGTTCATATGCTGGTCTATGTTTAGTTGCTGACTAAATCCTAAGTATTTATAACCTTCTTCTAAAGGGGCCTCCTTTATCAGAACCTTGTCCATTAGTTGGATGCCTGGGAACTCTATAACTTTTCCTTTGTGTATTTGTAGGGTGGCACACTTTTCTAGCCCAAACTCCATATTTATGTCACTACTGAAAGCTTTTACAATTTCCAATGAGCTTTGGAGGCGTTCAATAGTATTGCCATACAGCTTTAAGTCATCCATATAGAACAGGTGAGTAATGGATGTTTGCCTGTCTATCTTATATCCATTGGGTACTTTGTTTAAGCAATTGCTCAGAGGAGTAAGAGCTAAACAGAACCATAACGGGCTTAAGCTGTCGCCTTGAAAAATGCCTCGTCGTATTTTGATTTCAGGTGTTGTATATCTGGCAGATCCTGCTCTCACGTTTAGTACCGTGGCCCACGCTGTCATTGTGTGCTGTAGGAATTTTTTTATCTGCGGGTGTACCTTGTATAGGTCGAGAACATCTAGAAGCCAACTATGAGGAACACTGTCAAACGCCTTCCTGTAGTCCACCCATGCTAAAGCCAAGTTTCGCTTTTTAAGACGTGCTTGGTTTCCTATAATACTGTCTGTGACAAGTAGTTCTTGGCATCCTCTGGAACCCTTTTTACATCCGTTTTGTTCCCAAGCCATTATTTTATTTATTTCGATGTGCTGCCCAATGGCAGATGATATTATCGATGTTATGATCTTGTATATAGTGGGTAGACAGGTTATCGGTCTAAAGTTTTTCGGCTGAGAGAGATCCTGATTCTTCGGAAGCATGAAGGTTACTCCTTTCGTTAAGAATTTCGGGGTACTTGTAGGGTTATCTATCATATGTGCTACAATTCTAGCAAGAGCACGATGAGAGTTGGTGAATTTTTTCCACCAGAAGTTTTGTATTCCATCTATTCCGGGAGCCGTCCAATTCGAGGTTTTTTTTATTGCTGTACTGATGTCTGCTATGGAGATTGTTATTTTGGGCATGCTCTCTAGTTCCTGCTGGTTTTCTTCTTCTTCTCTCAACCACCATGCATTCTTTTTGTGTTGTTGTTCTCTACCCCATATTCCTTCCCAAAAGGTGTGCATTTCCGTTGGTGCTGTAACTATAGGGTTGCTTATCGTGGCATCGTTTGCGTCTAGTTGTCTGTAGAAGAGCTGTTGGTTGTCCAAAAATGTTTTATTTTGATGAAATCTTTTCTTTCTGAGGTTGTATCTTCTCAGTCTGCAAGCAAGTGCCGCCACCTTTTGTTTGAGTGCTTCTAACTGCTTAGCTAGACTATTCTTATAGTCTGGTCTATTTACTTTAATTTTCTGTTGTATGGCGTACTTTCTCACATCACGTTTTACTTTTCGGCCGGGATTATTATATAAGAAATTTTGTAGGGTCCCAATGATTTTTCTTGTGTCAGTTATTTTCTTCTCCAGTCTCAGGAGCCATGGATCACCGCAAGGTTTTGGTCTCTCCCCTTGTACAGGTTCTCTATCCAAGAGATATACTACCGTTAGTGCTGCGCAGTATCCTTTCATGAGGGTTATGCCGTCAGTGTTTCAAATTTTACCTCGTTTTGCTTCCATTATTGCGCATTTTTCCATCCCAAACTCCATTTTTATGTTTTCGCTGAAACTCTTAACTACCTCCAGAGTACTTTGCATTCTATCCTTATTTTCACTGTATAGTTTCAGGTCATCCATGTAGAATAAATGAGATATTCTATTATTTGCATCGATCTTATATCCATTTTGGCATTCGTGAATCATGTTACTTAAGGGAGCTAGTGCGAGGCAGAACCACAAAGGGCTCAAACTGTCCCCTTGAAATATCCCTTTTCGGATCTGGATCTCCTCAGTACAATATGATATAGTGCCCAATTTATCATGCATGACAGTTCTCCAGGTTTTCATAAGATAAGTTAGGAGTTCCCTGCACCGTGGTGAAATTCTGTATATCGAAAGCACCTCTGACAACCAGCTGTGTGGAACCGAATCGAATGCCTTCTGGTAGTCGATCCATGGCATAGTGATATTGCGTTGCCTTAATCTGGCCTGGTTAACTATAATCGAGTCGATCACGAGCAGTTCCTGACATCCCTTAGATCTTTTGCGGCACCCGTTTTGTTCCCATGCTAGGATAGAATGTGTATTGATTGTGTATTACTTATTATTATACTTATTACTTTGACGAGATTATGGCGGTGAGTATTTTGTACACGGCTGGGAGACACGTTATCGGCCTGAAATTTGTTGTGTGCATTGTTTCCGTATTCTTTCTCAACATAATCGTCCTGCCTTTCGTAAAGAACGAAGGAATCTTTGTTGGGTCTAGAATAGCTGCCTGAAAATATTCGGCTAACGGGTCATGCGCAGAAGTGAAATATTTCCACCAATAATTATGAATGGTGTCGACGCCAGGTGCTGCCGAGTTCTTTGCCCTTTTTAGTGCATTCTTTATGTCGGCACTATTTATGCTGATCTCCTCCATCTCCCCTGTGTTTCTTTGTCTATATAAATATATATTTTTTTGTGCTAAATGGAGAACGGCAACAATACCTTTCTTCTGGTGTAATTTCTTTCGCGAAAAGTTATCGCATATTTTCACAATCTTAGTTTGAAAACGTGAACACGTTTCCGGTAAAACAATAGCTTCCTTTACATCAGTGATGTATTCGGAAAGTAATAATAATAATAATAACCCGCAAGGGTATTTCAAGTAAGTATTGCCTGAAATAACGGGCTTAACGAACCCGCGGACCCTAGTTAAGACGGGTTGGCATATACCAACCCCTCCTACCGTCACGAGGGTTAGCAACCATCGGGATGTGAAGTAAATAGCTGTCAGTACGAGAAGGCGATGATACTCCGGCGGGCCCGGGCAGCAGGACCCAGATCGGAACCGTCAAGAAGAACCACCTGCAAACAACCCAAAGCAATCCCCAAGGACCAAGAATTCCAATTAACGAATCACCGATAGGTGAAGACCAAATTCACCATCTCCATGAGGCCAACGCTGCTAAAGCTGTTGCCGAGGCACCTAGACCGACGCCCACTCAATCAGCACATGAGGACCTAGCCAATGATGTTTTACCGGTCAACGGGCAACCACAAAAGCAAGGATCCTTCTGTTCATGTCATACGTTGCATGACATGAACAGAAGAAATGAACAGAAATGTCATGCGCTGCTACTTCAAAGAAACCTAACTGGAATATAGTTCAACAACCGGCTACAGAACTAATATGCACAGCATATTTATACATCACTACCCTCACCTAGCAGATGTTGTCTCTGAACAAAGGGTAGTAGACCAAAAACGGGTAATAATAAAGAACAACAGACTTACAGCTCTTGAGATACAAAGAAATAAAGAACAAACAGCTGAAGAACTATCCGAAATAAATATCAATAACGTAACACCTCCTCTGACTGAACTCAAGTATACAATAACAATTAACACACAAACTCAAGAATAGTAGCTCCTGCAATCATACCTACAATGGAACCTTTTTTTTTTCGTCTGGGGTGGCATGGGTAGTGTAGGATTCGCATAGTGCGGGGCGCCTACCGACTAAACCACCCCAGGTTATGTCACGATGGGATTGACCGCTTAGGAGGCATTCCTAAGCCCCCCGGACCGTCTAGCGTTGGTCCGTCGTCAGGTCTCTTGTGTTTGAATGTGGTGTCAGTCCCGTCTTGGTCTAGGTCCTTTAGTCTTGTGGGTTGCGCACGTCGTCATCGAACTTTTTCCCCACTGAGCATGGTCGCGCCGAACTCCTCGGGGGGTATCACCCCTCCCATGCGTGTCCACATTTTCGCCTTCTCGGCCTCCCAGCGGGGACAGCGGTATATCGTGTGTACCGGATCATCGATACCACCCCAGTAACGGCATGCCGGTGTTCTCGCCTTCCCTATCCGGAACACATAGGCCTGGAACATGTCCGGATAGGGTATGGGTGGTCCAATGATCCAGTTGCCCGCTGCCCCTGGTGACCCACGGCTCTAGTCTGGAGATGATTTATCGGGTCCATTCCCCGTTGAGGCTCTGCTCCCACCTGGACTGCCACTGGCCCAGTGTATGTCGCCTCGCTCCGTCCTGTGCTTGCCGCCTGTCTTCTTCAGCCTTGCGTCTCCGGTGAATGTCAGTTCTCTCGTTGATTAGTAGATCCCTTGGAATCGTCCCCGCCAGCACTTCCACTGCGTCGGTGGAAATGGTGCGGTACGCCATGGTGATCCTTATGGCGCTCGTTCGCCGCCGAGTCGCTTCTGGTGAACGTCGACGCCCCGCCGACGTTGCAGACGGACAGGTCGAGTGCTGCTGCCAGCTCCAGTAGTGCTTTCCCTCTGGTGTTGTCGTGGTCCGAGCCCCAAGCGGTAGCCTTCGCAATGAAGTCTCCGGCCAGCACCAGTACACCTCCTGCGGCCATCAGTGATCTGGCTGTTGTCTCGAGGCTAGCCAGCCATCGTCGTTCCTGCTGCCTGCCGCAGTTTGGTGACCGGTAACAGGCGCGTGCCCATCCTCGTCACAGACCGCGCAATGGAGGGTGGTGGCCCTACATCTCCTGGCGTGATGTCCTTCTTACCGGACCTGTGGCACAGCTTCCTCCGGTCGGGCCCCGGACAGATCTCGGTGCGATGTCCGTCCAGCCAGCACCTGGAGCAGCCCACCTGGAGCTCCTCTCTGTGGGCTGTCTCATTGTTGGTGCGTTGTTGGCCGTTTGAGGCTGTCTGGGTCTGTCTTGCCCCCTGACCTCGATCTCTATCCCGGTGCCCGCGAAGAGGGTCTCGGCCAGTTTACGTATGGTGGTGGCTCCCGGTCTGTCGATTTCTGCCAGCGCTTCCTTCCTGCCGGTGGCCAGTAGGATCCCCCTATCCTGTCACAGGCTATCGTAGATTGATCTCGTGATGGTCTCCTCTCACGACGTGTCACATTTGATGTGGTGTGTGTGCCACGTCGTCCTTGTGGGGTGGGGTCTCATGGTCGTCCACCTCCGTGATATTGGTGGTTATAAGGACCCTGCCGGCCTTTACTCTGTTCCCCATTAGGACAGTTTGTTTTCTGCCAGGTTTCTTCCCGGCGGTAAGGTGGCGGCACTCCTCGTCAAAGGCCCTTATGGTTTGTGCCGCCGGTGTGGGCCTGGCGTCCTTGATTCGGTCCGCCGCCTCCGAATCGGTTTCCTGGGGGAAGGTGTCTGTTCGTGGTGGGGGAAGGTTGTCTCGAGCTGCCTTTTGAATTCGTCCATCTCCCTCCTCATGTCGTCCATTTGCCTCTACGCTCTGGCTTTGTCGACCATCAGGGAGGGTACTTGGGCGCGCAGGTCTAAATTGTCCGTAGGGTCCTCCGGCCCTTCGTCGTCCGATTCCGGCGGAGTTTTGGAGTGTCGTAGTTGTTCCAGATGCGCTCGTACGCTACTCGCATGGCCTCCTTCGGTGGCTTCCCGGTTTGCAGCAGCTGCACTAAGTTGTGGTGGTCGTCGGATGACGGTCGAGGGGCACCCACTCCGATGCCCGCATCGACCGGTCCTAGGGTATCCAGCCCCTGGGCGGTAAAAGTTTCCTGTTTGTTTGTGTGATCCATTATTTCTTATTTATTGTCCTGTGCGTCGCGCGGTCGTCGTGGTAATCGTGGGTAGTTGACGTCAGTGGATTTTTTTATTGTTCCCCCCGTTAAGAGCCACCGGGGTAGCGGTCGCATGTGACGGCCTACCGTCCAAGTCGGCCTCGCAGCGTTAGGCACCCTTCTTTTTTTTTCTTAGAAGAAGAGAAGGTGTTTTGACCCCTAACCCTCGAGTAGCTCTAATAGCGTTGGTGCCGGAAAGAAGCCAGAGTGGCCGAAGAGGTTGGCCAAGGGAGGCCGACAAGTCAAAGGTGGTTGACTCTATTAGAGAGACCCATTGTCGCAAGGAGTTGCAATGGGTCCCGAATATCTTAGCAATGCGACAACGTCCTAGTCCCAGTTATGAGTGTCCTCATAGCTGGGCCGTTTCGGATGTCGCCGCACTGGGCCCCCACACCACGACAAGGTGTGTTCTGATCGTAGGGACCTAATTTGGTCAGGAACGAACCCTATAAAAAGATATTTACTACCAAAACTTATATTTATAAAACAAACGGAAAGACTGCTAGACATAATGTACGACGTGATTATCATTAAGCACCTGACAGATGATACCAAACTTGAAGGAATCCATACGCTAATATATACCGCAGCAATAACAATACTAACAAACAATCAGCAGAAAATACATGCAAACCAAAATGTAAACTACAGAAAAGAAAGAAAACAAAAATGGCAAATACGGCTAGAGGATAACATAGCGAAAATAAGAATAAAACTAGGTAGATTAGCACAACAACATAAAGGAAACACGACCAAAAATATAATAAAGTACATAAATAATATCACACGAGATAATGTACAAACAACAATTGAAATACAAGATACCTTGAAGCAGCAATTAGCAATATACTCAGCACTGCTTAGACGATATAAGAAATCAAATAATAGGAAGATGACTAATATACTCTTAAATAATACTGAGAAGAAATTTTACAGAAACATCAAATATAATTTAAGAATATGACACAAAAACACCGAGCAAATATGAAATTACCAACTTCTGGAAGAACATCTGGTCAACCCCTGTACAACATGTAGAGAATACAAGGTGGATAGAACAAGAAGAAACGAAACACTATAATGCTAGGGAACAAGAACAATATTTCATCACAACCAAAGAAGTTAAACAAACTATCAAAAACACCCGTAATTTGAAATGTGCTGGTCCAGATCATGTACACAACAACTGGTCTAAACAATTAACTTCAACCCACAGTTACCTGACAAAGAAATAAACGTAATAATTCAAATACCGGGGCAGACCCCCGATTTTTAACAGAAGGCAAGACATATATCCTACCCAAGACCGAAGACACACAAAACCCAGCCAACTACAGACCGATAACATGCCTACTAACACTATATAAAATTATAACGTCAACTATTTGCAAAAAATAGATGAACACCTAACGGACAATAATGTTATAACAGAAGAGCAACAGGGGTGCAGAAGGCAAAGTCAAGGATGTAAAGAACAACTGACAACAAATAATGTGATAATGAAACAAACACAAAACGAGCACCGAAATCTACATACGTGCTACATAGACTACAAAAATTCATATGACTCGGTGCCCCATAGTTGGCTGATAAACGTCTCAGAAATATACAAAGTGCACCCAATCATCAAAAGATTCATGACGACAAGTATGCAGACATGGAGAACAATACTACAATTAAATACAAACACAGTATGTATCGAAACGGACACATTGGAAATTAAACGAGGTATTTTTCAAGGAGACGCGCTCAGCGCCCTCTGGTTTTGCATGTGCCTAAACGCACTCTCAAATGCGCTGAAGAGAACAACCTATGGATTCGATATAAAACACCGAAGTGCCGTCAAACATACGCTAAACGATCTGCTATACATGGATGACATCAAAATATATGCAACCACACAGCACAAATGAAAGGTCTACTCAAAATTATAGAAGATGTCACACAAGATATCAAAATGGGATAAGCAAATATAAAATGCTGCACATCGAAAAGGGAAAATGGATAGATGAACCTGACACGGAAAAAATCAATAATGAGACGATGGAAAGCATGGACAAAGATGAAACATACAAATATCTAGGTCTCCAACAAAGTACTCGACTTGACCATACAGCTATAAAGCAAGACCTCAAGAATAAATTAAAAAACCGCATAAAGCTCTTATTTAAAAGCAGACTCAATTCCAAAAACCTTTTTCAAGATATCAATATATTCGCCATTCCCGTACTCACATATTCATTTGGGATTATAATAATGACAAATACTGACTACTACTAGAGAATATCAATATTCTAACACGATTTCATTAACAAAGGCCAGAAAATTACACCCAAATTCATGTAAAGAAAGAACTACAATAAATTGAAAAGAAGGAGGTAGAGGTAGATTTGAAGTACATATGGTGAAGAGCAGCGGGCCTAAGATTGAGCCTTATGGTACACCAGACAGTAGCTCTGCTTAATGACAGAGTTTCATTTAGTTTTACTTGTTTTCTATTAGTCAGATAACAGTTCAGATGATTCACAGCATAAGTCTTACGTAATGAAGTATAGATTGTAATATAGCGTGTGATCCACAGTAACAAAAGCCGTCTCTTTAATTATGTCGTTCGTTACGTTCAGAAGCGTAGTAGTGCAGCTGTGGTTGGGTCTAAACTGGACTGATTAATAATATTTGATGGTGCTGAACATGGACTCTCAATTGGTAACATGGATTTTTTTCAAATACGCTTCACATGACAGGAAGTATGCTTATTGGTCGCAGATCGGCATAAGCAGCGGGAGATGATTTTTTAGGAATTGTTATGATTTGTGCATACTGCCAGTACTGCGGAAAGTAGTTTTTATTGATACAGCAATTTATGATGTGTGCTAAGAACGGTAGAACACGCGGAACACATCTTAACCATTTATATATTAATCGAGTCATTATATATCCATCCATATATTATACATGTCCTTTATATATTTATAAACAGTTAGAATACTGACATATTCAAATCGAAATACATTTCCAATATTGTTTATAGTTGTATTAGAGTATTTTTTAAATAATTCATCATTACCGTTGTTAATAATGGGTATACTATCTACAAAGTGATTATTTATAGAATGGACGTCATTTAAATAATCAGGTATGGTATTGTCTTCAGCGTTATTAATATTTAATGATTTAGTTCTTTCCAAGTTGTTTTCGAATTATTTTTCCAACTTGTATTGGAAATATGCTTTCTTTTCATTTTTTATAGCCAGGTTGGTATAATTTCTGAGTTGTTTATAATATTTCCATTTCGCTGTTCACCCTGTTTTTCTGTAATCCGACTTAGCTCTATTACGGAGTGCCATTAATATATGATATTATCTGTTAGCCAGGGACTCCTGGGCTTTGGAATCCTGATTCTTTTTACTGTACGGTGTTTATCAAATAAGTAAAATATTCATATTAAGAAAATTAATTTTTTCGTTTATATCAGAAATGTAAAATATTCTGTGGAAAGGAATATGGTATAGATCGGAATTAAAAGAATTAAAAGAAATAGAATTAATTTTTCGATAGTTTCTAATATATTTAGAACTTGCATGCATGGGTGGCTTTGAAATAGCTATTTCACAAAATTTGACAATATGGTCGGATATCACATGTGCTACACCAGATTTTAATACCATTTTTTCATTAGTGGTTATTATGACTTCAATCAAGGTGAGGCAAGTGCTTGACACTCTTGTTGGTTCAAGGATAATTTGTTGTAGTCCAACGGACTCCATGAAGCTGTTAAAATATTTAGTCGATGATTGAGCAGATAAACAGTCAATATTGAAATCACTCAGACACAAAATATTAGCAGTTATGGGTAAATGATTAGAGATAGACTCTTCCAGATAATCCAAAAATACAAAGAGAAATATAGCGTTACATAAATTACTCGTCATATACCAAAAAATAACAATAGATGTCATATGTGCATTTGTGTATCTGGGTATGCTTTATAATTTTTGAGAAGCATAGAAACCCCAGTTAGACAGAACTCTTCACATAGCAGATGCCGCGTCAGTCCTCTTAACCATGATTTTAGTGTACTGTGCACGTACCCGGGATACTGTGGAAATGCGCGATGCAAAACGTGGCGATATTCGCAGATTTTCATTTTTTTCGTGAATATCTCATCGTACCGCGGACGCCGGCAAAACCCTCTGCTTTGCATATAATGTAGAAGGGAACCTTGGCGGAGCTTATTCTTATTATACTTATTCCCATAGCGCCTGCATAATGCCCGTCTATCCTCGTCCCTGCTGAGGCCAGCCTCGCGCTGGGGTCCCCAGCATCTAAAATATTTCTGCTGTGTCTCGGTTCGTATGGTGCCGCGGCAGTGTACTAACCCCACCCGTACCGTCCCTTTTTTGCATACGCGCCTGGCGATCTCCAGGGTGGTGGTAACCGTTACCGCCTGGGTGTACTCGTAGGTCGGCCTAAGGGTACCCACCCCGAAAACGCTTTGTCTAGCGCCACCATGACCCTGCATAGGTAGTCAAGTGGTCAGGTGGTATCCCGCACCAGGGTGGAATCCTTCCTGTATACTGCCCGCTTGTAGGGGCCCCTCTTGCGACACCTCGATTCTGCCTCCTTCAATCCCTAAACTAAACGATTCAGCGCAGTACGGTTCCCTTTATGGCAGCACTAATATCACTATTCACGCCTTTATACTTTAATCATCACAATAAAATACTATAAAAATTAGTTACACTGTGGATTCAATGTGTGCATTTATGAAGAATTTTATCCGAGCAGGAATCTCCACATTGACTCAGTCAGAGAAATGATACCATCCTGTCATTCATCGGGCCATTTCAATTACGCCAGGAGTGCACACTTGTACTAACAAGATATGGTCAAATTGAAACATGATGGATCCTGAAGAATATGAAAAGTTCACTACCAAGGGGTACTTCACTATTCGCCGAACAGATACATTCTGGTCCGGTGTCTGGTCAAACATGACCATAGAGCAAGTCCTTATGCGAGCCATGAAGAGTTGCGTTGGGCTGACTTGTGGTCGTGGTATCAGTGACAGTGTGCTCTCTAGCTGAATTGTGGGAATGCTGTGTCTCTAAAGTATCAATGAGCATTTGGAAGTGTTGAGTGGAGTTCGCGCAGAGACCACGGAGCAGCACGTGGATATGAAGCATTCCCGCGTTGCTAGAGATAATCTAGATATCAAAAGATTTAATTGGACCCCTCACCATTGCTAGATATCCAAGATCTGCTGCCAGTTGGAACAGGGGTTGTTGCTCCTGTTGGGGTGAACCGCTATATAGCGCGAATCATTGGCATCACTAGTATGAACACCTGTTTGTAAAGGCAAATTTCAATACCTGAAGTTGAAGCAGAAGGATAAGGTGGTTACACTGGAACCGTTTCCGTTTCTATTCTCTAACAGTTAAAAACAAGACCTTCACAGTAGACGCTTTGAAACGAAACAGTCAGATGCTGACCTTACGAACTTATTTAAGTACGAGCTTACCCCCTTCCTAATGTTCTTCTTCACAAAGGAATGTATGTACAAAGGCAGGAAGTCAATGTTGTACGAGTCATTCAGACCTATTGAAGAAGAAGTATATTTTAGCAACAACAAGTGTGCAGTCATTGATAGTGCTTACCTGCTGCTTATGTATGTTGTATGGTGCAAATCAAAAGAAGCCGCATTTGATTTTGTGTGTACCTCCTTCGTTGATTATGCGCAGCGACACTTTTGGAACAAGGCCATAGTCGTTTTTGACAGGTATCCTATTGGCCTAAATTACCAGAGCATCATAGCAGTTGACCGATAACGACCGGCACTGATGCATGCGCCTACAAAGTTTTATTTTCAGAGACAACCTGTGGTACGTACAATTGCAAAAGCAACATTTCTTGCTAATGACACCAACGAGAAATATTATTATAACGGAGAAGATGCCGATTTATTTGTTTTGCTGACAGCAAAGAAAACGTTTACTACCAGAAGAGTGGGAGAGTCAATATAACCAGCGCTTTATATTCGTCGCATTCCTGCAAATTAAATCCTGAAGACATTCTCTTCCTGCATATAATCAGTGAATGTGACACAACATCAGCTTCCTTCTGCATTGGCAAGAAGAAAGTCACGCAGGTGTATGATACGCCAATGTGCAAGCATTGCACCGGCACTGCTTGTGAGAATTCGTTCAAGGCTGTCTTCAATAAAGACGATACGGACGAAGAAGGAGGTTGAGGTGGTGAGGACCAGCCCACTCTATTTGATTAAATAAGTACCCAGGAGAAAGGGAACAATGATGACGACAGCGATGACGATTTGTCACTTGCTCCAAAGGCAGGCGGAGATTTTGTGTGCTATGTATTTTAAGACTACCTTCACACGTAGACGCACGTATACGATACCGGCCTACGTACACGTATCCGGGCTACTCGCATACATGTATGAGCGACGCCTCTCTTACAGAAAAAGTATCTCACCTATACAATTCCACGTAGTCTTCGATAGCAATAGGAAGTTTTCGACAGTGTTTCTTGTCACATGCGTTATAAGAAATAAAAACAGCTGCGTAAATCACTACCTTTGACGAATTCACACGTATGCATTTACGTACTTTATTGTAATATCATTGATTAAAAAGTCACCTACACGTTTAATCTTATGGAGCATTTTGACGGCAAAAAAGACTTCGAACACCAGATGTCTCTGCCTGTTAGCATCTGTCGGTCGAAGCCCGAGTTATTATCAACATGCTTAGTTGCCATATGTAGCATATTTTGTGACCGGCACGAATATATCTTGACATAGCGGTAGCGTGAGAGAGGTTACGTTACGTGTGATCTGCCGTGTTTCAATGTCAACCGTCAAAGTGACATATTTCTGTTTGTTTACTTTTTAAATTATTTTCCATCAGTCGTTCTATCTGTTTACAGAAAATGGTTATTATATGTTGGGTTCCTACTGTAATAAGTGTAACGATTTAACGTTTTAATAGATTTCGGATTTATGAGGAATATATAAGTATACTTTGTATACATATAATGTATAAAAGAGACAAGCTAAAATAATTAAAGCTATGATTAATAATGTTAAATTAGTTCTTCACGAACTACATGAATGCTAATAATTAATAAAATGTTCTACGCGTTGAGTGTAAATCTTATCATATAGATAGTAGTACTGCTAGAGGGGTATGGAACCTTTTCTAAGGTGAAGAGTAAGTTCAACCTCATAAACCTGTCCAAAAACCAGTTTAACCTGTTCCAAATCCTGTTCATATATCAGGTATTTGAACAGGTCGAACTGACTTTCCATCTTAAAAAAAATGTAAAAAAATGATCCCATACACGCGTAGCACTACTACTTATGTAACCTGTAAAAAGGTCAGGTGACCAAGGTGGCCAATGTACCGGTCCTATTCCAACTCTTACCAAGGAAATAGATATTTAAAAGTGTTCTAACCTGTTTCCCATAATGGGCCGGAGCGCTCTCATGTGTGTGTAACCAACAACGTTCCCTAACGACTATCGGTATATTCAGAATAAATAACGATGGCATTCAGAAAATCATGAATTTGTATTAACATTACGAGTGTTATTGCAAATCAGTTTGATTGAAATGAAGCAGCATATCTCTAAAAGAATAAAAAATCTCTTCCAAAAAGACTTTGAATCATACTAATAAAATTGCGTATGATCATGATTCAATGAAAATACATAAAGATACTATGTAAAGTTTGGTTGCCCACTCTGGTCGATGTTCGGATCCACATTTTATTCGTAGAAAGTGTTTGTAGCTCTAGTACAAATATTGTAATTAAAATCAACCAAAATCGTGGATAATGTAGCATACTACATTTGAATATTTTTTACTAAGGAAGACATAGATAAATATTTATACATACCCATAAGAACATATGTATAAAAAACTATTGCGATACTTGGCCTTTGATTTGCATCGATAATGAGTCGATAACTGGTGCAATGGATGTAGATTCTTAATGAGTTTTCCTGATGTTCATCAGATTTTCTATTTCGAGTGTTACTTTTCGGTTCATTTTTCAACAAATTTCTTTACATATGTAAGTGCTGACGAAAAGGGATGCCATGAAGAGGGGTTGATTATGAAAAATGGACAATTTGTCTGTTGGTAGATTAGATTTATAAAATACTATCAACATTACACGGTCAGATTTATCCTTTAGTTGCATATCAGATTGCAACTCAACGCATTTGAAAATTCGGTGGTAATCTATTTGTACCAAAAATGGAGGATAATACTAAAATAATGCCTATTCATTCCAAAATCCTTACATCGTTGTTCAAATTCCCATATCAAATCGAGGATTAAGACTTATTTCTGCCAATGGGCATAATGATGTTCGAAAGTATTGAAATGCGAACATTTGTTTCCATTTTTTTGCTAAATCTACCATCCAGTTCATATAATCAAGTTCTTGCACACATATATCATTCGATTTCATAAACATATTGATTTCACTTCGTAAATCATACAATCGAGAATGTTCTTCAAATCATTTACTTTACGACACTTATCACGATAATATTTGCCTGCTGTTTTTTGAAAATAATGTCGTTTTACATTATAAGTAATTATAATATAAGTAATTTTCTGTTAATTTTTCGGTAAAAATTCGATTTTCATCATACAAAATTTGCTTCTTTTGAGCCGAGATCATCCTACAAAAATTAAAATATTGCAATGATAACAACACAAATATATAAAATAAAATATTTTTTGAGTAGTAGACTGAATACATAACAAGGATATTAACGAATTAATTAACATACACACTCGTATTTCCAAAATAAACAAAATAATATAGTCAACACGCGACGACAATTCAACCACAATTCCAAATATTTTTAACTTATCATAATTAAGTTCATTGCTGAGCCGGAAATGTAGAATGGGTTGCCGGTGTCGCGGTGCGCCACTCTTCGGGGGTAGTCTCGCCGGAACTCCTCCGGAGCCATTGTCGACTCCTTCGACCTTGCGGGTCACATTGTCGAGTTCTGTGCGTGCACGTGGCCTAGAGCGCCGTAATTAATTTTGTGGCGTGTGCCTGCCGTTTCAGGTAAGCTGGTACCTTTTTGCAGCCTGCGGCAGATCGTAACATGCGCTACTTTATATATTTTCAGGATTCAGATACCTTTCAGGATTTGAACTTGTGCCTGTCGTTGAGGTTTTAGACACCTTTCAGGGTTTAGACAATTGATTATTTTAAGCAGTACAATAAAAACGGGTCATAACATATAGTTGGCAACATTTATCAAGAACATCCCTTCTGGCTCCTCCCTGCTTCGCCACATCTGGCGCCCAACAAGGGACCTGGTGCAACCACAGCATACCTCTGCAGCATTCACCAAAGAGCATGGAGCCCAGCAACACCCCACACACAATCGGCAGTCCTGAGGATGACGAGGCCTTCGCTTCACCCTACACAGGACCTGGGGGCATCAAGGGTCTGCACCCACCCCCAGTAGCAGACGATGGAGCTTGTGGAGGACCTACAAAAATTACACAAGATAAGTCGAATAATTTTAAGTACCAGGGGTTACCAGCATCTCACACCGTGGACGAAGATGCCTTCGAACAGCATTTCCAACATGCTGTGCAGCTCACGGAACGGATGGGGAGCTGCCTCGGGACGAGCCCAATCTCAACAGAGGCCCGCCCAAACTGGAGGACAGGGGCAATCCCTAAAGCAGAGTCCTCACATAACATAATCACTAGTAATAGGGGCGCGAATAGCAACCTACCAGGAGGACCATTGGACAAACCTCCACGGAAGGGCTATCAACATCACGCGTCGCCCTATAATAACCACAACAATAACCCAGAGGTTAGAGAATGTAAACATAACCTACTAAACCAAACAGGAATAGACCGGGCCGACCGTCACTCGAGCGGAGGACATCCGGTTGCATATAGTCACGACCATCGCGATCAGCTGCGCACTATGAACACCGGGGATATTTATACAAATGCTAATGTAAATAATGTAACGCAGGCTGCAAAAATTTTAAAAACCATTCCGCGATTTGACGGGTATAATATTAACCCCGTCTTATTCTTAAACACTTCGAACGAACGAACGAACGTTTCGTGGTTACGGGGTAACGTTAGATGCCTTTCTTTTAAGCGGGTTAGTCGCTTTTGACGGCAATGCGGCGGTCTGGGCATTGCACACATTTGATCAATGCGGCACTTACTTGGAATTGCGACGGTTGTTTCTGGAGGAGTTCTGGGGTCCTGCCAGGCAACGCGATCTACGCCATAGGGTGGACAGTGGGCTATATAACGCGCACCACCTATTTCTCTCGCCTCGCGACAGGCAAACTATCTGACGCCACCATACGAAGAACGGTATTTGGTTCGGTCGTTAGCGGCACATTTTTCGCCAAACATAACAGCGCGGCTCGCAGGCGTTCATACAGTGGCGGAAGCCACTTCCTTACTCCGCGAATTGGAAGAAATTCTATCACGAGTCAACCAAGTAGGGACGTCATTGTTAGCAGAACCCTGTGATGCTGTACATAATATCAACGATATGCGCGCGCCTACCATAATTATTACGGCCGGCAACTCACCATTTGTAGCCTTAGTAGACACGGGTAGCGACGTGTCATGCCTTTCGTTCGAAACTTTTCGACAGATCGAACCAATTTTACCAGCAATGACAATTTTCCCCGTATAGGGTGTTCGCGTTTCAGGCGCCTTCAAGGGACGTGCCCTGAAAGTTTCACACCAGCTCATGTTAACCTTCAAGTTGGGTGGGGAATTGTTTAATTTTGAATTTTTGGTAATACCGGAGTTGCAAATGCCGGCCATCATTGGAATAGACTTTTTACGATCTTTTAATATATCAATAATAAATACAGAACAATTGCTTTCGCTTCAGTTTTTACATGGTGACAAAATAATTCGTGTTGCGGAAGAAGTAGAGACTCACTTGTCGTCTCCGAGTACGATGGCTTTCAGACTTTCGGCGGGGGCTCAGTCACTTGAGGCTTCCTCCGCGAGCCCAGAGACGACGATGGAAATATCCAATGTGGTCAACTCGCTGGGGGAAACATTGGAAGCCGATCGCGTGGCTTTCAGCGACTTGCTGCACGAGTTCAGCACACTTTTTTCGGATACGCCGGGGAAGACGCAGGTGTACGAACACGAAATTGTTCTGACCGACGCGACCCCTTTCGTGGTGAAACAATGCCCGGTTCTACTTGCTCATCGGACGGCAGGACAGACAGAAATAGACCGTATGGAGCGTTGGGGTGTCATTTCACGCGCAAATATCGCGTTTTCGAGCCCTCTCATGACCGTGGTTAAAAAAGACGGTTCTGTACGTGTTTGCCTAGATGCACGACGGTTGAATTCCGTTACTCAATCCGATACGGAACTGCCTCGGCCAATAGAGGACATCCTCCACTCAATGGGGAATGTCAATTTTATGTCGAGCCTTGATCTGACGGCCTCCTACTGGCAAGTGCCCATTAAACGGGAGCATCGGGCATTTACAGGTTTCCGGGTTGGGACGCGTGCTTACCAATTTAATGTTCTCCCGTTCGGTCTTAAAACGGCGGTGAGCTCGTTCACCAGGTGTATGGATAGGGTGTTAGGTCCGGAGTGTTCTGCGTTCGCCCACGTGTACATAGACGACATTATCATCGTCTCCGCCACTTTTCAGGCGCACCTCGAGCATCTGCGCCGAGTTTTTGAGCGTCTGCAACGAGCCGGTTTCACACTGCGGCTTCGAAAATGTTCATTCCTTCGGGAATCAATGACTTTCCTCGGTTTCCGACTAGATCGTCACGGGTTAAAACCTGACCCCGAGCGCGTCCAAGGACTGTCGGAGTTCCCAACCCCGAACAACGCCAAACAGCTACAAGCTTTCTTGGGGCTCGCTAATTTCGACCGCGCGTTCGTGTCCGGTTTCTCGTCGGTGGTGGAGCCACTGACACGACTGTTACGTAAGACCCAGTCCTGGGTTTGGGGGCAAGAACAGCGTGATACTTTCACAGAGGTGAAGCGCCGCGTCGTGAACGCGTCTCTGCTACACCACCCCTCGCCTAGTGCGCCATATTTTCTACAATGTGACGCCAGCGACGTCGGTCTTGGGACGGTGCTCTGTCAACGGGTTGGGGGAGATTCGCGCGTTGTTGCCTATTATAGCAAACAGCTTTTAGATCGGGAGCGCCGGTACACGACTTCAGAGAAGGAGTTGCTTGCCATCGTAGAGGCACTTAAAAAATGACGAGTGTTCTTAATCGGTCGCCGTTTCACAATCTACTCGGATCACCATGCGCTATCTTACCTTAATCAGTGCAGGTTGCTATCGCCACGAATAACTCGGTGGGTACTCGCCATCCAGGACTACGACTTCGATGTCCAGTACCTGCCTGGTCGAAATAATTTTGTCGCGGACGCCTTGTCTCGACATCCGTCTGCGCGGTGCGCTGTCCCGGGTGACCGCACGTTTTCCATTCGGGCTGTACGCAAGTCAGGGCCGGATTTTCTAAGTGGGTAACCCTCTACCCGGTGAAACGCGCCAATACGTCCACCATCGCATCCCCAGGGTAATCCCGCAGAGCGTGTGATGCGTGAACTGGGTCGTTTATTCCGCACATTTCGTCGCGATAACCATCAGGGCTGTGCCAAAGATATCCCGCTTTTTTCACGGGTATTAAACTCAGCGGTGCACGAGTCCACTGGATATGCACCGTGCGAATTGCATTTTGGGCGTCCACCGGAGTCGCCACTACGCGCACATGTCTCATTTCCCTCTTGTAACTTAGCCGACTCTCTTCGGGGGTAGTCTCGCCGGAACTCCTCCGGAGCCATTGTCGTGTGACTCCTTCGACCTTGCGGGTCACATTGTCGAGTTCTGTGCGTGCACGTGGCCTAGAGCGCCGTAATTAATTTTGTGGCGTGTGCCTGCCGTTTCAGGTAAGCCGGTACCTTTTTCAAGCCTGCGGCAGCTCGTAACATGCGCTACTTTATATATTTTCAGGATTCAGATACCTTTCAGGATTTGAACTTGTGCCTGTCGTTGAGGTTTTAGACACCTTTCAGGGTTTAGACAATTGATTATTTTAAGCAGTACAATAAAAACGGGTCATAACATATAGTTGGCTACATTTATCAAGAACATCCCTCCTGGCTCCTCCCTGCTTCGCCACTTTGCCTACAGACAGTAATATATTCTGTAGATGTTTCATTATACCATTTGTCTACAATTTGTGTTTCTCAAATTCGCCAAAATTTATAAATAATGCGACGTTGGTAATTTTAAAGATTATACTTGATAAAAAATATATCTTCATAAGAAATATATCTATTGAAAATTAGTAGTTCATAGGTAATACCTTCTATGATGCAATCATCAACAAACTTTTCTTCAATTTCATCACATCATCTAATTCACAACGGAGCTATTAGGAATGGGCACTGAATGGTGGTTTTTTAATTGAGTATCGGAATCAGTATGTTCGATTTTTTATCATTGGCTAAAAATAAAGATTCGGAACAGCATTTCAATTTAACGCGGGGAAATTAGAAAGTGTCCGGCTTTCGGAACCCGGCATTTCTAAACGAAACAACGGATCTTTATCAAATAAATTGCATTTTCTTACATATGAAATTACCCAAAAACGGGTCTCTACAATTTTTTAAATTCGTTTTGTATCAAAAAATATTTTTTATAACTTTTATCATACGTCATAAATTTAAAAAACAAAGCCACAGTCTATGACCAGCAATACACTATTGGGGGTCGTAAACCGACTTATATAAAATATTCCTTCGTATTGAAATGGGACGGTCCGAAAAAATATTGACCCAAATTGCAAACTTCAAATATTACGTGGTAATGATATAACCGGTAACTCATCCTACCAACCCAATTAAAACTTCACGATTTTCACGAGTGATGACACTAGTGAGATATTTTGGAACTAAAGCGTTATAATATGAAAATGGTCGGTGAAATACTATATAATAAGCGAGTGAAACGTTTGACAAATTATTGTAATGATGAAGTGTGGTTCATTCGGTAATTATAAATACTAATATATTTTTAAAATTATTATGTTGTGGACCTGACATACACATAGTTGCCCAATATAATTATGTTTTGTTATTGTGTACATAACCTATAATTGATCCGCGCGGCTGAATATAACTTGTGACAGTGTTTTACAACATCACACGCCAATGTAGTACAGTGCTGAGTATCCCCTCTTATTAAGCGGGTGGCACGGGTAGTCGATACCATTTGTCATTGGAATACAATTAACAAACTTGAGTACAAAGTAGTAAGTCCGCCATACCATACATACACCATTAGCACACGGCAGAAGAGCAAGGTTGATAGCTATTAGCTATCACAGTAACTACTACTAATCAACAAATATGCCCTTCCAGAATACTATGAGAACAAAGTATACCAGTTCATTCCGCACCAACACCACTCAATGCTGCAACTTTAATAGCACAATATATCCAGTCTCATGCATCGCAAATGACTGTGGATTGAATAGTACAACTAATGTTGGTGATACATAGGGTTGGAATGATTGAGCTAAGGGTAGTCAAATGGAGAAATTGACATTGAGAGAAAGAAAGAAAGTATGTGTTCAGGATTTTCACAGGCTGACATGGCCAACCTAAAAGCTGCTGCAATAATATTAGACTAACACTAACTACATGAGCAGAAGAGTGCAATTATAAGTAGCAGATATGGTAATTACAAATTAATTAAGTGAATGCTGGTCTGCCTAAGAAACAAACAACAAACGACACGCAGATTTATTATGCACTTTCAGTGTGGAAATGAGGAAGAATTGCATAATTGTGGGTGAATAACAAAGAACATTTGGGGACAGAATATTGTTAACTGTAATATTATTTTATTTAGTAAGTGTGGGATTTAGAGATTGTGATACTGTATATCATATTTATTTTATTTTATAACAACAGAATCTATGTCACATGTATGTGTATGTGTGAATTAAGTGTACCAAACTGTTTGACATCAACAGGTAGCTATAATTGAAGGGTGCAGCACCTATTGCAACATATTTAACAGTTTTAATGTAACAAATAAGGTATCAATGTTTATTCTAGCTGTTATATTTTAAATAAAAACAGTAACTTGCCTTTTGTTATACAAATTACATACATTTGCCCTAGAGAGTTAAAGTTCTTTCCAATTTGTAGATTTATACTGTGCCATGCCTCCCCCAAATATGTGAAATTTCAGAAATAGATACAGGCTATACTGTAGATGGTAATTTTAATTCCTTTTGATGAGTGCTAATTTAAAAACTAGCACTACATTAAAGTATATGGTGCTTCAATAACTAAATGCAGCTCTTCTGTGATCATAGTTATTTCACATACACCATGTATATATTGATAAATCAACAGTCAATAAAATTGAGTTTGAGTAATATTGTAAAGGAGCTTATTATACAGATAATCACATGGATAAGTCAGGCAAATAAATACCAAAGGCATAAAAAATAGTTTGGGTAAATAGTTCTTAATGTCTTGTCGTCTGTAACAATTTCAAGATAAAGCCAATAATATCTCTGAATAAATACAAAGATTAAATAGAAGGAAGGCAACAGTAGATTTACAAATTAAGATTTTTTTTTTTTTTAAAAAACACTGAATTATAAAAAAACTAAAGTTGAAATGAAGCAATCTAAATAAAACTTTGTACATTACTCTATAATATCATACTAAATGTATGTATTTAATTCGTGAGAATAGAAAATAAGTATTTGATAAGATGTATGTATGTAAAAGTCCTGGCTGTTTACAATTTGCTTGATTTCGCTTAATTATAGAAATTTATTGATCAAATATGTTTACTACATCTGAAAATTTAAAGCTTTTTAGAGCATTGTAATTCACTTGAAGGACACATTAGATTTTTTGCAAGTTTGTTGGGGATGTATTTCCACTCTCGAACTATATGTAGCACTCATTCTGAATTTCTTCTTTCACTGTAGGAAGGCACAGATATAAGTGTACCTGCGTGCAATAGTTATTATTCAAAGCATGTTTTGGATCAATTGCTGGAGAACCCAGAGCTGGATCCTGTAAGCCCATATTGGCTTAATTATTGTGTTGTTATCCAAATTAAGCTGAGATAGCTTTCCCAACATCCAGTATAAACTACTTTGTTTAAGTCTGAATTAAATTATTTTCTTTTATTAAATATATGCTTTTGCCAAGCTCATGATCAAGGTCTAAACCAAGATATTTAATGATGTCAGAATGATTTTTTGTATATAATATTACATCGGGGCAATTTTACTTTTTCACTGTAAGTCTGTCATGGATTGACTTGCCTACATTTGCTTTAATTTTCCATTTCATATGCCTCCGTTTGGAGCTTGCTCAATTGGCTTTTAGATGCTATAGTTGCGTTGGTATGTGATGCGAATACAGTTGTACGTCCGCAAGGGTTGCTACGGACGTTTATTGGGTTGTCGGTAAGTCGGCTGTAAAAATAGGTATAATACTGGTCCTAATGTACTTCTTTGGGGTACCCCTGCTAGAATTCGATGCAAGTCTTTGATTTCGTTACCACGTTTCACAAAGAAGTGTCTGTTAGATAAGAAATGATGACGTTTGAAAATTGAATTTCTCGCCTACTTGAATTTGATTTTAACAAACTATGTTATAAAATCAACGAAATTCATTTAATATATTAAATGAAACAGCATATTTCTAATGGCAACATGGCGCAACGTCAGAAACAGCTGTACTTGGCTGTCAACCAAGCATGCTCTCATCTTTGTCTAACATCGCTTCGTGTACTTCTGGTTTCAAATAAATACTATAAAATACGATCCTAGTGCTATCTAAGAACTGGTAATCGTACTAACAAATAAATACATTTTCTAAATCTAGTAGGCCTTGAATTCCCCAGCCTTAATAAAATCCTTGCTGCATTTTAATCCCGTAACTATGATAACTTATTTGAATAAATAAAATGCCTAGCGACACAATAACTCATCTAATCGAGGAGAGCAGTTTGATACGACATAAAAATCCATCTGAAAATTACCCTGTCTCAAAGTATTAACTAATACACGATAAATGGCAACATTCAAGCATGTTGACGGCAAAAAAGACTTCGAACACCAGATGTCTCTGCCTGTTTGCATCTGTCGGTCGAAACCCCAACTATTATCATCATGCTCATGTCTGTTTACTTTTTAAATTAATTTCTATTAGTCTTTCTATCTGTTTACTGAAAATTGTTATTATATCTTGGGTTCCTACTTGTAATAAGTATAATGATTTAAGTATTTAATAGATTACGGATTTATGAAGAATATATAAGTATAATTTGTATATGCATATAATGTATAAAAGAGAAAAGGTAAACTAAATTAAGCAATGATTAATAATGCTAAATTAGTTCATAACGAACAACATGCATGAAATAATTAATAAAATGTTCTACGCGTTGAGTGTAAATCCTATCCTATAGGTAGTAGTACTGCTAGGCGGTATGGAACCTCTTTTTGAACTCGGATTTATCTAAGGAGGAAAGTGAGTTCGACCTGTTTAAAAACCTGTTCAACCATCTCTTCAACCTGTTCAAAAGCCTGTTTAACCTGTTCCAAATCCTGTTTATATGTAATAAGTTCTTGAACAAGTCGAATTAACACTCCATCCAACAAAAATCTGAGTTTAAAAAGTGATCCCATACCCGCCTAGCACTACTATTTCTGTAACATGAAAAATAAGTGGCTTTAAGTCAGACCAAGGTGGCCAATGGTCCTCCTCTTCCAATACTCCTACCAGGGAAGTAGATATTTAAAAGCTTTCTAACCTGATTCCCATAATGGACAGGAGTGCTGTCATGTTGCAACCAACAACGTTCCTTAAAGGCAATCGGTATACTCTAATAAATAACGTGCCATTCATAAAATCAAGAATGTGTATTAACATTACGTGTGTTATTGCAAGTCAATTTGCTTTAAATGAAGCAGCATGTCTCTAAAAGAATCAAAAATCTCTTGCAACGAGACTAGAACTAACGCCATACTTATTTTGCATCGATAATGGATGTCAATATTCTTAATGAGTTCTCCAGCTGTTAAGGGATGCCATGTAGAGGACGTGATTATGTAACGTGGATAATTTTGCTGTTGGTATATAAGATTTATAAAGTACAATCAACATTACATGATCAGATTTATTCTTTAGTTGCATATCAGATAGCAAATCAATGCATTTGAAAATTCGATGGCAAATTCTACCAAAAATGGAGCAAAAATACTAAAATAATGCTTATTCATTCCAAAATCCGTAAATTGTTTTTCTTATTTCAGTAACAAATCGAGGATCAAGACTTTACGAACATTTGTTTCCATGTTTTGCTAAATCTACCAACCAGTTCAAAATATCAAGTTCTTTCACATAAACGTCTTGATTTCAGACTTATCTTCAAATCATCAACTTTGTCTTTACGACACATATCACGATAATATTTGCCTGCTGTCTTTCAAAATAATGTTATTTTACATTATATTTAAAAACATTTACAGATTATACACAACGGAGAATTGTTCAGCTCAATGAAGAATTAATCTTTTGTTAATTTTTCGTTCAAAATACGATTTTCATCAATCAATATATGCTTTTTTTGACCCTTGATCATCGTACAAAAATTAAAATATTTCACCGATAATAGAAATATAGAAAATAAAATATTTTTGAGTAGTAGACTGAACACGTAACAAGGATATTAACGAATTAATTAATATACACACACGTATACCACAACAAAATAAACAACAAAAAATATAGTCAATACGCGACGACATTTCAACCACAATTAGAATATTACTTTTCATTTACTAATCGTAAGTAAGGTGGAGCTCTGTTGTTTGAAAATCCCCGAATTCGCGCAATTTACGTTGTGGGGTCAGCAGTAGAAAGAATGTAGGGGAACAAAGAGTGGGGCGATTGCTAGAATCATATCAACTAAATAGGCGTTTCACTTTCGCGAGGTTGTACACATGCCCATCCCATCTTATACCAGGGATTTATACGATCCAAACACTGTCATTGTGCGAATTGCATGGGCCGTAGCAAAAAGTGAATTATATGAACAGAACAAAATGAATATGCTTTAAATATGTTAGTAAAGCCTATAATTTAAAAATGTGCAATATTATTTAAATAAAGTGATTTATTTATGTTTATTTGATATTATCTCCTGGCAGTAGCGAGAATAATCATATTAGTGTGAGATTCGGAAATTAAATATTTAGTCGATTTATAATTTAGCTTATTATAGATTTGAACACACACTAAAAGTGTAAGCTTGTGTTCAGTTCCAGTTGTCAAATAACGACTAATTTAAAAAATGGTTGGGAAAGTTAGAATATTTACATTAAAATTGGGAAAGTTGAATTTGACTTTTCTTTGCGCATCATGACTAATATTGTCGAAATTGACTATTTTTGGAAATAACATGCCTGTCTATGTGTTTGTGTTGATGTGTAGAACACCGGGGTTTTGCTGACACCACCTCAGTATTGAGAAACACGCGTACAAGTTTAAAAATGTTTATTGTATTATGTTTGAACAACTATTTAACGTGCGAGCTAACTCCTGTAACTCGGCGGTGTTAGCTGGTTCTGTTGTTTTTTGGAGAATCGGTGTAGAAGTGAATGAGAATGATGAATGATTGGAAACATGGTACTGCTTTTATAATCTGGCTCTTATTAGTTGAAGGGCGAAGGTCCGGGTTGCCGTATATTTAATGAGGTTGTGTTGTATATGCCCGTACGATATATAAATATATTTGGAAAGACAACACCAGATAGTTAACTAACTATTTGAGCTAAAGTAATGAGCTCTTAGTTAATTTACAATATACATTTATATGCAAAATAATAAATTATCACAATTTCAATTTGTATATAATTAGTATTTGATTAAAAATATAATGATTATTAAAAGAAGAAGAAACTAAATTATTAATCTTGGACTAGTAAATCTTAAATTAAATAAAAAAGAAACCCTGTGATGAAGTATTCACTTTAGTCTCTTGTAACTCTTGGAAAATAGCTACCCTTGAGTCGCAAAAAGATTGGGGTACATAAAAGTGCCATTTTTGTGAAATGTGAAAACGTGAAAAATACGAGAACATGAGAATACGAGGAAAATGTGAACATGTGAAGAAACACATAAAATTTAACATACATATACACTAACATACGGCAGAAGGACCCGAAGTCCGGTTGCCAGTTACAGAATTATAACAAATACAGCAATTACTTCTACTACTGCTACTACTGTAATGTGAATCTAGCCTAGTCGAACAGAATTAATTCATTTGGAAAGTCGTGTTTACCCTCACCAGATTGTTTATGCCTAAATTCCCAGAAATTCTTCATACAAGTTAGTGATGTTGCAACATATTTGAACCAATTTAATTTTAGTAAATTATCTTAAATGTAGCCCCCGATTAGATCTACTATCTGTGATTTCTGGTAACATATGATTAATGTAAAATGTTGTCAGCTTCTCCTGCATTTGTTCTGACCAAAACGTTATATCTCTTGCAATTTTTTCTACGGAAATACCTTGCGGAGTCCAAATACAAAATATACAATATTTAAGATTAGTAACTTCCAGCTGTCCATGGATTTGGTAATAGTAATTGTGATTCCTTTTAAGACTCCATTTAGATCTATCATGCTTGCCAATAGTGCAGAAGGGTAGACGTTTTTCCGAACAAGCTGTACTGGGAGATAAATTACGACATGTGTAAGGGCATTTTATTTCTACTATACCATCACTGTCTATTAATCCATCCGGAAAGGCGCCCAAAAATGGAACAAATAAACCACATCTCAATACAGTACTATTAATTAAAATTTCTAATTCTTCTATGGCTTTGTTCTGCATCTTTCCCCATTCAGTACTCTTACTGCCTCTAAATGTACTGTTTTTTAACTGTTTTGGGCCTTGGTGTTGAGTCTCTTAATTTACATATTGTTCCGAAATTGGAAGCCGTCAATTGATGTCTTCGTTCTATATGCCATAAAGCACTATTTGACTGATCTCTCGTATCGTTTTCTAAATTAGATATCTCTTCAGATGTTTTTTCCAGACTTTTGAGAAAGATTTTATTGATTACTCTTAATTCCTCTTCACATAAATCTGGCTTTGCAATAATATTTTCCACATGCGCCTTACCATAATCTGTGTCAGCACCTGTGATGTTATTTTTTAGAATCATTCTCTTCCTACGGTAGGATTCAGTAGTCTTATATTGCTTTGTTAACATTCTCGTACGAGATATGTTTGACAAGAATTTCTGGAAACGTCTACAGGGTATTTTATTTTCTAGATTGTGATGTAACGCGTTATGGAATTCTTCCTTAGAATTAAATGAAGCTGCAGCATAGCATCGAGCTTCATAAAAGCCCTGTTGAATAAAATTACAACGTTTTCCACCTATAAACTTTGCCACAACAGAATTATATCTTTCGGCATAATTATTATTTACATTATGAATAAGACTAGATGCATGTCGAAGTAAGTTATTGGTAATATATTATTTCCAATTAGTTTTCGGAACATCAATGGAACAATACCTATATCATTAGATCGTTTCTTTGCAAGTTTTTTTAATTTATTAGTAAAATTTCTGCATAGGTGGTTGGCACATTCAATTTTTTCAATATACTGTTGAGAACCGTATGGAGCACATTTTCGTACCATTTCAACAACACTACTGTCTCCGGCTCCTGATAGGTGGTATGGTATATAGTTGTATTTTTGTATTAAATGTTTCATAACTTACCAATAATTTTAGTATATTTTAGTCCATACATTTCCATACTGGTTCTAAAACCTTTTGTTATTATATCGGCGTCCATAGAATTTGCCGATTTATTCCAATTTTTAAAACAGATGTGGTCATGAATTGGCTTATTTGTGGACTGAGCTCTATCGCAGATGAGACAGTATGAATTTCGGACACCAATAAAAACACCAATTATACACGCCTCAAAAGAAATACATTAAAATATAGTAAAATTTTCAAAGTAAATTCCATTACTTAGTACACCAGATAATGAATTGTAACTACACTTATATGATCGTTTTGCCCAAGAACCATCAACTTCAACAGTAATATATGGAGTTCCATCTTCGTCTAAATTATTTGCCAGAATTGATGCATCTCGTTCTTCTTTTGCAGCAGCTTAAAACGAAGATGCAGCAGACTTTTTTATAGGCTCATGCAGAGTTTTCTGGATGGAATAATATGCAGATAATGACATTGTAGGAATATTAGCAATAGACGATATTTTACTCATCTGAGTGTAGCTTTGACCGGTACACAGAGTACCATATACCTACAAGTTTATTAGTGTACAATCTGTAATGTTAAAAACCTTAATGATAATTTACCATTGCCGTGTTAGTGTTCATATTACAATCTTTAATTGATTCCTAGGAAATAACCTCTTCAAAATTACACATATCGCAAATAAAAAATAACTTTGTATTATACCCTGATCGAACTTCTCTAGAAAATTTCATATTCCTAGAAGAACACCCAAATGAATCTGCGTGACAACCAAATGTCGAGAGTTGACTTATTAAATGTTTTACATCAAATATTCGTCTACCGTCGATGTACTCTGATCTTCTTCGTTTCTAAAATAATTATCAAAAATAATCCTAAGGCATGTATATATTCAAACTCTAGTAACAATAATTGAGGAGTAGATTTTATATATCCATTTTGTCCATTATTTGATACTTTCAACTAAAAGTAGTGCCAAAAACTCCTATGAATAGCAGACTACAATGTTACATAGAAATATACATTATAAATGGATTTTATCCCGTCTAAAATAAATCATGAAAATGCCCTAGACATTCTATGTGTAGTATGTCCAACGGTGAAAAACAAACTAATGGCAGTTTCTCCTAGACATTTGGACTAATTGCCATTTGATTGTATTCGCCTGCCAAAGACAATGTTCTTACAGTAGTTGCAGTGTTTCGTCTTATAGTACAGTCAAAACTCCTACGAACTACTATGACATTTACTCCAAGAAGGGAAAACTAGGTAAACATTGGATTATTTTCGATATAAAGGCCGCGTTGTATTCTTGAAAGAAAATTGAATGGGTCAGTATGGCTAAAAGAATTATTATTAAAAGATCAAGCAGTAAAACCAATTTCTTTTTCTAAAAACTGAGTTGTTTTATAGGAATAACGACCCAACCAAACATTTTCAAGCGTTATTAAAACGTGGAAAAGACAGGAAATAAAAAACTACCCACTTTTCCACTCCAAAATCAAATTAAGGCTGGGATTTAGCCTATACGTTCCTTATGGCGAAACTTGTGTAATTGTTTCCAGCTTTTAGATAAAACTACGCCATGGAATGGCATACAATTTATGCAAGTCAATAAAAACACTTCATCCTTGGTATTGAAACTTAGTTTGCAAGAATTGATGACTAAAATTTGTCGTTATAGCATGTTAAAGATTCGACTGTATAGAAGGTAGCAATCTAGTAGTTTAATCACTCCCATACATATTAAATAATCATATATCGAAAATTCAAGATAATCATGCCCTGTACATCCATAAGTATTATAATATTTGAAAAATTGCTGCGCAAATAAATATCTCCTTCATTTTTAATGCTGGAAAGATTGGAATATAATTAAATGTCGATAAGGGTCATATTCGCAAACGTTGCGTAGAATTCTTTACACTATATGTTTTTTTTTATCATATTAAAAATAATTTTTGGACATTCCCACCTAGACTACGAAATACGTGCAACATTATTCTTTTGTATACGTATTTTTGCAACTCAATTTATGTTGTAGTTAAAGAGAACGGTGCGTATTTCTTATACGCATTTCGCATATGCATTACATGTGCATCACAAGTTGCCTAATCAAAAAATCCCACCCTTAAAGCAAAACAACTAAAAAGTCTCTCATAAATAGTCCCGGGCCCACATTGGTACGAGCTCTCATTTGCAGCCAATTATGTCAGACCCAAAACAATTCAAATGGCTAAGAACCTTGAAGAAGGTGAAATGTTATACTGTGATTATAATAATGATGAAGACGAATTTCGCTCATGTACAATTTTCATAAAATTAAATAATACTATTCAATTTATGTATTTTTTTGTCACAGTGTTATTACCAAGTCAGTTTAGTTGCTTGTTGCAGTTTGTCCGAGAGTGACAAACTAAATGACGTTCATCACTTTTTTTTTGACAAAGTATCAAACTTAGATTTTTGCATGTGGGTACGATGATTATGTGATTTTCGTTTTATTTTATTTTATTTATATATATATATATATATATATATATATATATATATATATATATATTATGTTAATATAATATTATAGAAATATCTTCGCCCACGCGCAATATTTTGAGAATCTAAAACCTACAAGCCCAGAACTGGTAACCTTGGTGGAACACTGTGAAAAACTAAAGATTGGCCTCATTATCCGATGTGATGCAAATGCTCACCATGTGGTGTGGGGCAGCAGCAACATCAACAGCAGAGGAAAGGCTCTAATTGAGTACCTAACCAGTACAAAAATAGAGATATTAAACAGAGGGTGCGAACCAACGTTCGTAACACAAAAACGAGCCGAGGTGATAGACATCAGTCTGACACTGGGCAATATCTCAAGCAAAATAAAAAAACTGGCACGTATCAAGTCAGGTATCCATGTCTGATCACCGACTGATACGCTACGGCCTAGATTTCGTACCACGTGAACTACCGTCCTACAGAAATCCACAAAAAACTAATAAACAGATACCTATCGGATAGGATGGAGTATCAAGCAGTAGACAAATTCCAGAATCAGTGGACGACTTGGAGGCCTGTGTGAAACACCTCCAGAAATCACTAATTTCATCATATGAGGACTCCTGTCCCATAAGAAAGGCGGGCGTGAGAGCCTCTGCACCTCCTTGGTGGAGTGCAGAGATCAACTGTCTCCTATCTAAGGCCAGAAAAACTTTCGACAAGGCCAAAAAAAAAATTATATAGTTTTAGGGAAGCCCGTAGAAAATTCAAAAGTGAAGTCAGGAAGCGACAAAGAAATACATGGAGAGCCTACTGCAATGGCATTGAATCCACAGCAGCAGCTGCTCGTCTCAAGAGAGTAATCTCAAAAGACCCTGTACAACAACTTAACTCGCTAAAACGGGAGGATGGCACCTTCACGGTAACACCCTCCCAAACTATCGAGGTATTCCTAGAAACCCACTTTCCTGGAAATAAACCTGGAGGTCTCAACTTGGCAACTGATCCTCATCTACCAGATGAGGAAGATTGGCTGCTAGCTGACCAAATGATAAGTATAACTAAAATAGAATGGGCAATATCAAGCTATTCATCTTTCAAGTCCCCAGGACTAGATGGAATATTTCCAGCATTACTACAATGGGGGTTAACCTACATTATAAACACATTGGTGTACATATTTAAAGGTTGCATTGCTTTTAGGTACATACCCAATATATGGAGAGAGGTCAAAGTGACCTTTATACCCAAGTCAGGCAAAGTAGACTACACACTTGCCAAGTCATTCAGGCCCATCAGCCTAACATCATTTCTATTGAAGACGTTGGAAAGGCTCTGTGATCGTGAAATCAGGGACGGGCCGCTGGGAACGTACCCCATACATCCGAAACAGCATGCCTACCAACCAGGACGCTCAACGGAATCTGGTGACCTCTAAGATAGAGGAAACACTAGAGCATAAAAATTCGTTGCTTGCCACCTTCATTGATATTGAAGGTGCTTTTGACAATACAACATTTAAGAGTATTGATAATGCTCTAACATCTCACGGGATTCACCCCACTATTAGAGGCTGGATAAAAAATATGCTTGGTCTAAGAACAATCCAAGTAACACTAGATGACGTAACATCGAAAAAAGTTGCAGGACGAGGCTGTCCTCAATGTGGAGTCCTCTCACCCCTTTTACGGGACCTTGTAGTTGATAGCCTCCTCCTGGAATTAAACAACTCAGGATACTATGCCGTTGGCTATGCCGACGACATAGTGATCATGATAAATGGCAGTTTTGAAGGTGTACTCTGTAATCTCATGCAGAGTGCCCTACAGATTGTTGAGACCTGGTGCGATAGTCATTCGCTAACAGTTAACCCAAAAAAGACAGAGCTAATATTGTTTACGAGGAAGAGGAAACTCGAGCTCATGAACATGCCAACTCTTTTTAAGGTCCCTCTGACTCTTACAGATAAAGTACAATATCTAGGACTAATCATGGATACACAACTGAACTGGAATGAGCATATAACATCCAAGCTGGAAAAAGCTTGCATCTCATTCTGGCAATGCCGCAGGGCGGTTGGTAAAACATGGGACCTGTCTCCCAAGATCACCCAATGGATATTGTAACGAAATTTATTTCGTTTCATGTTTCTTCGTAAATTTACATCTTAGCGCTGCGATTTGTGTGCAGCTGTATTTATTATTATATTATTGTTTAAACGGGTTTGATTGTATGCAACCCATATTGTTTATTGTTAAATTATTAATAACAAATTAATTGGGTATACAATTAGCATCCCAGTTTTTTTGTTACAGTTGTTCAGCAATCCGCAGACGCAGGATGTGAATTTAAATAGTTATTTGCTTCTTATGTTTGTTCTATTTGAGTACAGTTTTTTGTGCTCAGCGTGGCTGAGTAGGGGTCAGGCAGTTTTGCTGCGCGGCGATCGCTACAGGATAGCCCTCTTCTTCCGTGCCCGTCTTGGTGTCTACATGTCTGTGGTGTAATTTGTCTTGGCTGGTGTATCCGGACACGTGTGAGTTGATGGTGGAAAGAGGCAAGGTATTTCTGTGAGTATCCTCTTCTTGTACTCAAATACGGCGTTGTTTCTGCATTTTGTTTACCCCATGTTTGAGGGCGAAGTATTTTTGTAGGCAGAAACAGCGTCGTGGCCTTGCTAATTTCCACCGGATCTCACATAGTCCGGACATTATCGTTTATCTTAATTGTTTCTTTCTCATTCAGCGCTTCACGTACAACATTTTTCTTGCCATGCCCAGCCAAGCAAATTTCTGTGTATTGTGTTTTCTATTCTATGTTTAATAATCTTTGACTGACGTAATTCTTTTTATTCATATTTTGTATTTATCAACTGTTCATCTTTGTACCTAAACGACTGTATTAATTAATCTTTATTTTTTTGTGATCTCAAACTACAACAATTCCACCTTCTACGACGTCTCGTGGGATCAATCCGCTGCCTGGACACGCCGTAAGCCGTGGAGTGCCCACACGTGACTCCCCTGCCGAACTAGTCTCCAGCTGTACCAAAGTCTGATAGCCAAGGAGGGAAGCAGGAGGATCGGTGCCCACAGGCCCCATTCTACGTCCAGGCAGGGAAGGATTGATCGCCATCGCCATCGACGACTGTTGGTTTGAGACACACTTTTTTTGTATATATATATATTCATATTGTCATTGATTTTGTTATTACAATACAGTTCGTTGATAGAGTTTTATTTGTATCATTACTAATCACGTAACTTGCTCTGCAATGTTACTGGCGCCCACAAATTAACAACGAATCCACTCCCACCGTATCAACCTGAGCAGCTCACAGGCACACCTGTTAGCAATATTTTTTCCAAGAGAAAAGTTGTTATACAAATTTGGCGCCCAACGTGGGGCCCACATGTTGTTATGGTTTTTAGCCCTATTTAGAGGGATAGTAACGATTTTTGTAAATTAACTTTTGGACTTTGATTTTTTTGTATTTACATTTTGAATTGTGCCTGCTCAATTGATATTGTGGAGTAAAGTGATTAGTTATTGATACAAATATTTTAGGTGACAGACTGATTAATATTTTATTATTTTCTCGGGGTCTTTCATACTTTTTGGTGTATCTATTGTAGCGGTATTAGTGTTGATAATTTTTATCTTGCTTAGATTTCGTTTTTTTGAACATTTGAATATTTATTAAATATTACCAAGTCATTAGACTATTGATTATGGATGGTGTGAGTTTTGTCACCTATTTTAGCATCGTTTAATATTATATCTCTGCTTGAAACGGTTTCAGTTTCAATAAATATCAGTGTTCCATGTCTGGTGGGTCAAATTAAAACATTTAGTTTAACTTTTTTTGTATCGGGAGTTCATAGGAGACTGCCTCAATATAGTTAATTATTATTTTGTTTTATCAAAAGAATTGGGCAAACGATCGTGTGAGCTTGTGATGCCATTATTTTTTTTGAATAAAGTGTTTGATGATTACACCTGTTCTTGCTAGTCTAATTTTTATATAATATTTTATCATAGATTTCTTGATAACTATTTTTCGACCTTCTGTTGGAAGCAATCTATTAAAGCGTAATTGATCACTATTCTTTAATTTTGCATAATAGCATAAACAAACTAGCGAGAAAGGCTGTTCATCACTCACATTTTTCATTGTATTTTACGATATTACGTGGAAATAACAATATGTTCTGACGTATTTTGTCAAGTTAATTTTGATTTGGTTACTAGCTTGGAACGATGATTGTGTTTTGAAAATGCTAAAGTTTAGGTTTGACAACTCTGACCTTTTTCGTAAGTTCCTATTGAGATCTTTTTTTTTTGCCGTTAAGATATAATGGAAATTTGTTGTTTTATGAGAATTATATTGATGTAGTTTAATGAACGTCACGTTAGTGCCACAGTGGCACATTTTGTCATGTATAAGATTTTTGCTCGTTTTTGAGAATTACTACTGGCCACGATTGTGTCATTAGTAGTTGTTTATTTGAAATTATTGAATTAATGTTTCGAGCGAAAGTTCTAATCATGCTCATCATAGTTTTTTGGTTCATTAAATGCATCAAATTTTCCATTCTTTCTAACCACGGTTAACACCTATTTTGCTTAGTAATGTTAAAGATTTCGTTCTTTACCTCAAATTTTATCGCTATAGTTTTCATTTTTCGATTTTCAATTATCTCTCTTTCTACTTAGTGTCATGTCTTTTTCTTCTGGCTAATTTTGTTGGAGTTTCTCTCTTTGGGCAGTGTCGCCACCTTTTATAAGCTAGCCAACCTTATATCTGTCATGCAAGAATGTTAATGCCGTTGTGCCATTCTTTGCCTACTGTTGTGATTACAGTGATTATATGGTTTCGAATATTCGAACCACTATCGTTACCGTTACCGTTCTTGGACGAGTGTGATTCGGCCGAATCCCTCGTACCAATTTATCTTTGGGAGCACGATGTTACCATTAGAGTAAGCATTGGTGCCCTTATCTTATTATTGGCGATTGCCGTATTCGTGCAGAGTGTTGCTTTTGCAAGCACTGGTGCATTATCGTACCGTATTTTTTGTGAGACCATTTTCCGGAAATGTGTCTCATTTTGGCTGGTGCCGTTTGGGAGCACGATGTTGCCATAGAGCAAGCATCGGTGCCCTTGTCGTTTTCAAATTTTTTATTTTTGTGGTCTTTGACCATTACCTGTGGTTGTTGTTGTTTAAGGATTAGCTACCCTTATTCAGCATACAATTACTATTTTGAGTACCACCCTGATTGCATAGGGTCTAGAATATTGCAATAGCCATCCTGGCTGGCGGTAGGAGGCCGTTAAACGGAAAGTTTTTTTTTCCTTTTTCTTCCTCTTTATGTCAAATGTTGCACACGTCTTAAAAAAAATTAATTTCATTAATTTTTTTGAGAAGGTAGAGGTGGTGTGTAACGAAATTTATTTCGTTTCATGTTTCTTCGTAAATTTACATCTTAGCGCTGCGATTTGTGTGCAGCTGTATTTATTATTATATTATTGTTTAAACGGGTTTGATTGTATGCAACCCATATTGTTTATTGTTAAATTATTAATAACAAATTAATTGGGTATACAATTAGCATCCCAGTTTTTTTGTTACAGTTGTTCAGCAATCCGCAGACGCACGATGTGAATTTAAATAGTTATTTGCTTCTTATGTTTGTTCTATTTGAGTACAGTTTTTTGTGCTCAGCGTGGCTGAGTAGGGGTCAGGCAGTTTTGCTGCGCGGCGATCGCTACAGGATAGCCCTCTTCTTCCGTGCCCGTCTTGGTGTCTACATGTCTCTGGTGTAATTTGTCTTGGCTGGTGTATCCGGACACGTGTGAGTTGATGGTGGAAAGAGGCAAGGTATTTCTGTGAGTATCCTCTTCTTGTACTCAAATACGGCGTTGTTTCTGCATTTTGTTTACCCCATGTTTGAGGGCGAAGTATTTTTGTAGGCAGAAACAGCGTCGTGGCCTTGCTAATTTCCACCGGATCTCACATAGTCCGGGCATTATCGTTTATCTTAATTGTTTCTTTCTCATTCAGCGCTTCACGCACAACATTTTTCTTGCCATGCCCAGCCAAGCAAATTTCTGTGTATTGTGTTTTCTATTCTATGTTTAATAATCTTTGACTGACATAATTCTTTTTATTCATATTTTGTATTTATCAACTGTTCATCTTTGTACCTAAACGACTGTATTAATTAATCTTTATTTTTTTGTGATCTCAAACTACAACAATTCCACCTTCTACGACGTCTCGTGGGATCAATCCGCTGCCTGGACACGCCGTAAGCCGTGGAGTGCCCACACGTGACTCCCCTGCCGAACTAGTCTCCAGCTGTACCAAAGTCTGATAGCCAAGGAGGGAAGCAGGAGGATCGGTGCCCACAGGCCCCATTCTACTTCCAGGCAGGGAAGGATTGATCGTCATCGCCATCGACGACTGTTGGTTTGAGACACACTTTTTTTGTATATATATTCATATTGTCATTGATTTTGTTATTACAATACAGTTCGTTGATAGAGTTTTATTTGTATCATTACTAATCACGTAACTTGCTCTGCAATGTTACTGGCGCCCACAAATTAACAACGAATCCACTCCCACCGTATCAACCTAAGCAGCTCACAGGCACACCTGTTAGCAATATTTTTTCCAAGAGAAAAGTTGTTATAATATATACCGCGATCATAAGACCAACCATAGCATATGGTGCAATAGTTTGGTGGTCGAAAACCAAACAAGTTACAACAATCTCAAGCGGATGGTGTGTCTTGCCATCACCGGCGCTATGAGAACAATGCCAACATCAGCTCTAGAAGCACTGTTATGTCTACAACCACTCGACCTTCTTAATAGGGAGACTGCAGTAAAAACAGCTATCAAACTAGACCCCCTCATAGAAGGTAAGTGCGACAGAATTCTACCCAAATACAGTTTTGTCAAACACTTTCAGACCATGATCACATTGGATGGTATCCCACAAGGCGCCAACATAACCATGTATACTGATGGATCCAAAACTAAGATTAGAGCTGGCTATGGAATATTCTCACCAGAACTCGATCTCAAGATAAGTGCACCACTTGGAAGACTCACGTCAGTCTTCCAAGCGGAATTAACAGGAATACTAAAGTGTGTTCAAATTTTAGCTGAACGGAATATTAAGGATAAACATATCCAAATACTCACCGACAGCAAAGCAGCTCTAAATGCACTAGCTAGCTAAATATAACAAACTAGAACTCTGCTGGATAAAAGGACATAGTGGCATCAAGGGGAACGAAATAACAGATGAACTTGCCAGGAAGGGATCCTCACATCCTCTAACAACCCAAGAGGATGAAATACTTTCTGCAGGTACTCTGAAAAAAATAATAGAGCATAGGACACATGCTCTACACAAGGTAAGATGGCGAGAAACGCCGGGCTGCAAACAATCAAAGGTAGCAATTAGGCAACCTTGTAAAATTGCAGCCAAGGCCTGCCTTAACTTATCTAGAACTAATCTGAAATTATTGACTAACATCCTAACCGGCCACTGCCGGCTAAACAAACACCTACACACGATGTGTCTGGTAAACAGCCCGTTATGTAGAGGGTGCAATGAAGAACTAGAAACAGCAGAGCATGTAATATGCCTCTGCCCAGCGCTAGTAAACACCAGGCATCTAATACTAGGGGAGTACTGGCCTAGTATGGTCAGCATTGGCAGCTCCTCACCCGCCAGAGTTTTGCGGCTTGCACGCAAAATTGACTGGTGAGACGAGTGAGCAGCCTTAAACGGAGGTTTCACAATGGGCCCATTTTGAGGCCTAAGTGTCTGTAGCTTTTATAATTTTAATTAATGTAAACGTCATTCTTTTAACATATTATAATACCACTTATAGCTGAGCCCTGAGGAAGCAGTTAATTGAACTGCGAAATATTGGCAAATAGTAAAGTGCAGAAGAACAAATAAAAATAGCGTTTTATTGCTGCATGACCCTAAGGAGCTAGAAACCACGGTTTCTTTGCAAATTTCTAAGGTCCTTAATGTGAAATCCAGTAAGGCAACAGCTGTTAAATCAGTTATTTATTTATAATTAATATTATTATCATTCTGTCATTTAGAATTATGTATAATTTATTATTATTTATATTAATTAGTTTTTATTTCTGTGATGAAATATAATTTTGAAAATCTCTTTTATTAGGTTTCCTGATATAGAGTATATTATTCCTGCAATTCATTGTATTATAAATATGATATGTATTTAAATGCGAATGAAGTTGCAAACAGATATATATATATATATATATATATATGTATGTGTTTTCAGCAGTAATGTATCTTCAACTCTTCACATCTATATATTAATAAATTTTTTCCAACCTTAAATTTGTTTATTTGTGTTTTCCTCCCCAATTCATTATTTACAAATAGTTTTAAATCAAATGCAATATTATCACAAATATAACCATAGGCAACCTCATATTCGTCATTAGTTCCTATGATGCCGCCGGAGCGTTGCGAGCGGTGCTGCAAAGTGTTGCCAACTTTTAACATGGACTTGAACACTCTCTTATAATGCTCTGTGGGTGCAACGCAACGCATGTGATTGTTTTTTAGTGCTATCAAATCTTCATTGCGATACATTTTTTTGATGTTGTTTTCTATATAGATAAATGCCCGATGCCAACATGGTGAGCCTGAATTGGATACATCCCTAAGAATTTCATTTTATTTTACATTTTTACATAAGTTGCTATCACCAACCAACAGCTACATAGAGATGGACAAGGTACTAACATTTCGAATAGTATTATGGCTTATGTCTATTGTGCAAGGTAATTAGATGAGAATATAAACTGCTCACTCCATCAGTATCATTTCATAGAAGTCTCTACTTGTCTTATTTTTAACCATTTTTAAGATTTTTGTGTCAGTTAACTCAGGTAAATAGCCCTTGTTTATCATATGGGTGGTCAATGCACATCGAGTCTTTTTTGTAGTAATGTCACTCCTATGCATGGCTAGACGGGTACGTAACCACGTCGCAGTTTGACCTATGTATACAAGGTGACAATTTCCACATGGTACCTGATAGATTAGGTTGGATTTAAAGTTTTTGTTTGTAGGGTCCTTTACGTTAGAAAACCGTCTGTTAAGAGTACATGGATTGTAGAGACCGAATTTTATTTCTTCAGTTTTAAGAATTTTTATTAATTTTGATGTTAAGTTTGGTATATAAGGGAACCTGAAATATTTGGTGGCCACTGTTGGTGGATTATCAATCGTTGTGGTTAGATTTTCATTTGTTACTGGTAAGTTTGTATTATATAGTAATTTTTGGATAATTGGTTTTGGGTATCCATTGGTATACAACAATTCCGAGAGTATTTTTAAGTTCTTTTTTACGTACATTGGATGGCACCTCTATTCTTTTTGCGTCTAGCTGACAAGAAAAGCTTTCCGTTTATATTATGTCTCGGCATTATCAAAGGCAACAAGTAAAAAAGCGCAATTAAATATCTACTTATCAATGATGTAAAAGAACAAACAAGAACGTAGTGGGAATCAACGCGAGCGGCGGGTAACTCGCGGCCTCGATAATTTTACACGTGAATGATCGCAAACATGGGTGTTTTATTATTGCAATTATATTCTTATTATTTATCTTACAATGTTCAAATTTTAAATATAGGTAAAATAGAAAGTTTTGTAGGTTTTAGATTCTCAAAATATTGCGCGTGGGCAAAGATATTTCTCAATCGCGAAGATGCATTTTTGTGTAATACTTATGAATTAATTTTAAAAAAAAATAATGCAAAAATTGAAAAAGTAATTCCTAATATCTTTTATAATTTACTTTAACTTTACACACCCAAAACTTTGATCAAATTCCTACAATTGAATGATCTCTACATCTAAACTAAAATTGCATATTTGTGCATATATTTTCAGCCGTCAGAGCTCCGCCTTAAGTCCATTGCCCCAGACAGTAATATATTCTATAGATGTTTTTTTATACCTGTCTACAATTTGTGTTTCTCAAATTCGCCAAAAGTGATAAATAATGCAACGTTGATAATATTGTAAATTAGTAGTTGAATTCGCATTAAATCAGAATATTGTTTTTTTGATTTACACAATTCACAAGAAAACGTTTTGCTTAAGATTAAATAACTCGAATCAAATAGAGCATATCTCCAAAATTACTTGATATATTTGGAATGCTCATGTGGTGTATCAAACACTTGTCTTATCTTCATTTCATTCATAGAATAAAATATAGGAGGCGTTTTCTCAATATTGATTGAAATTGTATTAATTGATGATTCCTCTTGAGTATATAAGAGAGTAGAATCATATGGTTCACAATTTGAAGTTTGGATAGGACATTAAAGTTTTACAAAAATATTATGTTGAAGTGATACACGAAAATGTGTGTTGGGCTAGGATTATATCTACCTCTGTTTATAATAAGCGAAAATCATTAGTAAGTGGATATTGATTGATTCGATTGGTTAGCAACTATTTCATATTTTCAGTTTGAAGTTTTTCTATAGCTCCAATATACTAGAAGTGGTTAGCTTAGATCCACCAATACAATAAATGTTGCCATTTTTTTATATTTCTATATTAATTAAATAAAAATAGCTTTTTGCAATGTTGTAACTATGAAATGTAGAGAATCAAATATTTCATTAATTCTTCTTAAGAAATCTGTTGTTTCTAATGCAATAGCAGATTTCATCTGACTGATGGAAGATGCAGTTTTAATAGCAGTCGAAACAGATTTGCAAAATACTGTAGCATATTTAAGACACACATTTTGAATAGAATTAGGGTCCATATGCATAAGTGCTATTTTTATCATTGCCCTAAATGTGCCACTTGGTTTATCAAACTAATAAGTTGACTAAGACTAAGTAATTTCAAGAAATTAGTTGAACATATACAAGAACGTCAATTTATAATTTGAAGGTACTTTCTTAGTGACTTAAATAAATATGGTGGATAATAAGCAGTATAGATCGATCAGTATTATCATAAAAGATGTGGTTGTGGTAACTTCTTATAATTGTAATGTTTTTCGATTGCTTGCTCCTTGATCACAAACAATCATTCGAGGCTGTAATGTAATCTCAAATAATTTTTCACAAATCTCTTTTATTATCGAATTTAAAATAAGCCGCGCGATGCAATTATTAGACAAATACTAGCAAAGATGTATTCTCCAAGTTGTTCTCTGTATTGATTATAATTTATACATTTTTATAATTAAATTTTATCATCCAATTATACTTTCAACCTTCTCTTTGATTATTTAGATTATATATTCACATCCATGAAACTTTGCTACTTTCAGTAGATATGCTAGTAGATGGTTCAGGGCCAATTTCCCATGTAATTTCTTATGGAAGGATAAAAAGCCATTTTATTTCCGGTCGAGGTTCAAAAAGTGACGAAAAGCCCGGTTAATGAGATACACCCCAATTAATGACATGCACCTCATTAATGAGGTGGTGAATGTTTCATGAGATGAAACTGATAATTAATGAATAAATAAATGATTCGCGGTCAGTAACGTGCACGAGACTACCCGCGAAAATGTTTCAAACTGTTGAGGTTTAATGAGATGATAATTAAAAAAATATTGCGTTCTTCAGTGCGAAAAAAGCTTGCAGTCAGTCACGGTTCCGCATGAGTGTACCTATAACAGATAATGCTTAGGGGATGCATTCGCCCGAGACTGCAGGTGTTGTTATTGACGCCATTTATTGCGAGGGGGGACTTCCTGGCATGATGATATCATGAGAATGCACTTAATAATTAATTAATTAATAATTCGAGGTCACAAGTGATGAAAAGAGTTCATACAATCACGGGTTTAGACTTTTACCTGTGGAATGACAGGTATGAAAATAAAATTACAAATATTTAACAATAGAACCACAGGCATCATAAAATCTATTATTCGTTTACAAGGGGCTCTGAATAGTTATGATTCAGCCGCTACTTTCTTATTATTACTTTAAGAAAATAAACATTTTTTTAATGGGAGCTTTATTGATAAAATATATGCTGTGCAGTATCTGCAAGTACAACTTTCAAGATTTCAACACTTATATTAAGAAGCTTGCGGCAGCTGTGATAAAATATCATTGTAAAGTGTTAGCGCCAGGTGCAAATATCGGTCACGCACTTTAAATTTTTCTACCTGTCGCGTGGGAGGTATTTTTCCCACATTGACCGTTTTTTAAATCAATTCTTTGTAGTTGTGTACGCGATTTAATTGGTTATAACGGCGCCATAAAAAAGCACCTATTATTTGTAATACGAGGATTCATTAAAATATTGCGTTCTGCAGTACCATAAAAGCTTGCGGTCAACCGCGGTTCTGGATGAGCGTACCCGAGGCATGTAAAATTTAGGGGGTACATTCACCCGCGCCAGCAGATGTGATTACGGTTCGTTTAAATGAGCGATTTATTGACAGCATAAGAAAGCAAATTTATTTAATTTAATTTTATATTATTTAAAAAAATATTATATGGATTTTGACACATTTTTAATCCCGGTATAGCAATCGAAATTTAACGGTTTTTGTTAATTAGCATATAAACATACAGGTGTCAATCTATATCAATGTGTATCGGAACGAGATTTTTAATTAGCCTAATGCAGGTGTTCAATCTTGTTCTATCCTACTAATGTTAAGCAGGTGGTTAAACCCCTCTAAACTTGTACATGCATTGAATATGTATTCGCAGCCTCTGATTGGTTGGCATAACATAATAGGAAAATGTATCAGATTAATTTAACAGCAGGATCAGTCCCCAACTACGAATCGAATTAATTTGTTACATGAATGTTCCTAAACGCTTTAAAAAAGGTGGTGAAGTAAAAACATTTATAAAATTAGTTAATTTAGTGGACTGTGAAAAATATAAAATAAGGGCTAGAAGAATTAGAATAAAGTTTCAGAGTCAACCAAATATCGATATGCCAGCATTATGTAATGGCGGGCATCTGGAGAGGCTCCTTTGCTGCGGGATTTGAAATAAGTCATCTCTCTATTGGACTCAACCCAGTTTACAATTTCCAGCCCATTGGTGAGGTTAAACCGTTTTTAACAGCTTTAGTTGAAGGCGAAAAATATAAAATGAATTCCATTAAAAAATAAATACCTATCTAAAGTTCGGACCGGCACTTGCCTGCAGTAGTCCAATTGGAACTTTAGTTCTCGCAAGAAAATTCAACTCATTCGATGACAAAGATTTTGAATAGGACTAGGCGGTTTATAATGAATTAACAGGTATTATGTCAACTATATTAAAAACAATTTTTAACTGTGTGATTTAGAGTTTTATTATACACGCTGTTTTGTTTTTGTTTGTGTGCGTGTGTGCATTTCAGGACTTACCTAAAGTCTGCGCAGACGTTAGGTAGGTCAAATATTACGGGTAGTTAGTAATGTTTTATTTATTATAGACTGTGAACATTTTGAAAATAAATTTAAAGATAATATTGTATATACTACTTTATCCTTTGACGCATGCGTACAGTTTCTCCATTCCTGTTGAATCAATCAGTGTTAATTTAAACGATCAGGTTGTAGACATGATGACTACTAACAGTTTATCAAAAGTAGTAGAGGAGATGAGGAATCGCACTATGGAAACCGAGGATGATCGGTCTGCAATCTTGCTGGCGATTAAGGGTTGTGGTCTACATATTAGAACAATGAATGCAGCATTAAAGTTGGCTAGAACTGTTGGAGATAAACAAAGTATCACCAGCCACCTCGGATTAATGAATGTATTTAGAACCATGATGAAACAGATATGTAGAGTAAGTGGTGCCGGCTATAAAAAAAGACCTTTATTGGCATACTCTTTACACAAAACTCTTCAAAATACCCAACCACAACAAAAATATATAAAAATAAAAATAAAAATTCAAATAAAAATTGAAATAAACATAACACTCGCAAAAATTACAATTTAAAATCACACATAACGTGAGCCTCCTGCAGATTTTCACGCCTCCCCATCCTCGCTTAACCATTCATTCACCTTTCTGCAGTCTCCCACCTACTCGGCTTTCACACCCTCACATTCTTCGCTAAGGTGCCACCACGTGTCGCTTCCCTTACTACACAGCGCACACTCGGTGTATCCCAGATCCATCCACACATTCCTCCCTCTCTCGTCTGACCCATACCTCGCTCTCGCCATGCATAGTTTGTCCTCCCTGCTCCACTCATCCCTGGCTAAGTAACTCGGGAGTTTCCTAATCACTTGCCACTCTACGTAGCCAGGGTTGTAGGAGCTCTCAGTCATTCTCACCTGCCTTTCTTGCCACTCAATATCCCTCAATCCCTCTCTTACCTCAGTTTCTAGGCTACCCATTTCTCTCTACCCATACCTCAGACATTCCCACTCGTTCATACATCCTTCCTCTATTCTTTCTCCATCTACTCTCCGTCCTACTCTTACACCTCATCCATACCTCCCGCACCAGTCTTTTCTCACCCAATTCCTGCAATCTTTCTTCAAACTTCACTACCCTCCCATACGACTCCCACCACATACTCATACGGTTCGTCTTCTGCAACAGCACTGCTCTCGGTGTCGACCTTTCGAGAACTACTAGACTCTTCAGGAACAAACCTTGTTCTCTCTCTATCACATCCCACTCACGCAATCCCCACACTTCCACTCCATAAAATAGTATCGGTTTTACACACGCATCCCAGATCTTACACGCCATTAGTCTTCTCTACATTCACCACTAGCCCTCTCCTATCCAGGTACCTTCCCATTATGTCCAGCATCTCTTGCATTTCTTCCACTCTCTTGGACACTAGCACTAAGTCATCCGTACACCTTGGTTCGCCCCACTACGACCCCTCCACCCTGTCCTTTCCTCAGCACCTCCTCCAACTCGCTTGTGTATAGATTGAACAGGAGGGGGCTTAGTGGGCATCCCGGCCTTACTCCCACATTCACCATAAATATCTCTGACACTTCTCCATTCACTTTTGCTTTTGCCCACGACCCTTTATATAACTTTCTCACCCACTCCACACCTTCATCTTCCATGCCCAATCTATCCATACACTACACGAGTTTTCCTCTAGGAACTGAGTCATACGCCGCTTTCAGATCCACAAACACCGCATACACTCTCCCTTTGCATTCCAACGCTTCCTCCACCATTTTCGCGAGCGTGAAAATCTGCTCCCTCGTCCCTCTTCTCTTTCTAAAACCACTCTGGCATTCCGGCAGTAGCCCTTTACTGTCCACTTCCCTCTCTAATCTGCGGTTCACCAGCGTCATGATCACCTTATAACCCGCGCTCATGACTGTAATCCCCCTATAGTTCTGCACATCCGAGACCACTCCCCCTTTATGAACCGGGACCACCACCCCCACACGCCACTCTTCCGGCAGCTCTTCCTCATCACTCCACACCCTATTGATAACCTGCAGCAACTTCTCTCTTTTTTCCTCTGGTAGTCGCTTGAAAGCCTCTGTCTTCAGCCCATCTTCCCCAGCCGCCTTTCCCAGTTTCAGCTGTTCTAGGGCACGTTCACCACTTCCCTCGAAAACGCCTCCCTTCCTACCACCGGTCTGGCACTCCCCAAATCCACGTCTGCCCCCGCCATCTCTGTGCAGCTCTTCTCCCACTCTGTCAGCTCTATATTTACTTTGCCCTTTTCCCACTTCCTTTCAGGATTTCACACAGCCCTTTCTCTGACACACACTCCTTCATCCTTTTTTCTACCTTCTACAATTCCTCTATTTTCTACCTTTTGCACGTTCTCTCGAACACCCTCTTCGCTTGATTAACCCTTTCCAGTTCCCCTCTCCCATCTCTCCATTTCGCCATTTCCCTTCGCCAGCCCGTCTTCTTCACCCTACATTCCTCGTCAAACCAACTCTTTCTTGCCTCCACTCTTCTTTTTCTCCAAAGCAGCTACCATCACTCTCTCCAGACATGCTGGCTTTAAATCCAATAATCATGCTACTAGTCGCATTAAATGGATTGATCAACAGTCAGCGTTCACCTCGAGGATGAGGACGGGTGTCATAGTCAACCTCATGGATATGAATCCAGTCACATTCTTGAAAGATGCTAAAGATATGTTTCGTCCACGCGTGAATAATATGCTAAAAAATATGACAACGGTGAAAGTCAATGCAACACTCCGAGGGGAGTTTATGATGTTTAAAAATAATGAGAAAATTTACGATATGATGCACTTCACCACCAAAAACTATGCCATCTATCGGGAAACAAACGTTGATGAATGGTTCGTCGAGAATGTTGCGGACTCAATTCTGCGGCAGTTGGATGAATTCCAAGGACGGGGCAGCGGCTGGAGTATAGTCAAAACAGTGAATTTAATGTTGAATATCAATAAATGTACATTATTAAAATAAATATTTAATAAGTGAATTTAAAGATAATCTTGCATATATAACACTACCCAAATCCCCATTACCAATTCCCGAAGTTGATAAGTACAGCTAAATGCTGCTTTGAATCTATGAATGATAATAATAATAATAGGGTTTTATTTCCATAGCCATATACATAGATGCGTGAAAAGTAAGAGTACAAAAATAAAATCTAAATATATAAGAAATTAATTATGTAATTAAATAGAAAATATCTACAAGATAAGGTTTGTAAATGAGAGGTTTTAAGTAAGAAATTATCATGGGATTAAATAGGTAATTCAATAGGAAATATCTGTAAGGTGGAGTATGGCAAATGAGAGAGAAAGCATTTCTTTTCATTACATTTTATTTATGCATATAATGTGTACATTTTCATATAAAAATGGTAAATTATTATTATTTATAATTAAAACAATCCCAGGTCCTTGATGTTTAAATCTGTAAAAATTGGTAATATCACGCATCCACTCTAATAAACATAAAATGAGTGTTAAGATAAACTAAACGCAGTCAAAAGCAAAACGTTTATCGCAGGAAATTTTCATTCCCAAATCAACGTTAACATACATAATTATAACCGTTCAGTAGATTATATTTGCTTCTCTAGAGGCCGCGTCAGCGATTCCCATACGCGACCGCACATCCGCTGCACTCAACATATGATTCTTTAGCATTTTTATTAATTAGGTCAATTCATTTATTCTTAGTTAGCAATTTAGTTTTATATAAAATAGTATTAGAATTATAAGGAGTTAGTTATCAACTTGTAGCGATACACATACGTTGTATAATAAAGTGTTAAAAAAAGGTCTTCCGCGACGTTCATCATAAAATTGGCGCAGTCGTAGGATATCGTGGTCCAAATTGAAATTAGTTCACGGCATCGAGTCCGCAATATTTCAATTACTGGATCTTGGTTTCAACCATCAACACGGTATCTTCAGGACCTGTCAAGGAGACCTCAGCCTGCTACCACCATTGGACAACGCATTCGGAATCGCCCGATCCAATTGGCCCGCACCGCTGTTCCAACACTCGCAATTGATACTCCAGAGAATTCGGCTGACAAACTGTAAGGTAGTGCCAAATCCTCTGCATTTAGTCCTTAAGCAATTTTGATAATAAGTTCGATTAATGAACAGTGATATTGATAATTTAATAGACCAGATAAATAAATTAAAAATCGAAAAAATGACTAACACCGTAGATTACACGCTGTTAAAACTTAACATAGAAACAATACCAACTTTCGACGGCAATAATGAAATGACAGACATTTTTATTGCTCGTTGCGAGGCGGTACTATCAGAATATCGCACATTAAATAATGATCAATTAAATAAATATTTACTAAAAGCCATAATTGGAAAGTTACGAAACCGAGCCCTTATAGCTATTGGCTCACGTACAGAACTAAAAACATGGCCTGAAATAAAAAATAGTATTAAGCAAAGATTTGGTGACTTGAGAAACTACGATTGTCTTGTGCAAGATTTAGTTAATTAAAGACCAGGTAGAAACGAAAAACCACTCGATTTTGCCGAGAGAATTCAACTCGCTCGTAGTAGACTAGCTTCATAAATTAATTCGCTGCCAGCAACAACAATGTCTAATGACGCCGAATTAATACACCTTGAACAGTACGGTAACACGGCACTTAAAACGTTTATTCGAGGGATACACGGTAATCTTCAAAGCATAATACGCCTGAGAACGCCAGCTAGTCTAGAAGACGCCGTGAATTTTGTAATCGAAGAAGAAAACTTCCATTATACTTTAGGAAACAATTTAGATAAACCCCACAATATTCAATATAACTACCAAAGACAACCAAATCAACAAAATCTCCAAACCCCTTCATTCCCAAAAAAATAACATTAAGCCAATTAATTTTGCCCCACGAAACTACAACAATACGACTTCATACAGACCGCAAATGAACTTCTCAAGCCAGCCAATTCATTTGCAACCCAGACCAATTCAACAAAAATACCCGACGTATCGACAAGCTTTCGGCGCACCCCGAAATGTTTTTAGACCACAAGGCCTTCAAAATCAAAACTTCACCCCGACACCCATGTCGACTACCTCCAGACTATCCATATCAAGATTCCCGCAGCAACAAGCCCCACAACCAATGTCTACCAGCACAAGAAACACTGAAACACTTCTACCAACCGACCAAACTTTTACAACAACTATAACAGACCAAACCAATTTTCAAACCCGACCGAATTAAATAACATAGACAACCAAACTTACGATACATGCCCCGACACATCTGAAGATTGTTATGACGAATCTTACTATCCGCAATCCCTCATAGAATCAGAACAAGTCACGTATTATGAAGAAGAATCCGACTACAACACTTCTTACGAACAAAACGAAACCCCTAGCGAAAATTTTCATTCCGTCACAGACCTAACGAACCCGACATAATAGAAATCAATAACGAAATCAGCACAAACCCTCTTGCATATATCAAAATCTAAAATCCACCTCTGAAACTATTAATCGACACAGGATGCTACACCTCTATTCTAAAACCTTCAGTTGCAGAAAAACATTATCCTGAACACATTTACCATCAAAACTCGATAATCAAAACATGCAATGGTGAAAATTCTACCCGATTCAAGGCAAATATACCATCTTTTAATGAATTCCGATCCCCCCACGAACTAAACGTCCTCCTGTACGACTTCCACAACTACTTTGACGGACTATTAGGACTAAAAGACATGACAAATCTAAATTTAGTTATGGATTGTGCAAAGCAGAAATTGTACAATAATAATATCGAAATTCCATACTTCTACAGACAACCAGAAGACACAAAAGCATCAATTGAGATTAACGTGCACGAAATATCCATAGTTAAACTTCCCGTTTCAGAACGTAATGGTGACATTATTATCACAGAACTAAAACGTCATGACATATATATTCCACCATCCCTAACGACAGCAAAAAAATAGACAAGTTAGGCAGATGCACCTACTTTACTAAATTAGATTTAGCATCCGGCTTTCACCAAATCGAAATGCACCCCGAATCAATCCCCAAAACAGCATTCAACGTAGAAAATGGCCACTACGAATACGTTCGCATGCCGTTTGGCCTAAAAAATGCCCCAGCCACCTTCCAACGCGTCATGGATAACATCCTAAAAGAGCTTCAAAACAAAGTCTGTCTCGTTTATATGGATGACATTATCATCTTCTCTACTTCCCTAGAAGAACATATACAAAATCTAAAATTAGTCTTTCAGAAGCTTAGGAACAACAACCTAAAAATCCAGTTAGATAAATGCGAATTTCTTCGCAAAGAAGTAGAATTTCTAGGTCACATCATCACTCCCGAAGGCATTAAGCCAAACCCCAGAAAAATAATCGCTATCCAAAAATTCCCTATACCCAAAACTGCCAAGGAAATTAAATCATTCCTAGGTCTTCTCGGTTACTATCGTAAATTCATCCCTAACTTTGCAGATATCATAAAACCATTCACACAATGCTTAAAAAAAGATGCAAAAATAATTCAAAACGAAAACTTCATCAAAACTTTCGAATTCTGTAAAACAATACTAACTAACGACCCGATCTTACAATATCCCGATTTCAAGAAAACATTCGTTCTTACCACAGATGCTTCAAACTTTGCTATAGGAGCAATTCTCTCCCAAGGCCCAATAGGCAAAGATCTGCCCATAGCTTACGCTTCGAGAACCCTAAATCCAGCTGAATGTAATTATTCCACAATTGAAAAAGAACTTCTAGCAATTGTCTGGGCTACTAAATACTTCCGCCCCTACCTTTTCGGAAATAAGTTCACTATTGTAACAGACACCACAAACCATTAGAATGGCTTATCTCTTGCAAAGAACCAAATTCCCGTTTAGTTAGATGGAGATTAAAACTAGAGGAATACCATTATGAGATTCGATACAAGAAAGGAAAAATCAATACTAACGCAGACGCCCTATCCCGAGTAGAAATGTATGCCGCCGATACCGAATCAGTAGTAGCAAACCCAAGCGACTCAGATATCGAAGACCCCTCGCACGAACTCGACTGGTACTTTCAAAATAAACCTCTCGATGTTCCGAAAGACGATTTAGAGGAAATCTTAGGAATCATACCTTCGAACCCAAAAATAAATATTCTACAAGACATACATATCCGTCCCTCTCTGACAAATGAAACTAACCACACTTCTCCAGAAAACCCTGTCTTCGAAATCCCGATATCAGAAAGACCCCTAAATTACTATAACTACCAAATTATAATAAGATCTAACGACACCAACCAAACCTTCATTAGGAATTTAAAACCATTCCCCAATAAAGAACGCACAATTCTCTCTCTCCCCAAAACTAATTTCGAAAACGAACTTATGCAATATATAAAAACCAAAATTTCACCACAACTATCTTACGCAATCCAATACGACAACGAAAGAACTATGGCATATGTAGTCCACGTCCTCCAGAAACACTTCAAACCTAATTCCTTCAAACTCACCCAATCGCCAAAACTCCTACTAGACATAAGTGACGAAAACGAACAAAACCTAAAAATACAATACTCTCACGAAACTAAAAGCTGCCACCGCGGAATAAACGACACTGTCCAACAGCTGAACAGATATTACTACTGGCAAAACATGTCCAAAATGGTACGAAGATTACATCAATCGTTGTGAAATCTGTCAAACCGGAAAATACGAGAGACATCCACCCAAAATTAAATTCGAAATTACACCTTCTTATTCTAGACCTTTCGAAACACTTCATATAGACGTCTTCCGAATTAATAACCGAAACTTTCTTACAATAATTGACGCTTTCTCGAGATATGCCCAAGCATACCCGATCGACTCAATTGTAAACATAAATGTAATGAACAACTTACTCACATTTATCACTCATCATGGTATCCCTCAAGCAATAATAACTGATCAAGGTAATGAATTCAAAAATCGATTGCTAGATGAATTTTGCAAATTACACAAAATCAATTTACATCATACCACCTTCAGAAATTCAAATTCAAACTCTCCTGTAGAAATACTTCACTCTACTCTAGCCGACTCTATAAGATGTTTACTACAACAATTTCCCAACGAACACATTGATATGATTATGAAACACGCTATAATTGGCTACAATAACTCAATTCATAGCGCAATCAAATTTACCCCATTCGAAATTATCTACGGAAACACTGACAAAACACTAGAAACCACCGAAGACGATATGCTTAACGACTACACGGACAAGCACAAACAGCTAATGAAAATTCTTCATGACAAAATAAAAATAACAAACGAAGAAAAGAAAATTACACAAATGACGAAAGTTAACGAGAAACGCGAAGACCCGGTAGAGTATAAAGCAAACGACACAGTTTACGTCAAACAACAAGCACGCGCTGCAAAACATAAGCCTCGCTTTATAAAGACACACGTAAGAAAAAATCACAACAAAAAATTGACAACTCAGACTGGAACATTACACAAAAACCTCATTAAAAACCCAAGGAAACTAATACAACAAACTCCTTTACAGAATGCAAATAACCTTAATCCTGGTAATGATCGTTTGGACACACCAAGCATTTCCAGAGGAAATTAAGATTACCCCAATTACCGCCGGTATACTACCACTAAAGCTAGGTAATGCTAAATTAATATCTTCCCGCCATACTTTCCTACACTACATAAATCTAGAAACCTTAATAAATCAAACAAGCATACTAAACATGCAACTTTCGCGAATCAAAAACTCTTTTTCTAATTCAACATTCAGTAACAATGCATCCGTAAATTTTCTTCCCATAAACGAACTGGCTGATCATGCGACCTACATTATAAACGACGCTTCTCAAAAATTAGAGAATATAAAACCCTCAAATAGACGCAAAAGAGGACTCGTAAATGTTGTCGGTAAACTAAGTAAATGGCTATTCGGTACATTGGACAACGAAGATGGAAGCTATTACGAAGAGAGCATACGACAGTTAGAGTCAATTCAAATCTAGTACAAAGCAATGCGTTACAACAAACTACTCTCAATCAACAAATCATAGATGCTTTTAATAAATCAGTAACAAGCTTAGATATAAATCAGAAAAACATTGCAAACAAAATTACCAATCTAGAAAATTCACTATCAGAAGCCATATTTTCACTAGACGAATACTTACAACTACAGTCTATTCTAAATCAAGTTATTCTAAATGGGCAACATTTGGTAACTATCTTAGACAACATAGAAAATGCTATCATGTTTGCCAAATTAAACACCCTACGTAGCGTCGTAATTAGTCACAAAGATTTATCTTCAATTTTAGAAAATCTACACAAATTATACAATATCAATCAAATCATTAAATTCAAGGATAGTCGAACTTACTATCAATTGGCTAGCCTCCAAATGACCTTTCACCATAACAAAATTATATTTGCTATACACTTCCCTATTACCAAACCAAACACATACAACCTGTACGAACTCTATCCAGTTCCTTATAACAACTACACCATTATTCCGAACTACCCTTACTTGGCCACTCACCAAGAGGAAAGCTTCTACGAAGTAACAGAATGTCCGAAATTGGAAGACATCTTCATCTGCCGTAACCCAAAAATTGCACCAGAAAATGACTGTGTCACGAACTTAATAGCGAAAACTGTACAAAACGAATGTACTTTAACCACAACCTATGTTAAAGAGATAATAATCGAACAGCTTGCATCAAACTACGCTATAGTAATCCCAAAGCAAGATGGAACCCAGATACTGGAAACCTGTAATAAAAGACGATTTTCCACCCTACTTGGACCAAGCCTGATTACTATACCACCTAGCTGTAGCATATCCGTGGATAACCAGCAAATCTACAACCGACTAGAACTTGGAGAAAGTGAACCTTACGTACTACCACAACTCCAACTTCGGTACGTCAGCTAAGAAGAACAACGCCACCAGTATCCACTTGGAAAAAATAGACCTCGACGAGATCCACATGCTAGGAAGACAAGTGATTAATTTAAAATTCCAACCTCCTCCTACCACAAACCACAGCATCATCGGTCTATGGATTGCCATCTCCGTCGCCAGCACCGGACTCATCGGACTCCTAATCCAGAACGCATGGAAAAAACTCAAAGCAGAATCCACCACGGACGTTCCACTGGAGCAGGAAAGGAAGATTACTCCCCAATCTTCCTTCTTAAAGAGGGAGGAGTTACGTGAACCCGTCATCTAACACCCATACGGACGTTCACGGCGCGCGTCAGCGATTCCCATACGCGACCGCACATCCGCTGCACTCAACATATGATTCTTTAGCATTTTTATTAATTAGGTCAATTCATTTATTCTTAGTTAGCAATTTAGTTTTATATAAAATAGTATTAGAATTATAAGGAGTTAGTTATCAACTTTTAGCGATACACATACGTTGTAGAATAAAGTGTTAAAAAAAGGTCTTCCGCGACGTTCATCATAAAATTAAGTCTCAAACTTATTCCACGAATAGCTTTGTACTCCTATTAAATGTCAATTATAGAACCGGTCCTAAGTGCCCCGGTTATACTATTAATTTCTTTAGTATGAGAATAATTTCCAGCATAAGCTGACGCCACTAATAAATTTCATCGCTCAACTAATTTATGTGGATCATTCCAATGCACACATTCAACAGACTTATCATTATCATCAGTTGTCCAAGTCCACTTCCAGCTTTGTATGTTAAGTATTTTTCATAGATATATATATTCTATCAACAGGTTTATCATTATTTTCAGCTAGATGCTCGAGTTCACTTTCAGCTTTGGATAACAATGATTTTTTATTATTTGTACATATTCTATGTATTAATCCGCTTCCAGAGTTTGAATACATAGGATGTATTATGTTTTTATATTTAAATGATCCAGTTATTCGACCATTGGCAGCATAATTTGGCCTACGAGCATTTGTTTGGTCTAATAAATTTTTATACTGTTTCACATTATCTGGTTGGTATTCATTTGGTTGTTTTTTAAATAATAATTCATATATAACAGGTGTCCCAATATATTGAGTCCCATTAATGGAGAAATTATTTCATTAAACTTTAATTTAGAATTTGCCAATATAAAAAGCACCTTGAAGTGATATCTTACCCCATACAATGAATCAAAAGCATCATGTGTGTCACGTATTTTACTCTCAATGTACCCTCGAGGCATTTCACCATATTCTTGCATATATGCATGAAATGCATCCTCATCACTAATTACAACTTCATCATCATTATCAATTCCAGTTGGTGTATCGCAATTATCTTTATCATCAACTTGTTCAGCTGATGTGCCTTAGCTATCATCATCATCATCATCAGTTTCGAGGGCTATCTGCAGTTTTATCATTTGAGGATGTATTAGGTTTAGATTTACCTATTTTAGATGGTAATGACATGGAAGGTGCAGCATTTAATTTACGCTTCTTTTCTGATGTTAGAGATAATGTCATATTATTTAAGTTAGAGTTTCTAACGAATGTACGGTTCCTTTTTGATGATATGGAGGACGCAACATTCTTTAATTTAAGATTTAACAGTGTTGAGGGTGTGACAGTATTCATGTTTTTAGAATTTAGCTGTATTAGATGTGTAACAGTATTTGTAGTTGTAGAATTTACCAAGAGATTTATTAGTATGCTGGTAATAATTCTCATAATAAATAAATTAATAGTATAATCGAGGCACTTAGAGAAGCAAATATAATCTACTTAACGGTTATAATTATTTATGCTAACGTTAATTTGAGAATGAACATTTTGTTTGTTTGGCTGCGTTTAAGAGAGAAAACAATCTTTATTAGTGGCCTTTCCGCCTTAGTACATATACATGATATTTGTAACAAATTCAAATATATTAAATTAAATTTCACAGTAAAAATAAAGTACATTTTTAATGTTAACCTAGTATATACAATAATAGATTTAATATATTCACAGATACTAAATTTATACATAACAACATAACATCATTCCTGATATAGTTTTTCATATAACGTATGTGTTGGATGTTTGCGTTTCGATGTCCTTGTCAGTCGTTTAATACACAGTCTGTCAACTATTATTTTATTACTGTCTTTGTTTGTAAATTTGTGTTTTAATTTGTCAAGTCTTTGCATAATCGGTACTATTTTCGTAACGTTGTATAGTGCAATATTAGAGATGTTATGCAGTGCGTTGCTTGCATGTCTTGTTTTGTTATTAGTCTGACTGTTTTCCGTTCTGTTTTCTCAATTATGTTTGTCGTCTTGTTCGTTGCGTTAACGGTAAGAAGATGTGCGTAATCTAATAAGGGTCTACAGATACATTTATACATTTTAGAGGCGGTTGTTGTATCTATCCCTCTGTTGCCATAAGTTAAACAGCGGAAATGTTTGGCTCTAGCCGTCATTTTATTACAAATTTCTTTGAAATGTATATCTAATTTGCATTTGTTATCAATTGTAATTCCCAGGTATTTGATGCAAGCTGAGGGATTAATTTCGGTTTGGTTTATTTTGATGGTGGGAGATAGGGGGGATATTTTGTGATTGGGAACAAGCAATTGGCATTTACTTGGGTTAGGTTTTAGTTTCCATTTATGAAACCAAGCCATTGTGTTGTCGGTTAGCGTCTGTAATTGTTCAGTAGTTGTCTTCATGTCTTTACCATGTGCTAACAGAGCTGTGTCGTCTGCGTATTGTAGAGTATAGTTATCTAATTTTGGATTGTCGTTGGTTGCGTTGTCGGGGTATATGTCATGGCAATAAATATTGTATAATAGCGGTGAGATTGGAGATCCTTGTGGGACTCCTTAAAGTGCCGTATAAGTGTTTGAAATAGTATTGTTTATTCTAATCTGTAGTTTTCTGTTGTATAGGAAATTTTTCATAAGGTGTATTAGATATGGCGCTACTCCTAATAGGTGCAATTTGTAAAGAAGTCCTTTGTGCCATACGAAATCAAAAGCTTTATATATGTCGAGAAATAATGCAGCTGTTCTTTTGTTTTGAAGATGGTTTGCCTGGATATTGTTTAATATGATAAACAAGGGATGGATTGTGGAATGATCTTGCTTGAAGCCGAATTGGTGTTTGGGGACTTTTTCTTTAGTAATGTGTGTAATTCGATTTTTAATAATTTGCTCAACATTTTTTCCCAGTACCGATAGCAGCGTGATGGGTCTATAGTTTTGAACCTTAGCATGGTCCAGCTCTGGCTTTGGAATAGTGATGATAGTGCCTCTTTTCCATATTTGAGGATAATTTCTTGATTTTAAACAAAAATTGTAGATGTTTCTTATGTAATTGTGAATATCATCGGATAGGTGTCTGAGAAGCCGTTTGTTTACCATATCATTTCCAGGGGCACTATTTTTTCCTGTGTTTAAGACCTCGAAATATTCTTGTTCTTTAATGTCCTCAATATTGTTGGTAATGTATTGAGTGTTTGTGTACCATTCGTTTACTAATTTGTCATTGTCCTTGTCGAATTGATCGTTAGTCGGGGAAAAGGCATTTTTAAAATGTTCTGCAAATAGATTTGTCTTATCTCTATTAGTCGTGTATTCCACGTTATTGGAAGTTAGCGTTGGTATAATATTCGTCTTTTTGTATTTAGTAATTTTTTTTATTTTAGTCCAGTAAGTTTTTCCTTTGTCAAGTGCGATTTCCTCACAAACATTAAGCCACGATTCCATTCTGTATTCTTTTATGAGTGATTGTATGCTTTCGTGTAATTCGTTTATTTTACTTTTTAATTCACGTAGGTTTGTTTTTGCGTATTCTCTGTAAAGTTCGCGTTTTGTTCTGATTACTTTCAGGATATATCTCGGTAGTTGAAATTTATAGAAATTCTTTCGTATTTTAGAAGTATGTTTTGTGATAGCCTTGGAAAGTGTGTTATTAAATTCTTCGATCTTCTTTTCGTTTATCGGTTTCGCGCCATTAGTTATTACATAGTTCTGCATTTCAATGTTTACCTGTTTAATGTCAGTACGTTGTAAGTCTAGTCTCAAAGTCTCATTTGAACTGTATCGCTAAGTGATCTGACTCTAGATCGGGCGTTAAAGTTTAAAGGATGAGTGTGGGTCTATGTAGGTTAAGAAAATATGGAGCTTGTCATCTTGAAATGATAATGTTACGTGTAAGCATTCATTCATCGGATCATTTACAGCCGGCGGGTTAGCTTTTCCAAGTTTGTAACGCGGATTTAATTTTATTAAACAACCACCTCTGACATTTTGTAGTCTCTGTCCATTCCGTTGTAAGATTTGCCAGTCTCTGTATGTTACTTTTGTATCGTCTTCAGTTTTTATCTCTACAAACAATCCACATTGTATGTTATTATTTTCAATGAAATGATTAACTAATGGAGTTTTGCTTGTGTAGCTATTTATGTTGTTATATACAAAGTTTATTTCAGCCATTGATAAAGATGTTAGACTGTTTGAGGTAAGGGCCTGCAGATTCAGTTGGGGAAATGTCTTTATTTGTTGAATCATCTTTATCAAACATTAATATATATAATCTGTTGCCAGAAAAAACAAATTCAGTTTGAACATTAAAATTGATTAAAAAGCGTTTTTGAGTTTATTTACTAATTCATCGCGGTGTATGTTCTTAGGGTTATTGAATTTGTTAATGGTTGTGTTAACTATATGGTCGTGGATGGTTATGGCAGAATGAATTCTTGAACATGATTTTGCGTCGTCGGAAATTTCATGCGACTTAACGTTGGTTGCCTTTATAGGCATGTTTGGAATTCCAGGGATAGGTTTAGTGGGACGTTTGGGACATTTTGGGGACCATGCTACATGGTCCTCTGCCTGACAAGCCGTACATTTGATAGGTAGTGTTGACGTGCAGTAATTAGTACTGTGTGGACCAACACACTTCTGGCACTTAGTTACCGTTGTGCAATTATTTGTGGTACGTTCAAAGCTATTACATCTTCCACATGGTTGTGGAATAGGTGGTTCTCTTGAAGAAAATTCCATTTGAAATTAGAGTTTCGTGTGATTTGAGACATGATGTTATTACTCTTATGTATGATGTTGGTATGGTTGTAGCTCTTGAAATTATCCGTTTACAATATCTAAAGTTGAGGTTTATGATTTGTTAAGTGATTTGAAATGTCTTCAATTGTCAACAATTCACGTTCGACGTATGTTATAATTGCAGAATACGATATAGTCTGGTTGCCTGCATTTGTTGTTGATGTATTATTAATAGTATTCCCTATAATATACTCTGTTACTATGTTGTCTGTTTTAAGTATGTTAAGTGTGTAATCTAATGCAGTTGTTTCATTATTAGTTTTGAGGATAAAACCCACCACTGTTTTGATAATCAAGTCTGCATTTTGTGGGTTTTCTTGCTCCCATATGTTTGCAAATTGTATACGGGTGAGATTATATTTTGTTTTAATTTTGTATGTTTGTTTGTATGTAAGTTTGTTGGATAAATCTTGGGTAGGAGGTGTGATATTTGTTGTTTGTGTGATGTTTGTAGAGGGTACCTGTTCGTTGTTTTCCAATTATGTTCGTGTACTTGTCATTATTCTATCTGAGTTGTTTGTGCTGGCTGTGTTGGTCTTCTGGTTCTTGTTTGCTGTAGTTTTTTTGGGCGACCAGGTTTTCTTTTAATTGCGAAGCCATCATCCCCTTCTTTGGCCTGGGAAGAGGATCCAGGGGATTCATTGTCCTCCGATTCGTCGGATGCCTCCATTTATACTAATTAATTTACGTTTGAACTTTTAAATTCCACGTTGTATTATTTATTCGCTGCGTTTAATTTATCTTAACACTCATTTTATGTTTGGAGTGAATGCGTGATATTACCAATTATTACAGATTTAAACATCAAGGACATGAGATCAGCAACTGGATTTAATACGCAAAACTACCATTGTTTTAATTAAAAATAATAATAATTTACAATGTTTATATGAAAATGTACACATTATATGTATAAATAAAATGTAATGGAAAGTAATGTTTTCTCACTCATTTACAGTACTCCACCTTACAGATATTTCCTATTTAATTACCTATTTAATCCCATGATAATTTCTTATTTATTTAAAACCTCCCTCTCTCTCATTTATACACCTTATCTTGTAGATATTTTCTATTTAATTACATATTTAATTTCTTATATATTTTGATTTAATTTTGGCTGGTGATACTTTATTTTTCTTCAACAGTTCTAGCCAACTTTAATGCAACATTCATTGATCTAATATGTCGACCATAATCCTTAATCGTCAGCATGATTACAGACCGATCATTCTTGGTTTCCATGATGCGATTAAACTGCCGCATGCGTCAAAGGATAACGTAATATATACAATATTATCTTTGCATTTATTTTCTTAATATTCACTGTCTATAATAAATGAAACATTAAATCTACCAACTACCCTTCTCTACTTATCCTTCATACAGACATTATTAGATGCATAAGTTACAAATTTTGTTGGACATGTTGCTTCTTTTGATACTAGATGAACACTATTGCCTATATGAAAAACTCGTAATATCGTTTAGAAACATTCTTGTAACAAAATTATTCAACTCGTAGTTGCACACTGATCATATAGCAACATTAATCTGCTATTTGTCCTCATATGACTACGCAAGCCGGCCAATCGCGTGGCTTGATTTCATAGCTAATTGAAAAACCTTGTCCCGATGCGCTTCACTGGCCTACGTGCGGCTGCTTTAAGTGAGCTGTCATAAAATTCAAAATGGCCACTTCCGGACGGAATAAAAAATGTCAGAAATCGAAAAATAGCAACTTCCAGTCGTTCATGTTTGTACTCAAATGAAAGCGCTCGACGTCAGGAACACGAATTTGAGGTTATTTGGTGTCTAAGGCCCTTGTGGCACGAGTTCGCTTCTTGCTGGGTAAATATGGGGTTGTGACGTATCAAATGAAAGGAATTGACATTAAGAGCATGAATCTGTTATTATAAAACAAACGGTAAAAATTATAAATAAAAGATGTAGTAGTAGTAGCTGCACTTTAAACAATCCTTTATTTAAAAGACAAAACAAAAATTATAGAGTTATCTAACTACATCAAGAGATTTTAAATATATACATATAAATATAAATGATAATTATCCAACTATTATAAATAAATAACTATAAAAACATTAACAAATATTAAAAAACATATGAATAAAAATATAAATTATAATTATGTAACTATAAAAAAACATCAACAAATACACAACAATTAGAAGTTCTTCATACATTAAGCTGCCATCCATTAAGAGGAAAAACGCTTGCATCAACATATCACATATATACAGTTTTCCATCTCGTTGAAAAATGTGAGTAAGTTTGATTTAAAAAAAAATATGAGTATTAATGTTTTATGGATTGGAATAATCAATTATGAGACTGACACGTCTTAATTTGTTTTGGGGATATCCTTATGCCCCCAAGCCAACGTATGAATTCCATCCTTACAAATATAGCGTTTATCATCATGAGGTGATAAGGCGCTAGCGAAAAAAATTTATGTTTAATTGACCTTATTTTAAATTTTGTTTTCGAAAAATGATGTTTTGATGAAAAAGTGATTGCTTGTAATCTGCCATATCAAGACCATTTCTCATCTTTTATGAGTCCTGAAACAGCTTTATTCTGCAAGGAGATACCATGGGAATTATTGAGATCGAAATTGGAGGTATCAAATGTATCTAAATTTTGTTTCATGTCCTCATAAATGTCGTCTGTCTCAAACAGTAGCGTCAAACTGTATGTGTCCATGTAACACAATGTCACTTTATCTCCATATGTATGCTTTACGTGGTCATAATAAAAATCATACATTAATAATTTCGACAAATCCAAAACAAAAAAGCCAATGTAAATGGGTTTGTTGTACACAACCTTTAACCGATCCAATTGTATCGCTGACAGATTTTCATCATACAATTGAAATTGGGTTTGGCCATTAAAGATTGCGCACCCTTCCTATGTCCAATATCTTCCCAATGATTCACCAATCGAACATCGACACGCTTATCTACGTTTTCCATGGTCTTGCCGAAAACACTATTGTTCATTAATTTGAAAAAATCTTTTTCAAAATCATTTTTAGCTAACTGTCTGTGATGGGTGTTTAAATCAATGTATGTTTTTAGAAAATCAGATTGTTTGAACTCAATGACTCTGTGAATTTTTGTGAGTTGAAGACCATTTCGTAGAGCCTGTTTTAAATTACGATAGTGAATAATATAATTGTATTTATTTGTTAAACTCGCAATTAATTTTGTATATCTAAATTTTGAATTGGGTGGAACAGTGTTTTCGACAAGAAATGGTAAGACGTTATGTTTGTGGTGTAGAGAATCAGGATATTCAACATCCACCTCCAAAAAATATCCGATTGGGGATCAGGAACGGATAATAAATCTAAATTTTGAATTTCAACATCTGATAACCATTTAAAGCTGCCGCATGGTAGATATTGCGACATTGCCCACCCATACAAATTGTTTGAATCCCAATACGTTAAGTAAGTTGTAGGCTTGGTAGAGTCATACTTGATGATATCATTTTCATCATAAGCTGATGGAAAAGATCCGATTATATGTTTGTTATTTGCACAAGCATAACGCAGCGAGCACTGACTCAACCCGCCTCTAATACCTTTCTTAACGAAAGGGTGCATGTCTATGTCTGTAAATAATTCCAATTCAATTTTAGTTAATTTTAGCATAGCCGACCATGAAAGCCCCGGGGCCGTATAAAAGTGGACTGGGTCTAGATGATATGTTTTATGACAAACAGCACGGAAATTTTCAAATACGTCAGCCAAAAGCAACACAGAGTCAGAATTTCGACAACCAAATGTTTGTCAAACGTGCTGTGCATGTTTATATTCTTTATGTGAAATGTCTATTGTAAGTCAATTGAAAAATTTATCTTTCTTAGGTAGAGTCGCTTCTGTCAATTTTGAAAAAGAATCAATAAAATTATATGGGAACACACCCTTTTTGGTAACTAAAGAAAAATGATCATCATTGGGGAAAAATTTGGCAACATTCACAAACTGCTCAGGTTTTAAATTTCTAGCCAATTTGTCTAAAGATGATGCCATAAACCTGAACGAGTCTAGAAATCTTAATTTTAAATAAATGTTTTTCCCATGACTCTGTTTATCAGCACAACTATCCACTTGAACTAATTTTGTAAAGGAAATATATTTTTCCTTATTCTGAGGGATGACATAACCGCTCAAATTATAAAAAAGACAGGAATATGTTTGGCTAATTTATAATTTAGATTACAATTTGAATGAGCAGCACCTCGAAATTTACCAGTCAAGTGGCAGTGATCGGCTACGTTGACTGAGGGTTCTAAGGCAAGATTGCATATGTGACATGTGGTAGCCGATCTAAAGAAAGATTTTTCATCATCTGTGATTGTCATTGGTTGAATAGGTTTTAAATAATTGTTATAAATAAATTTTGAATCGTCAGTCAGTCGTTCCATAAAAACTTTCGCGCAATCTAGACCCGTATACGTTTCAAATTTCGAAAGGGAATCATCATAGGAACATTTAATATAATAACCAAAACTATAAGGGACATGCCTATGGGTAATATTCGTATATGAAGCGGAGGAGTTTGGTTGACAGGTGTGACGTAAAGTAATTAAAATCACACTCAATTTGAAGATATGTATATTTACACAATAGGTTCTTATAACTATTACAACAACCGCAAAGCTTGAATAAGATGTTCGCCGTACGGTGGCTCAGCGAACGATGATTTTTACTAGTTATCTACCTCCCTCGAAGGTATCGAGAGGGTGGACATAGCTTGAAGGGACACCCCTTTGGGTTAAGTGCCGGTCTAATATTGATGCTGATTGGTGCATCTAACATGTAGCATTACCGCTACTTTTGCGATGTTGCCAACACAACCACATCTGGTGCCCAAATGTCGCGCCACCGATAACCAGATGTGGGAATGGAAAATTTGACCCGCAAATCACTACCTAACTCAAAAAAACCCAAATATAAAGCGTTTTATGGCTTGAATGGTGCCAATAGCCCCCTTGAACTAGCAATAAAGACGTACCTACTTTAACTAGAAATCAATATATCTAAATAATTAGACAGGGGAAGATTTTGGGTTATGGTTCCCACACACACACCGTGTGGGGCCGTAACAACAGGGATGCACTGGCTCTAGGATGGATTCAAAATCGGCATAAACAACGAAAGGAACTTGCTGCTGTTTCTCGAATTCGTAAAATTTCAAAATATTCCCCGGAACTTGCTCACCATTCCTATTTTCAAGTCAGTGGTAGGCAGCATGGTATAAACATGGTTGCAATCATGTTCCATGTGTCCGTTTAACTGCCACTGGCTCGAGAAAAACGTGAGACACCCATCACATAGAAAAGTTTTATGTTGTCGACCGGTCCTCTGACTTGAAATGAGGCGAGACATATTTTTTATGAGAACGTAATGATCGTTTACACCACTCTCGATAAAAAGTAAATTTATACGAACATCTTTTCTGTTTTTAGTAAAATAAATTGGTCCGACCACCTCTTGAGTTTTAGCTTCATAATTGTATTCCAATCCATAAACATTAATACTAATATTATTATTTAGTTCAAACTTACTCACATTTTTCAATGGCATAGGGAACTCTACGTCTGTCAGATTGAGAACGGTGGTGTAATGCGGGTAGCTAGACACCCGGTTCGCTATATTTGCTGCAACCGGGTGTAGAACTGCCACCACCGACCAAGCGAAACATGCATCATCCTCGTTCTGCACATTGATGCAGGCCTTTTTATTCCTTATGGATGGTGGTAAAACAATGTATGAAGCTCCTCGAATAGCAACATATTTGTTGATGTTCACCTCCAAGTGAGATATGTTCAGGAACGCCCAACCGAATCCTTTTCCTAAAAATGAAAACAAATTAGAATAATACGGCATTAATAAATAAAATCAATTTCCCTGAAACTCTTCACTCTTGGTTTTGGTGGTGGCCGCCTGCGTATCAAAAATCTCATAGACTTCATCACACCTGAGGATGATGTCATAGCATGTGTTAAACGACTTTAGCTCTGCTATGAGATCATCATCAGGTTTAACAAAGTGCGCAAACAACTCCATGTTTGCCTTAACGCCGCTAGAGTGAGATGTCATCACGCTACGAATCAACCGCAAAACCTTCTCCTTTACGGCAGAGAGGAAGCTGGGTATGTCTGTATCTCTGGTCGCAGCAATTCGATAGCTGGCAACTCGCCCTTTGAAGCCGCTTACCAATAATGCTACCCCATCCTCCAATGGATGCGCAATATTGTTACGATGCAGCTGCGACTTCAAGTGCCCACTGTAATTTAGTGAGCAATTAAAAACTAAATCACAATCACTGCATCGTAACTCTGTTGCCGAGCTGGCTATACATTTCTTGGAATGCACCCTCAAATTATCTCGCCTCAAAAAGTTGCAGCCGCAATTTTCACAAGCGTGAACACTAAAATAAAATTGATTAATTTCCTTAATAAAGTAATAAACACTTCAGAATTAATACCTGCCACCGGTACGACATTTGTCCTCGTGTCTCTTCAAATCATATTTGCGAGAGAACTCACGTCCACAATTCTGTCAGGAAAACACTGAAAATTTTTATTAATTAGCACGTTTTACCTAACAAATATTAATTGTTATGAAAATCAGTATCCAGAAAATATTAAATAGACAAACTTACTTGTTAAAAATAATTATTTACACAAACACATACACACCCACACACAGTAACTGGAGACGAGGATCCACAAACTGCAAGGTACCTCTCGGAGGAATGAAATGCAACTGACTGTTTCTATTGATAAAAAATGCTTTATATACCGCCGGAAATGAAATTTCTAGAACGTTGATAATAATAATATACAACGGAAAAACACATCCGCTTTATTCGCACACTTGGTAATCAAGTGATAACTCGAGAACAAGGAAATTATTATTATTATCAGTGTATCATTTGAAATATAAAATAAAACTCGTGTACATAAAAGAATTAAATTTTTATTTCCATTAAATACGTATACAAACATTTTACATTTTCAGTGCTACATATCGAATACTTATTTAAAAGATTTACACAATTATGACAAGTTTTAATGATATTTAGGACAATTGTAAAATTCATCTTCATATTCTAAATTAATAATAGTAAATATATTAGTATGCAAATAAGAATTTAATATAGAATCTAAAAAAAAATTCTTTAAATGACCTTTCGTGAATATTGTAAAATAGCCTCTACCGTTAATGTGAAACATTAGGATGTTTTGAAGCAGTTTTAGATATATATTTCCAGCATTATATTTAAGTCCATGGTGATGATTCTCCAACCAGCGTGTTTGCCTCTTATCTTCAACGTTGAGTAAATTGAACAGTGTTGGTGGTTTGAATAAATAAGTGTCTATATCCTCCTCATCCTGGAATGATGTAATCGAAAGTTCCTTTGGTATAAATGATCCATTCATAATAAATCCTTGAACATCAATAATGAACCGCTGATTCATACTGTTGCGATGTGTCTTTGTCAGTATTGGTGCTAGTAGTTTTTCCAACAATTGAATTTTTCTTTGTGCACGATTTACTGTAGAACACAACCATTCAACACCGCTTCTAGAATCGCACTCAGGTTCAATTAAATAAATCATTATATCATCATCACCATTAGAGTCTGTTAAAAATGTTACACTTTTATTTTTTTCCGTTGATGCCATATTTTAAATTAATTTTCGCACTATTCCCGACAGCGGGGTATACTCGACTACTGTATCGCATACAATAAGACAGTAGGCTTGAGTGTTTGGGGTAAATGGGCGTGCAGCTTCCAACTCAACTTTTAAATCAACAGTAGATGATTTTATGCTCTCATTTTGTTTAGATACATCAAACACAAAAAGAACATGTTCCTTGAATTGGGTCATATCTAATATTGGTTCATTTGTACCACCTCCATAGTAACTGTTTTGGAATGTGGTATACATGTAATAGAGTTGTGCATAGTCACCATTATTCACATCAAGATTTAAATTGTCATATGGATATGATTCTGAGTTTAGGTAAATTTTCATATTTCGCACGGCGGCGTGATCAAATTTGGAGGCAGTTTTTGTATGAGTATCCCTGCGACCCTCTTGCAATGCAACTATAAGATATCGCGGTTTCTCCAGACTTGTAGATGTTTTTACAGACTAAATGTCTCTATCGGTATTTTTTTAAAGCCGGCAATTCATGTAATTCCCACTTTCGGAACGGTATTAGAATCGGTTTATCCTCTTTGAGTCTATCCAAGACGTCCAATCTTACTTCATCATTCAGTTGAAGATGAGGAATTCGCCAGTAAAGTTTATCAATATCAATAGTCTTCTGCAAAACCCGGTAAATATTTCAGTGGTAGTAGGGCATGGAACCTTTTGTCATTATCAAAGTATGTAACATTTGTTGCCCTTTCAGCCCAACCAAATAGATCAAGTATATGTTGTTCTCGTTTAGTATTGGAAAGTAATCCTTTTATCGTGCTAGTGACTCCAACATCACGATTCTTGTACACTTCAACTCCATTCAATTCATATCGAATTTCAGCAAACAAAGACGCATATGCGTTTTTCACAAGCTCAAATACGTTTACAGTTGTAGGGGCAACAATTGGTGGAAACTTTTCCACTCAAATATATATAACTTTCACTCGGACACGTGCTAATGCGTTAATAGGTAAGTAAATAATATTTCATGGTTCAATATTTATTGCAAAACCCGGATCAACACTAGGTGAAAATTCAAATATGGTATGTGATAACTGGTTATCGTAATAAGCACCGTGCACAATGTTACACTCCACTCGAATACTATTAACTTTTATAATTTCTACGGGTAAATCTGATTCGTGTAATTGTCTGGCTACTAACTTTCTTTCAGAAAAACCCAACAATCTCCCTATTGAACGACTAACAGTGAAATCAATATCGTATTTACTCTTTATTTCACACTTTAGCGTATTGTTGTTCGGTTTAATTGATAACACTTTATCGCGCTCGGCCTTGTCGCCGTAGGTTGAACTAGCGCTCACCAGCTGATTTTGCAGAAAGAGTTCAATGTCAGTTATCTCGTAGGAGCCAGCCGGTATTTTAATCTGTTTCCCGCCGTCGTACTCGAAAATATTATTACGACCGTCCTCAATGTTAAAAAATAAATAGTATTGTACGTATGAAAACCGAGCAATATAATGTGTGGGGATCTAGTTCTATCGGTGGATAATAATTCACAGAGAGCACGTTTGTGTTAGACTGTAAGGAGAACGCCTGCGACATGACTGATGCATTTACGTAGTAGTTGCTGGTTGTATTCCATTAAAAATTGTAAACATAAATGCGCACAGTTGAAACTGTTAAATTTCTGGTACCGATCATGATTATACACTACAGTGCTACCTCTGAAATATTTTAACAATTCTGCAGGTGGATGCAAATCACCGAAACTGTCAAAATATGTAACTAATTTTCCTCGCTTTTCATATGCTATCCAATGAGTGCCCGCCCCTTTAAAAGAATCTAAATTTATTACCGCACACTCGTTACGGAAAGGCTTTGTTGTGGGAAAAGTGTCACGCATAAACACACCACGAAAATGTTTAACGTGTTCTGTTGCAGCATACTTTTGAATATCTACATCGGTGAGCGGACGTCGAGGCAGCTTACTTATGAGTTTTTTGGAGACTGTTTCAAATACAATCCTAATCCTTTTCGGTATGGTTTGAGATATAGTCCACGTCCACTTTTACCTAACGCAATGGCTTCCATTGTTTTGTTATGGCGCTCCGATTCAGCTAGTTTATTTCTTGCATCTTTCGAGGCACTAACAGCTTTCGCAATACCTGCTGCACCACCAGCCAGTGAGCCTAGCGCACTTAGACCTGCAAACAGCGGTATCAGCGGTAGAATTCCGCCCTGTTTCGGTATAGGGATTACACGGGGAGTGCGAATTTTTCTACGACCACCTGCCTCTTTAACTGCTGCTCTGGCAGTCGAAAGAGCAGTTTTACCACCTTCACGCTCATCCAAAGACTTTTTCATAGCTTTGCGTACTTTTGATACAACTCCACTATTTAGTGCAATTTTCTTTTGACCCCTGCTTTTCTTTGTTTTATTATTTTGAATACCCATTCCAAGTTTTCGTAGCTGTAGCAACTGACAAGGCTGCCGCTCTCTCACCAAACTTGGCGTCTTTTGATTTCACTCTTTCCAAGCGGCTTCTTGAAGAATTTTATCTGCTCTATGTCGCTCGGACTGAATGTTACTTTGCGAGTATGCAATGTCGTGTTATGAATACACACGCACTTTACAACTCGTTTATATACAGCAATAGTATTCTGAATACTTTAGTATCATGCGATTCGTTAAACAGAAACTATCTCCGATCATGAATCTTGATACGTGTGTTGGTGAAGGCATGTCACTCACGAAAGAGCGACGACATGGTCTTCTGTATCCCAACACGTTGAGATGTTTAATTTGTGGTCCATCAAACTGCGGCAAATCGAACGTAATGCTGAGTTTACTGTTTGATGAGAATGGGCTAAAGTTTAAAAATGTGTATGTTTATTCCAAATCACTTTACCAGCCTAAATATGAGTTTATTGAAAAAGTTTTAAAACCACTCAAGGGTGTTGGATATTTTCCATTCAAAGAGAATGTAGACATTATGAAACCAAGCGATGCGAAACCTGATTCAATTTTATATTTGACGATGTGGCTTGCGATAAACAGGATGTGATACGAGAATATTTCAGCATGGAATGACATAATAATATCGATTCTTTTTGTTTGTGTCAAACATATACTCGCATTCCTAAACATCTCATACGTGATAATGCTAATTTTATAATACTCTTCAAACAGGATGATTTCAATCTAAAACATGTTTACAAGGATCACATTAGCAGTGATATGACTTTTGATAAATTCAAAGAAATGTGTGCAGCATGTTGGAAAGAGTCCTACGGTTTTATAACAGTGGATAAAGATGAGGTGACATAGATAAGGGTAGATATCGTAAATATCTAGATCAGTATATAATAATGGGTAAATAGATTCATATCATCACTGCGACCAGGCTATTGGGGGAGAAGGTGATTAAACCTGTTAGAAGCTGTTTATTACCTGTTAAAACCTGATTATTAGCTGTTCAAACTGGTTAAAAGCTATTTATTAGCTGATTAAACCTATTAAAAGCTGATTAATAGCTGATTAAAGCTAGTCAAAAGCTGTTTATTAGTTGATTATTATCTGTTTAAACCTGTTAAAAGCTGTTTGTTAGCTGATTAAACCTATTAAAAGCTGTTTATTAGCTGATTAATCCTGTTAAAACCTGTTATTAGCTGTTTTAAATCTGTTGAAAGCTGTTGCGGAAAATACTACGTGATGGGTAGAAATGTTCAACGGAGGCTGATTGATGCCCAAAAAGCTATTCGTAAAAAAATATTGGCTATGAAATTGAATCGAACCGAAGATGAATTACTAAATAAAACTTACAAGCCTGCCTCTTATTGAACCCTTGAAGAATTTAATAGTCACATCACAACAACAACAACAACAACAACAACAACAACAACAACAACAACAACAACAACAACAACAACAACAACAACAACAACAACAACAACAACAACAACAACAACAACAACAACAACAACAATTACATAGTCCACAACACCTTGTTTCAAATATTAAAGTTAAACAAAGCACACCGTCTAAAATTCCTAAATTGTCTCCATCCAAAAACAAACAACCACAACAAGAAAGTGATGTTGATGATGATGATGATGATGATGACGGTAACTTTATTAGTGTTGGTGCTAAACGTAAAGCGAGTAATTTTATACAAAAACCTACACCTAAGCGAGTGAATTTTTTACCAGCTGAACAGGAAATTTCATACGAACATTCTTCTCAAGTTTCTGATGGTGATGTCGAGTATGATGATGAAAATGTATTTGAAAGTGATCGACACATGTATCAAACGTTTAGCGAAGACATAGATCCCCAAGCTCTAGAGTCTTATTTGCAAGATTATGCCCCTTTACCGAGACACTATGTAGAAATGTTGATAAAAGATGGAGACGATGCATTTGACACACATCACGGTATTCGCTTTAACCCACATGCTGAAAAATAGAGCATTGCAAATTCGAATGTTGAGATCATTGGAGATGATTTAATAATAGAATGAATTAAATACATTGGTACACCAGGCCTATATGAATTGTTAAACCCTCTAGGTTTTAATGCAAATGACAAACGCAATTATAAGGATATTTTGGAAAGAACCAGTGTGCTGAAGAGAAATTTCGATCCAAATGCACAGATACAAGGAACAAGATCACAAAAATATAGACAAATAATTAAACCGCTGTTTGACAAAGCCATTGCGCGCACACATTCTTGGTCAGGACCCTCCTCATCGACATCTGGCAGAGGTATATTTGATTCATCTTTACAAATACCTAATACGATTAGTAATAATATAGTAAAAGTACAATATCGATACTGGGATAATCTTAAGGAGTTGGTGGAGCATTTGGTCTTTTACATGCATCGAAGAAAGCAGGGAATACATCACATCACAATGAAATCGTTTAATTCAATAATGAGCATCGATAAGTTCGGACGCCATTCAAATGGTAAAAGCAGCATTAACCGCGGTCCTCCTGGTCCTGGGTTTCTTTTTACACGTGCTGGTGATTTTAGTGTTGAGAATAAACGAATCTGTAATATAAATGAACCGCTGGACAAATCGGATGCTGCCACTAAAGATTTTGTTGATACAAATATTGCAGATGTTAATCACTACTTGAATAAGGTTAATGATAAGGTCCATATAATTAATAAAGACTTGCTTAATACCAGTGATGTACACAGTCAGGAAGTGTTGGATTTAAAAGAATTTGCGTGAGTTAAAAGGCTTTAAAAATGAAATTGATTTAGAAGTAAAAGAATGTAATATGAAAATAGGTATTGTACTTAAAACGATAACAGAAAATATAAATATGAAACATAGTAAATATGAGGCCTTTAATAAAAAAAAAAAAAAAAAATTACAATGTTGAATGATAAAACTAGAAGTACAAAATAATATAAACATACTGAACAATACATGTGTGGAATGTGATTCCTCAATAAATAATGTTCTAACAACATTGACAACGAATATAAATACGGAACATGGTAAATATACTACATTTAAAGATAAGATTGAAAAGGAGTTACAGACGTTGGCTTTAAAAAAAATCAACATACATTATTACAACAACCGCAGGGTGAATCTAAAGTGCTTGCGCCCGCAGGCGTAGTGAATTTTAAAGATATTCCTCATGGGACGTCGTCGGCCCTTATCAACAAGCACGATTAAACAGGATGTGGTGAATGCATTACATAAGCCAGCAAGGAAAAAATTTGAACGACGAAGAGTTATACTAAAAAGTTATAGATGATTTATGGCAAGCAGATTTAGCCGAATTTGGTCCGTATGCTCGTGAAAATAAAGGCTATAAATTCATACTGGTGGTGATTGACTGTTTCTCTGTCTCTCTATGGACTGTACCGTTAAAAGACAAATCTGCAAAGTTTAACGGAAGCATTCAAGAAAATTTTCCAAGACAGTAGTCGTACACCACACAATCTACAAACCGATCAGGGGAAAGAGTTTTATAATCAACAATTTAATGCATTAATGAAAAAGAATAATGTTAATCATTACTCGACGTACACCACCATGAAAGCATGCGAGCGGGTTATTCGCTAAAAGATAAATTATACAGAGCATTCAGCTTGAATGGTAAATATAATTGGTACTCTATATTGGGTGAGATAACTGACAATTACAATGCGACAAAACACTCTACCACGGGGATGAAACCGAAAGATGTGAAGATAAAGTTTTACTAAAAACTGTTTATTCCCAGATAAAAATTTTCCGGCAAAGGACAATTTAAAGTGGGTGATTTTGTTCGAATTAGCAAACAGAAGGTATTGTTTGCAAAAGGGTATACACCCAACTGGTCAACGGAACTTTTTAAAGTTCAAACAGCAAAGATAACTAGTCCTGTATCGTATTTATTGGAAGACATACAGGGAAGACCGATTCAAGGAGCGTTTTATGAGTATGAATTACAAAAAGCTAAACATCATGATGTCTACTTGGTTGAAAAGATGCTGCGCCGTAAAGGAGTGAAAGTGTACGTTAAATGACTTGGATTAGACAACTCACAAAACAGTTGGATTGATAAATCTAATGCTTTATAAATTAAAATCATTTTAGTGTGGCTACTAACAGTGTAAACATGTTCGGACCGCATTCCCAGTTGAGTTATTGCAAGTCTTGTAATGTTATCGATATAACAACGGTTAAATATAAGTCTAGTTATAAGACACATCTGTTTGAAATTCTTATGTTGTATTTGTATATGCGCTCCATGCATCCATATTGTTTTCACTCTCTCAAGAATAGTGACCATTATTGTACTAATTGTAAATCGTATTTAGGAACTTACTTACTTACCTTAAAAATATGTTTGTTTTTTATTCAACCTGCTGAGTAGTGTAAGAAGGCGGGTTCTAGCGCAGGAGGAGGAGGGGCGGAGGAGTAGGAGGACGGAGGAGGAGCAGAACATACATATGCAACCATACATACACACGGGTGCTGCCACCTATCGAAAAAAATGTCAATTAAAATCCCCGGGCGCTGCCAACTATCGAAAAAAGTGCCAACTAAAATCCCCCAACACTCGAAGGACGAGCGGGACGCGCACTGTGTTGGGTGATGTGAACTTTACAACCAGATTGCTCAGCTGAGCAAACCAGTCACCAGATTTCTCAACTCTGCAACCAGATTGCTCAACTGTGCAACCAGATTACTCAACTGTGCAACCAGATTGCTCAACTCTGCAACCAGATTGCTCAACTCTGCAACCAGATTGCTCAACCGTGCAACCAGATTTCTCAATCGTGCAACCAGATTTCTCAAAAAAGCCAATTAATAAAGTGTTAGAGTGTTGTGATTGAAAAATTCTACCAACAGTATCAATGGATTAATAACAAAATTAATATTAATCACAGACCCCCAAACGCGAAACAGGGAAAATGAACGCACCCATGATTCAACCATTCAACCACTGATACATCATTTTATATATTTGGGCGGAGCGTTATATTAATAATGAATATTGACTGGGGTTTATGCACCCCACAAAAATCGGCTGTGCAAACTAGTTACCAGATATAAATACTGAAGAAAAATGTCTGAAATCGGTGGGACATACCAGATTGCTCAACTGTGCAGCCAGACCAGATTGCACAACTGGGCAAACTAGCTATAAATACTGAATTCAAAAAACTTTAAATCAAAAATGAAAAAAAATAACTTACGATTTAGGTAAAAAAACCTCCAATCCTTATAGGAATATATAATGTGTTGTAATGCAGTAGATGAAAAATTCTACCAGCAGTATCAATGGATTAATAATAAAATTAATATTAATCACAAAGATATTGTCATTAAAAAATATTTCAATTATTATACAAATAACCAATCCAAAATGTAAAAGGTAATCACAGATGTTTTTTTGAGAGGATATAACCAATCAATACATGAACTGACTAAATTAATATTAGTAGTTAGCCCATGATTGATCAGACATACGCCCCTCAAATGCACACTTGGAACAACACTCACAAAACTGGTGAACGTCTTAAGCTAACAACAACTCGCGAATATATGCAAACAAAATAATTATGAGCGGCTTACAACCCGATAAGAATGCCCCGGATGTTTCTGGTTGATTACAACAATGTAATAGTTTTAATAATAAATTATTATTTATTTAGAAGCAAATATCTTTTAGTATAAATGAACAAATTACGCCCATAATATTCTTGAAAATATGACTCAAAAGTATAAATTTAGCTTTAGTATAATGAAAAACTCGCCTGTTAAACAATTTTATAATAATTTAATAAAATATTTTGATGTTCTTATCGCTTTACCGGCCGCGGAATGTGTTGATTGAAAACCTCGCGCGCCACTATTAATAATACAAGTGAATTAATGATATTATGTAATGTATGTTAATATATAAAAATAAATACTAAATAAGTATACATTAACATATTAAGATGGAGAATAAGAAAAAATTATGTATCTTATTTATGTTCATGAAATTGCAATAACATAAAATATTAATAGGGCTTAAGGCTTAGGGTTTAGGGTTTAGGGCTTAAGGCTTAGGGTTTAGGGTTTAGGGTTTAGGGTTTAGGGTTTAGGGTTTAGGGTTTAGGGTTTAGGGTTTAGGGTTTAGGGTTTAGGGTTTAGGGTTTAGGGTTTAGGGTTTAGGGCTTAGGGCTATTACGAAAGAATAAAATAAAGCATATAAAAATAATTATGTTTTTATTTCCTTTAAATAATCATATAATATTTTTATATTTTCAGCAGTACATATTTTTTATAACAATCAAAACTTATTATATTAATTGAATCTTAAGAGGTAGAGAAATAAATGATTTAAAAATATTAAATATTATGAATTTCTAAAACCAGGCATGTCATCTCTTGCATACCATGCCACCTCTGAAGGATAATTCCTATCTATCCAGCGAGGCCTGCACCCTATGAAGGGGTACATTCTCATTACTTGCGCAGCATGTTTTGCTATAACCTTCTTCTCCTCTGAATTTGCATATACACATTCCACTTTAGGATGACAGTGATATTTTATATGGCGTCTTAAATAATCTTTCCGCTTAAAATTCTTGTTACACTTTTCGCAAGTTACCAAAACCACAGGTTTACTGTAATCTATTTCCCGAGGTCTGATATAGCGTTCATAGTCTTCGGCGCTGAGTTTACTCTCAGTTGGAGGATCTATACCAGCTAGGGGCTCCATAACAACTAACGATGTTGTCGATGACGATGACATGATGTTTCTGAGCAATTATTGTTGACGCAATAAATTATATTTTTATATCTCAGGTGCCCCTTCCAGGTGAAAGTATGTTTTAATACTAATCAGTTTTTTACTTCAAACGGTTATTATATAGTAATATTTATAAAATTTATTAACACAATTTTAATTTTTAGGATTTATTCAGATTGTTATACTTTCAATAAGAGCACAATATACAAATCGAGGAATCTTGCAAATTACAAATGTTAAACATTAGAAAGGGCTCAGGAGCTCACAGCAAGGCTTAGGGCTTAGGGCTTAGGGCTTAGGGCTTAGGGCTTAGGGCTTAGGGCTTAGGGCTTAGGGCTTAGGGCTTAGGGCTTAGGGCTTAGGGCTTAGGGCTTAGGGCTTAGGGCTTAGGGCTTAGGGCTTAGGGCTTAGGGCTTAGGGCTTAGGGCTTAGGGCTTAGGGCTTAGGGTTTAGGGTTTAGGGCTTAGGGTTTAGGTTAGGGCTTAGGGTTTAGGGCTTAGGGTTTAGGGTTTAGGGCTTAGGGCTATTACCGATTTAGATGAAAATATGATATGTAAACGACCAATATTTTCAAGAATATATAAAGTGCCATAGTGTTTAATAATATGGGAGAATTAATGATATTATGTAATGTGTGTTAATATATAATGAATGATAAAAAACATAATACTTATAAAATTAGGTTTTATTATTTATTATTTTTTAAATAGACATACAAACACTTAACATTTTTAACGCCGTAAATACTATCTCTTTTGGAGTGATTTGTACAATAGTGGTAAGAGTGAATCAACACAAATACAACAATTTAAATGGGGTGCATCTTAACAATAAATTATTTGAATATATATTTTAGACCCCTTTGATAACAAATTATTTTTTTATTTTATTATATTTGCTTTGCGTAACTCATCTTCAATGGCAGCGATCTCATTCTGATGTGATGTATGTCCAGCCTGTTGTGATGCGTGCAAAAGAACCAGACGGTCCACCAATTCATCAATGCTGTCCCAGTACTTATATTGATATTGAACGTTCACCGATTTATTTGGCATTTGTAAAGTATAATCAAAATCTCTGTTGTTAGTTATGTTTAACAAATTTCGTCGCTCCATGCAGTTATTGGGTGCTGGTTGAGGATGCATTATATTAATGTCTTTATCGCCGTCAGGTTGTTGTTGTATGGCACATTTGTGTCTTTTATCACACCGCAGTTTAATTTCATCAACATACTCTATCAAATCTTGTACTAAATTTAACACATTTTCAACGTAATCATCGCAATGTATTTCGCCAATTTCATCTTCACGCTCAGACATATTATCATCTTCCATGTATTCTTCTTCTGTATCATCATCAATCACACGCGTATCACTGTCGAGTTCTCTTTTTAGTTTATTTGTAACTTCATGTACTTTAGAATCAGATACATGTTCGACGCCGTCCATTATGGTTTCAGTGGGTTTATTAATTTGTAAATCACTATCAGTATTCACTGTTTGTTTGTTATTATTATAGGTGTCCACATCAAAACTTGTATGTTTTTTAGTTTTCATGTGTTGCACTAAATGATCCTTGCGATAAAATTTGGCGTTACAATAATCACATTTAAATATTTTATGTTCATTCAAATGTATGCGCTCATGGCGCTTTAAGATATTTTCAGTGGATAATTCCTTCTTACAGACTTTACACATAAACATTTTTGCAGATGTGCGCGTGATGGTACTCCCAATAACACTGAGCCCTAAGCCCCAACCCACAAACCCTAGGCCCTACAGGTGTTGAATATTTCCCACACATACACAAAGAGAATGTTAGTATCATGAGGCTGGTTGGGATGGGGGCATATATCACAAATATCTATATCAATATATAGTAGTAAACAAATAATTTAGAAGGCCGATTCCAGCGCTGGAGAGGAGCATGAGGAGCGGAGGAGCGGCGCACACGTATGCAATCAAATATACACATGAGCGCCACCGATAGGTGGCGCTTTTGGTTAGGCCGCCCGCCGATAGGTGAGGAGATTTTGATTATACTTTACAAATGCCAAATAAATCGGTGAACGTTCAATATCAATATAAGTACTGGGACAGCATTGATGAATTGGTGGACCGTCTGGTTCTTTTGCACGCATCACAACAGGCTGGACATACATCACATCAGAATGAGATCGCTGCCATTGAAGATGAGTTACGCAAAGCAAATATAATAAAATAAAAAAATAATTTGTTATCAAAGGGGTCTAAAATATATATTCAAATAATTTATTGTTAAGATGCACCCATTTAAATTGTTGTATTTGTGTTGATTCACTCTTACCACTATTGTACAAATCACTCCAAAAGAGATAGTATTTGCGGCGTTAAAAATGTTAAGTGTTTGTATGTCTATTTAAAAAATTATAAATAATAAAACCTAATTTTATAAGTATTATGTTTTTTATCATTCATTATATATTAACACACATTACATAATATCATTAATTCTCCCATATTATTAAACACTATGGCACTTTATATATTCTTGAAAATATTGGTCGTTTACATATCATATTTTCATCTAAATCGGTAATAGCCCTAAGCCCTAAACCCTAAGCCCTAAACCCTAAGCCCTAACCTAAACCCTAAGCCCTAAACCCTAAGCCCTAAGCCCTAAGCCCTAAGCCCTAAGCCCTAAGCCCTAAGCCCTAAGCCCTAAGCCTTGCTGTGAGCTCCTGAGCCCTTTCTAATGTTTAACATTTGTAATTTGCAAGATTCCTCGATTTGTATATTGTGCTCTTATTTAAAGTATAACAATCTGAATAAATCCTAAAAATTAAAATTGTGTTAATAAATTTTATAAATATTACTATACAATAACCGTTTGAAGTAAAAAACTGATTAGTATTAAAACATACTTTCACCTGGAAGGGGCACCTGAGATATAAAAATATAATTTATTGCGTCAACAATAATTGCTCAGAAACATCATGTCATCGTCACCGACAACATCGTTAGTTGTTATGGAGCCCCTAGCTGGTATAGATCCTCCAACTGAGAGTAAACTCAGCGCCGAAGACTATGAACGCTATATCAGACCTCGGGAAATAGATTACAGTAAACCTGTGGTTTTGGTAACTTGCGAAAAGTGTAACAAGAATTTTAAGCGGAAAGATTATTTAAGACGCCATATAAAATATCACTGTCATCCTAAAGTGGAATGTGTATATGCAAATTCAGAGGAGAAGAAGGTTATAGCAAAACATGCTGCGCAAGTAATGAGAATGTACCCCTTCATAGGGTGCAGGCCTCGCTGGATGGATAGGAATTATCCTTCAGAGGTGGCATGGTATGCAAGAGATGACATGCCTGGTTTTAGAAATTCATAATATTTAATATTTTTAAATCATTTATTTCTCTACCTCTTAAGATTCAATTAATATAATAAGTTTTGATTGTTATAAAAAATATGTACTGCTGAAAATATAAAAATATTATATGATTATTTAAAGGAAATAAAAACATAATTATTTTTATATGCTTTATTTTATTCTTTCGTAATAGCCCTAAGCCCTAAACCCTAAACCCTAAACCCTAAACCCTAAACCCTAAACCCTAAACCCTAAACCCTAAACCCTAAACCCTAAACCCTAAACCCTAAACCCTAAACCCTAAACCCTAAACCCTAAACCCTAAACCCTAAACCCTAAACCCTAAGCCCTAAGCCTTAAGCCCTAAACCCTAAACCCTAAGCCTTAAGCCCTATTAATATTTTATGTTGGATGCCAGGATATTGGAAAACCGAGCAAAATGGTGTTATTGCAATTTCATGAACATAAATAAGATACATAATTTTTTCTTATTCTCCATCTTAATATGTTAATGTATACTTATTTAGTATTTATTTTTATATATTAACATACATTACATAATATCATTAATTCACTTGTATTATTAATAGTGGCGCGCGAGGTTTTCAATCAACACATTCCGCGGCCGGTAAAGCGATAAGAACATCAAAATATTTTATTAAATTATTATAAAATTGTTTAACAGGCGAGTTTTTCATTATACTAAAGCTAAATTTATACTTTTGAGTCATATTTTCAAGAATATTATGGGCGTAATTTGTTCATTTATACTAAAAGATATTTGCTTCTAAATAAATAATAATTTATTATTAAAACTATTACATTGTTGTAATCAACCAGAAACATCCGGGGCATTCTTATCGGGTTGTAAGCCGCTCATAATTATTTTGTTTGCATATATTCGCGAGTTGTTGTTAGCTTAAGACGTTCACCAGTTTTGTGAGTGTTGTTCCAAGTGTGCATTTGAGGGGCGTATGTCTGATCAATCATAGGCTAACTACTAATATTAATTTAGTCAGTTCATGTATTGATTGGTTATATCCTCTCAAAAAAACATCTGTGATTACCTTTTACATTTTGGATTGGTTATTTGTATAATAATTGAAATATTTTTTAATGACAATATCTTTGTGATTAATATTAATTTTATTATTAATCCATTGATACTGCTGGTAGAATTTTTCATCTACTGCATTACAACACATTATATATTCCTATAAGGATTGGAGGTTTTTTACCTAAATCGTAAGTTATTTTTTTTCATTTTTGATTTAAAGTTTTTTGAATTCAGTATTTATAGCTAGTTTGCCCAGTTGTGCAATCTGGTCTGGCTGCACAGTTGAGCAATCTGGTATGTCCCACCGATTTCAGACATTTTTCTTCAGTATTTATATCTGGTAACTAGTTTGCACAGCCGATTTGTGTGGGGTGCATAAACCCCAGTCAATATTCATTATTAATATAACGCTCCGCCCAAATATATAAAATGATGTATCAGTGGTTGAATGGTTGAATCATGGGTGCGTTCATTTTCCCTGTTTCGCGTTTGGGGGTCTGTGATTAATATTAATTTTGTTATTAATCCATTGATACTGTTGGTAGAATTTTTCAATCACAACACTCTAACACTTTATTAATTGGCTTTTTTGAGAAATCTGGTTGCACGGTTGAGAAATCTGGTTGCACGGTTGAGCAATCTGGTTGCAGAGTTGAGCAATCTGGTTGCAGAGTTGAGCAATCTGGTTGCACAGTTGAGCAATCTGGTTGCACAGTTGAGCAATCTGGTTGCAGAGTTGAGAAATCTGGTGACTGGTTTGCTCAGCTGAGCAATCTGGTTGTAAAGTTCACATCACCCAACACAGTGCGCGTCCCGCTCGTCCTTCGAGTGTTGGGGGATTTTAGTTGGCACTTTTTTCGATAGTTGGCAGCGCCCGGGGATTTTAATTGACATTTTTTTCGATAGGTGGCAGCACCCGTGTGTATATATGGTTGCATATGTATGTTCTGCTCCTCCTCCGTCCTCCTACTCCTCCGTCCCTCCTCCTCCTACTCTGCTGTTGGGAAAGAAAAAGGTAAGAAAAACCATACAAGTTTATATATATATATATATATATATATATATATATATATATATATATATATATAATAGCATAATAGATTGAATGAAAAGAAAGATAGATAGAATTATACATAAATTAACGCAAAAAATTGTAATTACTTTGGTATAATTGAAAGACGCTTTGCTGATGATGATACAGATTCTCTAGAGGTTGTAGATAAGGAGTTGACTTCTTCCTCCTCCTCTTCGAATAATTCTGTGCTAGGAGAGGAGACTTCTTCTTCTTCGAATAATTCTGTGCTGGGAATGTATTCCACTACTTGAATTGCTGGTTGAAATGCATTATTGTTGAGTGTGATGGTATTTTCTCTTGAGGTTGGTAATTTTGTTATATAGCTTTGCCATTGTTCGGTTTTATAATATGAACGGTTTGGAAATACATACATTAATTTGTAATTGATAACTCCATCTTCGATCTCGTTTCCTTCAATTTGTGTAACACATGTTGGTGGTAGGGTCCCAGGTAGCAGAATCATTCTCTTCCATCCAAACGGCCACGTATCATTTTTTCCATCATCCATAATAATATGAAAATCTCAGCATCCGGAATAAAAGAATAGAACGTGTTATCAAATACACCAACCATTAACACAAAATTAAGACTTGTTGCTTGCATATAAAAATATCGACTACTATTGTTCCTGCTCGATGTTTAAGCATTTATAACATCTGTAGCGAGGTGGTGGGGGTCCACCGATATGATCTCTTTTCCCTGGTAAATTATAATGTTCAAAGCAGGGAAGACAGGCTATTAAGTCATCATCTTCTTGAAAAATTGCTGGTAAAGAATCCCACATAGAATGTAACTCCAACGTCGGTATATGTTTCATTAAATGCAGTTTATACTGTCGTCGACAGACACAAGCCCAGCATTTATTTATTGATGTTAAGTTTGGAAAGAAGCTTGCAACATTTTTTCGCATCTTCATAATGTATAATTGCCAATTTTAACTGTTTGATTTTTCTAATATAGAGGTGTAATCTTCGTCGTGATAGCTCTCGGTCGGGAAGACTGGTAGTGGTCTTAAGCATTACACTGACGGGTTGTTTCTACGTCTTTTACGAGTCTGCTTCTATTATATGTTAATATTTCATACATACATTCAATGGTCTCAAAGTGGTTATTTGGCGATGATGAAGTACGTAACAGACTTTCCAATGTTGTTATAATATCACAATCTTTCGGTAAATTTATAAAATGTAGAACGCATTGGTTGTAATAAGTTCTAAATTCCAATCGTAATTTTGATTTAAATGGATTTCAACGGGTTTTTGTGAGTCTGGGGAAAATGCATGGCCTAGAGTATAATTACCAAATCTGTTGCATCGTGATTTTTAATAACATTTAACATAATTGTGATCTTTGTCTTGCATTGCTATCAAGATATCATAGTTTGTTGTGTTACGTATAAAATTTAAATTTGAATGTTTTTCCCAAGTTGCAAAAGATTTCTCTGCCACACGAATCAAATCCGGAGAGCCCTGATAAAAATACCATTGTCAATTATTGCGAGGCCACTTTACAAGTTTAGTTTGTAATGGAGACGGATTGTCCGACACACCGCAACGAGGTGATTTAATTAGTGATAAGGTATCATTATCAATGTAACCATTATTTTCAGGTAACATTGTTTATAAGCGTTTGGTCCTGTTCTGATCGGGAAGAATTATCTAACTGTAAATATCCGTACGTCTACGGAAATGTCACAACGAACTCATAATCTGAATCGATTGAACCGAACACCGGAACTACTGATGCTACTATTAGTACACAGATTGTAAATAAAAACATTGTTATCACCTTGACTGCTTTATTCATACTAAAAGTAAATTACATATATTTATAATAATTCAACGATCACATTAATGTAGCTTGTTTTATTTGTCAAGTTCCCCAAATAATTTTAATATTAATAATAATAATAATTATAAAAAGCACAGCAGCATTTCTATGCAGGGCCGCCCGCGAACGCGCACTGGCGGTGGGCGTCGGCGCCGGCGGGGGCACCCGCAGTCCGACACCCTATGGTGATTATTAATACATAATGACAAGTTATGTAGCAATTTCATTATTATGTATTTTGTCCAGTTCGGCCATGTGATGTAATTTTATTTTTCTCATCTAGTCGACTAATTTATTTTTCAGTCCACGATGAAAGTAAATGTAAGTGTTCATTTACATAGGATTCTAGTGATGTTATTGCATCATGGAAGGGCACAAAATCGCTGTTGTCTATATCTCCTTTCGGTGCAAATAATGATGTTGACACCATTGAGATGAATAACATAACAACCACACACTTTGAAACCATCTTTGAGAATGATATCTATATCATATATTAGATGTCATTTATATACTCCTCAATAGCAGAATTGTTCCATGATTGAATATCATATATCATAGATTTTATAGTATTTAAATCGAAGGTATCAAGGACGCTGGCTGACTAAATATATAAATCATTTATTTTAACGTTTTTATAATATCAGATTCGCGCTCCTAATGTCGAGCGATTTCATTTGATACGTCACAAGCCCATATTTAGCCAGCAAGAAGCGAACTCGTGCCACAAGGGCCTTAGACACCAAATAACCTCAAATTCGTGTTCCTGGCGTCAAGACCTTTCATTTGAGTACAAACACAGCACCATTTGGACGACCGGAAGTTGCTATTTTTCGATTTTAGACATTTTATATTTCGACTGGAAGTAGTCATTTTGGATTTCTTGACAGCCCACGTAAAGTACCCGCCATCTTGGATTTTCAATTTTTATCAGCCTGTATATTGCAGCAGCCGCCATCTTGAATTTTTAATTTGATCATTCTGTATATTCAGATAGCATGAAAGTATGGTTGCATACGCATGATACATTAGTTACACTATTTGCCGCTAGGTGCGATTAGTTGGCTTGCCTGCCGCTAGTTGGCGCTGACGTCATGTATATATGGTTGCATACGTGTCTCCGCCTCCTCCTGCGCTAGAATCGGCCTTCTCACTCTACTCGCACATAAGACGACTCAATCCGAATCTCAGTAAATGTTTAAGAAAACCGCGCTATTTTATACCTAAATGTTTTCCCAGCTGCAAACTTTAATAACTTAAAACAAAAGGTTGATGCAGGTTCAGCAGATGGCCAAAACCTGTTCAGTCCTGTCTAAATACAGACGAGGCTTTTGATCTGCTTCAAGCCACAATTAATAATCTTGAGATGTTGTTAACACGCTACGGCCGCTGCAGTGCAACACGTCTGACGATTCCCGTACGAGTTTAGACAGGCATGAACAGGACTAAGCCATATGCATGCTAATTAGGAAAACCCGTTAAATCACTATTGTTATACTATTATGAAAAGTCTGAAAATATAGTGGTCGATTCCAGTGAAATAAATAAAGTATATTTGTATAATTCTCTAAAGGTTGCACATGGAGTGTTTATAGGAAATTGTTTAACAAATGTAAAAGCTATATGTGTTATGTTAGTATAGTAAATACTTTAGAAAACAGTGTCAGAATAGATGTACCAGTGATTGAACTAGAATATATAAATGAATCAGATAGTGATGGTACAAATAGTAAACCAATTTACCATTGTAATGTAGGTAATTATGAAGAGAAAAGACAGATCAAATAAAGTTCTAGAATTATTGCGTTTAGAACATTTAAATAAAGAAAAATATAATTCAATTGCTAGTTTAGCGAAAGAGTTCTCAGGTATATTCCACCTTCCGGGAGAACTATTTGGCACCAGTTAATCAAGCCTTATCGTCTTCCCGAAAGTCAAAGAAAAGAAATACAAAATCAAACAGAAGATGTGTTAAAAAAGGGATTATCCAAAAAAGTAATAGTCCTTATAATTCGCCAATGTTAGTTGTATCCAAGAAAACGGGAGTTGACGGAAAAGTAAATTGGAGAGTAGTTGTTGACTTTAGGAAAGTGAATGAAAATACAGTAGGTTATACTTTCCCATTGCCAAATATAGTAGATATTCTAGATCAACTAGGAAACTTTTTATATTTTAGTACGTTAAACTTGAGTAACGGTTATAACCAGATAGATATGGCCACAGAAGGCATATTACTGCATTCACTACTAATTTCAAATATTATGAATTCATGACGTTACCATTCGGTCTAAAATCAGTCCCAAGTACATTCCAACATTTAATGAATACCGTTTTAATGGGTATTCAAGGTATAAAAACATTTGTTTATTTGGATGATATCTGCTTATATAGCAATACCTTAGAAGCACACCATGTAAATAAGTAGAAAATTTAAGTTAAGGTAAACCCAGCTAAATATGAATTTTTAAGAAAGGAAGATTTGTATATAGGTCATAAGATAACGGAGAACGGGATCCGTCCTGACGAAAGTAAAATAGAATCTGTAAAGAATTACCCCATTCCAACCACGGTTAAAGAAAATCAATCATTGTTAGGATTATAGATGTTAGAAGAATATTTTTCAAAAATTGCACAACCAATTAACAAAAAAGCATGTTGCTTTCGAATGGTCGGAGCGTTCCAATATTGCATTCGATGAATTAAAAGCTAAATTAATGCCCCCGTACTTCAGTACCCTGATTTTACTAAACCTTTTGTTGTCACCACGGATACGTCCGGTTACGCAATCGGAGGTATATTATGACAGGGAGAAATCAGAAAGGCTTATGCATCTCGAACTTTGAATGCCGCGGAAAGGAATTATAGTACAACGGAAAAAGAACTACTAGCCATCGTTTGGTGTTGTAAACATTTTAGACCATAGAAGATTCTATATTGTGACTGATTCTAAACCATTCCCGATAAGTTAGGCAAAGTTTTAAGATAATAGAATTTGAATTAATATATAAAGCAGGAAAAATAAATGTAAATGCTGATGCTTTAAGTCGAATAAAATGGCCATCTGCCGACGTAAAAATAATCAAGTAATTGAGCGATTATACTATTTTTTGTCAGGAAATACAAAATTATTATTAATAGAAATATTATAGAGTAATGAGGATTTGTTTAAAGCCCCTAAAGATTTTTCTTTATCACATTCAGTCAGTTCAGACTTAAAAATGGGAGCAGGAATTGCTATTGAATTTAGAGACCGTTTTGATGAATTAAAAGCTCAAAACGCTAAGTTACATTCTTTTTGTATCCTAAAGGTAAACGATAGGACCGGTGTGAACATATCCCCTAAGATCCCAGCCTCTATACCGCGCGGCTTCATGGGGCCGCGAGCATGGCGGATTGTTTGCCAATTTTTGAGGAATTCTTTATTAATGTCTTGCCGATCATAACATATATATCTAAATTTTTATAAATAATTTTTATAGGCGTTGTAGTATAATATATATATTGTTACGTAAATAATTATTTTTTAAATTCCACCGTCAAACAATAGATTTAAAAAAATTGTTTATAACAAAATGATAATCAGAAAATGGAAAGTCCCAACCCGATCACGTAGTACCTTCTATATTTTTTTTATTTTTAACTTTTCCGCTCCAATCTCGCTTTTAATGGCTGGGTTGATAAAAAATGTATGCAACATATTTTGTTCAATTTTTTCACTGATCCTAGTGCAGAACATATCAGTACACCAGATGCCCGAAGGAAATTGGAAAATGTTGATTATTTTTTGTTCGGCGACCAAGTCTAACGCATTTCATTATTATTATTTTTTACAATCCCACCGTCATACAATTGATTTGAAAAAATTACACAATATTTATAACAAAATGAAAATTAGAGAATGGAAAGTCCCAACCCGAGCACGTTGTTCCGACTATTTTTTTATTTTTTAACTTTTCCGCTCCTATCTGGACATGCCGAACAAAAAATAATTTTTCTTCGGACATCTGGTGTACTGATATGTTCTGCACTAGGATCAGTAAAAAAAATGAACAAAATATGTTGCATAATTTTTTTATCGACCCAGCCAGTAAAAACGAGATTGGAGCCGAAAATAAAATAGAAGGAACTACGTGCTCGGGTTGGGACTTTCCATTTTCTGATTATCATTTTGTTATAAACATTGTGTAGTTTTTTCAAATCTATTGTATGACGGTGAAATTTTAAAAATAATTATTACTATAATATATATTATACAACAACGCCTATAAAAATTATTAAAAAAATTTAGATTTAGATATATATATATATATATATATATATATATATATATATATATATATATATATATGATCGGCAAGACACGTTGTATAGACAGCTCCGATATTTTACCGAAATATAGCGGCGTATCGAGTTGAAATATACACGACAGGTGAAAACAGCGACAAGAAACAGTGATACAAAAGGAAAGTTAAAAAGTCGAGAGAAAGAGCGGTAAGTGAAAGTAAATAAAATAGAGGGTAGAGGTTATTTGCACGAGGGGTCGACGATAAAGGCGAGGAGTATATTTGCCGGCATATAGCGACGACAACAAAGGCAAGAATAGCAAATAAAAATAGCGCCAGGGCCAATGAATAAAAATAAAAGACATACAAAATCAGAATGAAACCGTTAGAAAAAACAAAAAAATACTGAGATCACCAGCATCACAAAGAAGATTAGAAGAAACATAAAAAATGGCAAGGGTGAAACGAACATTGACAAAGATACAATGGAAGAACTAAAACAAATGATTATAGAACTAATGAGGAAGATGGAAGAAAACATGTCACAAATAAAACAGGAAATAAAAGAGATGAAGACCGAAATGAACAATAAAGGAAGAAACATGGAAAGAAGAAAAGAGAACATTGGAAGTCAGAATAGAAAAACTAGAAAATAAAGCAGAAATTGAAGAGAAGAGAAGAAGAAAAAATAACATAGCAATAAGAGGTCTAGACAAGATAGATAACATAGAAGAGGTAAGATCACTCATCAAAGAGAAACTGGAAGTGGAGACAGGGGTTAACAAAATACAAAAAATAAACACAGGCCCAGAACGAAATATAATAATAGTGGAAATTCCAAGCTGGGAAGAAAAACAAAAAATAATTAAAGCAAAATATAAACTGAGAAATACAACGATATATATATATATATATATATATATATATATATATATATATATATATATATATATATATATATATACATAGACGATGATCTAACGGAAGAGGAGAGACAAATACAAAGAGAGATAAGAAACATAGCAAAATTGGAAAAAGAAAAAGGAAAACACGTAAAAATAGGATATAGAAAGATAATAGTAGAAAATGAAATATACATATGGGATAAAAGGAGAAAGGAGTCGTAGCCAAAGATAATGGGGTGAAAGTAACCAATCCAAAAAACTACTAACAAAAGAGAAAACGGACGGAAGCAAAAATACAAAGAATACAGCGAGGAAAGGGACAACGAACAAAAGAAAGAAGAACAAACACATAATAAATGGAAACAAAGAAAAGAGTACAGTAAAAAAAAGAAAAATATGGAAAATTGGGACTTGGAATATCAGGAGTATAAATGGAAAGGAAAAAGAGCTGGAAGAGGAATTTGAGAAAGCTGAACTAGACTTCTTAGTGGTAACAGAAACAAAAAAGAAGGGGAAGGGAGAGTACAAAATGGCCAAGGAACATATATTCATATATAGCGGTGTAAATAACAATCGGAGAGCCGCAGCAGGGGTAGGTTGTATAGTGCATAAAAAACTGAAATCGAATATATATATAAATGGGATGCAATTACGGAGAGGATTTTGTCTATCGAAGTTAGAGATCAAAGAAACGGCAACCATAAAACTATCATAACAGTGTATGGACCAAACGAAGATGATACTGCGTGCAACCAAGAAACATTCTGGGAGTAGCTCAACGAAACAACAGAAAAAGCCAAAGGAGAAGTGTACGTGGCGGGAGACTTCAACAGCAGAATTGGCAACGAAGTAAAAAATAATGACGCGATGAGAAGAAGATATGGAGAAGGCGTACTCAACGAAAATTGTAAGAAAATGCTAGATTCTTGTAGAATGAATAATCTAGTAATAACGAATACACTATTCAAACACAAGGACATACACAAATACACCAGGAAAGTGATAAGCAGGACGAAAAATCTATAATAGACTATGTACTAGCAGAACAAGGGAAAAGGAACAAAATAATAGACACAAGAGTAAAGAGAAGTTACGAAATTGGAAGTGATCACTATCTAGTAGAGACGAAAATAAAGGAAGTCTACCAAGATAGCGATAAAAAAAGCAGAGACCAAATATAGCAATAAACTACAACAAGATAAGAACATACAAACTAAGGGAAAAAGAAATAGCAAAAATCTATAAAGAGAAACTAGAGGAGAAATTAGTAAAGGGCAACTATAGACAAGAAGTAGAGGAAATGTGGAATAAATTAAAGAAAAATATACTGGAGACAGCACAAGACATGTGGGACAAAGCAAAACACAAACAAGAAGCAGCAGACAGCATGGTGGTCGCAGGACATAAGAGAGAAAATAAAGGAAAAGAAAAAAGCATGGCAAAGATACCTAAATGACAAAAATAGTAAAAACTACGAAGAATACAGTTTAAAGAGGAAAATAGTAAAAGATAAGGTCAGAATAGCAAAGAGCAGGGAATGGGAAAAGTTCGGAGAGACAATGGAGAAAAATGCAAACGAAAACCAAAAATTATTCTATATAAAGAATTCCTCCTCAAAATTTGGATTTTATTGGTCACCCAAATTGGTCAGTACAGACCCGCAAACAATCTGCCGTGCGCGCGGCCCCACGGCGCCGTGCGGTATAGATATGTTCACTCCGGTAACGATAGATATTTTATTTAATCGTAAAGGAATTTCTGTGACAAACCTAGTTACGAGGATTTATTTAAAACGTGAATTTCACTCAAAATATTCTGTATAGAAAATGGAATTATAAAGTTAGCCATTCCGAGGCTGAGCAGCGGTATAGTCGGATTAAATTTCACAAAAGTACGAATTATCTTTAAGGATACATCTATTATTTCACACGATAACCATAATAGGGTATCAGTTGATCTATCTGCCGAAGATAAGTTAGACGTTAAACTATGTATGGAAATGTATAAAATGTCAGAAGAATGAAACACGAAACAAAATAGTAAAAGCGCCATTGCAAATAACGGATACTCCGACACATGCGTTCTAGAATATCATCCGGAATGAAATTCAATCGAGAGAAATCATAAAACAATCGCGGAATATTTAAGAAACTTTGTAAAATTTCGTTACATTTACGTTTAATATAACTCCGCATACTTCTACAAAATATACACAGTTCGAATTAATATACGGCGTTCAAGCTAAGCTTTCTATTTCATTAGAAAGGGAACCGGAATTTTCCTATACATATGATGATTTTGTTAACGACTTTTGAAGTCATTTCAATAAATTCAGAAGTAAATTGTACAATAAGAGTAGGAAAAATGAAGTAAAGGTACACAAACAAAGATTGAAACATTTTTGTAGTTTTAAGTAAAGATAAGTTAATTATATTAGTCATTTAAATAGCGATAAGTTAGATAAACATACTATATTATTATATTTACTTTGACTTTGGTTCGTTGTCCTTATACCTCTGTTGACTAGAACGGAAGGAAAGGCTACTAAAATGCATCATATTCAGACACTAGCCCGTTCGGCAGGTATTTACCACGAAAAAGTAGGCAATTGCAAACTATATAATGATTATTGTAATTTAATTACGTATGTGGATTTATCTACATATTTTTCCAAACTAACCCAATTTAAAAAGATTTTTTACCTCAACTAAGAAAATTTGCAAAGATAGCAAGTATACATACACATGAGCTTTGTAAAACCCATTTAAATGACTGCACATATGATGGACCGATTAGAACAGGAAAATGGAATTTTAAGCGAACTAGTTGGTAGTCGTGAAAGCCTCAGAAATAAACGAGTATTATTTCATTGAAGAAACAACAAAATTTGTATTCGGCAACCTTGGCGAAGCCGACGCGAAGTATTATAATGAGAAAATAAACGAATTTAATACAAATGAACGAAATTTAGTAAACATGCTTAAGAATCAAACATATGTTGTGCCAACTACAATACACAATTTTAATGATTCGATTAATTCTTTAAATTTTAATGAAAATTTGTTCTCAAATAACTTTGAGAAATTATTAAAGCTTGTGGCTAAATCAGGTCTCCTTTTTGGAATTAAAGGAAGAGATTAACGAACATTTCTCTACGTTCTATATGTTATGTTATCAGTTTCAGAAACTCAGACGATTATCGATGCTATAGTGGAATTGCTGAAACAAGGTGTTCACGTCATAGATTACGGTGACGTCAGTTTTCGGCGTTGATGCCGGATGATATTTGTTGTGATAAACATAACCTACAACAATAAACTGTCAGTGGAGCCCAGCAATAAAATCGTGAATAATCTAGTAACGGCTATATTATAGGCGTCCTAAAATAAGACTGGTGATTTAAACATACCGCATCGCAAATTAAGCAAGTTAGACCCCATAAGAAATTAAGCATAGGATACATCAGCTGACATTTATGTGCAATAGTAGCAGAATTTAAACCTCTACCCACGATGCCCTTGTGATAATTGAGCAAGCTTTGTGAGTGCCTGTGGGAGTGATTTTTGATATTCACTATCCATAAGTCATATTGATTATGTCTGCAAGCACCATATTTCTTAACCATGAGCAGCTCGAAAGATGATAAGTGAAAAAGTTATGTTAGGATTAACTACCTATTAAAAAATTAACAAATGCTGTTAATCTGTATTATCATTACTGAATTCTAAATAATAAAAATAATAGAAGGAAATACTAATTAGATAATTATATTAAAAAAAAACAGCACAAAACTTTTATTACTAAAAATAAAATACAAAAAAATATTTATTTTATAATCCTAACGAATCAGTACTTGTGTCACTATCATCACACATGTTGATAATTATAGGATTAATAGGATCATCTTGGAGAATCTTTTCTCTTTCCCACCATTCCTCAATGAGTTTGTCTGTATGGTCTACAGTATTGGACCATACATGTGGAGTTACAGTCTCCATTGTTTCACTCCACATCTTTAAACATTTTTCCATCCCTCTTCCATCTCTTCCAATGTGGCGGGAGTAATAAGTTTTAGTAATACCCCAAATATTTTCAATCGGATTGAATATGCAATGGTATGGGGGCAATCGAAGAACAACATGTCCATATTGTTCAGCCAGTCTGTCTGCAGCATATGATTTTGGAGGCTTATTATCCTGTACCAACTGTAAAAGTTGTGGCCTCAACAATTCGTTGCCAAATTGATTTTTTTTTTTCAATTAGCCAATTTATAATATTTGGTTTTGTCCAACTTGAATTAGGCGTTTTATCTTGTATGGTGCTATGGTAACTGGCATTATCCATAATTATCATGGAGGGCTCTTCCAAGTTTTTTAAGAATTGGTTCTATATTTTATTTGCTAAACAAGGTCAATTGCATCCTTTTAATTTGCCTCATGCAAAAATGTTGGAACTTCAGAATATTAAAAGTTATAGTAACATCCATCTGCCTATTCTACCTACGTTGGAAAATACCCATGCTATGCTAAACAAATTACATTACAAGTTTTCTACAAGGATAATAGATTAGTCTATGTCATTTCTATGCCATTAGCCGAAACTCAGTCTTGCGATGTGTATTAACTTATACCACTGCCTGCACGTATTATAGGAAATAAATTTACGATTATTCAGCCTTCTGGTCATTATTTAGCTATAAATAAGCTCCGCAAAAAGTAGTTTCTTATGAGTGAAACGGAATTTTCTAAATGTATTAATTATGCGAATTCTGAATTTAGGTACCCTAATGCATGAAGGGGAATGTAAAGCATTAACCTCTAATGCCATTCTAAACTCAAAAAAGATATTTTTAAGTTCAATAACGATGAATCAATTCTTACCAATTGTAGATCTAATAGATGATTGCTGCAAAGAAGGATATGTGAAATCTCTAAATCTAGATCAAACAAGTAAGTTTACAAATTTACATTTGAACGATTTGAATTTGGCTAGCAAGAAACTACCAGAAATTAATGATTCTATTTCAAAAATAAATGGGTTACTAGCTTTTAATGCTTCTTATTCACATTTATTTTATTTTCTAATGTTTATTTTGATACCATTTTTATGTTGTTGTATTTGTCGTGGTTGTATTCTGTATCAAAATGAAGCAACATTTTGACACGGATGTTAACGGTCAAAGTCAATGCACAATGTTAGCGATAAATATACAGCAGAAGAATTGGAGATTTGGCCGCATCGCCATCACCGACGCCGGGAACTAGAACAGAATTTAGATGACCCACCTTACAGCTAATATAATTTGAGGTTATATTGTTTATGATTTAGCTTCACCCGTGCACGTGCTCGTATTTATTTAAAATTCTAAATAAGTTTGGTGTGAATAATAATAAACGTTTATTTATTTGTTATATCTTGTTTAAATAATAATAGACTTAATTGATTCACGTAGAATATATATGTGTGTAGTGCCCAATTGTAGGAATTCATTTAATTACATTGTTGGTGTTAAATGTAATCCGCCAACGTTTTTTAGAAGTGGGAATGTTGAAAGAGATGGCTAGATTCCATTAGCTCAGCTTTAAATAGTAATGTTGAAGCAGATTGTTACTTTTTTATTTGCATAGGCCACTTTGATGATAATTCGTTCACTAATAGTTTGAAAACACGTCTACGCTTTCTAACCACTCCTACTTTATTTAATACAGGATATTTGGACAATGCTGCTACTTAAAATTTAGTATTACATAGACATTTTGAGGGAAATAATAATATAGCTCAGTCTTCTACATTTATTGAATCAGATTCAGATAGCCCTGCCGTAACATGTAAGAGAATAAAACTCTAGTATTGACTCAGATCATAATTATAGTTTAGAAATTTCTAAGGTTCTTAATGTGAAATCCAGTAAAGCAACGGCTGTTATATCAGTAAAGCCTAAATTTCTAGCCACTAAGGGCAAATATAAATTATCTAGGCATCAACGTGTGCAGAAACTTATAATCTCAAGTTTGAAAACTTCAGAAGAAATTAGCAATTTGTAGGCAAAATTTATAAACTTTTTCGCATTTAAAGGACCTTAAACACTTGATTACAACAGGTGTAATATTTCTTGAAGCACTGTTTAGAAATGTCGGTAAGAACCATCCAACATTGTCATTTCAGGAAGAAAAAAAAACATTAATTGTTTGTTACATGACTACACACAGATACACACAGACATATATTAACAAAAGTCAAACAAAAACGCATTTCAATTAATTAAAATGCTTCTAAATGCTCCCTAATTGAGTAGTAGGCTCTTTGCATTAAATCTTCATCTCTTCTATATTTTTTAATGTAGCTGGTAGCGCATTATAATGTTTTACCATCGATTTCGGATTGTTCATTACATTCAGTCTCGCATAAGGTATGTGTAGTGTAGTATGAGTATGATAGTTTTCATTTTTGGTAATGATTGCTTATTTTGTTGCAACTATATTAATAATTTATAGATATATAAGGAGGGTACCGTTAAAATATCTAATCTTTGGTTTGGTATGCTCTCTTGAAGAAGCTCCTGCTATGTATTTTATCACTCTTTTTGGTATATTAAAGATTCTTTTAATGTGACTGCTAGGTCCCCATGATAATAAACCATATGCTAGTAAGCTCTGAAATATGCCATTGTACGCTATTCGTAATACCTCTAACCTACATGTGGATTTCAAGTTTTTTATTAAGTAACATGCCGAACTTAGTTTCCTACATAGGTAATCGACATGATTCAGCTATGTTAGTTTATGGTCAAGAAAAATTCCCAGAAATTTTATCTGTAGAACTTGTTCTATTGATTTTTTATTCATCGAGATATATTTCGAGTTGCTGACGTGCTTGTTTTTAGTTATGAAATTAACCATGTTAGTTTTTAGTGCATTTGCCACTAAGCCATTTTCTCTGCTCTATGTTAACATAGATTCCACCACTAGTTCGGATTTAACTTTTAACCCTATTTCATATTCCGCTGTTATTATCATATTGGAATCATCTGCATATAACAGTGTTGTTTGATCCTTTGATGCTGCTCGGCTCCTGCTTTATCTATTTATAAAAGAGGTCCACAATCCTATATATTTGCGGAAAGCTTTCTTACCCTTCCATCAAATGCAACTTTGCAGAGGGTATTAAGAGCTGTTACTCTTCATACAGGGATAAATGAGCTGAAAATATGAGTTGAAAATATGACAGAAATTGATAAGCATTGCATTTTAATTTGAAATGTCTGTTTCTACTGGTATTACTTTTGACTCTTCTAGTCATCAAGTTTTTGTATATGTTGATTTGGCTGCATTAGGTAGCCACAATGAAGCTGCCAACCATGCATTAGTATTTATGGTTAAGGGGATTAATAATTCTTGGAAACAACCAGTAGCATATTATTTCACAAAGGATGAGAACTGATAGTTTAAGGGTTTTCCTAAAAAAAGTAATTTCAAAAATATATTTGTGTGGGCTCAAAGTTATTAGTATTGTATGTAACCAAGGTAGTACTAATCGTGCTGCAGTGTCACAATTAATTTTAGAAATATTACATCTGATGTTTCTTTCTGTGTAAATGAGCATGTCTGGATAGTTCTGGATAGTTGGCTGGAGGGTAGCATAGCTACAGACACAAATGGGCCCATTGTGAAACCTCAATTTAAGGCTGCTCACTCGTACCACCAGTCAATTTTGCGTGCAATCTGGAAAACTCTGGCGGGTGAGGAGCTGCCAATGTTGACCACACTAGGCCAGCACTCCCCTAGTTTTAGATGCCTAATGTTTACTAGAGCTGGGCAGAGGCATATTACATGCTCTGCTGTTTCTAGTTCTTCATTGCACCCTCTACATAACGGGCTATTCACCAGACCCATCGTGTGCAGGTGTTTGTTTAGCCGATAGTGGCCGGTTAGGATGTTTGTCAATAATTTCAGATTAGTTCTAGATAAGTTAAGGCGGGCCGTGGCTGCAATTTTACAAGGTTGCCTAATTGCTACCTTTGATTGCTTGCAGCCCGGCGTTTCTCACCATCTTACCTTATGAAGAGCATGTGTCCTATGCTCTATTATTTTTTAGTACCTGCAGAAAGTATTTCATCCTCTTGGGTTGTTAGAGGATGTAAGGATCTCTTCCTGGCAAGTTCATCTGCTATTTCGTTCCCCTTGATGCCACTATGTCCTTTAATCCAGCAGAGTTCTAGTTTGTTATATTTAGCTAGCTCCTCCAGGCTGTGTAGACATGAATATAGCTCTTTCGGCATAGTATCCTGAGTTGTTTAATTCCAGGAAGAGGCTATCAACTACAAGGTCCCATAAAAAGGGTGAGAGGACTCCACCTTGAAGACAGCATCTTCCTGCAACTTTTTTTGATGTTACGTCATCTAGTGTTACTTGGATTGTTCTTAGACCAAGCATATTTTTTATCCAGCACCTAATAGTGGGGTGAATCCAGTGAGATGTTAGAGCATTATCAATACTCTTAAATGTTGTTTTGTCAAAAGCACCTTCAATGCCAATCTTAGAAGTCACCAGATGTAGGGCTGATTCCGTTGAGCGTCCTGGTTGGTAGGCATGCTGTTTCGGATGTTTGGAGTACGTTCTCAGCGGCCCGTCCCTGATTTCACGATCACAGAGCCTTTCCAATGTCTTCAATAGAAATGAGGTTAGGCTGATTGGCCTGAATTACTACACAAGAGTGTAATCTACTTTGCCTGGTTTGGGTATAAAGGTGACTTTGACCCCTCTCCATGTATTGGGTATGTACCTAAAAGCAATGCAACCTTTAAATATATATACCAATTATGTTGTATAATGTGGGTTAACCCCCATTGTAGCAGTGCTGGGAATATTCCATCTAGTCCTGGGGACTTAAATGATGAAAAGCTAGATATTGCCCATTCTATTTTAGTTATACTTATCATCATTTGGCCAGCTAGCAGCCAGTCTTCCTTATAAGGTAGATGAAGATCATTTGCTAAGTTGAGGCCACAAGGTTAATTGCCAGGGAAGTGGGTGTCTAGGAGTACCTCGATAGTTTGGGAGGGTGTTAGCGTGAAGGTGCCATCATCCCGTTATATCGAGTTAAGTTATTGTACAGGGTCTTTTGAGATTACTCTCTTCAGACGAGTAGCTGCTGCTGTGGATTCAATGCCATTGCTGTAGGCTCTCCATGTATTTCTTTGTCGCTTCCTGACTTAATTTTTGAATTGTCTACGGGCTTCCCTAAAAGTTTCCCATAGAACTATATCATTTCTGTTTTTGGCCTTGTTAAAAGTTTTCCTGGCCTTGGTTCGAAGACAGTTGATATCTGCGCTCCACCAAGGGGGTGCATAGGCTCTCATGCCCGCCTTTCTCATGGCACAGGAGTCCTCATATGATGAAATCAGTGATTTTTGGAGGTGTTTCACACAGGCCTCCAAGTCGTCCACTCCGATAGGTATCTGCAAAATAGTTGTTTATTAGTTTTTTGTGGATATCTGTAGGGCGGTAGTTCACGTGGTACGAAATCTAGGTCGCAGCGAATCAGTCGGTGATCAGACCTGACTTGATACGTGCCAGTTTTTTATTTTGCTTGAGATATTGCCCAGTGTTAGACAGATGTCTATCACCCCGGCTCGTTTTTGTGTTACGAACTTTGGTTCGCACCCTCTGTTTAATATCTCTATTTTTGTACTGGTTATGTACTCAATTAGAGCCTTTCCTCTACTGTTGATGTTGCTGCTGCCCACACCACATGGTGAGCATTAGCATCACATCCGATGATGAGGTCAATCTTTAGTTGTTCCACCAAGTTTACCAGTTCTGGGCTGGGAGGTGGTTGAGCTGCGTCGTACGGTAGATACGCAGAGGCTATGTAGATCTCTGCGTCGTCGTCTGTTTTTAGTCTGACAACTGTGAGGTCTGCAGAGCTGAATTGGTGTAGGAGTGTACCTGTAACTTTAGAAGATGTTAAGATGCATGTCCTAGGTTTGTTTCCAGCAGCACTGTATAGCAGGTTGCTGTTATTGTTGCTGAGTCCGCATACCCTGTTTTTAACAATCCAGGGTTCTTGGATCAGTGCTATGCTATATTGCATATTCTTTAGATGACAACTTAAATTAGCAGTTGCCACCTTAGAATGCTGCAAATTTATTTAGGTGATTTGTAAAACCAGGCCCATTTTATTATGTTGGCAGGAGATGGATCTGTATCCGGGTTAGCATTGCCTGTCTCAGCTGTCGCTTCAACAGAGTCTGCCAGCCCAGAAGTTTCCTCTCCGCCATGGGTTTTTACCTTGAGAGTGGCAAATCTATAATAGATTTTGCCGTCCCTCTTTTTTATTTCTGCGATGTCACATGAGCGTACACCGAAGACGAGCAGAACGCCATCTTCTTTGATCTCCCTATGGAATTCGCACCCATTTTTGACAGACAGTGTTCTGTGCTGCCAGACGTTGTAGTGTGACCTGGGGCTCGGCTGGTTTCCCGGGTACCCACACTGAAATTTTAGTTAGTTTAGGCAGTTGGTCTGCCCTAACAACTACAAGGTTTGCACCTTCCCATAGGGCAGGTGCAGCCTTTATATGGTTTGTCAGCCAGTCCAAAGACTCCTGATTCCCACATGTGATTCGCAGAATCTCTCCTGCTTGTTGCCACTTTTCAAAAGTGGAGGTGAAGTTGTTGAGCTGGTGATTGTTTTATCCAGCTCCTCAGATAGCCAACCCTCCAGTTTGCTGGCTTGATCACTCGTCATTTTCCCCAAAAGGTGAAGCAAGTCAATTATAGCTACTCTGAGGTAGCTATTCAGCACCGCTACGTAGCTTATCTTTGAATTGGTTGGCTGGTCTCTTGGGATTGCTCCCTGGAGAAGGTGCTGATCCATCCTACTTCATCCGTTTTTTGGGTGGGTTTTTGATAGGTGGCTTCACCGGGGAAGGGGGTGGAGGTGAGTGTACCCTCCCTTGGTTTTAGCCTCTCTCGACGGACTCTTCGTCGTCGACGGGCCTCTGAGCCATATATTCTGTGGCGTTTGGGTCGCACAAAGTTATCCGTTGTCGTCAGCCCTCAGCATTGGGGACGTGTGTGCCACCTGCGAGAGGGTGTCTTGAGAGGACGGTCCCTCTGTTATCGCAGTGACAGTGGCCTCACTCATGTTCTACACGTGTGTGCATAAAGTGAGGTTATGGTGTAGTCTAATTGTTAGGGTGCTCATGTACTTACCCAGGGGGAGTCCCCCACGAACAGAACACACCTTGTCGTGGTGTGGGGGTCCACGCGACGACATCCGTACACCGCCCAACTGTGAGGAAACACACAGCTGGGATCAGGATGGCGTCGCGTTGCTAAGATGTTCGGGGCTCATCACAACTCTTTGCGTGTCTGAGCCTCTCTTCTATAGTCACTTCCCCCTTTGACCTATCGGCCTCTCTTGGCCACCTCTTCAGCCACTTTTGGTTTTTCGATGACGAGGTCAACCACCTTCTACAGCTTTAACAAAATAAAATTAAAAAAAAAATAATAATAATAATAATAATACTAATAAAATTAAAAAAATCATCCCGACCCATCCATTTTCAACATGACGACTCGCAAAAAACGGATGGGGTTGGCGTTTGACCCACAAAACAAACCAACAAATTCTATATGATGGACGACAAGGAACCAAGTGAGCGATTCGAGCGACGGGGAGAGAAGACTGGCAAGAATCTCGCGGAGCACTGAACACAGTTACGCAGAAGACCCAGACAGAATTTTTGGTGCGTCTGGGTTCACACCCCGCACCTCACCTAGGCAAATATACACGGACACCTCTGAAGAGGATACCCCCACTAATGCAAGAACCAACATCAAAAGGAAGGCTTCCTCACCACTTGAGGTGCAGATTGCTGCTAGAGGCACATCGGATAAACGAAAAGCCAAGGCGCGCCCAACGCGCTGAGACATGTGACGGAAAGAGACGCACTAACAGAATTGGCAGAGGCTAGGGACATGGTACTACGCCTCACGGACACAACCGCTGCAACCACAAATATCCCAAAAGAGGCTAAGGCCGGCGCGGCAGCCCTCAGGGCCCTCTACACAAGACTCCTCGGCAGAGCAGGGACACCCCTTAACATTCCCCACAGCACAGGGGAGGAGGCCTTGAGAGTTCAGCTAAACAAGCTGAGCGAGGAAAAGAAGGAAACGGAGAGGGAACTGGCGGAAATAAGGTCGAGCATGGAGACCATGAGAAGCCAGATAGAGAGACTCGAAACCGTCCCCACCAGAGTGATACCGGAATCCCAGGACGACAAGGTGGCTAGAATTAGGAGCCACTTCAAACCGGACGCGAGATACTCGGAATCGGAAGGGATACTCGGTGAAGAATGGCCAGAGGAGACCTTCTCTAAAACGAAAATTATCAAGGGAGGGGAGGTCAAACCGTGCTCAAACATGCACGTCCTGCGACTGGTGCGCAAGGACCTCAGAGCCCACACAAACGGGACCAAGATCGGGAGGATCCAGCACGACCTGGCCTAGAGCTCCAAGAAGGCGACATGGCCACAATCAGAAGGAGGTGGATTGCTACCAGGGAACAACATCATCTGCAACCTGGACTACCCACTTCCTGGTGTGTGAGGGAAACACGCCCGAGCAGATGGAAAAGTTCTTCTTCCATGCTGCAAGAAAGTTGAGGCGACTGCTGGGAGACTGCGAGGATCTCCAGCTAAGGGCGGAACTGGCAAACATCAAACCAACCGAGGGGAGAAAAATACTAGAACTCCTCTTCGCAGACGTAAGGGCCAGCATACTAGTTAGAGACAATGGCGAACCAACGGCCAAGCAGCCTGAGGGCACACCAGAGACGACCAGACCAAGAGCACCAAAGGGCAACAAGGAGGAGACAATCCTCGTCAGGCCGCCAGAAGGTCAGACCTACGCTGAACTTGTAAAGAGCGTACGAGACGTAGACTAGGGGCAAGATCACCCGCGTAGACAGGACTGATAACGGCCAACTCCGCATCTGAGTCAGGGGAGGAGGAAACAAGGCCGACACCCTCTGCAGCGCCATCGAACTGAAGGCGCCCGGGTCACAGGCCAGGGTGAGGAAGCCAGGGGTTACGGTGCACGTAAGAGGGCTGGACTGCCTCACCACCAAGGAGGAAGTGGAGGAAGCACTGGTAAAGAACTTCCCGGAACCAAGGGAAAGCTTCAGAGTGGGGGAGCCCAGACCAGCGAGGAACGGCTCCATGGTGGTCACGGTCATCACATCGGGTAAAGGAGCGGATCAGCTCACTTCGGGCAAAATCCGGATTGGGCTGGTATACTGTCGAGCCACCCGGAGGGAGGAGATGCCTTACGCGTGCAGCAGGTCCTGGCTTGCTGGACACAGGCCAGAAAACTGCAAAGGGCCCGACAGGAGGAAATTATGCCTCCGATGCGGCGAGGAAGGCCACCAATCTCGGGCCTGTAAAAAGGAGACCCCATACTGCGCGCTCTGCCAAGCCGAAGGGCATTCGGCAGGGGGAATGGGGTGCCCTATAAAGACCAGAGAGGCTGAGGAGTCTAGAACACGAGCGCCTGACGGAGGGAAGCAAAGCAACCCCCAATGACTGAAAACATCAGGGTGCTACAGGCCAACATGGGCAGGGGCAGAGCGGCACATCAGCTGTGCCTGTCCACGTCAATGGCAAGAGGCGCGTAAGTAGCACTAATAAGTGAGCCAAACAACGCCAGTGTGGACTCCTCGTGGGTGTCAGACGGGCCCATGGGGGATGTAGCACTCAAGATCCTGGGAGGGTTCCAAGGGCGCGTCACGTCCTACGGAACACCCGCGAGGGTAATTGCATGGATAAAATCAGACAGCGAGCTCAGGAATGGCTCAGCGAACTTGAGAACATAATCAGGAACTCGGGCGATCACGTAATCCTGGCAGGGGATCTAAATGCCAAGTCTGCGCACTGGGGGTCCCCAACCACGGACAGGGGCGAGGAAATCACCGAAATGGTGGCCGCACTAGATCTGGTGGCCTGCAACACGGGCAGAGAACCAACCTTCGTCAGAAGAAACTCGTCTTCCCATATCGACGTGACTCTTGCAACAACTAGGCTCCTGGGAAGAGTAAGAGGGTGGCAGGTGCTGGACGAGGAAACCATGAGCGACCACCGGTACATACAGTTCAACATCGAACCGTGTGCCGGGGCCACTCCCCCCCCCCCCCCCCCATTCCCACTCAATACAAGATACCATGTCACCCAAGCGCTGGGCAACCGACAAGCTTGACCCAGACAGGCTGAACGATACTTTAGCCGAGCTACTACGGACAATCGACACAGAGGAGACAACCGACCAGATGGCAGAAACAATAAACACCATCTTCCAGGAGGCCTGCGAAGCGGCGGTTCCAGTGAAACATGCCAGGGGCCAACGCAAGGCGGTCTACTGGTGGTGCACCGAAGTGGCGGCAGCTAGAAAAATAGCAAACAAGACCAGACGCAAGGCCCAGAGAGCAAGGGCCAGCGGAGCACCCACGGATCACCTGGAGGAGCATACAGGGAAGCTCGCAGGACCTACAGGCTTGAGATCGAGCGCAGTCAGAGACGTTCCTGGAAGAAACTCTGCCAGGAGGTAAAGGATGACCCGTGGGGGCTCGCATACAAGATCGTAACCAAGAAGCTGACAGTCAAATGGGCCCGGAGGCTACGGTACCCGGCGGGGTCAGGGCAGTTGTACAGCTGCTCTTCCCCCACCCACACCCCACACAACTGAATACGACGGGAGCCCGAGTGAATTACGACAACGAGGAACTGGTCTGGGAAGAGGACGGGGTGACCACGGCCCTCCAAAGCCTTCCGACGAATAAAGCCCCAGGGCCAGATGGGGTGCCCAATGAGGTACTAAGGGCTGCCGCACCAACACTGGCAGCAGCAATGCACAGGATAGCGAACAGATGCGCGACCACGGGCACCTTTTCCCGTCGCTGGAAGACTGCCAGACTAGTCCTCCTCCCCAAACCAGACTGAACCAAACGCATACCGCCCGCTGTGCCTACTGGACGGGGTTGCGAAAACCACGGAAAGACTCATCTCAAACAGGCTTCAAGACGCACTAGACTGCGCAGGAGAACTACACGACCACCAGTACGGATTCCGCAAAGGAAGATCCACCAGCGATGCCATACTGGCGGTACGTGAAGTGGTTGGCCAGGCGAACGCAGGAACATGGAGAACTAGGGAGCACTGTCTGATGGCCACCCTGGACGTGACCAACGCCTTTAACACGCTCCATGGGTGGTCATCACGACAGCGTTGCGTGCAAGGGGCATAGACGAGCAGCTGGTAAGGCTAGTGGACAACTACCTGAACAACCGGGAGGTGATCTTTGAGAGCCCGTTAGGTGTGTATCGCACGAGGTAAAGGGAGGGGTGCCCCAAGGATCCGTGCTGGGCCCCCTCCTATGGAACGTCGCTTTTGATGACGCGCTGAGGCTACCACTCCCAGAAGGAGTTACCTAGATAGCCTTCGCTGACGACCTGGCGGTCGTAGCGAGGGCAAGAAACCTACAGGACGCCAAAACCAAACTGGCAGACGCCACTGACACCTTGGCAGCATGGATGGGGAGCAGAGGCCTGAAGATTGCTGTCGGCAAGACTCAGGTAGCCCTAGTATCAACGAAGAGGGCAGGCACCATCAGAGCAGCCCATGACACAATTGACCTGTTAGGCTCCACACACAACATCGAGCGCAAACTCACATACCTAGGCACAATAGCGGAGGCCAATGTGAACTGTACGGCACAAGTGATTGCAGCATCCCAGAAGGCTGCGCGGACAGAGGCGGCCCTATCGAGGTTGCTCCCAAACGTGGACGGTCTGAGTGATAAGAAGCGGAGGTTGCTTGCAATGGTGTCGCGGGCCCAGCTCCTTTACGCAGCCCCGGCCTGGGTTGGCGCCATCAGAACCCAGTGAAACAAGGGCAGGCTATGAAGGGCTCTGTGAACCAGCACTCTACGTATCATTCGGGCGTACCGCACCATTTCAATGGATGCGGCCGAGGTGCTCGCGGGAACACCCCCTGGTGACCTCATGGTGGTGGAAAGGGCCCAGACCTTTGCGGCTACAAGGAGCGGAGTGTATCTGAAGGCGGCCAAGCAGGAGAGCAGCGAAACCACTCTAACCACCTGGCAATGCAGATGGGAAGGGACTGAGAAGGGAAGCTGGACCAAGAAATTCATCCCCGAAATTAAGCCTTGGGTAACAAGAAGACATGGGGAGTTGGACCATTGGTCTACGCAGCTCTTGTCGGGACACGGCACCTTCCAGTCCTACCTCTTCCGGATAGGCAAGGCCGCAGTGGCTAGATGTCGGTACTGTGTGGACGTTGACGATCCATTCCACACATTTTACCACTGTCCGAGATGGCATGAGGAAAGAACCGTACTATGGACTGAACTTGGAGGTGAAGCCACCCCAAGAGAAATAGGCCAATGTACGATCGATCACGAAAGAATGTGGAAAGCCGTCACCAGGTTTGCCGGCAATGTTATGATACAGAAGTACAGTGACGACCTAAACAGATGACTGACGCGACCAGGACAACTGACAAGACATACACGAGACCAAGACAAACGAGCAGACCAAAACCATCACGCACCGAGCAGCAGAAAGGGTGCGAGAGAATCAGAAACAGCGCGTCAGTGCGAATCAGAAACAGCGCGTCAGTGCGAGTGCCTACGCGGCAATGCCATGAGAGACAACGATAAACAGAGCGAGAGACGTAGCACGAGCAGCCACTAAAACACTATAGCACTCTCGGTTTCTTAAATTTACGTATTTGCGTTAAATTTAGTTAAAAATTTTGGGAGCGACACTTAGAACGTCTTGTTCGCTGGGTTGCCAGCCCATCCATAGACAAGAGCCCATCCTCCCAAATGAGCATGTAGTTATTTCAATGTTTGACATACTAAACTTACTTAAAAATATAAGAAATACAAATATAATATCATATTTGAGAATTACAAGAGATCCAAATTATCTCACATAAAAGATTGCTATTTTAATGAAATTTCTCAAAGATTCAAGACGTTGTATAAAATTAAACGACACTTTTTTAATTTGACTGGTTGACAGGATGAAAGTGTCTTATGCAGCTAAGACACTAAGTAATACTGTGGCTTGTACAATGCAGTCACAAGTAAGCAATAATACTCTTCCTGCAAATACTATTCAGACTGCAGAATTTTGTCACGAAACTGATTCACTATTTGACAGCCTTAATGGTAACAGTATTTGATTCAATTCAATAAAACCATTAAGATGTGCTCTATCTAATCATTCTAAACACTTGACATTTTGGCATAATATCATTCCAAAAATACAAAGTTGACAATTTGAAAATATTTATACCACGGAAATTAAAAATAGCTTGCCTTTTAAAAAGGGTTGGATTCATTCCATAAAGGCAAGTCAGCAAATTCGGACTATTTGTAAGAAGGCGGGATTTAAAAAAAGTATCTCCGTGCATTTAATCAAGATCCTATTGAAAATTTATTTGGAAAAATACGACAATCAGGGGTGGATAATACCAATCCAAATTGTACTCAATTCATTTCTTCTTTAAAGAGTACAATTTTGAATGGTATAGTGGCTCCTCACTCAAGGGGAACTAATTTCAAGTCGATTCCGGTAAAATTTTAGAAAATTTACAAAAATTTGTAGTTCCTGAAAACAGAATTTAAGTTATTACTATTCATGAGATGGAGCATTTCCAAATTCCTAAGATTTCTTCGAATGATTATTTTGATGCAAATATAGACACACAAGCAGTTGCTTATGTTTGCGTTTGCCTTGTGAGGAACCTCGATATGTCAAGTTGCTAGCAATCTTTATTATCTGATAATTGGGACACCATATATTTACAATGTTCAAAGATCTTGATGATTTAAGCGCCTAAATTATGTTTCGAGGGATTTTATTACATTTTTAACTAACATTAATGATTGCATAGAACTAATTTTAAAGGACTATGGATGCATTAAAAATTACTACGGATTTAATGAAAATTGGCTTTTCTTGGTCAGCATTACGATTATATGTATATCAAATTTTTAGATATAGCAGCACCCTTTATTATCAAAAATTATTTCAATAACTTAAATAAACATTTGCAACAATCAAAATTAAAACGTCGCCGCGAATAATATACATTTCTATTATAATTCCTTTGTATTTTCGATTTTTTTATTTAAGAATTCATTTAGAATTTAATATATATTTCTATTTATTTATAATTAATATTATAATCATTCTTTGATTTTATCCGTGATTTAGAATTAAATATTATTTTGAAAGTCTCTTTATTTTAAATATTAATGCAAACAGATATATATATATATATATATATATATATATATATATATATATATATATATATATATATATATATATATATATAAAAGCGGCCTATTGACCTATAGAATAACCGATGGGGGCGCCACCGCGCCGGCCCGAAATGCTGTAAAAGTGACATACACTTTTGGCGATAAGTTTTCGTTATTGAATCATTTAAATTTCCGTTGATTATTTGTTGTAAGAATATTGTTTTCTTATAGTATGACCTTAATATGTAAGAATCCACTACCATAAAATCTGATGGTTTATTTATTTCGTTGGTAATTGCCGCCGACACATTTTACATGGAATTTTATTCAATGGTCGTTTTACACTTTCTCGCAATAATGAATTTGTACATATGGTGCCCAACGTGTTCGTCTCACATTTGGCTATACTAAGAATCTACAATTCTTGTCCGATATTGCCTTTACTAATAGGAAAACATCAATTTCCATACAGCACTTTTTGCCAAATTATTGTCAATCTATCTTATTTTAGGATATTTTATGTGTGGTTGCATACACAATTAGAAGCTATACCAACATTCAGAATATATACATTTTTGCCGTATTTAATTGTTTTATGTTCCTAATGTTTACTATAATTGTGGGCATTGAAATTAGATTTGTGGATTGCAGTGAAGATGACGATCCTGAGTTTGATGACTGACTTTTACATTTATTCATCTCTTTTTATTTTGATTCATACTTGGAATTGAAATATATATCGTTGTACTGAACTGATACTAATACTCTTAGAGCGATAGTAGGAACAGTGGCAACATCGCATGCGATAGGTTGATTGGCAGTACCGTATTTTTAGGTAGACGTCACCGAATAAACATCAAAATGTGTTATGAATATTTGGTATTTGCAGCTTGTAACGAGTATTGAGATTCAGAAACCAACTAGAATCTGATAGCGGAAAGTGAGACAAACACGACGAGACCATACACGTGAAGAATCATTAATCGAGTGAACTGTAATCTAATCTGAAACACCATACAAAATCAATGTAAATTTGAATTTTACACCATTTCAGGACCTCAATTTTTAGACACCAGGTGTCGCTTTAGAGTCGGATAGAGGTCAATAAAACGGCAATCCACTGCGATCTTTTGTTTCATACAATGCGGCAACGCTGTGTCTGGCGCTAATAATATTTATAATATTAATTTGCTTGTGAGCTTCCCGATGATTCGCTCAATGACAGTGACATTTATAGGTTAGAAATTATTTAAATAAATTTATAATAGTTTAGCAGCACGTAAATTTAAGATGATTCTGGCGACGTACGTGATAACTAAAGTAAGATAATACGGAAACAGATTACTAAATTGATTCTTGAAAAAGATTCCTAGGAAACAACAATGAGAAAGTTAAAGGAGAGTATCTATGATAGTGACTAAAATATATAACATATTTTGGCTTAATTTTACATATGAAAATATATAATTGGAATCTTATTTTAACGAAGTTGTGCTTTTTAGAAAAACTCTACCAACTCAAGCAACAGTCTTAAGAAATATTTTATTTACTTAATGCTTACTTTGAAAAAAACATTGAATTTCTTGTACTTCATATATGCACTGAGAGAGCCAAGGATATGGTTGGTGTTATAAAGGGTGTAATAGCACGTATTTAAGTTGGTTCGACAATCCTTTTAATGAGTAGTGATGGAAGGATACCTTGTCAATTAAGAAAAGGGAGCAACGGTATATGTACAGACTCCACATTAAAATCTACATTTGGACAGAATGGCATTGGGCAATTTTGAACAAAATAGTTGGGCAGCGGAGTTTTTAAATATTTTATGTGTCATAATTGATGTAGAATATTTTTTACGCTTTCTATATATTTAATATTTCGAATAAACCAGCCCGTATAAAAAAATGGTTTAGTAAATTTTCTGGACATTTTGTTCATGATCTAGATTTCAGGTCCTATATAATCTAGATTCTAGATTATATAGGACCTGAAACGTAACGAAGTGTCAAAATGTTTAAGGTACATCAGTATTAGCTATAGTGGTAGCTTAATCGAGAGGTAGTAGACTACATCCAGCTACGAGAATAAACTTAATTTTAATAATAAACTACCAATATTTAACCAAATATCGAAAATATATTTCATTTCATCTCTATAGTTTACAATTTTTATATATTTTTTCATAACATCTCATACTAATGAAACGTATCATTGCTTATTAAATCATTTCATTAGTTCAGATAAATTATAAAAAGTCATTTTTTCTCATTCTTAGTTCTGATGATTTTAAAATCATTCAGGAGATATATCTCCACAATTTTGAAATTCATCTATATTAAATCTTCTCAATAAGCTTCTAAATTTTTTATTTACTCACATTATTTATCTTCTGCTTACTTATTTCAATTTAGATTTCTCATTTTAATGATATTTTGTCTTAATGTTGGAATTGCCTTTATAGTAATACGCTTCCCTATGAATGTACCAAAATAAACTGTAAGGGTATATAGCCTTACAGTTAATTTAATTATGTCATATTTGTAAGCTAACTAAAAAGCTTTAAATAAATTTTTGGCTAGATATATCTTGATTAATATCGAAGGCAAATGAGATAGAGGTATAGCAAAACCAATTTAACTGTGTGATGGCCTTCATAATAACAATGTTTTTTTTATAATTGAATTATTATACATGCATAATTAGTAGAATATTCTAGTTGGTTCATACAATATATGTAGATATCATAGAATATTGGTGGTATCTATAGACCTCCGGAAGGGTGGTGATTTGTAAGTAAGAACTCATAAACTACTGTACCATGTACACAAAACAATAGCTTTGAATCCATCCATTGTATATTTGTTGAAAATGTTAGGCAAAATTGACCCCAAATGTCGGTCGCCTAAAATGTGTTGTATATAAAATTACATAAAACCTTGATGGCCTTATATTATTTATATGATCCGTTCACAGAAGTGGTTCTAATTCAATTAAATATGTATTCCGTCTGTTATGGTCTGACAGTTCAATAACAATAATAACCTCAAATTCTGACGGCGGGCAAAGTTTATTTCACATAGTTATAGAAGACCACGCTCGTTCACATAACAAAAGTGAAAGAGATAGGGACAACATCGCATTTAGAGGAATATATGTGTTTTATATTCTAGTAAACGCATAATTTAACGATACAAAAGTCAAGAACTGGAATACACCAATAATTCAGGCAAAATGTTTGCGCTTGGCGAGAATTATATTTAATTTTTATTTAGCGCCCTCTCTTTGGACACTCACAGTGCGGGCGGCTATTTTTATAAAGATTACCGACTACAGCTCACTGTAAATATTTATTAACCATTGCATTCGCATGTTGTGTATGGACATTGCCAACTGCATCTATGACAGCTTCGCTCTCATGAGAGCGAAGCTGTCATTGATGCAGTTGGCAATGGTATGGATCACAGAGCATTATAAGCATTATAAGCAAAGAAAATATAATCCTAGAAATGAACCCTGCATGAACGACGCGGGCAACAAAAGCCCTCTGGTGGTGAGGTAGCACACCTGAAGTTGGCAGCGAACAATATCTTTCATATCTATCTTCACGTTAATGTTTAGGCGCCATATTCAAAATATAATAATTCCCAAATTTTATTTTAATCATTTATTTTAATAATAACAATATACATATTTATATGATATATAAATAACAATTTCAAATGTAGGTCTGCATCTTGAAGTCACATCCTCGATAGTAGTTGTAGGAATGAAAATATGAAACAAAACAAGAACAATATTAATGTTTATTACATTTACATACATTTAGCCATGTTCTCTGTGAAGTTTAGGAAACATTTTCATTGAAGACTTTTGATCCAATAGAAACACTTTCTCAATATACTCAAATTTGCAGACTTTATTATTTATTGACTTTATTTCACAAACTTCATTATGTACACATTTTAATAAAGAAGAGTCAGTCAAATCAGATACAGAAGAACATTCTACCAATTTAGAGGGACCAGCAATAGCTTCCACTTTGTCAATATTATTGCTTAATAAATTACTAGAAGAAGGATGGGGAAATAGTTCACTCAATACCTGTCTATTATTTGATACTGTAGTGGTTAAAGGAACAGCATTCCAATTTAAACTTTTTCCCGTCTCATTCTTAAAATGCCTTAGGTCAAAATGATCCTCACATACACGATAATTCTGCACATTCATACCATCAAGGATATTGCAAGTCACCCGCCATTCGTTACAATATTGTACATTTTTAGGAAACAAATAAAAGTGTTTATTTTTTCCATTTAGAACATATTTACTGTCACAGCCAGGATATTTGCATTTGTACGTTACTCCTACGTTTTCCATTTCCGTTGAATATATATATATAAATGTTAATCACAAATTTAATCACAGATACAAATAAATATAAATAAATAAAATATACTTACGTTAACAACTCCAAATAACAGCAGTCAGATACGATTCCTAGAACACACTGACAGACAATAAAGTCGCCATATTTGTTTACATTTAGGTAATGTAGATTGATTATATTTTCTTTTTGTAGTAGTAAAGTAACATACAACGCCCTCTGGTGTCGCGGTAGCAATTTAAATCTTTATTGCCAAGTCCGTAATGCTACTGTCACCCATATGATTATAAGAGAGTGTTCAAGTCCATGTTAAAAGTTGGCAACACTTTGCAGCACCGTTCGCAACGCCCCGGCGGCGTCACAGGAAGTAATTCCGAATATGAGGTTGCCTATGGTTATATTTGTGATAATATTGCAATTGAATTAAAATTATCTGTAAATAATGAATTAGGGAGGAAAACACAAATAAACAAATTTAAGGTTGGAAAATATTTATTAATAATATACTCTATATCAGGAAACCTAATAAAAGAGATTTTCAAAATAATATGTCATCACAGAAATAAAAACTAATTAATATAAATAATAATAAATTATACATAATTCGAAATCACAGAATGATAATAATATTAATTATAAATAAATAACTGATTTAACAGCTGTTGCCTTACTGGATTTCACATTAAGGACCTTAGAAATTTGCAAACTATAATTATTATCTGACTCGATACTAGAAAGTTTTATTCTCTTACATGGTACGGCAGGGCTATCTGAAACTGATTCAATAAATGTTGTAGAAGACTGAGCTATATTATTATTTCCCTCAAAATGTTCATGTAATACTAAATTTTGAGTAGCAGCATTGTCCAAATATCCTGTATTAAATAAAGTAGGAGTGGCTAGAAAGCGTAGACGTGTTTTCAAAGTATTAGTGAATGAATTATCATCATAAAGCATACACAAATAAAAAGTTACCATCTGCTTGAGCATTACTATTTAAAGCTGAGTTGATAGAATGTAGCCATCTCTTTCTCCTTTCAACATGTCCATTTCTAAAAAACGTTGGCGGATTACATTTAACTCCAGCAATGTAATTAAATGTATTCCTACAATTGGGCACTACACACATATATATTCTACCTGCATCCATTACGTCTATTGTTGTTTAAACAAGATATAACAAATAAATATAACCTAACATTATATTAGCTGTAAGGTGGGTCATCTAGATTATGTTTAGTTCCCTGTTACGTCGCAGATGGCGGTGCGGCCAAATCTCCAATGCTTTGAACCACCCTGGTATGGATACGCACCATTCGTCTTAACGAAGCCTCTATCATTATGGATTTCTATACTAATACGTCCTACAATACGTTACATGGATCAGTCTCAATATTAGGCTTTGAAATACACTGTACATTTTTAAAAACAATAATTTGTCGCGGATGTCTACAGAGGGTATTTATTATTATTTTTTTACCGAGGGACTATGGACATTCTCTCCTAGACTACGGAATACGTGCATCATTATTCTTTTGCATACGTATTTTTGCAACTCAATTTATGTTCTAGTTCAAGAGAACGGTGAGTATTTCTTATACGCATTTCGCCTATGCTATTACATGTGCATCACAAGTTGCCTAAATTCAAAAACGACAACCTTAAATGTGTTTATATGTGTTTTCCTCCCTAATTCATTATTTACAGTTCAAATGCAATATTATCACAAATATAACCTTATATTCGTCATTAGTTCCTGAGACGCTACCCGGGCGTTGCGAGCGGTGCTGCAAGGTGTTGCTAGCTTTCAACATGGGATTGAACACTCTCTTATAATGCTCTGTGGTATCGACCCAGCACTCATTGAATGTCACCGTACACTTCAACCGAAGCCGTACTTGCTGCATCACACGAGAAGACAACAGTCATCGATCACCGGACTTCACCTCAGCGACACTTAGCAGCAACACCCATATACTCACTCCTTGTTCAGTTAGTACACTAAACATTACCTGTGTTAAGTTAACTGTTGGTATTTATGCAAACCCTAGAAATCATAGGTAACGCAGTAAGCAAGGTAAGGGACGAGTAGCAGCACCGCACACAACAATGGCATAGACATCAATGCATTAATATACATTGGCAGCAAAGTGAATGTAACATCTAAACGAACATACGAAATGCTTTATATTTCATATTTGACATTAAATGGTTTTTGAAATTCTAGTAAAACCGATAGGTTATTTTAAACAAATAGTTACTATTGATGGAGATATATTTAAGTTATCTCAAATGTACGTGGTTCCAAACAATATAATGGCAATGAAAGTTATTATTGACAGTGGCTTACTAGATGAAGCTAAAGTGCTCATTTATGTTAATGGTGTGTAGATGACAAAACTCTGAAACATGTTTTATGAATATGATATTCTCAAAAGAAAGTGAACTAGACAGCGGATATAAGTTAAGCCAGCGATTAAAACAGAAGTACAAGTTCTGATTCTTAGCTATGCTTCAAGGAAGACAAAGGACTTAAACCTGGAAATGAAGATCATTCTGAAGGACGAAGAACCAATAAGTAGTCACCCAAATTGTTTGCCTTTGACAGAGCGTAAGATAGTACATGATCAAGAACAATGGATCGCAGATGGAATTATCGAACCTTCAAATTCGGAGCATTCCGCTCAAGTCGTACTTGCCCGAAGAAGGGCTGCCCAGAATTTGTATCCATTGTAGAAGCTTAAACAAGTTAATAGTCAAAGATAGATATCATTTACCACTAATTGAAGACCAGCTCGATGAATTACAAGGTATCAAAATTTTCAGTACAATAGATCTGCGGAATGGTTTCTTTCATGTGACAGTCAATGAAGCAAGTCGAAAATATACCGCATTTGTGACGCATAAGGGCCATTATCAATTCATAAAAATGCCATTTGGTTTGTGTAATGCAACGTCCGGGCTTCAAATATTTATTAACTATATTTTGAGATAATTAATTAGTGATGGAACAGTACTCCCATATATTAAAGATTTAATAATACCAGCGGAAGATGAACCTGATGCTGTTAACAAATTGAGGAGAGTATTTAATTAGCTGAAGAACATGGTTTCGAAATAAATTTAAGAAAGTATCAATTTTTAAAGAAGAGTATTGATTTTTTAGGACATGTAATACAAGCAGTAAGAATACTACTCTCGTCAGAAAATACCAACGCAGAACCAACGTCGGTGAACGTTCAAAGGTACTTAGCACTGACAGGCTATTTCCGCAAGTTTATTCCATACTATCTGAAGATTGCAAGACCTCTTAGTGATTTGACGAAGAAAGATGCGAAATTCAAGTTTGGAGAAGAAGAACGTAAGGCTTTTGAACAACTAAAATCTTTGTTAGCAGATAAACCAGCTACATACAGAAACAAGTCAAGAAGGATATGAAGCGATTGTACTTATAAGAGATGCCGAAAATATCCAATTACATCCAGTGTACTACATGAGCAAGAAAACAACAGCTGAAAAATACTTCCTATGAATTAGAAGTTCTAGATATAATCGGAGCACTGAAGAAATTTAGAGTATTATATCTATTAGGCCTTAGATTGAAGATTATGACAGATTGTTCTGCATTCACCAAGACTATGAATAAAAATGCTTTATCGACTAGAGTAGCAAGGTGGGCAAAGATAATTGAAGAGTTCTATACTAATGAACACAGATCTGGTACGAGCATGCGACAATCCTGTATTATCATTAGATGTAGAAGACAACAGCTTATCAAAAATCCGGAAGTCACAAGTTGAGGATAGCGAAATTAGAGTGATTAAGGAAATTTTAAAGAAAATCCCATATGAAGATTATCTACTAAAGAACGATATTCTATCAAGTAGTATACCATGTATATCTGTGAACAGATAGTGGGGTAAATAAGGGCTTCTTACATCCATTAACTAAAGAAGAGACTCCACTACATACCATGTTGATCACCTAGGACCATTAGAATCAACCAATAAGAACTACAAATAGATATTTGCAGTTACTGATGCTTTTACGAAATATATTTGGCTCTACCCAGTGAATATAATATAATTTCTGATCGAGGAACTGCATTCACAGCAAAAGACTATCAAGACTATTGTTTGAATGAAGGCATTAAACATTTCATAATTACAGCAGGATTACTACGAGCGAATGGACAAATAGAGAGAATGAATTCAACAATCATACCTGTGTTATCAAAGTTATCAATAGAAGATACGATTAATTGATATGAGTACGTAGGGAGAGTACAGCATAATATTAATTATTAATTATTATTAATTAATAAATTTTAATTATCACCGAAATATTAAAATTTTTATGAGAGTATCAGAGATTTAATTGAGTCAGAAATGCGAATGCAATATGATGAATCTCGAGATGAATTAAGAAGAACTGCGTAGATCCAAATTCAGAAAATACAAGAGGAAAACCGGAAGTAATATAACTTGAGAAGACGACCACCAAAGAAGTAAAATTTAGGAAACTTGCTTACAATAAAGAGAACTCAGTTTAGGGGAGGCTTAAAGTTAAAAGTTTTTATGTCGATATAAAGTGATCAAGATCAAACGACACCTACGACGTTAAGAGGGAAGGGTTCCATGAATGTTCATGTTCTACAACGACCTGTGTTTATGAAGCCATGGATCCATTCTGATAGAGATAAGTCATCCGAGACGAACGATGTTCAGGTCGGCCGAGATGTGGGAACGAGATAGTGGTGGAGCGAGCGAGCCAAGAGAACGTGATCCAGCCAACACCAGCTAGTCTTCCATACATATTCAACAAGAGCGGGCGTGATTAGACTAGTTTAGATTGTTTGAATATTGTATATTGTTAAATATAGGACATTAACCATCCACACAGTTTTAATTTCCCACATTCATAAAAGTTGGTGCTTCTTCCAAAACCAATTAAAAACACAAAACATATGTTATATAACTATAATTTACAGATATATTAAATTAAATGTATAATTACCATACTTTTCTAAGTGAAATTAATCAAGTATTCCTGCAACTGATTTTGACGTTGATTAGTTATAAACTTCGCTAAATATAGTACGAAGATTAACATTGCAAGATCATCTTATGATAATCATATGACCTGCAGAAGGGCGGCTGAAATATTCAACGAAATACATCCCGAAAAAGTTACGAAAATGTGGAGGAAATTTAGGTCTTGGAAAATCAAACGTGCATAAGATACTAGCTATGAATAATTATAAAGCATATAAACCAAGATATATTGAAACATTGCAAGAGCGAGATTATGACAGCCGTTCTGAATTTTGTTTCATGGTACAAGGTGAAACGGAAACCAACAGAAACTTTCCCATATGTTTCATACTTACATGGACACGTTATATATATATATATATATATATATATATATATATATATATATATATATACTCTTTTCTATCACAATATGGATCAGGGTTTTCATTGTTCGCTATTCTTTTATAAATATTTCTCATTCGCTTCTATTTATTGCCAGTTTTGCTTTCCGAATACATCACTGATGTAAAGGAAGGTATTGTTTTACCAAAAACGTATTCACGTTTTCAAACTAAGATTGTGGAAATATGCGATAACTTTTCGGGAAAGAAATTACACCAGAAGGAAGGTATTGTTGCCGTGTACCATTTAGCAAACCCAAATTTCAGGTTTCGTTACTTTTTATGTCTAAAATAGACGAAATAAACCCATTAAAAGTTAAAAAGTTAAAAAGTTAAAAACTTAAAAAGTTAAAAAGTTAAAAAGTTAAAAAGTTAAAAAGTTAAAAAGTTAAAAAGTTAAAAAGTTAAAAAGTTAAAAAGTTAAAAAGTTAAAAAGTTAAAAAGTTAAAAAGTTAAAAAGTTAAAAAGTTAAAAAGTTAAAAAGTTAAAAAGTTAAAAAGTTAAAAAGTTAAAAAGTTAAAAAGTTAAAACTGTCAAAACAGTCAAAATGTCAAAAAATTTAAAAAGCCGAAAAGTTATACAAAATTAAATAAATCATGTAATTCGGAAAGTCGTGTGGTGCCCACACCAGATATTTTTAGCTACATTCCATTTTTTTCCTTTATTTTCTAATAACTCCGATATAGCTTCATCCAGTTTATTTCCTGGTTTTAATTACTTTCCGAATACACCACTGATATAAATAAAGGAAGATATTTTTTTTACCGAAAACGCCTTCACGTTTTATAACCAAGATTGTGGAAATATGCGATAACTTTTCGGGGAAAAAAGGAAGGTATAGTGGCCGTAACCAATTTTGCAAAAAAAAATTAATTTTCGTTACGTTTTTTGCCCAAAATAGACTAAATAAACCCGATTTTTTCGATGTCTGTGTGTGGTATGTCTGTATGTATGTCTGTCTGTGAACAAAATTCCTGAAAATGGCACTAGAGATTACGACCAAATTTGGCAAATATCTGCGGGACGATTCAGTGAAAATTTGAGCAAAATCGGTTCACTAAAATAATAAATATAAATAAAATTTCTCAATAATAGCGATTGGGATTATTTCTACATGAAAAATGAAAAATGAAAAATGGAGTTGAAGAGTTGAGAAATGTTTCTCAAATTTTTATCAAAAAAAATTCAAAAATGTGAAAAAAGTAGAAACTGTTTAAAATGTCGAATATGTTAAAAAAAGTGAAAAAAAAAACAATGTAATCGGAAAGTCGTGTGGTATGCCCGCACCAGCCATCTATTGATTGACAACAAACCAAACGCAGATCATCATCTTGAAGACGAGTTTGTCCTCAGGACTATGTTTCGAAAGTTCATATCTGAACCGATGAAAAGTAAAGCACATTTAATTTGTAAACAACGTGTGCAAATAGATTATAATTTTTATTTATAATTTTATATCATTTAACATAATTATATTCTTAAAATCCTATATTATTTTAATATAGCAATAAAATACTAACAAAATAGATATCTACTTCGAGTAACAAATTGCCAATAATTTGCAATTGCGATATATTTATATAATAGACGGTCAAATTTGCAGCTTCTAGAATGAATAGGTCATCTCATGCGATATTTCAGCTTGTTTGGCATGTACACCATTGAGGTGATATATCTGCATCCTTACAAGTTCTATTTACTTTTATATTGCTAAATAAACTATAACCTCTTTGAAACCCCTGTTTCAAATCTCTTGAAACTATATAATCATTCGTTAGGTTATTAAAAATTAGTAGATCATTAAGTGTTTCATGTAAATCGAAAGGTGTCGTCAGTCGTCTTGTATTAGTTCTTAAATTAGCGGTTAGCTCTGATTTTCCAAAAGTGCTTTCTTGCGGAAGTCTAATATATAAAAATGGAAGACGTTCTTCCATTCTTCCTTGATGCGTCGTTCGAATGGCCCCGTAACGAATTCCATGATCACTCATGAAAATTAAAGCTGTATTATTCAGAGTTCCGGTCTTGTCGAGATGTGTTAAAAAGTTATAATAATCAGTATCCCCTAATTTCGGCTTATTTAGATAATCATGTGTTAAACTCGATCCCCAGAAGAAAGCAAAAAATGATTTTTTGTTAATATGCATGGCTTTTGTAAATTTCGCTATGTAATCTAAAAACACTTTATAAACGTAACGAGCACCTATACACTGGTGTACATTTCCCCGGGCCATGTTTCCTATTTCTAACGTTGCTGTCAAATCGAAATGATCCCAAAAATAATCAGTCGGTTTAATTTTGAAACCTTTTCGTTCTAAGTTGAATAAACCTAACTGAGCTGCATCTTCTCCAAAGGCTGTTGTATATCCTGCAGCTTTATATTTGTTCCAAACAAAAGGACATTTATCGAAATAGGAACCCCGATGAGGCCAACACGTGGTTATTAATTCATCGTCTGTTAAACCGGTCAAGACTGGGATGATGTTTGGATAAGTATTGTCCGCTACTTTATTATAGCCCATCATCTCTACGGCTTGTAACTTATTTAGGTATTGTATCGTTTTGGGCATTTGCCTATGTAAATTTAGTCTGGAAACAGCATCAATTCCTATAATTAAAATATTTAATCCATTTTTATCAGAAATTTCCTGATTGGATGTTACATGTTTTAATTGCACAAAATTGAAGAAGTCTTTATATATTTCCGTATGTTCATAACTACATTCAACTCTAACAAATTCTTCTAATATATCGACACTGCCGATAAAACTAAAGCACTTTTCATGGTATACTATAAGTCTATCATGTTGGCCATATATCGGTTCCCTCCTATAAAACGGTTGGTAGCAGCAATTTAGTAATTCTGTATCATATATTTCAAAGGCGATTAATGAAGACTCTATTAGAAATATTGATGTATCGTTAGATCCTACCAATGCAGGCATATTACCATTACACACAACTTCAGGTTCCTGGAATATATAATTCTTTATTGATGCGTCCATGACGTTCATTTCGGGTATGGTACATCCAGGCGTCCGCACTAAATAGCCCTTCATGTGAATGTCTTCTGTAAATACAATTGGTTTCGGAAGCGGTTGGTTTGTAAGGTTGGTTAGGTTTGTTGTATTTATCGAATAGGTCTGTATTTCAACCACGTTGAAAATTAAAACCAACCCATACACGAACAACACGATCCGTAAAAACGATGGTGGACACCATTTGTGATTAGTTATTGGCTGCAAGCCGAGTGACCTGAAGGAAGACATGACTGAATTAGAATTTTATTTGTACAGCACAATAATTTATTAAAATATTTTATTTATATGTTTGGCACGATCATAATGTTTAAACATAAGATTTCGTATTTTATTTACGTGTTGTAATTGGTTAGAAAATGGAAAAAATAAATAATTGCATAATGAGTATTATGCTGTGTACACAAATGTATTATTAATTACATCGTTTGGCACGATTATATTTTTTCAATATCAATAAGATTTCGTATTTTTATCAGACACGTGCAATTATTTACTTTTTTCCATTTTCTAACCAATTACAGAAAATAGAAAAAATAAATAATTGCATAATGAGTATTATGTTGTGTACACAAATGTATTATTAATTATACCGTATAATTTAAAACAATGGTACTGATTATGATTATAAATGATGTAATGGCTTTAGTTATTTAGTGGTTTATATATTATTTAAATTAAATGACGGAATTATTTTTACTATAATACGTAAATATATTTTATATTTTTACTTTTCGAATACATTGTAACAGTCTGTGTTTACAGAAATAATAGTGGGGTATGTTGTATTTAGGGGATATATTCACTATTGGGTGTAATATCGCTCGACCTCAGCGTTTATGTATGCATAGGCCAACCGATGAAAGAACCATTTGTATTTACTTAATTTTAAAGGAAATTTTATATAATCATGCCGCAATCAGTTATAACAAAGCGCTTTTTGTATTACCGTATGAACGACGGGCATTTTTGACATTTTTGACATTTTTGACATTTTTGACATTTGCATTTTAATGGCTATACGTGGGAATTTGGTTGTGATTTAGGTTGGCACATGATTTTCCCTGACGTGGATTGCCCCTACAAATCAGATGCTCACGAAGGGCAGAGGTCGCCAATCTCTGAAGTGGATCTGATCTAGATTTTACAGAAGTAGCAACCCGAAATATACAAATATACTATCGGAATTTTAAAATAAATTCTATTATTGAATCTCAGTATATTAATCTGCTTTTGAGTAGGAATTCTATAATTTGACAATATAGTATGACTATTTATATTGTGGAAAGAAATTTAAAAGGCTACATGGAAGGGGACTTTTAAATAATAATAATAATAAATAATAGCAGATTCACAATAAATGTTAATATTAAATAATCCGCTAAGCCGCTTCATGGTCAATCTGTACACGAGTGTATCGGAAGAGGCTTATGCGGATCATGTAGTGTTTGTGACTAAGAGAGTGGAAGAGATATAAAAGATGTTTGAATGGGAAGGTAACTTGATAGGAGGGGTTAGTTGTGAATGTAGAGAAGATCAAATAGATGATTTTGAGAAGTGGGGGTAGGGTAGTTAAAGTGGAAGAGCTGAAATGGTGAAATGGAAGGGAAGATGATTGCGAAAGTGAATGGCTTTAAATATTTAGGCTCTTGGTTTGACTGCGGAGGTGGGTTTACGATCCATGTGTAGTATGTGTGGCAATCAAAAGCAAATATAGCTTGCGATATAGCGAAGAAAAAATGGTGAAACCAATATTGTTGTATGGAGTGTGGAGTTTACGAGAGTGCTAGAACTCGAAAGACCGAACCTAGGGCAGTACTGTTACTTCAGACGAATCGGATGAGCATGTTGTGGTAGTAGTGTGTAAGGGTAGAAGTTATTGTTGGGCGAGGAATGACTGGAAGGAGGTGTGGAAGAAGTGTAGAAATAGTAATAGAGTGGATGGAGAAAGAATAGAGAACGATGTAGGACAGAATGGGTTATGTCTGAGGTGGAGGTAGAGGAAAAGCTGAAAGGAAACTGTGGTATGAGATAATAAGGGATATTGAGTGGTAAGAAATGCAGGTGAGAATAGCTGAGAGCTCTGACAACCCTGGTTATGTAGCGTGCGGGAGAAATCCCCTTTTTACTAGGGGGGTGGGGAGCTGGGAGGAAAAGTGTGCATGGCAAGAGCGAGATAAGTCAGAAGAAAGGTAGGAAAGGGTGGATGAGGCTACGATACATCACGTGTGCGCTGTGTGGTAAGGGTAGCAACACGTGGTGGCACCATGGCAACGAATGCGAGGGAGTGTAACCACAGTAACATTATATTTTTTTAATTCAATTGTAGGGGCATTGCATTTATGAAAAATAATAATTCATTTATTAGTTATCGCAAAAACTATTGAAACAAGCCATCATTTGTATACTGATTGTAATTTAATAAATCTTTTCTATCTGTATAAATAAGATAAATTGTAGTTTCGCGTGCATATCATTATGTATATCGATTAATTGACCACCCAACGTAAAGCTAACATTAATTAAAAAAATATCTGGTGTGGGCACCACACGACTTTCCGAATTACATGACCTATTTCACTTTGTCGACATTTTCAACTATTGGGCTTTTTTTAATTTTTTGATATCTTGACTTTTATGATTTTTTTTTACTTTTTTGACATTTTTTTACTGTTATTAAAACTTTTTTTTGACGTTTTTGACATTTTCTGACATATTTAATATTGTTGACATTTTTTTTTTACTTTTTTATACTTTTTTGACTTTTTTGTTAGTTTTGTTTTTGGCTTTTTTGACTTTTTTAATATTTTTGGCTTCTTTTGAAATTTTATATTTTTTGACTTTTTTTGATTTATTTTTTACTTTTTTTGAAATTTTGGACACGTGAGATATTGAAATTTTCACGTTTTGACATTTTGACTTTTTATCTTTTTGGCATTCTGACATTTTAACATATTGACATTCTGATATTTTAACATTTTGGCATTATTACATTTTTACATTTTGACATTTTGACATTTTGACATTTTGACATTTTGACATATTTACATTTAGGCATTTTCATATTTCACATTTTCAAATGTTCACAGTTTCACATGAAAATGTAATGTCATTATTAATGTATATTTTCAATACCTACCTTACTACATTTAAGATGCGACAATTTTCGATAATTCCGCGCTCGATTTACGCCACGCCTGCTGACGTCACGCTGACGTCAAGTATTCATTATTTGTGATATGCGCTATTGCGCAATTATTGAGAAATTTTCTGTTTTAGTGAACCGATCTTGCTCAAATTTTCACAGGTCTCCGGAGCGCGGGCTCTCACCAGTTTTCCAAATTTGGTCGCGATCTGTTGTGCCGTTTTCTCACCGTGAGCGTTCAATGGTCCGGCACAGCGCCTCATTATGCTTCGCGCATCGTGTTGATTGTGATTCCTTCGCTATTCGTGAACCGATTGTGCTCAATTTTCACTGGATCGTCCTGGATAGTGTACGCAGATATTTGCCAAATTTGGTCGCAATCTGTTGTGTCGTTTTCCCGGAATTTTGTTTACAGACTGACAGACTGACAGACATACATACCACACAGAGACATCGCAAAAATCAGGTTTATATCGACTATTTTGGGCATAAAACGTAACGAAAATTAATAATAATTATTTTTTTCCTAAATGGTACAGGGCAACAATACCTTCCTTCTGATGTATTTTTTTCCCGGAAGGTTATTGCATATTTCCACAATCTTAGTTTGAAAACGTGAACGCGTTTCCGGTAAAACAACACCTTCCTTTACATCAGTGATGTATTCGGAAAGTAATAACATTCAAGCCGTCTATATTCAGAACCGTCATGAGGTTAATAATCCCAAACATAAAGTACATTATAAATTTTGGAAGTTATCTGGCCGTAATACCGTTTTAGAATTACACTAAAAATAAATTTGTAGTTTTAAAATACTACTACTACTAATATGTTGGTAAAATTTACATTAACGCGGGGCAATTAGAAAGTGTCCGGCTTTCGGAACCCGGCATTTCTAAACGAAACAACAGATCTTTATCAAATAAATTGCATTTTCTTACATATGAAATTACCCAAAAACGGGTCTCTACAATTTTTTAAATTCGTTTTGTATCAAAAAATATTTTTTATAACTTTTATCATACGTCATGAATTTAAAAAACAAAGCCACAGTCTATGACCAGCAATACACTATTGGGGGTAGTAAACCGACTTATATAAAATATTCCTTCGTATTGAAATGGGACGGTCCGAAAAAATTATGACCCAAATTGCAAACTTCAAATATTACGTGGTAATGACATTGACTAATAACCTACCAAGACGTTTAATGCACATGTAAAATTGTGACAGCGCCAGTTTGTGGGTGATGCGGTCCGCGGGGAGAGGGGTTGGTACTCCCTCTCTACCCCCCTAGCCTATTGACCTATAGAATGACCGATGGGGGCGCCACCGCGCCGGCCCGAAATGGTGTAAAGGTGACATATACTTTTGGCGCCAAGTTTTCGTTATTGAATCATTTAAATTTCCGTTGATTATTTGTTGTAAGAGTATTGTTTTCTAATAGTATGGTCTTAATATGTAAGAATCCACTACCATAAAATCTGGTGGTTTATTTATTTCGTTGGTAATTGCCGCCGACACATTTTAGATGGAATTTTATTCAATGGTCGTTTTAAACTTTCTCGCAACAATGAATTTGCACAGATGGTGCCCAACGTGTTCGTCCCACATTTGGCTATACTGAGACTCTACAATTATTGTCCAATATTGGCTTTACTAATAGAAAAACATTAATTTTCATACAGCACTTTTTGCCAAATTATTGTCTGTCTCATTTTAGGTTATTTTATGTGTGGTTGCATACACATTTTGAAGCTATACCAACATTCAGAATATATACACTGTTGCCGTATTTAATTGTTTTATGTTTCTAGTGTTTACTATAATTATGGGCATTGAAATTAAATTTGTGGATTCCAGTGAATATGACGATTCTGAGTTTAATGATGACTTTTACATTTCTTCATCTCTTTTTATTTTGATTTTAACTTGGAATTGGAATATATATCGTTTTACTGAACTGATACTAATACTCTTAGAGCGATAGCAGGAACAGTGGCAACATCGCATACGATAGGTTGATTGGCAGTACCGTATGAAGTAACGAATAAACATCAAAATGTGTCCATGAAAATTTAGTATTTGCAGCTTGTAACGAGTAGTGAGATTCAGAAACCGACTAGAATCTGATAGCGGAAAGTGAGACAAACACGACGAGACCATACACGTGAAGAATCATTAATCGAGTGAACTGTAATCTAATCTGAAACACCATACAAAATCAATGTAAATTTGAATTTTACACCATTTCAGGACCTCAATTTTTAGACACCAGGTGTCGCTTTAGAGTCGGATAGAGGTCAATATTTATGAAGGCCGTATGGTGCTGCCTCTCCCGGTCGACGATTATATTATTACTATTTTGAATGATGCCATTTATCGCCTATTAGTTAATACTTTGAGACAGGGTATTGTCAGATGGATTTTATGTCGTTGCATATAAATTGCTCTCCTCCGTCAGCTGAGTTTTTGTTGTCGCTGTCGCAAGGCATTTATTTATTCAAATAACTTATCATAGTTACGGGATTTAAATGCAGCAAAAATTTTATTAAATTAAAATACAGTTCCGAATCCTTATTTTTAGCCAATGATAAAAAAATCGAATATACTTATTGCCATACTCAATTAAAATACCAACAACCATTCAGTGCCCATTCCTAATACCTTTTGTGACTTTAAGAGTGATGAAATTGAAGAAAATATCGTTGATGCTCAGAACATAGAAGGTATTTCCTATAAACTGAAAAAGATCTTTTGGAGGAAAAAAAGTAGAATCTTTAAAAAAGTTAGTTATCAGGAAGTCATAACTCCGGGTTTAGGAGGAGACAATTTTCATAATTTTAAATGGCAACTTGATAAAATACTAACGTGGATTTTGTGAAACTATTGATGAAAAAGGTGCTATTAGTCTATGTTACAAATCTTCTGGCGGTTACAAATTTATTCGTAATCATATGAGTAAGATTTCTCGCAATTTCAACTATTCTTCAATGGATACGAATATGTAATCTACCGAGGTATTTTGATTAAATCACAATCATTATTTTATTGAGGGCTCCCAGGGTAAAAACCAATTAAATTTTGAATGTTGCTAAAGTCTTGGCGTCTTTATTTCCTTGTTTCGTGGTAATAATTTAATCTCATGTATTCTTAATAATATGGTTATTGACCCAGCTCAGTAGCCTAGTGGTTAGAGAAGCCGGCCATCTCGTACAGAGCATTGGGGAGTGCGAATTCAAACCCAAGCTAATCACCTTTCACCACTTTCACTGTGGTTTGCTGTGAAGTTAAGCTGAAAACTAAAATAGGTGATTAAACTCTGAGCTTCTTCCTTTCCCAGCGGAAAAGCCTGATAGCCCCAAAAAGATAGAACCTTTTCTTATTTTGAGACAGGGTAATTTTGTGATTAGATTTGTATGCCGTTCCGTTAAATTACTCACATAATTCTATTGTCCTAGAAGGTATTTCCTATAAATCGAAAAAGATCTTTTGGAAGAAAAAAGTAGAATCTTTTAAAAAGTTAGTTAACAAGAAGTCGTGTTTATTAAATAGGCTTAGGAGGAGACAACGTGTTAATAGTTTTAAATGTCAACTTGAGAAAATGCTGTGTGGAACCTCAGATTATATTAAAACATTAATAAAAATGCAATTATTTCATAGAAACAGATTGCCTTGGAGTACTAGGAAAAGGAAAACATTTCCCTTATCCTATATTACAAATCTCCAGGAGCTTACAAATTTATGCGTAATTATATGAAAGTAAGATTACCCGAAATTTCGACAATTCTGTCATGGATACGAATAAATAACCTACCAACAGGTGTTAACACTCATTTGCTAGAAAATTTTTCAGAGAAGGTAGGAACAATGCATGATTTTGAACGAAAATGTGTATTGTTGGTGGACGAAATTAAATTAGAAAAATATATAAATTATCATGAATACAGAGATTGTTTAGAAGGCTATGTAGATTTGTCAACACATGGCAAAACAAATTTACTAATAGATCATGCCACTATTTTTTATGCAAGAGGTTTGCTCTACACTTGGAAAATGTCTATCTGCTATTATTTGTCTAACAATTACATCGAGGGGCATAATTTAAATATTTAATTGTTTGCAACAAATTATTTGAGATTAAATTACAACCTCGAATGTTTGTATGTGATCAAGGGGCAAACAATAGAAAAGCACTACAATTATTAGCAGTTATTATAAGGACACCATATTTTATGATTAACGCTAATATATATAATAAATAATATCATGCTGCTTATGATCCGCCTCATTTTATCAAGTCACTAAGAAACAACGTTTCAAATTATAAATTGAGATTCATTGTAAATGGTCAACTAATTTATTGGAAGGATTTAGTAACAACATATTTTTTAGATAAACAAAGTAACACAACTAGAGCAATGATTAAAATACCGGATATACATATAAACCCTATTTTTTTCCAAAATGTCTTTAACAAATTCTCTTCCTGAAGAAACATTAGAAAATGCTATTTATTTGTTTAATAACATTGAAATATTTGAAGAAAATCGGAAGCGATTTAGACATTATTGATGGTTTTAAGCTAACCATTTGTAGTATTTTAGAACTATGGAAGAAACTTAAAAATGAAAACATCAAATACTTGTTAGTTAATCGAATAAATCAAGATCCTCTTGAAAATTTATTTTCTGTTAGTAGAAACAGAGGTGTATACAATCCTAGCCCAACACCCAGAAATTTTCGTATTTCACTCCAACATAATATTTTTATACTACAGTGCCCTATTGAAAGTTCAAATTGCGAACCTGACGATGACACCCTCTTATTTACACAAGAGGAATCATCAAGTTGCACAATTACAAGCAATGTTGAGAATAATCCGCCGTAATAGATATGAATGAAATGAACAACGGAAAACTGGAAATTATGGATACACCGCATGATGATTCGGTACATGAAGTAACTTTGGAGTCATGCTCAAATACATATGTTTCAGGTTACTTACTTTTTAAGCTATTCAAAACATTTTCTTGTGAGTTGTGCACATCTAAATTTTTACAAGATAAATATTCCGATTAAACGTCAAATGATCTATTAATTTTCAATAGAAATTATGGTGTGAAGTATAATCTTCAATATCTTCAGCGTCCCACAGAATTGTTTTCTCAATTTATTGGAAAATTAATTATAAACTTTGGTCATTTATTTGAGAAGCACAAATTACACACAGGTATAATGAAAAATTTACAGAAAATTTTACTATCTGAGGCCATGAAGTTAATTACAATAAGTAATGAATGTTTGGAACATCTAACATTCATGATTAATGTGTTGGTAAAAATGAAAATATATAGGCAAGTTAAATGGGCAACTCAAGAACTCAAGGAACAGCATCCCAACAATAGGAAAAGACACGCGGAATCAATTTGCAATAAAACAACCTCACAGGAAAATTCGAATTTTATCTTCTTGAAACTGTTTAAACCAATATTATTCATTATACTGCAATTATTACAATAAAGTACAAATATTTATATGTATTATCATTATTTTATGACCATCAGCAAGTTATAATAGTATGATTTTGTTTTATTATCATAAACTGCTTTAAAAGAGATCTTTTGATTCTCTTAGGGCCAGTTCTACAATTTACATTTAACAGGAGAATAAGGCTATTCGTGGAATAAGTTTGAGTTATTCACGTCAATATCTCAAATTTATTCCACGAATAGCCTTATTCTCTGGTTAAACGTAATTGTAGAACCGAAATATATCATTTAGAGCAAATTGTGTTGCAATAATATTGGTAATGACAACAAAACGATATTATTTAAAAGTCATAAAAGCTATTATTCACTGAAGTAAAATAAAGTGTAACAAAAATTTTGATTGACCTTCTTAAAGTTTGTTTGACATTATGTAGTTTCTTATATCGTTTTCGTTACAGACACAAACTACATAGTGTTTCTACATGTAGAAAACGATATAGCAAACGATAATTTTCTTACATCGTTTCTGCGCGTCGGGTGCGCATAAGTCTAAATTAGGGACATAACCGTCGACAATGGCGTCGACCGGGCGATCGTTTTCTTAATAATAATATATATTCTTTAGACCTGTGTACATTGGCGACGAAGGTTCACCTTTATACGCGCAAGTTTCACTTTTCAAGATGTCTTGGAGAAGAGAGCAAGTTTTGGCGCCAGTGAAACAATACCCAGTTTTGGAATATAGTTTGTACGACGTTAAATCTTGGAAATATAAAAATAAACACTCCCGAAATCCTGCCAATAATTTCAAATAATTCAACCAATCACTCGTGCCTCATCCATTTTTTGATAGAAGAAACAACATAATGTCATACACAATATTAATTCCTATATAGTTTTCCATGTAGAAATTGTTTTTCAGTTTCTTATATCAATTCTTATATAGAAAACGGTATAAGGAACTACATAATGTCATACGGGCTTAAGTGAGTTATTCACTTGAATCGAAAAGTATCCAGTTAACGATGTTATGTGTGTTATACACAAAAAAGTTCTACTTTCCTGGTATGTGAATTGGTAGAGTACATTGGCCACCTAGGTCACCTGCCCTAAATCCATAACATTTCTAAAGAATAGGTAAAAAATTGATAATTCATAAGTATTCGATGTATTCGATGCATATCAAAAATGTGCATAAGCTACATCAGATAGTGAAATAACAAAAAGATGTAAACAAAGCACACAATCAGCAACTATAGTAATTAACTGATCCACAAATTACTAAAATAAGGTCGTTTAACTTTCATTTATTGCATGAAAAACTAATTTAACATTATTAAACATATAATGTACCTTATATACTTTAATCTTTACGCATATTATTACAAGCAGACACAATATATAATAACCATTTTTACTAAACAGGCACATGTAAAGAGTAATCAAAGTTTATTTAAAAAATAAGCAAACACAAATGTGCGACTTTGACACTTGGCATTTAAAAACGTACATCAAACAATTTATCTAATTTATCACATGAAGTAACCTCTCGCATGCTTTCACTGTGTCAGAAAATATTTGTTTTACGGCCACAAAATATGCTACATATGGCAACTAAGCATGTAGATTATAGTTCGGGTTTCGACCGCCAGATGCTGACGGGCAGAGACATCTGTTGTTCGACGCCTTTTTTGCCGTCGAAATGCTCCATAAGGTTAAACGTCTAGGTGACTTTTTAGTCAATGGTAATGATATAACCGGTAACTCATCCTACCAACACAATTAAAACTTCACGATTTTCACGAGTGATGACACTAGTAAGATATTTTGGAACTAAAGCGTTATAATTGAAAATGGTCGGTGAAATACTATATAATAAGCGAGTGAAACGTTTGACAAACTAATGTAATGATAAAGTGTGGTTCATTCGGTAATTATAAATAATAATATATTTTTAAAATTATTATGTTGTGGACCTGACATACATAGTTGCCCAATATAATTATCTTTTGTTATTGTGTACATAACCTATAATTGATCCGCGCGGCTGAATATAACTTGTGACAGTGTTTTACAACATCACACGCCAATGTAGTACAGTGCTGAGTATCCCCTCTTATTAAGCGGGTGGCCCGGGTAGTCGATACCATTTGTCATTGGAATACAATCAACAAACATGAGTACAAAGTAGTAAGTCCACCATACCATACATACACCATTAGCACACGGCAGAAGAGCAAGGTTGATAGCTTTCACAGTAACTACTACTAATCAACAAATATGCCCTTCCAGAATACTATGAGAACAAAGTATACCAGTTCATTCCGCACCAACACCACTCAATGCTGCAACTTTAATAGCACAATATATCCAGTCCCATGCATCACAAATGACTGTGGATTGAATAGTACAACTGATGTTGTTGATACATAGGGTTGGAATGATTGAGCTAAGGGTAGTCAAATGGAGAAATTGACATTGAGAGAAAGAATATGTATGTGTTCAGGATTTTCACAGGCTGACATGGCCAACCTAAAAGCTGCTGCAATAATATTAGACTAACACTAACTACATGAGCAGAAGAGTGCAATTATAAGTAGCAGATATGGTAATTACAAATTAATTAAGTGAATGCTGGTCTGCCTAAGAAATTGCTAGCCCTCACAACAAATGATATGCAGATTTATTATGCACTTTCAGTGTGGAAATGAGGAAGAATTGAATAATTGTGGGTGAATAACAAAGAACATTTGGGGACAGAATATTGTTAACTGTAATATTATTTTATTTAGTAAGTGTGGGATTTAGAGATTGTGATACTGTATATCATATTTATTTTATTTTATAACAACAGAATCTATGTCACATGTATGTGTATGTGTGAATTAAGTGGTACAAACTGTTTGACATCAACAGGTAGCTATAATTGAAGGGTGCAGCACCTATTGCAACATATTTAACAGTTTTAATGTAACAAATAAGGTATCAATGTTTATTCTAGCTGTTATATTTTAAATAAAAACAGTAACTTACTTTTTGTTATACAAATTACATACATTTGCCCTAGAGAGTTAAAGTTCTTTCCAATTTGTAGATTTATACTGTGCCATGCCTCCCCCAAATATATGAAATTTCAGAAATAGATACAGACTATACTGTAGATGGTAATTTTAATTCCTTTTGATCAATGCTAATTTAAAAACTAGCACTACATTAAAGTATATGGTGCTTCAATAACTAAATGCAGCTCTTCTGTGATCATAGTTATTTCACATACACCATGTATATATTGATAAATCAACAGTCAATAAAATTGAGTTTGAGTAATATTGTAAAGGAGCTTATTATACAGATAATCACATGGATAAGTCAGGCAAATAAATACCAAAAGCATAAAAAATAGTTTGGGTAAATAGTTCTTAATGTCTTGTCTGTAACAATTTCAAGATAAAGCCAATAATATCTCTGAATAAATACAAAGATTAAATACAAGGAAGGCAACAGTAGATTTACAAATTAAGATTTTTTTTTTTGAAAAAAAAAACACAATTAAAAAAAAAACTAAAGTTGAAATGAAGCAATCTAAATGAAACTTTGTACATTACTCCATAATATCATACTAAATGTATGTATTTAATTCGTGAGAATAGAAAATAAGTATTTGATAAGATGTATGTAAGTCCTGGCTTTTTACAATTTACTTTTTCACTGTAAGTCATGGATTGACTTGCCTACTTTTGCTTTAATTTTCCATTTCATATGCCTCCGTTTGGAGCTTGTTCAATTGGCTTTTAGATGCTATAGTTGCGTTGATATGTGATGCGAATACAGTTGTATTTCCGCAAGGGTTGCTACGGACGTTTATTGGGTTGTCGGTAAATCGGCTGTAAAATAGGTATAATACTGATCCTAATGTACTTCTTTGGGGTACACCTGCTAGAATTCGATGCAAGTCTTTGATTTCGTTACCACGTTTCACAAAGAAGTGTCTGTTAGATAAGAATTTAGGATTGTATGAATGTCATATGGTAAGATTATAACTCACGTGCCACTCTAAATCATTATTGATTATATTCACAATTATGTGTATTGGTTCAATTGTGCCGTGGTGATGATGAGTAAGAGCTCTAAATGCTTCAATTAGTAACTCCTGCAGTATTTGTTTTCCGTAATAAGGTCAAGGCCTGTATATTTCTTTAATTTCTTTATTTGGTTTATTTCTTTGAGTGCCTTTTTGGGGTAAAATCACTTAGCCGATGTTTCACATCCCTGGGATTTGCAGATATCTATCAAGAATGCGGCGGCCTTATGGTTGTCTCTGGCCCAATTTCCTGGTTAAACTGGTGCGTTTACTAATTGTGGTCTCTTTATTTTTTGTTGCTCTTCATAATGAGTAGATTGTTGTCTCCTTTTGTAAGTACCTTTGAACTGTTTGATTTTTTAACTGTAACATTTTTTCAGGTCTTTTGATGCTTTGTTAAGTGATTTTTGTATTCTCTTCAGTTCTATTATTCTGCCTTCGTTACCTGAGCCATCTCTTTTTCGAATTTTATCTCTAATGTTAATGGACAAGTTAGTCATTGATTCATCTATATCCTAAGGTGTATTTTGATCTCTATTAATTCTGTTAGATAACTTCTAAAAAGATCCAAATCTGTAAATCTATTATTAAGAACCTCGAAACAAGACTTATACTCTTAGTTACACGGAAATCAATAATATCTAGTTTTCTTCTTGACAGTGAGTAGACTTTCCTGTAGATAGATAGTTGTTAATAAGGAAGTGTCTTACTACTTGTGCGTGTAACTAAGCCATTAGTGTTCCATATTCCGATCCTTAGTGCCTGTGTCATTATGATATCTTGGTAACCAATGTTGTGATTCATCATTGTCCCCATTTGAGTTATTTCATCATGGTTTTCAGTTCCTCCATGACATTTCTTTGTTGTATGTTAGTTGTATTTTCGATTATACACCCGTATATATGACCAGAAACAAATTATTATTATTTGTTGGCTTTTCCTGTGATATTTAAAGCCTCTTGTCTTTTGGACAAAGTTAGTCTCTAGCTCTACTGTTCATCGGTGTTCTGTTGTAAAGTTACCTTACGTAGGTTAGGGTAAAGTTTTTCTTCAAAATTGTTTGTGGTATACACAACCTTTATAATTTGCAGGGTGGTTCTAGTTGCTATTTATTTAGATGTCTTCTTATTTCCTAGGGCAGTCGGCCGCTGCATGCTGATTTGTACATTTCACATATCTTGGGATCCTTTGACATACATTTTTGTTCAAATTTTTGGAAACGTTTTAGTTCTATAAAGAACATTACCATCGGGTTTATATTATATTGTTTTTGGCATTCCATATACTGAAATATCCCAGTTAATGCACTGTTTGATTGCTTCAGTGTTTATTGAGTAGTGCAGGATTTAAAAGCCTACACTGAAATCATATTGAGTGTTTTTTTGGTAAGTACTTTATTAGTATTACTGTAAGCTTTCCTAGTTTTGGGTAATTAGGTAATAATGATTTTGATAAGAAAGTAACCTCAATATGAAATGGGTTTCTTAGGACACTTCAGTCAGTTTCTTCTGTCTCAGTTTATATCATTCTATTGCCTTCATAAATATTTATTTATAATTTACTTAATTTTTCTTGTGTGCTTTAGAAAATTTATAATTATACAGATAATTACTTTTTGATTACATGTTATCTCTTTCAGTAACATAATTCAAATAGTTTTTCTCATTAACAAAACAATATTTATATTGAATATTGGTTGTACTTGGTGGTAAATCAGCATCAACTTCAATAGTATTTTTAGCATGATTTAAAAGTCCATAAAATATCTTTAATTTATAGCACAATATATATATAAAATTAAATATCAAGCTCAAATAGCATACTAAATGTACATATTAAAATGATGACGTTTGAAAATTGAATTTGTCGCCTACTTGAATTTGATTTTAAAAAACTATGTTATAAAATCAACGAAATTCATTTAAGGTCGTTGTTTAGTGATCACGTGATGCGCATAGGCGAAATGTACCCGTCACATGTTGCCCTCTACATTCTTGTAGTCAAAATAACTTGATTAGCAAAGATCACCCCCCAAAAAAAGCATCCTATAAAACGGCAATACACTGCGATCTTTTGTTTCATACAATGCGGCAACGCTGTGTCTGGCGCAAATAATATTTATAATATTAATTTGCTTGTGAGCTTCCTAATGATTCGCTCAATGACAGTGACATTTATAGGTTAGAAATGATGTAAATAAATTTATAATAGTTTAGCAGCATGTAAAGTTAAGATGATTCTGGGAACGTACATTATATTATTAAATAACCTCAAAGATGTGATAACTAAAGTAAGATAAGCCGGAAACAGGTTACTAAATTGATTTTTGAAAAGATTCCTAGGAAACAACAATGAGAAAGTTAAAGGAGAGTAGTGATAGTGATAGATAGTGATAGTGACTAACATATTTTGGCTTAATTTTACATATGAAAATATATAATTGGAATCTTATTTTAAGGAAGTTGTGCTTTTTAGAAAAACTCTACCAACTCAAGCAACAGTCTTAAGAAATATTTTATTTACTTAATGCTTACTTACTCTACTTTAAAACATTTAATTTCTTGTAATTTATCATATATGCACTGAGAGAGCCAAGGATATGGTTGGTGTTATAAAGGGTGTAATAGCACATATTTAAGTTGGTTCGAAAATCCTTTTGATGAGTAGTGATGGAAGGATACTTGTCAATTAAGAAAAGGGAGAAATGGTATATGTATGGGCTCCACATTAAAATCTACATTTGGACAGGATGGCATTGGGCCATTTTGAATAAAATAGTTGGGCAGCAGTAGTTTTTAAATATTTTATATATCAGAATTGATGCAGAATATTTTTTACGCTTTCTATATATTTAATATTTCAAATAAATGGGCCTGTATAAAAACATGGTTTAGTATATTTTTTTGACATTTTGTTCACGATCTAGAAAGATTATATTGGACCTGAAACGTAATCAGCATTAACTATAGTGGTAGCTTAATCAAGAAGTAGTAGACTACATCCAGCTTTGAGAATAAATTTAATTAACATTAATAATAAACTAACAATATTTAACCAAATATTGAAAGTATATTTCATTTCATCTCTATAGTTTACAATTTTTATATATTTTTTCATAACATGAATTTCGTAATGAAATCATTTCATTAGTTCAGATAAATTATAAAGTCATTTTTTCTTATTCTTAGTTCTGATGATTTTAAAATCATTCAGGAGATATATCTCTACAATTTTGAAATTCATCTATATTAAATCTTCTCAATAAGCTTCTAAATTTTTTATTTACCCACATTATTTACCTTCTTACTTATTTCAATTTAGATTTCTCATTTTAATGATATTTTGTCTTAATGTTGGAATTGCCTTTATAGTAATACGCTTCCCTATGAATGTACTAAAATAAACGGTAAGACTATATACAATTTTAATTTAATTATATCATATTTGTAAGCTAACTAAAAAGATTTAAATACATTTTTGACTAGATATATCTTGGTTATTAATATGGAAAGCAAATGAGATAGGTATAACATAACTATTGTAACTGTGTGATGGCCATACATAATAACAATGTTTTTTATAATTGAATTATTATACATGCATAATTAGTAGAATATTCTAAGAATGTGAGTTGGTTCAGCCAATATATGTAGATATCATAGAATATTTGGTGGCATCTATAGACCTCCGGAAGGGTGGTGATTTGTAAGTAAGAACTTATAAACTACTGTACCATGTACACAAAACAATAGCTTTGAATCCATCTATTTGTTGAAAATGTTTGGCAAAATTGACCCCAAATGTCGGTTGCTTAAAATGTGTTGTATATAAGTTACATAAAACCTTGATGGCCTTATATTATTTATATGATCGGTTCACAGAAGTGGTTCTGTTTCAATTAAATATGTATTCCGTCTGTTATGGTCTGACAGTTAAATAACCTCAAATTCTGGCGGCGGGCAAAGTTTATTTCACATAGTAATAGAAGACCACGCTCGTTCACATAACAAAAGTGAAAGAGATAGGGACAACATCGCATTTACAGGAATATATGTGTTTTATATTCTAGTAAACGCATAATTTATGAACAATGTCAACAAAATTTAACGATACAAAAGTCAAGAACTGGAATACACCAAAAATTCAGGCAAAATGTTTGCGCTTTGCGAGAATTATATTTAATTTTTATTTAGCGCCCTCTCTTTGGACATAGTCACAGTGCGGGCGGTTATTTTTATAAAGATTACCGACTATAGCTCACTGTAAATATTTATTAACCATTGCATTCGCATGTTGTGTATGGATACGCACCATTCATCTTAACGAAGCATCTATCATTGTGAATTTCTATACTAATACGTCCTACAATACTTGTTACATGGATCAGTCACAATATTAGGCTTTGAAATACACTGTACACTTTCAAAAACATTAATTTGTCGCGGATGTCTACAGAGGGTATTTATTTATTTTTTTACCGAGGAACTATGGACATTCTCACCTAGACTACGGAATACGTGCATCATTATTCTTTTGCATACGTATTTTTGCAATTCAATTTATGTTCTAGTTCAAGAGAATGGTGCGTATTTCTTATACGCATTTCGCCTATGCTATTACATGTGCACCACAAGTTGCCTAAATTCATAAACACCGCCCTTAAGGGCCCAATCGACTGACATCGTAATTAATTTTCGACTGCAACGCGAAAGTTCAAGAAGAGATGCCAGTCAATACGTGTGACACAATAAATATGGGGCCTACGTGATGTTAAAAATAATACAGATGTTGTATAATTTGCATACACATAGCATATTTATAAATTTATTCTAACGTGACAGTTGGCATAGTGGTTAAAACATTGGACTCATAAGCCGGTGGCCCAGGTTCGCCTCTAGATCTTCGTTCGCTTTTATAAGCCCGTTATTTTTTTAAATCTTTTATAATTAAAAAATATATATTTTATAAAACTTAAATATAACTGTAAACAAAACCAACATTGCTTTTATAAAAAATTAGTATACACATTACTCAATAAAATTTAATAAAGAATCAATGATTTTACATAAAAATGAAATAGTAGTAGTTACTGTATTTGTTAAAATGTGTATATTATTTCTTAGTCCCCTTCATTATTATGGTACGTATGATGAAGTAATATGCCTTGGCCACCTCATATTTTCTTGTTGGCTTTTGTTGGTCTTTCTATAGATTCCGGAAGCAAACACTTGATACGAATTTTAAAATACCATTATATCTCACCATAAATCATTTCATTTATATTTATATATTTCATTTGGAAATATCCGCAGACACCACGTTATTAAAATACAATAACAATTAACACGGAAATGTGTCAAATAAATTCTGTACCTGAAAGTCCAATCTTCATAAATGAGGATCTAAGCAGAGATACTCAACAGCTATTTAGAAAAGCTCTACAGCTAAAAAGACAGAACTATAAATTTATATGCCACAAAAATGGACGTATATACGTTCGAAAAGATAACGGCTATCAGAATAATAACTTGAACTAGAAGAATTAATAGAGTAACATTGTCTAAGACTTAAACGTAGTTTACCTTAATATACGAAGAATAAAAAATAAATTGGACGAATTAAACTGCCCAACCAAAACAAATACGGATATTCACATAATTATACTAGTAGAAACATGGCTAAACCAAATGGAAATAACGTATTACGAAATAGAAATTTACAACTCCCATACACTGCTGTAGGAATACCAGCGGCGGTGGGGCGGCTATCTACATAATAAAGGAATTTAAGGAACATGAAATAGCAACAAACACGAATCTTGAATACAATCCTATACTTATTGAAATCGACAAAATAAAAGTACCAGCCGTATACAAACCACCCACCGCAAAAGTAGAATATTTTCTTGATTTCATGGAGTCGCTCCTCATAGATAATAAAAAATTAAAAATAATTGGAGATATTCAAAAAACTTACGCTACAAGAGTAGATGAAAATAGACTCACACATTCCATCATAGATCATGTCATTACAAATATTAAAAACACGAAAATAACAATTATCCTACAGGATACATCAATCTCAGATCATAAAATAATGCAAATAAAGGTTTTAAAAAACACCAAAACAGATACTTTAAAATACAAAGCCATTACACAGAAAAGGACAAACATTAACAGATTTAAAGAAAATTATATTATTAACACCAGAATTGAAACATTTGAGGAACTTATGAATATAATCTAAAGAGCAAAGATTACAAACATGACTAAAAAGAAAATTAGAACAAAGAATAAGAATTGGATAACAGAAGAAATAATATCAAATATTAAACAATAAAAAATTATGAAGAATATGCCTATAAATTAAACAGAGAAAATAAAATTTAAGAATATTAAAAATAAAGTTAATACACTCATTAGAAATACAAAGCAAATGTACTTCAGAAAGAAACTTGAAGAAAGTACAAATAATCCGAGAAAGACATGGGTAATTATTAACAAAGCACTAAATAAAGAAAACAAAACTCCAAATAACATATACAAGTAGATAACCTTACGGACATTTAAACAGCAAATAAATTTAACAAAGAGTTTATGGCAATATTGCAAACATTACATTTGAGGATGATAGCCCAGAAGAAAGTATAGCAAATCCGACAGACTACAATCAGAAGTCCATATTTATAAATCAATGTAATGAAGCGGAAATTGAAAATATTATAAACAGCATCCTGGGCCAGATGGAATCGCGACTAAGGATATAAAAATAATATAAGCATTATAAATCCTATAATTACTAACCTTGTAAACAACACCATATCTTCGGGCGTATTTCCAAAGGAATTGAAAATAGCGCAAATTATACGAATATTTAAAAACGGGCAGAAAGCGACACGAATAATTATAGACCCATCGCAATGTTATCGGTCTTAAGTAAAATACTAGAGAGAATTATACATAATAGGGTAACTGAACTTATCAAGAGTATCATTAAATTTGACGCATACCAATATGGATTCCAAGTTAATAATAATACAAAGGTGGCCATATGTGATTATGTGGAAAAAATAACAACTGAAGTGGATGGAGGAAATATTGGAGTTAGTATTTTCATAGAGTACACAAAAGCTTTTGATACAATTAATCACTCAAAACTTTTTGAAATATTAGAAAACATGGGCAGAAGAGGAATGGCATTACAATTGATTAAAACCTATTTAACAAACCGGAAACAATATGTGGTAATCAATAATAAAAGAAGCAATATAGACGTGAATCACACGGGTGTACCGCAAGGATCCCTCTTAGCACCACTCTTATATATACTATACGTCACAGATCTGAGAATACTAAACTTAAAGGGAAGGTATTACTCTTACGCTGATGACACCTTATTATTATATACTGGAAGTAATACAACAACCATAGTCGATGAAATAAATAGACTTAAATCTATTTTATAACAGGACCATAACAAAGGGTATAAAAGTAAACAAACAAAACGGTATATCTAATTAATAAAAATAGAAACAAAATTAACAATCCAATTACTGTGAAGATAGGAAAACAAATGTTAAAGGAACACAAAATGTATAATTGTGACGTACACCCACATCAAACAAGGACATCACATAATATACAGCACAATCCCAAACCATCTCAAAGATATTAAAATATCGTAATGTCGTAAATTTAAGATCTTATTGAGAGAATATTTTGTAAACAATTAAAAAAGAGAGAATCCAGCGAGGAAGGCTATCATCATACCAGCACAACAGAGCAGCTGATTTGATCCCCACATGCTGAAGTCCCCATATATATATATATATATATATATATATATATATATATATATATATATATATATATATTATTAATATTTAGTTAATATAAATATATTTTAAGTTTCTTTTTTAATTAAAAATTTATGTCTACGTTTGTTTGTAAAAATAAACTTATTATTATTATCATTATTATTATTATCAGGATCATAAAGTGTTTAAGCTAAAAATTAAAATTAAATATTTATAGGATTACATGACAATTGTAAATAGCTTCATAATAATAAATGTATATTATTATTATTACAATTACAAATAAAAACTCCATATTGTTATATTACGATTACTCTATAATCGTATTAGTAGCTGCTCTCCGCGGCGCGAATCAGCGTTGGAAGCAATTTTTATGTATAACGTCACACCGATTAGAAATGTTCACGAAACCTTCGTTTTCCGATATATTATAGAGAGAGATAATAAATTACAGGACAGAGAACGAACGTAGAACAGAATATTGTTCGTTTCGTACGCCTATAGAGTATGCAATTGTATTGAGGAAATTGCATAAACATACGAAATAGCCTGTCGGATTTCGCATTAAAAAAAACATATATTACTATATTTTTTTGCTGGAGCTTATTTATAAAGAGTGAAGTGAGGGCCGTACAAGCCTATTTTTTTAAATTTATTCTTATTTTCGATGTTATAAGCTAACAAATTATGGCTATTTTCAACATTTTTTAAAACTTATTTAGAATTATTTTTTTGGAAAAAAGGCTTTGTACGCCCCTCGTTTACTTACTCCTTTTTCAGGTAATACTATTTTTGTAATTCTATCTTAAAAGATATAGCCGTGAGGCGACAGGAGAAAAAGTACTATTTTTGCACCCACCGATTGCCGCCTCAATATATTAAATTAAACAGCATATTTCTAATGGCAAGATGGCGCAACGTCAGAAACAGCTGTACTTGGCTGTCAACCAAGCATGCTTTCATCTTTGTCTAACATCGCTTCGTGTACTTCCAGTTTCAAATAAATACTATAAAATGCGATCCTAGTGCTATCTAAGAACTGGTACTCGTACTAACAAATAAATACATTTTATAAATCTAGTAGGCCTTGAATTCCCCAGCCTTAACACTATTGATATTTCTCTTATCAACTATAATTTATGAACACCTTCTACAATCTTCGTTGCTTGTATTACTTTGAAGACTAATAAATCTCCAGAAAGTGGTAATCGTATTAACAATAATTTAATTGGCCAAGAAAAATATTTGACAATACCAAGAATTGTTGCTAAACTTCCAGCGTTTCGATAATACGATGGAAAATATTTACAAAATAAGAGTAACCTTGTTGAAAAACGTTTACTTGAAATTCTGTTTTCAGTATATTATGTTGATTGTTATATCTTGCTATAATCATATGATTGTGCTAAAATTTCGTCATGATTATTTTACAGTTGTGCATTACTTAGCTGGCTATATATTTTAAACCATTATATTGCTATTGCTATTTTTATTCAATGTTATTTATTGGAATGTATTAGGATTCGCTTATGTGCTTTGAATAGATTTTCTGTAGGATTCTATGAATCTATTCTTAAGTTTTTCGAGAACGGTTTTCATATTTGTTGAATGCATTTTTACTTTGTATCGGTTGTATAGGTCTTCTGGAACATTTGGTACTCGCATCTCATGCACCATGACAACTCTAAGCAAGATCGTAATCCCTAGAAACGGGGAAACAGATTCTAATAACAAATGAAAATGATAAACAATTCGCCGTTACAAATAGAAACTGACAAATCATATAACGATGCAACTGGTAGTAGTTTGCTTTCACATTTAAGGCCACTTCGCCTCATTGGAAGTGGCAGGGGACTACAAGGAATCACTCGAGGGAAACTGCTGATTATTACATAGCTACCGCAAACTTGTGGTATCAAGAATTATTCAAACTAGCAAAAAATGCCCTGTGTTCATATTAGACGGCGCAGTTCTAGTTTTTATAGACTGTGGCGGTCAAGGGCCATATAACACTAAGCGAGATAGTAGCCCCTATAAACAAGGAAACAGACTGTAATAACAATTGAAAATATACACAATACGCCGTTGCAAATAGAAACTGACGAACCATATAATGGTACAACTGGTAGTTTTGAATTGAAATTGGCAGCAGATTACTAGGAATCACTCGAGGAAAACTGCTGGTTATTACATAGCTACAACAAACTTGTGTTAACAACAATTGTTCAATCTGGCAAACAAATGCCCTGTCTTCATTTTGGACGGCGCTGATCTATTTGTTATGGACTGTAGGCGGTCAAATGACATAAAACGTAATGCGAGATCGTAACCCCTAGAAACGGAGAAAAAGACTAAAATTTTAAAATTTTAAAATTTTAAAATTATAAACAATAGACCATTGCAAATAGAAACTGACAAACCATATAATGGTACATCTGGTAGTTGTTTGCTGTGACATTTAAGGCCACTTCGCCCAATTGGAAGTGGCACCGGATTACTAGGAATCACTCGAAGGAAACTGCTAGTTATTACATAGCTACAGGAAACTTGTCTTATCAACAACTTTTCAAACTAGAAAAAAAATGCCCTGTCTTTTGGACGGCTCGGTTCTATTTGTTATAGACTGTAGACGGCGAAGGGCCATAAAGCGCTATGCGAGATCGTATCCCCTGTAAACGCAAAAACAGACTCTAATAACAAATGAAAATTATAAACAATAGGCCGATGCAAATATAAACTGACAAACCATATAATGGTACAACTGGTAGGGTTCATTTTGGATGGCGCAGGTCTATTTGTTATAGACTACAGGCGATGAATTGCGAAAATAGTAACTACCAGAAACGGGGAAGAAGATTCTAATATCAATTGAACATTATAAACAATTGGCCATTGCAAATGGAAACTGACAAACTATCTAATGGCATTATTGGTAGTTGCTTGATATTACAATAAAGGTCACTTTGCCTCATTGGAGGTGGCAGGGGATTACTAGGAATCATTCGGTGGAACTGCTGGTTATTAAATAGCTACAGAAAATGTGTGTTCTCAACGATTATTTAAACTAGCAAACAAATGCCATGTGTACATATAGGACGACGCTGCTTTATTTGTTAGACTGCAGGCGGACGATATAAGGCAATGAAAAATCGTAACCATTGAAAACGGGGTGAACGATTCTAATAACAATTGGACGTTAAACGAATACATTCGGAACGAAATGGACCCCTGATAGTAATATATTACAGGCGGTTAAGCGATTGCTTACTGATTTATTTCTTTCATTTAAATATAATAACGCTAGTGTTGTATAAATATATACGATATGGCGTTCGCTTGCTTGTTCAAGTTTATGAACTCGAGGTGGATTGGGGCCGCTTATTATTATCGTACTAAAAGTAGGCAGTAATAGGGCCGTACTGCCTACTTTTGGTACATTTGCAGAATATATTCATGGGGTGGCAATCTCTGAAGTTGATTTCCTAAAAAAAAGTATGTTAGTATTTAAAGACCTTGGGCATATTTCCTTACAATAGAAATGATATAATTAAAAATATTTAACCTTACCTAAATATTCGTTTCGTATCGTCCCTCTGAGTAACAGTAAACTCAGCAGTTCCTCCCATAAGGTACATACATACACCGTACCCTCAGGAGCACCGACTCCTGTTTGAAATCTTGCAGACTGTGCCCTATTATGTTTTTGATTTATAGCTGTTTTAATGGCATCGTACTTTGCCTTTAAATTTTTTTCACTACGATTAGTGGCATTACTAGCATTAAAGGAATTTGTTAATATATAATGTTATACTTTCGCTGACCGTGGTCGTTTAACTCTTGCAATTTTATTATTGTATCTTCCATAATAAACTATATAAACTAAGTGTGTAGGTATATAATAATATTAACATACTTGTTGGATGATTGGGCGTTGCTTCCTTAATTTTGTTGTTTACAAACATTCCTAGATAAATGATACACACTTTCTTTTACACACTCTTTACATAAATGGCCTAAAATTTCGTTGCTCTGTTTGGAACTCAAGAGCATTATAGGTTTAGAATTGTGCCTCTCTTTTTTAATTACGAACAAATATCGCCTTCATTCTCCCACACTGTTTGTACCATCAGTATAAAACATGTCCCAGTCCTATCAGCATTAGTTAACTACAGGACACTTAACATATGAATTTACCCGAAATATTTACAGGCGACCTTTATATTTTACGGATCATTAGTTAACAGATACTTTACGAGCCGCATAAATATACCGGCCCCAAAAGGAGAAGACAATGAAATATATATATATATATATATATATATATATATATATATATATATATATATATATATACACGGAAACAAAATATATTAACAAAATTACAAACAAAACATTAAAATGTATCATATCATCTACCGATGTGAATGTTCCCCGGTGTTTTCAAAACTGAAATTGTATTAATTATGTTTAGAATTTAACAACAATTAATTTGCATACGCTCTGGCGTGTAAACGATTTTTAGGTATTTATGACCTTTAATTTAAAAAAATTACTAGAAAAAAACGAGCAATTAACATTAATATTAACAAGAGTATTTATAAAATGAAAAAATTCTATCTTAATTGGCGAGTCCGCAATAAGGCGTAACAGTAATTATTATTTTTTGCCAGTAGCCCAGACTTTCAACAGTTCAGGTAATATGTCTTTTATTGCTAATATATTAATAATTCTTAACATATATTGCAGTGTATTAGCGATTGGAACTTTTTTTATTTTCATTTTTGTGTATGTAAGTGTATGTGAGCTCTTAAAAACATTTGGGTGGACGGTTTATTACAGATTTATTAGGCAACATTTTTAGAAACAAACTTCACCATATTATTTATCAATGATTACTTTAACGGTATAAAAAAACAGATATATACATATATATATATATATATATATATATATATATATATATACATATATATATATATATATATATATATATATATATATATATGCCCCACCTTAGCCTTTCTAAAATTCTTGTGCCTCGCCGATGTAACATACATAATCTTTAATATTAAAAAATTGAATTGTTCACTTAAGAAACTTAAATTATAGGTTTTAGGAAGAAATCACTAGGAAATTGTTACGAAACACAATAAGTAAATTATCAAAACATATAATGAAAAACTGAAATTCAAATTCCAAATAATTTTAATAAAGATTTTTCTATATTAATTTATTATTTTAATTTAGTGAGATCCTTACGCTTGATGCTTGCTGCACAGAGATTTTATATTAGGTTCCAATTTGGTTAGCTTCAATCTCAAGTCTCCACGTTGTGTTATATCCAGCCGATTCCTTTTTTTTACCAGTAAATCATTTACAGCACTAAATCCACATTCAACTAAAAATGAAGATGGAAACGGTAGCAATAGTTTTTTTGCATATTTGGTTGAATTTGGGTATTTGATTTCTGTTTCCTCACAAAGCCATGCCATCGCTCGTTTTATATTAAATTTTTTAACTGACTCATCATTTTTCAATTCTGAGAGTTTTTCTTGATACTGCCTATTTGATATATTAGACAAATCCACTAACATTGGCTGCATCATCCATGTTGGAAAATCAAATTGTTTTAAATCAGAAAATCTTTCTTTTAAATCAGCCGATAGAATATTCAGATGATTGACAATAACAAGTAAAGCGGTATTAGTTACTTCAGATTTTTGGAGCCAATGAAACTGTTAAAAGTTTTTGTTGGTAATATGTTTCTGACAACTCAATATGGGTAATGAAACCAAATATCTTCGCTTTTGCATCGATAAGAGTTTTATTTGTTCCTTGAAGTTGCTGATTTAATATATTTAGTATTTCAAAGATATCGGCTAAATCACTCACAAATGCTTTACCATCGATTATTAACAGATACTTCATTTCAGGTTTGTCGTTTAAAAATTCACCAAGAGTATCAAACAGTTAGTTAGATAGCCTTCTTACTTCAGTATGAAGTAAAAGTCTCACATGGTCTTCATTTTGTTCTTCACAAAATAGCTTGAAGAGACGCTCACATTTGGCATTAGCTTTAATAGCATTAACACACTTTATTACTGAATGTAGTACTTCATATAGAACAGGCGAGATGTTTTTAGCTACCAAGTTTTCTATGAATAACATAATGCACAAGAATCATTTCTGGATTCGTATCTTTCATCAATTTTAAGCAGCCATTTTTCTTGCCCATCATATTAGGAGCACCATCTACAGCACAAAATGTTATATTTTTCATTGGTATATCATTGACATCTAAGTAGTGTTTTAGCTTATTATACATATATATATATATATATATATATATATATATATATATATGTATATATATACATATATATATATATATATATATATATATATATATATATATATCTTTGGAGTGGAGTGGTGCTTTCTTATCTTTTACAGTACAACATTTCTTCAGCAAAATCAAATCTTTATCAATATATCTTACGTAAGTTATCAATACTGCCTCACTGTCTCTCAAAGTTGATTCATCCATTTGCACTGAGAAATGTTTTGTTTTCAGCTTTTCAACAAGTTGTTTTTCAATATCTTCACTCATTTCGTTGATTCTTCTGCTAACAGTATTGTTACTGAATGTTTCGCCTTCAAATGCGCTTCAAGACAACCTGGTATCATTCATTAGTTGGTCAAGCATTGCTGACATAAAAGATAAAAAGGAATCCGCTCATCGTGGACAGCGGGTATGAACCCAAATTTTAAATATTCCTTCGAATAGTGACGAGTTTTTTCTTGCTTGCACCACTCATTTTACTATGGGCTATAAGAAATAAATATAAGATCAATTAAAGACTAAAATATAAGTATGTGTTAAAATTAATTTAATGTGACATAGAGTAAACGTAGGTATACTAAAAAATGCATATTTATTTAAATGTATATAACAAACACATTTACTATACTGCCACCGCAAAATAATATATTTTTTCCATTTGACAAAATTGTCTGGTAAATTATGCTTCTAAAATTAAAATAAATAAAAATAGAATCAAATACTTACCAATTTTATCTATACAATGTATATATTTATTAAATCAACGACCTTTGACGGACACTTATTTCAAATTAACACCAACTGAATGCTGTGAAACACTACAGAAGTTGCGATGGGCTATTCAGGTGCGAACAACTGCGTTGATTAACGAGATTTTAAAACGTGCGGGATTCCCCGCGGAGCCTCCGTCTGCCGCAGGGAAGTTTACTTGACGACGCCAAACACCCAGTTGATATTTTGGTCTCGCCAAGCAAAATTATACCTAATAATTATTTACCGCAATTATTTAAGAATTGGTTTTTTTTGTTCAATTTGGCACCGAAATCTAGCATTACATTTAAATGGCCCGGAGCGAAAAGGTTAAACTCGTGTCGAGTCCATTTTCGAATTGCCTCCCTTAACAATAAAATTGCCTCCCTGTGGGGCATGGGCCCCACGTTGGGAAATACTGCTATAGGGAGAAGAGATATCTAATTTTGTTGAAGAGCTCCGAAAGGACGTTTTTTAACACTTACACGTTTATTAGTACATTACAACTGAAACTTAATTCTAAATTACCAGTATATATATGATTAAAAGCTAATTGCGTAAACTAAATAAATAGCGAAGTCGCGTATTCGACCCTGAGGATTGCGGCGGCCGATGCCCCGTCTTATGGAATTTGCTGACCGGTGGTGTTGGCGAGTTCAAATAATTGAACGATGTAACTCCTCCCCGCTTAAGTTTGGAGATTTGGGTGGTAGATCCGCCAAAATCTTCAAACTGGTGCTTTCGGTTCCTAGCTAAAAATAGAATAATGATAGTAATGATTATTCCAGCTACTCCGATAATGATGAGTAGTTTTCCATCATGATGTCCTTGTATGGGGACTGGACTCTGGATTTGGAGATTGTTGATCTGTTTGCTGAGGTGATGGATATCTTCTAAGTTTATTTTATCAAGATGTAGGCTTGTTATGTCGTCTCTTTTTATTTCTGAAGTGTTGAATTTGAGTTTGGGTAGTATGTATAGTTCGTGGGAGTTGATTTCGCCTTTATTGTAAATGGTTTCTTCGTCGATGGAGATGCTACATTGCGTTGGTATTGAAATTAGGCTGGGTTCTATGACGGTAATGTAGCTTCTCTTTGCAGTCTTTTAGTATTTGTGTTCCTTCTTCTTTAGGCACTACAATGACGTAGCTTGATGTTATTTATTCAATGATGGTGTTTTTTGTGAAAACTGTGGTTAGTTTACAATGGTCCTGGCTTGTTTTTGTTATGTAGTTGGTAATGCAATCTTCTTGGCTCGAGAATTTGGGGTTGATACATATATATTGTTCCTCCAGTTTTGGGCATTCTTCTGATTTGTAGAAACTTTCCTTTTTAGATAGTGCCAAGTAGGAGTGGTTTGGTATTATGGTACGGTTTTTATGAGGAATTGGGTATAGTTCGTATAGGTAGTAAGTCTGGGGTTTGATGATTGGGAAGTGTATGGTGAAAATAATTTTGTTTTTATGGAAGGATGTTTGTAATCCTGCCAATTGGTAGTATGTTCTACTGTCTTTAAATCTGACTAGCTGTTCTGAATTATAGTATTTGTCTAGTGTTCTTAAAATTTTTGCAAGATCGTTATGATTGATAACTACGCTGTGCAATGTGTTCAGTTTTCCGAACATGATTGCATTTTCTAAATTGTCTAGTATCGTAGTAAAGTGTTGACCGCTCAAAATTAGCTGGTTTAAGCAAGAAGCTAGACGGTCAGCCAGGAGAGCACCATGGCGACCTGGCAAGAACAATGGGCGGCTGGCGAAAAGTGCGCCTGGACTAGGGCACTGATCCCAGATGTTCGGCCCTGGGTTGGGAGGAAACATGGGTACCTATCCTACCACCTAACCCAACTACTAACGGGCCACGGTTGTTTCAGATACTTCCTGCAACGCATTGGCAAGGAGGCATCCCCCGTCTGTGACCACTGTGACACCGGAGCTGTCGACGATGCCAGACACACCTTACTGGAGTGCAGGGAGTGGGAGCCACAGCAGGACGCTCACAGACGGGCAGCCGGAGGAGAGGACATCACCACGGAACGGGCAATCCTGGAAGACCCCAGCATGTGGGAGGCCGTCCAGATATTCGCACCTACACCTCCTCGACATATATCGACTCAAGAACATCGCCTGTAGGTCCTATATGGCCGTGGGTTGCAGCTGGCTGGTATCAAAGCTACCCCCATGCTGTATATACGTGGCCCAGCTGTGCTCAGATCGACATATATCGACTCAAGAACATCGCCTGTAGGTCCTATATGGCCGTGGGTTGCATCTGGCTGGTATCAGAGCCACCCACATGCTGCATATACAGGGCATAGCGGAGCTCAGATCGACATATATCGACACAAGAACATCGCCTGTAGGTCCTATATGGGCATAGGTTGCACCTGGCTGGTGTCGGAGCTACCCCAATGCTGCATATACGGTGCATAGCGGTGCTCAGACCGACATATATCGACTCAAGAACATCGCCTGTAGGTCCTATATGGCCGTTGGTTGCATCTGGCTGATATCAGAGCCACCCACATGCCGTATATACGGGGCCCAGCTGTGCTCAGATCGACATATATCGACTCAAGAACATCGCCTGTAGGTCCTATATGGCCGTGGGTTGCAACTGGCTGGTATCAGAGCCTCCCACATGCTGCATATACAGGGCATAGCGGAGCTCAGATCGACATATATTGACTCAAGAACATCGCCTGTAGGTCCTATATGGGCATAGGTTGCACCTGGCTGATATCAGAGCCACCCATATGCCGTATATACGGGGCCCAGCTGTGCTCAGATCGACATTTATCAACTCAAGAACATCGGCATCAGCATGCGGGTATGCTGTATATACGCCCCCCACGAACAGAACACACCGTGCCGCGGTGTGGGGGCCCAGTGAGGCGACATCCGCAAACGGCCCAGCTATGAGGGTATGCATAGCTGGGACCAGGAAATCGTCTCATTGCTAAGATGTTCGGGACCCATTGCAACTCCTTGCGACAATGGGTCTCTCTTATAGAGTTAACCACCTTTGACCTGTCGGCCTCCCTTGGCCAACCTCTTCAGCCACTCTGGCTCCTTTCTGACCCCGTCGCTATTAGGTATCGAGGGCTAGGGGTCAAAAACTACTTTCTTAAATCTTTGCAGCCCACCGCAACTTTTAGCGCGATGGACTGAGCCTACAGAGCCATTCACACCTTTGATCTATCGGCCTCCCTTGGCCAACCTCTTCAGCCTCCCTTGGCTTCTTTCTGACCCCGCCGCTATTAGAGCGACTCGAGGGCTAGGGGTCAATAGATCTTCTCTTCATCTAAAAAAATAAAAATAAAAATAAATAAAAATAAATAAAAATAAATAAATAAACAAAAACAAAAAAAATTCCATCCCCGCCGTGATTAGCCTAGTCGGGACGGTGGACACCCACCAACGGCCGGTCGGGACGCCGGGGAGCAGCAGCTGTGAGCACCGTGGATAGCCCGCCGATCCTGGTGGCCCCCCATGCCGAGGTCGGAAAAAAAATGTTCTCCCTGCATCAGGGGTCTGGCCGGGACAGTAGCCCCCGCCAACTCGGGACTGCCGGCCAAACATCCTACTGGCAGGCGAGGGTCTGCTGATCCCGGTGGCGCCATGACGCAGGGCGACAAACCAAAAAAATTATATGTTCCATGTAGCTGCGATGTCTGTGTTGTCCAGGACTGATCGCCCCTAACGACGAACCTAGCGAGAACGAGGACCACAAAAATATTAACATGACTGAACACAAAATAGATAAAACGTTTACCGCCCAGGGGCTGGATACCCCAGGGCCGGTCGGTGCGGGCATCGGAGTGGGTGCCTCCCGACCGTCAACCGACTACCACCAACCGGAGAGGAAACCAGACGGGGCCACTTGCCCAAGACAAAACACAGCGCCTCCCGAAACTGTGGAAGACAAAGACGGCCGACACGCCTCGACATTCGGGAACCCGATGGTCTCCGAATCGCTACTAAAGGGGGCGAACAAGCCAGAAAGCAGCGAACTCGAGAATACCAAGCGTAAGGCCACATCACCACCCGAAACGTGGCACACACCCACAGCAGGGAAGGGCGCAAGACCAAAGAAGATGAAGGAGGTGCGAAACTCAACCGGCGAAATGTTGAAGGAACTGGAGGAAACCAGATCCCTAGTCTGGCGACTTACGGACACCGCGGGGAACACCCGAAACATCCCCCGGGAGTCCAAACTTGATGCCAAACTACTGAGGGGGGCATATGACAGAATCTGGGAAACCTATGCCCGAGCCATGCGAACAAGCCCGGAATCGAAGCCAGACGACCCAGAAACCGACCTGAGGAAGCAGGTCGAAGATCTAAAAAGGGACAAGCAAAAGGCCGAAGCGGAACTGACAGCAATGAGGAGGGAGCTGTCGGAAATCCACGAGGAACTAAAGTCGCGGAGCCAACAGAAAGACCAGCAACAGAGGGAATCCCACCACGATAGGACGAAACGAATCAAGGCGGCCATAACGGCCCACACAACGATCACGGAAGCAAGGGCAATAGCAGAGGAGGACTGGCCGGAGGAGGCGTACGACCTGACGACGTACGTCGCCCCCAAAGACGTCACTCCTTCCCCAGAAGTCCCCTTGATCAGGCTCATCGACAAGGAGTGCCGTTCGGTAAACACCGGGAACAAGGCGGGGAAAAGGATCTCCGAGCTAGCAGGCCGGGGCATTGTCGAGGGGGAAATGGCAACAATAGCCAAAACAATAGAGGTGTTAGACTGCGTAGGCCCGCAATATAGACAGCGCTGGGTAACGCACTACATAATGTATGATCCCGACACGGAGGAGACAGAGTTTAGCTCCCTATACCGAGGCATCCAAAAAGCAACGGAATTAATCCTAGCATCCGGCGCCAAGGAGACGAGAGTGGAATGGGGAAGCGCCACCACGACGCAGGCCAGGAAGCTACTCGAGATCCAGCTGGCCAACACTGGGATAGAAGTTAAGATAAGGCGACCGGACCCAAACACGGCACAGGGCCCCAGGACCGACATCACCCGAAACCCACAACCACCACCACCAAAAGCTAAGCGGGGCGAGGTTATAATAGTAACGCCTGCGGAGGGGCAAACGTACGCCGACCTGGTCAGCAGGGTCCGAGAAACGGACGTCGGCTCGGAGAACATCCTCCGAATGGACAGATCGGAGAACGGCCACCTACGGATAAAAATCAGGGGCTCCGGGGGTAGAGTAGACGCACTTTGCTCCATCACCCAAAACACAACCCGGGGATCGTCCGCACGAGTTAGCAGACCGGGCGCAGTCCTGCACCTCAGGGGACTGGACTGCATAACCACCCAAGAGGAGGTGGAAAGAGCTATACAGGAGGCCCTCCCCCAAGAGCACAGGAAGGCGTTCCGAGTGGGCCCCCTGAGACCGGCCTACGGCAGCACACAGGCGGTGACAGTAACAACATCACCAGTCGTGGCCGACATGCTAACATCCAAAAGGATCAAAGTGGGCCTAGTGCAGGTGAAGCCCACCCGTCGCGAGGAGGTCCCAAGCGGATGCACTAAGTGCTGGCTTGACGGACACGGAGCAAACAAATGTATCGGCCCAGACAGGCGGAAACTATACCTCCGCTGCGGCAAGGAGGGCCACCAGGCACGAACGTGCAAGACGGAGATGCCACACTGCGCGGTGTGTAACGTAGACGGCCACCCAGCAGCTAGCTTCCGCTGCCCAGCCAAGGCGGAGGCAATAGAAAGAGGGGCGCCGGAGGGAGTGCGACCAAACAACTACTAGGATAATCAAGGTCCTCCAAGCCAACGTTGGCAGGGGCAGGGCCGCCCACCAGCTCCTGCTAGCGGAGGCGAGAAAGATGGGGGCGGATATCATCATAGCCTCCGAGCCCAACCACGCCAGGCTGGACCCATCGTGGGTGATTGACGGGCCCAAGGGGGACGTAGCCATAAAATCGCTTGGCAGCCTCCATGGGCGCATTAACGCCTTCGGAACACCCACGAAAGGCATCACATGGGTCCGCTTTGATGTTATCACCATAACGACGTGCTACCTGTCACCCAACTGCGGCAGGGAACAGGAGCGCCGGTGGCTGACAACACTGGAGGAGACGCTCAGAGAGACAAGAGGGGCATACATAGCCGCAGGCGACTTTAACGCATGGGCAACTGCGTGGGGCTCCCGTTGCACCAATGCTAGGGGGGAGGCAGTGTTGGAGCTAGCAGCAGCACTCAACCTGTATGTCTGCAACGAGGGAAGGACGCCAACCTTCAGAAGAGGGGAATCGACGTCCCACATCGACCTTACAATTGCATCACCGCAGGCAGCCAGGAAAGAGCACGGGTGGCGCGTGTTGGACAAAGAGACACTGAGTGATCACCTCTATATAACCTACAACATCGGGGTAGGAGGCTTCACTCAGATCGGAGCCCAACAGCCCCAGCTCCAGCACACCACGACCCTCAGCAGAAGGTGGATACTGGAGAACGTAGACGGGGAAACAATTGCCCAGACTATCTTCGAGGCATAAGACGCCCCCCAAGGTGACGCGGACGTGGACGCCCTGGCCATCCGACTCGTACAAAGAGTGACCGAAGCGTGCCACACCCACGTCAAGTCAAAGGCGGCCACCAGCAGCCGGAGGAAAGGGGTCTACTGGTGGTGACAAGAAGTATAGCGGACCTCCGCAAACTCACGAACAGGGCCAGGAGAAGGGCCCAGCGCGCTAGAGCAGCAGGTGCCCCCACCGAACATCTAAGGGCGGTGTACCATGAAAAACGGAATCAATATCGGAAATCGATAGAGAGAAGCCAGGCCAAATGCTGGAAGCAGCTGTGCAGAAAAGTAGAGGACGACCCCTGGGGACTCCCCTACAAACTCGTAACAAAGAAGATAGCAGCAAGACCTCCGGGCCCAGAGGCGTCTGTACCGGGAGGGATTGAGGAAGTGGTCACCACCCTGTTTCCGCCAAACAATCACCCCAACCCGGAGCCCCACACGATGAAGATGCATGCGAAGAACCCGATGAATGGCAAGAGGAGGAGGCCCTTCACGCACTAGGGAAACTTCCCAACAAGAGGGCACCAGGGCCGGACGGCATACCCAACGAGTTGCTCAAAGAAGCAGCAGCCCAGGGTATTGCCCCGGCCCTGGCACACATAGCGAATCAAAGCATGAGGGTGGGCATTTTTCCACGCAAGTGGAAAACCGCCAAGCTCACCTTGATACCCAAGCCCGGGAAGCCAGCAAAGAACCCTTCCTCCTACCGTCCTATCTGCCTACTCGACGGACTTGCGAAGACAGTAGAGAGGATGATCGCCGACACACTAACGGAGGCGATCGAAGCCTCAGGCGGCCTCCACACCCAGCAATACGCGTTCAGGAGGAACCGATCCACCACGGACGCGATTCTGGCGGTGAGGGAGCAAGTTAAGAGAGCGAACACCGGCACATAGAGAAGGCGAGCCCACTGCATTATGACAACCCTGGACGTAGCAAACGCATTCAACACGTTACCATGGGTAACCATTAATGCAGCGCTCTCCCGGAAGAACATTCCCAGAGCCCTACAAAACATTGTCAGGGCTTACCTCAGCGACCGACGGGTCACCTATGAGGGCACCGCAGGACTCGGAACCCATGAGGTCACGGGGGGGGGGGGTACCCCAGGGATCCGTCCTGGGCCCCCTCCTTTGGAACGTGGCCTTTGACGACGTCCTGCGGCTTGAGCTGCCGTTGGAAACATCGTTGGTGGCATTCGCTGACGATCTAGCGGTGGTCGCCAGGGCAAGGGACTTTGAGCTGGCCAAAACCAAACTGAAAGACACAGTGGACATGGTGGCTGAGTGGACGACGGGCAACGGTCTAACCATCGCGGCTGCCAAAACGGAGGTCGCCCTGCTCTCCACTAAGAGAGCAGGTGTCCGCGAGGCCACCAGAACCATCGAGCTACTGGGAGTGACACATCCCATTCTAAGAAGGATCAAATACCTGGGTACGGTCCTGGAGTCCAACCTACACCACACTGCCCGAGTGTTGGAAGCAGCAGCAAAAGCAACCCGAACGGAGGCCGCATTGGCGAGACTACTCCCAAATCTTGGAGGCCCTAGCATGGGAAGGAGAAGATTGTTAGCGCTGGTCTCTCGAGCCCAGCTATCCTACGCTGCCCTCGCCTGGGCGGATGCTACGAAGACCAAAATGAACGCAGAGAGCCTACGGCGGGCGCTGAGAACCAGCGCGCTCCGAATAAGTATGGCGTACAGGACTGTATCGACCGATGCGGTGGAGGTAATTGCCGGCACCAAACCCGGCGACCTTCTGGTCATCGAACGCGCACGAATCGGCGAGAGGAGGAGAGGCGGAACAACTTGAAGAGAAGCCCAGGACCAAGCAAGGCAGGACACCTACCGAGCGTGGCAGACGAGGTGGGAAGGCAGCCAAAATGGTGCATGGACGAGGAGGGTGATCCCGCAGATCGGACTACCCAGACCCTATCCGGACATGGAGTGTTCCAATCATACCTCTACCGGATAGGGAAGGCGGAATCTGCAAAATGCCGATACTGTGGTGGTACCGATGATTCGGTCCACACCATATTCCATTGCCCCCGCTGGGAGACCAACAGGACACACCTTTGGCTGCAGACAGGAGAGACAGGACCGGAGAGTATAGGTACGAGTATACTCGAAGACAAAGACAAGTGGGACGCGTTCGCGGCTTTCTCCCGGACAGTGATGGGGAGAAAGCTCGACGACGACTTGCGGAACCCACAAGACTAACGGACCAAGACGAAAGACGGAAACTGACGGACTGACCTCGTTCCCCCATTTTTCATATGTTTCATACCTTTCCCGCTTTTATACACAAGAGACCCGAATAACAAACTGACGTAAGACGGTCCGGGGGGCTTAGGAATGCCTGTTAGGCGGTCAAGCCCCTCGTCGACAGAACCTGGGTTTTGGTTTAGTCGGTAGGCGCCCCGGCCAATACGCGGAGTGAATCCGACACTACCCATGCCTATCACCATAGTGGTGATAGTGGAGGCATGGGTGTCTTTCGAAGATTCCACCCCAGATGAAAAAAAAAGCTGTATATACGGGGCCCAGCTGTGCTCAGATCGACATATATCGACTCAAGAACATCGCCTGTAGGTCCTATATGGCCGTGGGTTGCAGCTGGCTGGTATCAGAGCTACCCCCATGCTGTATATACGTGGCCCAGCTATGCTCAGATCGACATATATCGACTCAAGAACATCGCCTGTAGGTCCTATATGGCCGTGGGTTGCATCTGGCTGGTATCAGAGCCACCCACATGCTGCATATACAGGGCATAGCGGAGCTCAGATCGACATATATCGACTCAAGAACATCGCCTGTAGGTCCTATATGGGCATAGGTTGCACCTGGCTGATATCAGAGCCACCCACATGCCGTATATACGGGGCCCAGCTGTGCTCAGATCGACATTTATCAACTCAAGAACATCGGCTGTAGGTCCCGGAAAGAAGACGAAAGTGGTCAAGGAGGGCCACACAAGGTAGGTCATGAAGCGGAAGATAAGGAAGTGGGGTAAGCGACACGGTATAAGTAAGAGACGTCCTCCTCCCACACCACCACCATCACTACCCCTTCCTTTTCCCCATAGTTCTCCTGGTACAGACGCGGCACTAACGCAGGTGGTATGAACAAGGGGCACTTCACAAGGAATCTATTTTACTTCTACACGACGTACGAGCATGGTCGCAGGGGCCACGTTGGCGCTGTTCGGGACTTTCTGTAGGCATAAACTCCGCTTCTCCTTGTTGGATGACATTAAGCATTGGTGAACAGGCCATGACGAGAGTGTACGGCGAGGTGATCCAGTCATGGCCTGGTGTCAGAGGGGCCACTGGTCCTTGCGCGTGCTCTGGCCATTCCTAGAGAAAAAAAACTGTTTTATAATAGATTGCAGTTGGAGATAGTTTGAAAAATCTTGTAAGGGTATAGGTAATTGGGTTGCTAGTTCGTTAATTTTTTCTTGAATTGTTTCTTGATTTAGGCTTAGAATTTTGATAGTTTTCGAATTTATTCATCAGGTCTTTGTTTAAAGTGATTTTTTGAAATAGATTGTTTTGTACAATTTCTGAGTTGGTATCGAGTTTCTGAATACTCTCTTCGTAAAATACTCCATCATTGTCATGTGTACCAAATAACCATTTATTCATTTTACCTACAACGTTAATTAAGCCGCGTTTGCGTCTTTGCAATGGTTTTATATTTTCTAATTTGCGTGTTGTAATAATTGTTTTATGAGTAAAAAATCTAGAGTATTGTTTAAACTAGAATTCGTTTTAGACGTAATGTATTTAACAATAAGTAATTGTTTACTTAAAATGAGGGTTTGGTTGGTTAGGGGTTCAGTATCAATGTAGTGAATAAAAGTATCTAGATGTAACTAGTTTGGCGTCGCCTAAATTAAAAGGGAGTATACCCGATGTAATAGGTGTAATTTTAATTTCTTGAGGTCTGACTTGTAGACTCTGTAGCAGGATTGTCAATACGAAGATGTGTTTCATTCTGCAACGGATAATTTGGAATTAGATGTTTCGGTTTCTTGATGAGATTTTTATGTAGTGTTCCTTTGTCTTTCGTCAATTTTTGCTGAGAATCATTTATTGCTTTGGTTTTTATGAAACGCGGTTTGTGTTTAGCAGCGCGTGCTTGCTGTTTAATATACACGGTTTCGTCTTTCACGTATTCGGCAGGGGAAATTATGTGAATTTTCTTTTGTTTGTTATTTAAACGGATTTTATCGTACAGTATTTCTTATGTTTCGCAGTATATTTATTTAGCATGTCGTCTTCTGTGCCGTCAAGTGTTTTATCTGAGTTGCCATATACGATTTCAAATGGTGTAAATTTGGTTGAGCTGTGAATTGAACTATTGTAACCAATTAAAGTGTATTTCATTAATTTATCGATGTGTTCATTGGGATATTGTTGAAGAAGACATCGGATTGAATCTGCTAATGTAGAATGAAAACATTCCACAGGTGAATTGCTATTCGAGTTCCTAATCCTGGTATAATGTAAGTTGATTTTATGTAATTTACAGAATTCCTCCAAAAGTCGGTTTTTCAATTCGTGACCCTGGTCTGCAATTATATTCTGTGGTGTCCCATGGTGAGATAGGTATGATAATAGATTATTCATGACATTGATGTTTATAATTGAATCTATTGGGTAAGCTTGACCGTATTTAGAAAAGGCGTCAAATTTTGTGAAGAAATTTCTGTTATTGATACGAAATATGTCAAGATGGAGGGTGTCAAAAGGGTTTGAGTAGGTTGGAGTAATTTCGAATTTTAATTTAGCTGGGTTTTTATCATTTTTGCCGGTTTGACAAATTTCGCATCTATTTATGTAATCTTGAATCATTTTGTGCATGTTTGGCCAGTAATAGTATTTATTAAGATGTTGGGTTGTCTCATTTATCCCTCTGTGACAAGTTTTCGTCTCAATGGTATATTGAATTTTGATGTTTTGTTCGTTAATGTCGGTAATGTCTTGTAGTATTCTGGTGCATTGAACTAATTTCATTGAATTTGATTTGAAATGTTTTTGCATGGTTCTAATTGTGGCTGTCATTGTGGTTTCATTGTCGAAATATAAGGCATATAGCTGTTGAGGAGCTAATTTTGTTTTGATACATTTTACAATTTCTGTATTTAGTTTATCGTGAGGTATTGAAATAATACATCTTTTTCGGTTTGGAAATATGTTAAAAAAATTTATGAATGTTTGATCCGTTTCATTTGTTTTTAGGATGATTTGATGGTTAAATTGATTCAAAGGTTTTTCTGATATGGGAATTTCTAATATGGGATGTTCGATTGATGTATGTATTGTTTCATTTGTAATTGGGGTCTTAGCTGTACATTTTGAATAATATTAATTGGTTGTGGCTTTGGTGCTAGTATTTCGTTAAGTTCTGTCACTGATATGTCTGCGGGTTTGTTTTTTATGTACCACTCAATTTCATTAGAAGGGTCTTCTAAATCGGAATCGCGGGCGTGTGCTTTTACTAAGTCGGTTTCAGCTGCGTTAATTTTGATTCTAGAGAAAGCGTCTGCATTGGTGTTAATTTTGCCCTTTTTATACACTATTTTGTAGTCGTACTCTTCAAGTTTCAGTCTCCATCTTAAGAGCCTAGAGTTTGGTTCGTTCATATAGAAGAGCCACTCGAGAGGTTTGTGGTCTGTCACGATGGTGAATTTAACGCCGAAAAGGTATGGTCGGAAATATTTTATTGCCCAAACTATGGCTAGCAACTCTTTTTCGATTGTGGAGTAGTTGCATTCTGCAGGATTTAGAGTGCGTGGGGCGTATGCGATAGGAAGATCTTTACCGATTTGTCCTTGAGATAAAACGGCTCCGATTGCGAAATTTGAAGCATCGGTTGTTAGAATAAAGGGTTTATTAAAATCGGGATATTGAAGAATAGGGTCGTTTGTTAGAATCGATTTGCATAATTCGAAGGTATTTACGAATTCTTCGGTATAAATAATCTTTGCGTCCTTCTTTAAGCATTTTGTAAATGGTTTAGTAATCTGAGCGAAGTTATTGATGAATTTCCGGTAGTAGCCAAGGAGCCCTAAAAATTATTTGATTTGTTTTGCTGTTTTTGGTATCGGAAATTTTTGAATGGCTTGAATTTTGTTTTGGTTTGGCTTAATTCCGTCTGGTGCGATAACATGGCCTAAAAATTCAACTTCTTTGCGTAAAAATTCGCATTTGTCCAGTTGGACTTTGAAATTATGTTTACTTAATTTTTTGAATACTAGTGTTAGGTCTTGTATGTGTTCGTCTAATGAGGTAGAGAAAATTATGATGTCGTCCATGTAGACTAAACAAATTTTGTTCTATAGGTCTTTTAAAACATCGTCCATTATACCTTGAAATGTAGCTGGCGCGTTTTTAAGACCGAAAGGCATTCTCAAGTATTCGTAATGTCCGTTCTCTACATTAAACCCGGTTTTCTCAATAGAGTTCGGGTCCATTTCCATCTGGTGGAACCCTGATGGTAATTCTAGTGTTGAAAAGTATTGGCATCTACCAGTTTATCTAAGATGTCGTTAATGTTAGGCATAGAGTATCTGTCACTTGTTGTTTTGTCGTTAACTTTACTATAGTCTACTACGATTCTCCATTTTCGTTGACCTGAAGTTTCTTTGGGACAATCCAGATTGGAGATCTCCATGGACTTGCACTAGGCCGAATGATTCCATTTTCGAGCATTTCATTTATCTGTTTATGAACCTCGGTTTTATGAACAAATGGGTACCGATAGGATTTCGTGTAGATATCACTTGTCTTTATTTCGTGTTTTATTGTGTTGGTAAAAGTCAATTTGTCGTTGGACTTGTGGAAAATAGTGTAAAATTCTTTACATAGTTTGGATAATTTTTGAGTTTCTTCGTTGTTTAAATGGTCTATTCTAATTAAGTTTTTGATCTGTGATTCGTTGCAGGATTCGAGTTGTTATCTAGCTTCAATATTAAAAATGTCGTATGTGTCTGTGCGAAATGGGATTACTTTCAGCGCTTTGTCAATTCTAATTGTCGAATTTATGTCTTTATAGTTATGAATTTCTATTTGGGCGAAGCCATTTCTTGCGGTTGTTAGGGTTTCTGGAATATAAATATCGTCAAATTTTAACTCTAGTTAATACTAGAGTTAAAATTTGACGAGGCATTATAATTAATGTCTCCATTTGTTTGGTAATTTTGTCATAGAAATTTTGTGTGCATTTATTTGTATGCGACAACTTTTATCATCGGGTTGTCTATAGAAATACGGAATCTGTATATTTTCGTTGTATAATTGTAGATTAGCACAATCCATCACTAAGTTTAAGTTAGTCATGTCTTTAAGTCCTAATAAGCGTACAGTAGAACGTCTAAATTACTATTTGATTGAAATTATGTAAATGAGGGGATGGTTGCTTTGAGTCTGGTGGAGTTTTCACCGTTACATGTTCTGATGATAGAGTTTTTGTTGATAGATATATTCAGGGTAGTATTTCTCTACTATAGAAGGCTTTAGTATTGATGTATAGCAACCAGTATCGATTAAGAGTTTTAGTGGTGGGTTTTTTTATTTGGATATATCCTAAAGGATTGATGCTTATCTCGTTATTAATTTCGATTATGTTGTAGGTGTCGTTTCGCTGGTATGGTGAAAATTTTCGCTATTGTCTATCTCGGTTTGGTCATAACTAATGAATGGTTGGTCATAGTAAGGTTCTTCCTCATAATAGTCATTCGGTTCGGGATTTAAAATTGATTCTTGTTGTTGATAATCGACGTTAGATGGGTAGAATCCTTTAAATTCTCCGTCCGAAATTTGGTTAAGTTCACGGACAAGTTTACGGACATCGGTTGTGGTGCTGAGTATCTTGATACTGTTTGTCTTGACGTTGTCGACATTGGTTGGGGTGGTGGATTTTGGTACTGTCCGGTCGGTTTAAATACATTTTTTGGTACATTACTTGCTGATTCGCAGGGAATCGTTGAGGTGGTATCTGTCTATATTGTATGTTTATCGGTTGGCTTGGGAATCTGTTTGTATAATTGGGTAATGGGGTATTCTGTCGTTGTACGTTGAAATTTGGTTTGTTACTGATATAATTGGGTTTAGGGGTGAATTGTGGTTCTAAAGTATATTGGAAATTTTCTTCTTCTATAACGTAATTTATTGCATCTTCTAATGTGTCGGGGTTTCTTAGTCTAATTATGCTTTGAATGTTACCTTTTAATCCCCTAATGATTTTTTTTGGTGGAGTTTGGTCGTATTGTTTTAGATGAATTAATTTTGCGTCTTTGTCCATTATATTTATTGGCAATGAATTAATTTTCGAGGCGAGTCTGCTGCGCGCTAATTGTATTCGTTCAGCAAAAACAATTCGGTCCGCGCGCCTATTGCAATTAATTCGCGACCGGTTTTATTTGCTATTACAGCTTTAAGTAGAAAACTGTTAACCTAAGCGTTTCCCAGTGGCCTATATTTGTCTAGGACGGCTTCACAACGAGCTATAAAAAATTCTGTTAGCTCGTTGTTTCCGTCGAATTGTGGAATTGTATCAACGTTTAATTTAATAAAAGTGGTAATCAAATGTAGCAACAGTAGTAGTCATGATGATTTTTAAATTGTTTACTTGATTAACTAACTTACCAATTTCAGAATCACTATCAGACATATACAATAGAATTTTATACCAATCGTCAGTGATGCAAACTGGATAATTATGGAAACAAAAATGGATTTTTTTACGTCAGCCGAAAGTATTTCTGATCCACGTGAGTTGTTGTTCTATTCAGACGTGGTGTTTGTTTTCTTGTCCCTTGGGCCTCTTTGATTCTGGATCCACTGTGTGAATGGTTGAAACCAAAATTCGTCACAAGATGCGCGCTCGATGCCGTGAAATTTTTCTTCTAACGAACCACAGGATCCTACGACTGCGCCAATTTTGTTGAAGAGCTCCGAAAGGACGTTTTTTTTAACACTTACACGTTTATTAGTACATTACAACTAAAGCTTAATTCTAAATTACAAGTATATATATATATATATATATATATATATATATATATATATGATTAAAAGCTAATTGCGTAAACTAAATAAATTGCGGAGTCGCGTATTCGACCCGGTGGATTGCAGCGGCCGATGCCCCGTCTTATGGAATTTGCTGACCGGTGGTGTTGGCGAGTTCAAATAATTGAACGATGTAACTATCTGTCTATAATTGCTAGGTACACTTTTATCTCCAGCTTTGTATATTGGTAAAACCCGTGCAAGTGTAAGTGCGCCCGTAAAAATATTATTAGAATTGTTAGAGGGGTCACTATTGCTTCTTTGGCACATTTTAAAAGATTGGCATTAAGGCCATATATGTCCCTAGTAGAAATTAGTTTCATTTGCGACATTGTATGTCTTACTGTCGAAGATGACACTTCCACGAAACTAAAGTTTGTATTATCAATATGTTGACTTTCACACGATGCTATAATCGAATCTTCCGCAGGCGGTGGCAGTATTTTTAATATGCTATTACTCACATTGGCAAAGAAAGTATTAAAGCTTTTTGCTTAAAGATTAAACAACCCGAATCAAATAGAGTACATCTCCGAAATTACTTGGTATATGAAATATCCTCATGTGGTGTAACTATCTTCATTTCATTCATAGAATGAAATATAGGAGACGTTTTCTCAATATTGATTGAATTTGTATTAATTGATGTTTTCTTTTGAATATATAAGAGAGTAGAATCATATGGTTCGCAATTTGAAGTTTGAATCGGACATTGAAGTTTTACAAAATTATTATGTTGAAGTGATACACGATAATGTATGTTGGGCTAGGATTATCTACCTCTTTTTATAATAACCGAAAATCATTAGTAAGTGAATATTGATTGATTCGATTGGTTAACAAGTAGGTATTTGATATTTTCAGTTTGTTCTTCTACAGCTTCAAAATACTAGAAATGGTTAGCTTAAATCTACCAATACAATAAATGTTGCCACGGATTTGGTTTTCTTTAAATATTTCTATATTAATAAACAAATAATTAGCTTTTTGTAATATTGTAACTTCGATATGTAGAGAATCAAATATTTCAATAATTCTTCTTAAGAAATCTGCTGTTTCTATTGCAGTAGTAGATTTCATCTTACTGATCTAAGGTGCAGTTTTAATAGCGGTCGAAGCAGATTTGCTAAATAACATATTTAACACACACATTTTGAATAGAATTAAGGTCCATATGCACAAGTGCTATTTTTTTCATTGCCCCAAATGTGTCACTTTGTTTATCAAAATAATAAGTGGATATAAAGTAATTTCAAGAAGTTTGTTGACCATATATAAAGAAAGTGAATTTATAATTTAAAGTACTTTCTTAGTAACTTAAATAAATGTCGTGGATAATATGCACCATAGATCGATCATGTTAATCTTAAAAGAAGATGTGGTTGTGGTAACTTCTAATAATTGTAATGTTTTTCGATTGCTTGCTCCTTGGTCACAAACAAGCATTCGAGGCTGTAATGTAATCTAAAATCATTTTTCCCAAATCTCTTTTATTATCGAATTTAAAATATGCCGCACGATGCAATTATTAGACAAATACTAGCAAAGATGTTTTCTCTAAATTGTTTTTTGTATTAAATATAATTTATACATTTTTATAATTAAATTTTATCAACCAATTATACACATTGTCGTTCCTAATTATTCAGTGTTGCAACTTTCTCTTTAATTTTTTAGATTATATATTCACATCCATGAAACTTTGCTACTTTCAAATGATTATGAATAAATTTGTAATATAGACTAAGATCAAATGCCTATTCCTTAGTACTCTAAGACATTTTGTTTATGGAATAATTTGGTTTATATTAATGTTTTCACATAATCCATATAGCAGCAAGTTGACATTTAAAGCAATGTCTCCTCCACACTGTTTAATAAATATGATTTCTTGATAACTATCTTCTTTAAAAATTCTACTTTTTAATAATAATAATAATAATAATAATAATAATAATAATAATAATAATAATAATAATAATAATAATAATAATAATAATAATAATAATAATAATAATAATAATAATAATAATAATAATAATAATAATAATAATAATAATAATAATAATAATAATAATAATAATAATAATAATAATAATAATAATAATAATAATAATAATAATAATAATAATAATAATAATAATAATAATAATAATAATAATAATAATAATAATAATAATAATAATAATAATAATAATAATAATAATAATAATAATAATAATAATAATAATAATAATAATAATAATAATAATAATAATAATAATAATAATAATAATAATAATAATAATGACTTTTATTTCCCTTGAAATATATAATTCTATACATATAAAAACTATATCAACACATGTTTACAGTAACAACGAAACTAATACAATAATTGAAAATAGAAATATGGGAAATAAGCCGCAGTTCCAGTCTAGTATGTGCAATGCACATGACTACTCTTGCATTGAACCTTGACAATAACTATTACTAGATAAAACTAATCCTAATTAAAATTAATAATAATTTGTATAAATAGCAATCAAACATAAAATTTACCTAAAATGTTTGGGACAGATGGTTTATATAAAAATGAATGAATGCTATTATACATATACGCTCGCACACATATACACATTTATGCATACATAGCTACATATAGACATATATACACGCATATAGACACGCTATATTAACAACGTGGTAGGAGAAAGACCTCTTGTAAAATTGGCTTTTATGTTTCGGTACATGTAAGTTTGCTTTACTTGTTATATTAACGCTATGAATTGCGCTGCGTAGAGAAATTATATTATATAAATATGGTGGTTGCTTTGACAAGAGATTTTTGTGGTAGAAGCAAATTGCATGAAAAAATCTCCTGTTTCTCATATTGAGCCAGTTCAGTCGTTCTAAGTGGCCTGTAAAAGAATTCAACCCTTGCATTAGACGAATACATGCATTTTTCATTCTTTGCACCCTTGCTTGACCACTCTTGTCTAGGCATGGACCGAAGATGTGATCACAATAATTAAACTGACTAAAGGTCGTTTTAGACAAGACAATTTCTTAGCTCAAAAGTTGTTCAAGAAATGCATTCATATATCCTCCTCCCATACAATTTGTCCTTGACAAATACAGCGTGTTATATTTTTCCATTAGATCTACCATCCAATTGAATATTTCAAATAATTGGCTGTATTATACGATACAATTTAGATTGTCTCGCATCTTGACTAACTTTTGAGTTAAGAAATTGTCTTGTCTAAAACGTACCAATGCATCACACAACGTTCGTCTAGCAGTTTTGTTTAAGAAAAAGCGATTTGCAAAAATTAAGGTTAAGAAATCCTCGTTGAAATATCTTGTCTATATGTTTTTTAAGTCTTAAATTTGTATCGACTTGTCCACTATTGTATTTGAGATTAATATTTTATAATTTTCAAATAAGAGAGTAATCGATGTTGCAGCATTTATATGCAGTTGATGCTTTTCCGATACACTGGAAATATTGTTCAAGTCTTCATTCATTTTTGCACATGCCTCTGCTGTACCTTCTGAGCGAAAGTGCATGTACAGTTGCGTATCATCTGCATTACACAATGCTTTCCGTAGAACGTATTTGGTCCATGAAATCAAATGTATAAATACAGTACAAAAATGGTCCCTGTATTGATCCTTGCGGTACACCACAGCTCACACCTATAGCATATGATAAGGATTGGTCAAGTTTTACACGTTAGTACCTTCCCAATATATATAAATATTGTGTATAGATTTGTATAGCGTTTCTATTGAACCCCAGGTATTTCAACTTAGGTAAAAACAATTTGTGATTTATTAGATCAAAGGCTTTAGAGTAATCAAGTAATACAAAACTCGATAACTAATTACTATCATGTGCAGTGAATATATCGTCTGTTACTTTAGAGAGTACAGTCGCGCAGCTGTGGTTAGGTCTAAATCCTGATTGCTTATCTGGAAGTAACGAATTAGTATCCAAATATTCTCGCAATTATTTATCCATTACTCTTTCTAATATTTTTGACATGGTAGGCATTGATTGGCCTTAAGTCACTGTAATCGGAATTACGTAAGCTTATTTCCACAAGTCAGGAAACGATCCGTGTCTCAAACGCTCGTTAATAATGGGTGCAATCTGTGCCAGTATGAGTGGGCAGCACAGAAAAAGCATGTCTATATTGATGCCGTCTGGGCCATATGCTTTAGTAGTGATGTTGTTAATAATACTTTGGACATCATATTCTTTTATTTCGTTAAAGGAAAAATGGCTGGTTGTATAGTAATTATTACCGTAAAATGCTAATAATTCCTCGTCCATCACTGTTCCAATATTTAAATTATTAACTGAGGTTATAAAGAAATTATTTATTGTGTTTCCATCATTTAGGTGATCCGGAATTATATTCGAATTACCGCGAAATAAATCATATCTTTTCAATTCTATCCACAGACGTCTGTAATTTACTTCTGAAAAATGCCCGTTTCTCATTACGAATTGCAGTTGTTGTAAAGTTTCGTAAAATTTTGTAGTAATCGTGATGCTGTTTAGTTTTTGTTCTTAAGTACTTTTTAGCGCTTTATCTTTTAGTGAGATGAGCTTGCTGTTATATGTTAGTCAAGGACTTCTAGGTTTGCTAACTCTACATCATCTATACGGAGCATGTTTATCAAATAGGGTCTTGATTTTATTATTTAGGGAATTTTACGTTTACATCATTAGTTCCTTAATATTTCAGCTTTTCATTTATTTCGAATAAATGTTACTTTAATCGGTCTTGTTTTGTTAGATTCATTGAATTTTTCAATTCTGAAGCAATTACTCACGTCGCTATCAAGTACGGGCACCTTTACCAAATTATTCAGGAATTTCAGTGTTTTTACTTCGCAATTACCATTGTCTGCTACTCCGAACAGAACTAGATTATTTTTCCGCTCACGCTTCTCAAGAGATTTAATTCTTATTTTTAGTTCAAGATTCTCCTGTTTGAGTTCCTTGCACTGTTTCTGGTAGGATGTTAACTGAGTTATTAAGTCATCGGTTTCATGACGAAAGTCATCTCTTAATTCCGCACTCTTTTCATTAATCAGGGCAACCAATAATGAATTCAAATCTTTATTATTTATGTTATCAGAAAGTTCTTCCAAATTAATGATATTTATTAAGTACACAAGTTCCCTAATATTATAATTATACTGTATTTTTGTGAATTAAAGTAAGGTAAGGTAATGATGAAAAAGGACACACGCTTCACGCCGTCGTGATCATCGAGGCGACTTGTTTCAGACAAACAGTAGAAAGATCATAGACTGTTAATAGTTTGGACTATATTTTGCTTGCGGCCATGTTTGATTTATACTCCTTTTCTTCCACAAGATCGTTTTCGGTTCATAGATAATACGTTCTATAATCCAATCATTAACAAACTTTTACAGTACCAACCCTTCTCCCCGCGGACCGCACCTACAAACTGGAGCTGTCACAATTTTACATGTGCATTACGTCTTGGTAGGTTATTAGTCAATGATAACGTTATATTAAACTATTAATGATGAGCTACTTTGATCAAATAATTAATTATTTTAATTAATCTGTGCACAGTAGGTTGCCTATCTTATAATTTAAAAGATATTGTTACTAAATTGAAAGTAATAGTCAAACAATTGCGCTATTGATTAATGTTGTCCAACTTTAATTTCTATTTGTTTTTTAAACTACTCTACTACTAAACAAATTTATTTCATTGCCAACTCTATTGACCTCGAGAATGTGCGATGGGGACTCTACTGCACTGTCACGAGAAAAGTTGGCGCCAAGATTTTCGTATTGAATAATTTAAATTTCCGTTGATAATCTGTTCGAACAGCTATTGCTTACAACTTCCAACGCTGGCAACAACAGAAATATTTAATATGTTATATAAAAACTATTTTTAGGTTAGAAATGTTTCAAAACACTTTAGTTAACGATTGTATAAAAACATAAAAAATACCACACACGATGGGATTCGAACCTGCAAACTGATAGGTCGGTCGACTTTAAAACACTGTCTTCATTTTTATATCATAGGGATGCTTTGTAGGTTATGTTAGAATTATTTAATTCTTATATTGGCAATTCGGTTTGTTTACTTCTGTAGGTTTATTGTAGATTTTTGCATACAGATAATTAGGTGATTCAGATGTACTAAAGACGTTAATTATCAAAGACATACACCCCAACATAATTAAGACAATAAAACAACTGAACACAGACACCACGACCAAATTAAGAGCGACGAACGGGGAGGAAATTGATATCCGAATCAGAACTGGGATACGGCAAGGGGACAGCTTGAGTCCTCTACTGTTCAACCTCCTGATGGATAAGATTATAACAGCCCTTGACCCAATCGAACATGGCTACAAACTGGGAAACACACTCATTAAAACAGTGTGCTACGCTGACGACGCCGTACTAATCGCAGAATCAGAAGACGGTTTACAATGGCTACTGAACACGTTCAGAAAGGAGTGTGAAACAATAAATATGACAATAGCCACAGCTAAAACCAAAAGCCTAGTCATTACCATTACCATAAACCAGGTAAGAGGAGCGTCCAGAATATCAGGAACACTGCGAAATCCTGTCTGGAAGAATAAAAACATAACAACTGAGAGCAAAGTAAGGATTTACAAAGCATGCGTGAGACCCATTCTTACTTACTCCGCTGAAACCAGAGCCGATACGGCAGAGACAAAACGTCGATTAAGATGTGCAGAGATGAATACCCTCAGATCCATCACTGGCTATTCACTTGCAGATCGAAAAACCAACAAGGGAATACGGGAACAATGCAACACACCGGACATTATAAGATGGGTGCGGAGCAGAAGAAGACAGTGGAACGAGCACGTAACACGCATGCAGGACGATAGAATCGCCAAGATAGTCCGAGACGGTAAAACATACACCAAACGCCCTCTCGGCAGGCCACCGAAGAGGTGGAAGGACAGCTGGTCGTCGATATCACAGGAGCAGGACCCGCGATAAGAGTTTGGTCAAAACAAGCCACATGGCTTCCGAAAAGAAGAAGAAGAAGAAGAAGATAATTAGGTGAATAACTTGAGTGGGGCGGCAATATAACAATGGTAATTTCGCATTTTATTTATTACGTTGCATTGTTAGGTTGGGTCACACATCGTGGTTGAATAAACGACAATAGTGTCGACACTTATTTGAATTGAATTTGCTTTCATTTAGAAATAGCGATAGTAATAGTATTACTATAATCGGACGATTTGATTGGTGAATTTATTGAATAACGAATATCAATTAATCAATCGAATAAATAACGAATACCAAACTGATAACCAAAATCAATTAATAAATATGGCAGTACCAACTCAAGGTCCAGTAAATTGGAACCTTTTCAAATCAAAATTAAACAATATTAGACCATATGACGGAGATGGCAATACTCTGAATACATTTAATTTGCGTTGGGAAAATCTTGTCGCAACGTTATCATGCAGCCATGTGTGTCCACTGCAGGACATAGGTCTCTTCTAAATTTGTCCATTTGTTTCGGGTCTGGGCTACGTTTATCCAGTTTCCCGCGAAACGCTTCAAGTCGTCCGTCCATCGAGTTGGTGGTCTACCTCTACTACGTTTATCCGCTCGTAGTCGCCATTCGAGGAGTCTTTTTGTCCAGCGGCCGTCTTGGAATCTAGCAAGGTGTCCTGCCCATCTCCACTTCAGTCTGGCGACTCTATCGATTATGTCGCAAACTCCACTTTGTCGGCGAATGTGGAGGTTTGGGATCTTGCCACTCCTAGCATTACCCGTTCCATATTTCTCTGTGTCACCTTTAGTTTTACGGTTGAGGCTTTTCAGAAATTGTTTTAAGTTTACCAAATGCTGCCCATCCTAGACCTACTCTACGTATTATTTCGCAGATCTGGTTGTCTCGTCCGATTCTTATTTCATGACCTAGGTATTTGTATGCATCAACTTGTTCTATTTCTGTATTCTGCACTGTTATATTCCCAATGAGAACGATGTTTGTCATGAGTTTTGTTTTAGTCATGTTCATCTTGTGACCTACTTCCTCAGAAGTGAGCATGGTCTTGGTTTTACCAATATTGTCAGATATTAGTACTATGTCATCTGCGAATCTCAAGTGACTCAATTTTTCTTCATCCACCATGACTCCGTAGTTACGCCAGGAACAGTGTTTAAATGCACATTCAAGAACGGCAGTAAATCGTTTAGGAGAAATAGTATCGCCTTGTCTGACGCCCCTCTCAATTCTAAATTTATCTGTCTTTTCATGTAGTTTAACGCTTGCAGTAGCATTTGTGTAAATATGTTGGATTATTTTTGCGTATCGATAGTCAATTCTGCATTTTTTCAAAGCTGCACGTCACTTCGAAAAGGCTTTCGGCCTTTTCGAAGTCGATGAATGTTAGGATCAGAGGCTTGTTGTATTAAATGCACTTTTCTATTAACGTTTTAATTGCTTGAAGATGGTCGTTTGGACCATACCCCATTCTAAAACCAGCTTGCTCTTTGGGCTGATAAAAGTCGAATTTGTGTGTTAGCCGTATTGTTATTATTTTTTAAAAAGCTTATACAGGTGTGGTAAAAGGCTAATAGGCCTGTAGTTTCCAAGTGCAGTTATATCTCCCTTCTTGTGTAGTAGGGTGGTTATTGCGTTGTTCCAAACGCTGGGTATAGTACCATTTTGTAGACATGCATTGAATAGTGATCTTAATGTTCTTACCAAAGCTTAACAAACTAGAACTCTGCTGGATCAAAGAACATAGTGGCATCAAGGGGAACGAAATAGCAGATGAACTTGCCAGGAAGGGATCTTTACATCCTCTAACAACCCAAGGGGATGAAATACTTTCTGCAGGTACTCATGCTCTTCACAAGGCAAGATGGCGAGAAACGCCGGGCTGCAAGCAATCAAAGGTAGCAATTAGGCAACCTTGTAAAATTGCAGCCACGGCCACTTGCCTATTGTATGTTTCTTAGTTCTCATCTCGTTGCTATTAGTTTTTTTGTGCTGTTGCTAAGTTTATCAACTTTGGTGTGTTTTGTTGGGCAGTATGTTTTCCTGGCGTTTTCTACAGTTTCTAATATTTTATTGTTTATTTCTTCGACAGTTTTATTATTCGGATCAAAATATTCCAGATCAGCCGATATAAGTTCCTTGTATTTATCATCCTCTGGGGGCGCCCAACCAGCATTTATTTCTTTCTTTATCATTGTGTATCTTATGATTTATCTGAATTTTCGCTCTGACTAGTCTGTGGTCGCTTCCAGTTTAGAAGTTATTCAATACGGTTACGTCTTGGATTATGTGTTTTTTGTCCGTGATTATGAAATCTATTTCATTTTTTGTTTTCCCATTTGGGCTGACCCACGTCCACTTACGATGTTCTTTTGTATGGTAAAAACTATTTATCAAGTACAAGCTGTTTTGTGCCAAAACGTTTAGAAGCATTTTCCCCCTTTCGTTTCTTTCCCCTGTTCCATGGTTTCCAATTGTCGTCTCGGTTGTGTCTTGTTTCTTGCCGACTTTTCTGTTAAAGTCACCGGTTAGAATGGTATAATGGATGGGTGTCTGTGTTATGGCATATGTTATGTCTTCATAAAGACATTCTACTACTTCATGTTCGTGGCTAGACGTTGGCGCATAGGCTTGGACAATTTTGATACTGTATCTTGGGTTTAGCTTTAATATCAGGCAGGTAACTCTAGATGAACAACTAATTATTGAAATTATATTTTGTAAATGTCTTTTGTGTACAAGAAAACCGACCCCTCCTGCTGTATGGGTATCTCCAAGGTGGTAAAAAATATTTCCTGATTTCAGATTTGTCAGTTTTTCTCCTCGCCTTCGCACCTCGCATAGGCCTACCACGTCCCATTTTATTTTACTGAGCAGATCTTCAATCTCGATTATCTTGTCTTCTCTCGATAGAGTTCTTGCATTATATGTAGCGATGTTTAGTTTGTCAGTATTGTCTTTATATTGGTTTAGTTTTGAATTTGTCAATTTATTGTCTCCCCCAGAATCCTTGAGACGACCTGACTAATCAGTGTGAGATTTTAGCTTCTTCGCCCTGCTCCCCTGGTGTAATATCGTGATTATAGTTGACATTTCATAAATTAGAAGTTTTTTGGCATTTAAACGCCACGTTTGCCAAGCGTGTTGGCGAGGTTTTGGTTCAGCCGCCCATTCTGGGTCAGACGCTGTTTGTAGCCGCCCAATCTGGAGCAGACGCTACTTTTTACTTTTACCATATCTGGCTACCCTCACTTAGTTTAGCCTACAGGTCAGTGTAGTTTACCGAGATGTGGCACTAGGAGCCATAAGCGAGAGTACCCTGCGAGAACCAGTTTTCCAGTAACCATCTCCTGGCTATGGCACTCGATGTGACCGTCCTGTTAAAAGGTGCTACCTCTGCAACATATTCCTACATCCCAGGAATTAACCAGAAGAAAACCATATTTAAATGAACATTTAATATATTTTGGTAATAGAAGTATATACACGAAGAAGTAATAACCCATCAATATTCAACCTTCATTCAAATTTAAACCAAGACAAACACAAATTGCTCAATTACCAAAACCAACCCTCAACAATATATGACGAACAAGATTTACTAAATGAAAATTAATATTATTAAGATTACGTACCTTCGCAACAAGATTTTAAATATTTGTATCAAAATCGAAGATGAGATTTATAATTATAATTGTAATAATAATTATTACAACACAGACAGTAATACAGAACATAACATAAATTATTGTGACGAGATTGCTGCCGCAATTTTTTCCAACCAGCCTCAATCCGACAAAAAGTCATAGTAGTAATAAATACATTGTTAAGTAATTCACTTCCTTATATACAACTCAATAGACCAAATTTAAAATTGACATAGTTAGCGCAAGATCTATCATCAGACATCTATTTAAAAAAAATATATAGGCTCAAAAGATGTATCCAGCATTCCCCGAACTTAAAAGTAATCACAAATTAAATATTATTCTTTGCGACTTTCACGATTATTAATTAATTATTATCAATACATTCATATATTGATTTAACTAATAGATGACATTTTACCGATAATGCAGAAATCACTTGTAATGAACCATCACAAGTAAAATCTGTCGTATCGACCCAAGATAAAATCGTCCGTAACATAAATAATAACGGTAATATTTTTAATAGTAGAGTAGCCACGGAATTTAATCCAAAATTATCTAAAATATATTTTGAACAATATAAAAAGAACTGAAAATATATCAGATATTAATGATGATTTATTCAATGCAACTACCGACTATTCACTTGCGTTAGTACAGATTTAAAATTGAGTACCGGAATTGCAAAAGAATTTGTTCACAAATTTGGTGTAATAAATGTTTTAAAATCACAAAAAAAGACGTGTATGACGTAAATGTTCCAATTTAAGGTGCGGTGAAAAAGACGTGTCAGCAGCCTTGACGGAGCGTCCAGTGCAATAGCGGAATGCAGCATTAGCACTAAAATTAGAAATAATCTTTTAATATAAATTATATTTCTTATAACTGATGTGTCTTACGTCTAAATGGTTCACAAGTAAAGTACATAACATGTAGTCCACTGGAGGTGGAAAATACAGAAGTATAAACAATATGTGTGCTGCAATGAGTAATACAATAATATAATGATAACAACCGCTATGATGTGGTGCTGCCGGGTGGTCGCGTCCTATGTAATTCGATCTCTTGTTCTTACCGATTCTTCGTATTGATCGGGTACCGAAGTGTTGACGATTATTACTAGTCACTTGTGTTGGGATCAATGAATATAACTCCTCCCTCCTTAAAATGAAGCTGAACAACCTCCTCTAAGGGGATCTCGTTCTGCGTTGGCTCTCTGGACTTTTGTCGCTTATAGAACTTTTTGAAAATTATATATATTCCATATCCAATTAATAAAATATAAAAGATAATCGTTGAGTAGCTGAATACGCTGTGGCTTCCTTCTTTCGGAATGGAAGATTGGTTCCATTGGGATGTCGATGAAATTTAAGTCCTAATTTTATTTTAAATTCGGAAATATTTGTTGATTTGATTTGAAGGTTTACTTTATCCATTAAAATAGGTTTTCCATTCGTGAAATCTCGATACATCATTTTTTGTTGATTGAAATATATTTTACATCCATCTTCTTTTATCACAAATATTCCTTGTAGATTTAGTGATTCTTCTAATTTTGAACATTTCGTTTTTATTATCTCTGGTAATGGAAATATTCCTAAATATTGATTTATATCCGGGATGATCTCCATGTGATTGTGTTTTATTTGTAGTTTTATAAAACGACACTGGATTTTCTTCTAGTATTAATTTTTTCTCGCATTGGCTGGGTGTGTTAGTTTGAAGTTGATATGGACATTGATACATTTTGTTAATTTTATTACAAATACTACTAAGAGGTTTTATAATGTTTTCGTTAGATTTAAGTAAATAGCGTACATTTGGCAAAATGGTTCCGTAGCTATCCTGGAATTTCGTCGGAATGGGGTGCAAATAATATAAATCGAATTCTGTTTCGTAATTTATCGGAATTGATATAAAGTAATTTATTTTATTATCTTCTATTTTACAATTTATTTTTATAATTGATTCGAATTCTAATATGTTCTCGTAATTTATTTCAAAGGGGAATTGTCCTTTATAATATTTTGAATTTTTTTGTAATTCATTAAATAATTCCGTAGTAATTATTATGCTGGGATGCATTATTCTTAATTTGCAAAACGTTATAGAATTTTCAATATCCTGTAATATGTTTAAGATACCATTATACAGTATTATTAGTTGATTGTATATGTCTTTTCTATAAAGAACATTGTGAATCTACTATAGCAATATCGTTTAATTGTATAATTCTCGTTTTTTGTAATTTTGCGGGTCCTAAGTTTATTGGTAAGATTCCTAGATTTTGAGTGATATTTTTTATTTCTACAGATGTAATAAGTGGAATACATCTGTAATATGAAATATTATTTTATTTTAGTTGTTTGGGTCTTTTAATATTAGATAAGTGAATTTTTTCAAGTTTATTGTAATGTTTTTAATTTTGGGATCTATTTCTTTAATATTTTCCGTTTTAAATTTATTTTTTGTTTTTGACTGTTTTTGTTTATTCTTAACGAAAATTTCATTAGGAATTTCTGGTATTTTTTCTCTATTTAGATTTACTTTTGTAATAAGCGCGTCTTTCTTTTCTAGTAGATCTTCATTTAATTTTTCATATAATATCTTAATTTTGTCTCAATGACTAATAATATGGTTGTTAAATAATTGTTTATCAATTTCTATATTGAGCGGTGATTCTGTATTTAAATGACCATTAACTATTTCGTATGGTTTAAGTTTTGTTGTTGATTAGATTGAATTATTGTATGCTATTATCGCAACCTTTGTTTCAATATCATTATTTATTTACTGGCGTTGATTATTTAATAACGTTATGTGTTCTATTAGAGTTGAATGAAAGCGTTCGATAAGACTTGATTCTGGATGTTGTGAACTTATAAAATGAATATTTATTTTATGAATTTCTAGTAATTCTTTAACTAAAGTATTTTTAAATTCACTTCCGTTATCTGAAATGATTTGTTCGGGTATGCCGTTATGTGTGAAGTATTTTGAGAAAGATTCTATGATTGTTAAGAATGTACTGTTTTCTATAGTAATACTATCGATATGTAATATTTGAAAAGGTTTAACTGGCGTTGGTGTTAGATTATATTCTAATTTCAGGGGCTTTCTGTCGTATTTAGTTAACTGACATATTTAACAATTATTTATGTAAACTTTAATAGTTGTTCGTTGATTCGGCCAATAATAGATATCTTTAATTTTGTTTTCTGTTTCGTCTATTCCGCGATGATTACATTTACCTTCGTGATAATTTTGAATGATTTGTTGAACTTCTTTTTTTAAATTTATTTATTCTTGAGTTTTTAAAATAGGTTTGTAATGTTATAGAAAATTGTTCATATAGGGGATCTTCGAAGTAAAGGTGATACTTGACGTTAGGTACAATATATTCTTTTAAGAATTTTATCATTTCTTTTTCATAATTGTTTTTAGAAAATTGTGTTGAAATTCTTTGTTTATTGTCAAATAATTTTAAAACAGTTGGTGTTGATGGTGCGAAATGTACTTGAGATATTATAATTTGATTATTTCCGTAATTTACTGGGCAATTTATAATAGGAATATTAATTATAGGGATTTCATTATTAGAATGAATTGTTTGATCATTATCGTCAATGACTAGTAAATCTTCTTCTTGTGGTATCATAGATTCGTTATCTGTTTGTTGTTGTGATGTGCTAGGAATTGGCCTAACAAATTCTGTATAAAATTTATCCATCTAGTCAAATATATCTTTTGAACTTTCCATTAAATTTAATTCAATGCGCGATAATGCGTCTGCATTTGAATTTAGCTTTCCTTTTTTATAAATTATCTCGAAATCAAATTCTTCGAGTCTTAATCTCCATCTTATTAATTTTGCATTGGGGTCTTTAATTGAAAATAACCATTGAAGTGGTTTATGATCCGTAATGCTTTTAAATTTATATCCAAATAGATAAGGTCTAAAATGTTTTGCTGCCCATATTATGGCTAATAATTCTTTTTCTATTGTTGAATAATTAGTTTCAGAGTTATTTAAAGTTCGGCTGGCATATGAGTTTGGTAAATCAGTTCCTATTTTTCCTTGTGATAGTACTGCGCCAATTGCATAATTACTTGCGTCTGTTAAATGTATGTTAAATTAAATGGTTGTGTACAATCTGGATATTGTAAAAGGGGTTCATTAATTAATAAGTTTTTACATAATTTGAAACATTCAACGTATTGTGGGTCGTTAATTTTAATTTCTGCGTCATTTTTAAGACATTTAGTGAATGGTTTTGTAATTTTGGCTTAATATTTTATAAATTTTCGGTAATAACCGAGTAATCCTAAAAGTCTTTTTGTTTGTTTAGTGTGTTTTGGAATAGGGTAATTTAAAATAGCTTTAATTTTTTCTGGATTCGGTTTAACACCGTCAGGGGTTACAATGTGTCCTAGATATGAAACTTCTTTCCTTAAAAATTCTGATTTATCGATTTGAATTTTGAAATTTGATTGATGTATTCTTGTGAAAACTTTTTTTATATTATTTATGTGCTCTTGTAAGCTTTTACTGATATTTACAATGATATCATCTAAATATACTAGACATTTTTCGTTTTGAATTCCACGTAGAATGTTATCCATAACGCGTTGGAATGTAGTGGGTGCATTTATTAATCCGAAAGGCATTATCAAATATTCGCAATGACCGTGTTCAGTATTAAATGCTGTTTTTTGAATATCTTCCCGTGACATTTCTATTTGATGGAAACCGGAGGCTAGGTCAAGAATTGTGAAATATTGACATCTGCCTAATTTGTCAAGTAAATCGGTTATGTTAGGTAGACCTATCGTTTGTTTAATTCTTCTGCTGTCATTATAAAACTCAGAGTCGAAGGTTCGAATCACCGTCGAGGGAGTAGCCTTTTTACATATTGTAACTCGTAATACTATTGGTATAATAAGTATTTTGAATGAATTGTAATCCTTAAAGTAGGGAGGTGATTAATAAGTAATAATAATCCCAATCGGACAAGGGAATTTGGCGCAGCCATATAAATGATCAAACAACGTAAAAGGCCTGTAAAAATATATAAAAGTGGATCCGTGTCAATCTAAAAAAATACTTTTTGTAACCACTATTGAGTTACCAACAAATGGTGAAAATTTGAAGAAAAAAAAACTCCTACGGGCTATGATGGAACATTAAATAATTTTGACCTTGACTTTGTCCAGATAGGAGCGGACAAGTTAGAAATAGAAAATGAATGGAAAGAACAAGTTGGCCAGGTTGAGACTTTCAATTTTCCATTGTCATTTTGTTTTAAATATTGTGTAATTTTTTCAAATCAATTGTATGATCGCGGGCTGGTAAAAATAATAATAATGACATCTGGTGCACTGATTTTTTTCTGAACCAAGATCCAAAAAAAATAAACAAAATACGTTGCATTATTTTTTTTATGGAGCCTCTAAAATCGGATTATCCAGATAAGAGCGTAAAAGTTTAAAATTAAAAAAAAATCTGGTATACAGACTTTCCACTTTACTTTATCATACTGTTATAAACATTAAACAATATTTTTCAAATCCAGGAACATTGCGCATCATGGTCAAAGATAATAATAATGATATATAAGTATAATACTTAGAATCAAAATTTTCCATTTTCTTTCGGCCATCTGGTACACTGATATGTTTTGTGCTAGGATCAGTCAAAAAATTAAACAAATTATGTTGCATTATTCTTTTATGGACTCAGCCTCTAAAATCGAATTATCCTTCGGCCATCTGGTGCACTGATATGTTCTGAACCAAGCTCCAAAAAAAATTAAACAAAATACGTTGCATTATTACTTTCCGAATACATCACTGATGTAAAGGAAGGTATTGTTTTACCGAAAACGTGTTCACGTTTTCAAACTAAGATTGTGGAAATATGCGATAACTTTCCGGGAAAAAAATTACACCAGAAGGAAGGTATTGTTGCCGTGTACAATTTAGCAAAAAAAAATCAATTTTCGTTACGTTTTATGCCCATAATAGTCGAAATAAACCCGATTTTTGCGATGTCTGTGTGTGGTATGTATGTCGTCTGTCTGTCTGTCTGTCTGTCTGTCTGTGCACAAAATTCCGGGAAAACGACACAACCGATTGCGACCAAATTTGGCAAATATCTGCGGACACTATTCAGGACGATCCAGTGAAAATTTGAGCTCAATCGGTTTACTAACAGCGAAGGAATCACAATCAACACCACGCGCGGAGCATAATTAGGCGCCGTGTCGGACCATTTAACGCTCACGGTGGGAAAACGGCACAACAGATCGCGACCAAATATGGAAATCGGGTAAGAGCCCGCGTTTCGGCGACCCTGTGAAAATTTGAGCAATATCGGTTCACTAAAACAGAAGATTTCTCAATAATAGCGATTTCCTATTGCGCATATCACAAATAATATACGTGACGTCAGCGTGACGTCAGCGGGCGTGGCGTAAATCAAGCGCGGAATTAGCGAAAATTGTCGCAACTTAAATGTAGTTAGGTATTGAAAATATACATTAATAATTACATTAAACTTTCATGTGAAACTGTGAACATTTGAAAATGTGAAATATGAAAATGAGTTAATGTAAATATGTCATAATTTCAAAATGTAAAAATGTCAGAATGCCAAAATGTCAGAATATCAATATGTTAAAATGTCAGAATGCCAAAAATATAAAAAGTCAAAATGTCAAAATGTAAAAACGTCAAAATCTCACGTGTCAAAAATTTCAAAGAAAGTTAAAAAATATCAAAAATGTCAAAAAAGTCGAAAATGTCAAAAATGTCGAAAATGTAAAAAAAATGCCAAAAAATTGAAATTTGTCAAAAAAGTCAAAAATGTCGAAAAATAAAAAAAAGTCAAAAATATCAAAAAAAACGAAATATAAATAAAATAACAAAAAAATATCAAAAATGTCAAAAAATATCAAAAATATTAAAAATGTCAAGAAAAGTAAAAAATCTCATAAAAGTCAAAATGACAAAACAAATTAAAAAGTCCAAAAGTTGAAAATGTCGAAAATGTTATATAAAATTAAATAGGTCATTTAATTCGGAAAGTCGTGTGGTGCCCACACCAGATATTTTTTTTATGGACTCAGCCTCTAAAATAGAATTATCCAGATATGAGCGTAAAAGTTTATAATTAAAAAAAAAATAGAAAAACAAAATAGCCGGTATACAGAATTTCCATTTTACTTTATCATATTATTATAAAGATTAAGCAATTTTTTTCAAATCCAGGAACATTGCGCATCATGGTCAAAAATAATAATAATGATATACAAGTTACGCGAAAATAAAAATACTCAGAATCAAAATTTTCCAATTTCCTTCGGCCATCTGGTGCACTGATATGTTTTGAACCAAGATCCAAAAAAAAATTAAACAAAATATGTTGCATTAATTTTTATGGACTCGCCTCTAAAATCGAATTATCCAGATATGAGCGTAAAAGTTAAATATTAAAAAAAAATAGTAAAACAAAATCGCCGGTATACAGACTTTCCATTTTACTTTATCATTAAGCAATTTTTTTCAAATCCAGGAACATTGCGCGTCATGGTCAAAAATAATAATTTACGTTACAACCTATATTATACAAAAACGCCTATAAAAATTATTTAAATATATATATATATATATATATATATATATATATATATATATATATATATATATTATGATTGGCAAGACATTAATAAAGAATTCCTCAAAATTTGGATTTTATTGGTCACCCCAATTGGTCAGTACAGACCCGCAAACAATATGCCGTGCGCTCGGCCCCAAGGCGCTGCGCGGTATAGAGGCTGGGATCATAGGGGATATGTTCACACCGGTGGTACTTGTGTAAAAAATGATTCTGTTTTTCAGAATTTTCGTTTTCTGGATAGCTTTCCTCGTTTTCATAATTTTCATAATTTTCATAATTTTCATAATTTTCATAATTTTCATAATTTTCATAATTTTCATAATTTTCATAATTTTCATAATTTTCATAATTTTCATAATTTTCATAATTTTCATAATTTTCATAATTTTCATAATTTTCATAATTTTCATAATTTTCATAATTTTCATAATTTTTATAATTTTCACTATTTTCATGTGTAATATAACATTAATTTTCATGCAAATTTTCGTTATCGTTATTTGTGTTTTCGGCATCAAAATTTTGATAGTTTTGATTTCTTGCAAATTATTATTTGGTGGCATTGTATATGTGTGGTATGTTGACGTACTCATGGGTGTCGGGATGTAATATTGATTTGGGTATTTGTATTGGTGTTATTCATGGGGGATTGATAGTTATTCCTAAAATTTGGTAGATCGTTAAATGGTTTTTGAAATTTTGCAAATCCCGATGGTTGAGTTTGTTGCGGTTTATTAAACTGCGGATTATTAAATTGTTGACTATTGTATTGTGGTTTTTACTGATTGTTGTTTTGAAAATTAGGTTTGTTAAATTTCTTTAAAACTTGTTGATTACTATATTGCTGATTGTTATATATTTCTAATTGAAAATCGTTTGTGAGCATGTGTCGTTTAAATCGGCTGGATTCTTCGTTCGTATCAAAGATCCAATTGGTTCTTTTAATCCGCTTAGTAAGATTCTTAAAGCATAGCAACGGAAATAAGCTGATAATACGGTTATTTCAATCGGTTGAAACGGTGTTTCGTTACCTTGTTTAAGTTCAGTCATCTCAATCATAAGACTATAACAGTCTATTTTATCTGCATAGCTACTAACCAATGCGCTTTTTAATGTTGCCTAATTGTTAATTGTTGCAGAAGAGATATTAAGTGCAGCTCATGCTTTAATTTTTGCTAAAATACGCGATATCAGATATTCATTCTGGAAATCGTCGACATTTTGCAAGTTATAAAATTTGTTTACTAAGGTTTCGCTTATCTCTATGAAGCGAGGTAATAATTCTGTTTCTCCGTTAAATTCGGGGATCATATTTAAATATTCCATTTTCAGGATAGGAACGTTCCCGAGCACTGGCGCTCGCGCTGGCATTTGCACTGGCTTTGGCACTGGCATTTGATTAGCATTGATAGACATTTTATTTTTAGTTTTCAAAAATCTTTGGCTTTAATTTTAAATATAAAAATTTTGATGAGCTAAATTAATAGCACCGTTTTTTTGTTTTTCTTTTGTTTGTTTTAATACCAGAACCTCTTAATAATGTTTGTACTACAGTGTTATGGGCCGTTCACAATGGAACAGGCAGGGGTAACGCTGGGGTAGTGCAACGGCTGCAGTAGCGTTGGGGTAACGTAAGAGACCACGTCCGTTCACAATAAATTCAATCTGTTACGCCACCAAATACATGAAGTGAACACTGGATACATATTACTTGGCGGCAATTCTGATTGCAAGCGATATTCCTTTATTATTATAAATATTATATATATATATATAATTATAATAATAATTAAAATAATGAAGCCCTCAGAAATATTTTTTTCCAAACATGGGGGGTGATTAATTTTTTAAACTGTTCTACTTTAAACAATTTTTATAGCAGGTATTTTTAAAAATTCGTGTATTATAATTAGGAAAAACCGTTTTATATTAAAAATTTCAACAATTGTGCATAATAAAAAACATCCGTGTAATGGTGTAATAAATGTATAACTTCATCCGACAGGATGGATGCCCCATCGTCTACGTTTTAACTTATTAATTCCATATGCAGCAACTACTAATAATAACTTATATTTTTGTAAACGATTCATCCTCTTTGATATTTGAGGTTACGCAAAAAATAACACAACAGCTGGAAATACCAGCGAGCGCGACTGACGATTGCAATTGGTCGGCCCTTGCCTGTTCTGCCTCAAAAGTTTGAGCGTGCTGAACTTCTTGCCACGCGCTTACCTCCCGATTACCGTTGCCACAACGCTACCGTGCTGTTCTGAACGCTTTCATTCTTCCAAATGTGTCAAATATTTCTTACCGCTACGGTACCCCTGCGCTGCCCCTACCGCAGCCATTGGGAACGGCCCATTAGTAAGGTAAGGATTGCCATGAAGTTCTCGATGACATCGTAGTCGGTAAATGCACGATGCTTCCTTCCTTTCCACACCGGAGTGAACTTATCCACCCATACAACTTTTGGTAGCGGCGGGTCCGCGCGCCGTTGCGCTGCATTTCTCCGGGCATTGTGGCTCAATGAAAGAAGCAAAAAAAAATCTTGTCCGTAAATTTGTTCACTCATGTGTTGTGAACAATAATGTATAATTTTTTTTTTTTTTACTTAATAATTGTCGCTGAACAGAACACCCATTTCTTATACCACTTATTGTGGTTTTTCAAAATGTTCCCCAGACCTTTCAAAATTGAGATTACACGAATTATATTTATACTTTAACAACAATCAATTTACACTAACTCCGGTATTTCAGAGATTTATACTTTTTTTTTAGTGAATTTTAAAGTTAGAGTTGTATTTATGACTTTTATTAAAGCGCCTTAAAAAATTAGTAAAAAATAAGTAGGCGAATTGCAATTTTCAGAAATCATCAATATTAACAAGAGTAATTACAAAACGAAAAAAATAAATAATTATCTTAATTAGCGAGTCCGCAATAAGGGGTAACGGTAATTAATTTTTATTTACCTGTAGCCCAGACTTTCAACAGTTCAGCTATTATTCCTTTTATAGCTAATATAACAACAATTCATAATCTTATATTGTGGTGTATCAGAAATTGGAACTTTTTTTATTTTGATTTTTAATCCATCCATACAACTTTTGGTCGCGGTGGGTCCGCACGCCGTTGCGCTGCATTTCTCCGGGCATTGTGGCTCAAGGAAATAAGCATAAAAAAATATATCTTGTTCGTAAATTTGTTCACTCATGTGTTGTGAACAATAATATATAAATTGTTTTTTTTACTTAATAATTGTCGCTGAGCAGAACACCCATTGCTTATACTACTTATTGTGGTTTTTCAAAATGTTCCCCAGACCTTTCAAAATTGAGATTACACGAATTATATTTATACTTTAACAACAATCAATTTACACTAACTCCGGTATTTCAGAGATTTATACTTTTTTTTAGTGAATTTTAAAGTTGGAGTTGTATTTATGATTTTTATTAAAGCGCCTTAAAAAATGAGTAAAAAATAAGTAGGCGAATTGCAATTTTCAGAAATCATCAATATTAATAAGAGTAATTACAAAACGAAAAAACAAATAATTATCTTAATTAGCGAGTCCGCAATAAGGGGTAACGGTAATTAATTTTTATTTACCTGTAGCCCAGACTTTCAACAGTTCAGCTGGTGAATACACTGAAATTTTTAATTTCGACCAAACTTCGGTGGTAAGTATATAAATAAAGTAAACGATAAAAATGATAATAAACCATGGAAGCAAGATAAGCATTTAAAGAAATCATGTTTGCGACGTATCAGATAGTTGATATGCTTTATATAATGTCAGTAACCGATTCATTCTCAAGAAATTATCGCCAGTTACTTATATTATTTTGGAGCATTTAGTTTAGATGGCCAATAACATTCCCAATGTGCATTTTCCCTTTAAAGCTAATGACCATATTATCACAGGTGTTCTGCCCAAGTAATCAGCAAAATGCATATCCCCCACTTGGGCTGCAGGCCAGAACAGCAGCTGGTGTACCGCAACTCCAGAGGAAAGTTGCCACCAGCAATAGGGCAATACGAAAACAGGCCAGGAAGGAGAAGCAAAAAATATTTAAGAGGGAGTTCGCAGAATTTAGAAAGTGGAAAGAGGAACAACAGGCTGCAGCAGCAGCGGCAGCTCCACCTACAGATGCTGAAATGGAAGTTTCAGGGCCAACAAAAAATTGTAATCAACTTGTATACATTATATGTCATTCCATACACATTGTCTAGGGTTTACTAAAAACTTAATACAATTGCAAAGCTCACACCACACCATGAAAAGTGTATACCATGATCATACATATATTACTTTATATATAGACAATGAATAAATTTCTTTGTTAAATCTGTTTCTATTTTAATTTTTAAATTCCATTGGAGGATTGGTAAGGTGACACAAGAAATTAAATGTATAATCTATGTTTAATAGTTTAGAAACATAGCCTAAATTATTTTGAATTTAAGATGTTTACATTACACATTTAATTTGTGCCAATCATTAACAGTAAGTATATTTATTTAATTTTTATTTTGCCAAGTATTGCACTTATGATATGCTACAATATTGGCAATATTTTAGACCACCAGGCAGATTAATTGTTTTGTGATTTGACAGTTCTAATAGAACTCGTATACGAAAGATTAAGTATCCAAGAATTGAACCCTCCAAAAGGTAATTGTGTCCTATACAGAAAACACCCCCTGGTCCCAGGTTCGAATCCCGTTGCGAATAGTATTTTTTATGTTTTTTATTATGATTTTTAAAATTGCCTTGAAATTTTTCTTGTGGTTTATTCTTAAACTACTAATGTAATCATTTATAAATAACATGGGGGAGTTTGTTTGTAGAAATTGTGCCTCATAAATCATTTGTAATAAAACTAGTATATGAAAGATTAATTATCCAAGAATTGAACCCTCCAAAAGGTAGCGCCGTCTGACGAACACCCACCCAACTTTATACTCTGACAAATTCTATACAGAAAACACCCCCTGGCCGCAGGTTCGAATCCCATCGTGGCTAGTATTTTTTATGTTTTTTATTATGTTTTTTTATCTTGCCTACAATATTTTCATGTGGTTTTTTCTTAAACTACTAATGTTATCATATAATAATAAATAATATAACTCGCCTACTTATCTTCCACTCATTTTTTTTGCCGCTTTAATAAAAGTCATAAATACAACTCCAACTTTAAAATTCACTAAAAAAAAGTATAAATCTCTGAAATACCGGAGTTAGTGTAAACTGATTGTTGTTAAAGTATAAATATAATTCGTGTAATCTCAATTTTGAAAGGTCTGGGGAACATTTTGAAAAACCACAATAAGTAGTATAAGAAATGGGTGTTCTGTTCAGCGACAATTATTAAGTAAAAAAAAAACAATTTATATATTATTGTTCACAACACATGAGTGAACAAATTTACGAACAAGATATATTTTTTATGCTTATTTCCTTGAGCCACAATGCCCGGAGAAATGCAGCGCAACGGCGTGCGGACCCACCGCGACCAAAAGTTGTATGGATGGATTAAAAATCAAAATAAAAAAAGTTCCAATTTCTGATACACCACAATATAAAATTATGAATTGTTGTTATATTAGCTATAAAAGGAATAATAGCTGAACTGTTGAAAGTGTGGGCTACAGGTAAATAAAAATTAATTACCGTTACCCCTTATTGCGGACTCGCTAATTAAGATAATTTTTCTTTTTTTTCGTTTTCTAATTACTCTTGTTAATATTGATGATTTCTGAAAATTGCAATTCGCCTACTTATTTTTTACTCATTTTTTAAGGCGCTTTAATAAAAGTCATAAATACAACTCCAACTTTAAAATTCACTAAAAAAAAAGTATAAATCTCTGAAATACCGGAGTTAGTGTAAATTGATTGTTGTTAAAGTATAAATATAATTCGTGTAATCTCATTTTTGAAAGGTCTGGGGAACATTTTGAAAAACCACAATAAGTGGTATAAGAAATGGGTGTTCTGTTCAGCGACAATTATTAAGTAAAAAAAAACAATTTATATATTATTGTTCACAACACATGAGTGAACAAATTTACGAACAAGATATATTTTTTTTTGCTTATTTCAGTGAGCCACAATGCCCGGAGATGCAGCGCAACGGCGCGCGGACCCGCCGCTACCAAAAGTTGTATGGGTGGATTAAAAATCAAAATAAAAAAAAGTTCCAATTTCTGATACACCACAATATAAGATTATGAATTGTTGTTATATTAGCTATAAAAGGAATAATAGCTGAACTGTTGAAAGTGTGGGCTACAGGTAAATAAAAATTAATTACCGTTACCCCTTATTGCGGACTCGCTAATTAAGATAATTTTTCTTTTTTTTCGTTTTCTAATTACTCTTGTTAATATTGATGATTTCTGAAAATTGCAACTCGCCTACTTATTTTCTACTCATTTTTTATGGCGCTTTAATAAAAGTCATAAATACAACTCCAACTTTAAAATTCACTAAAAAAAAAAGTATAAATCTCTGAAATACCGGAGTTAGTGTAAATTGATTGTTGTTAAAGTATAAATATAATTCGTGTAATCTCAATTTTGAAAGGTCTGGGGAACATTTTGAAAAACCACAATAAGTAGTATAAGAAATGGGTGTTCTGTTCAGCGACAATTATTAAGTAAAAAAAAAACAATTTATATATTATTGTTCACAACACATGAGTGAACAAATTTACGAACAAGATATATTTTTTATGCTTATTTCCTTGAGCCACAATGCCCGGAGAAATGCAGCGCAACGGCGTGCGGACCCACCGCGACCAAAAGTTGTATGGATGGATTAAAAATCAAAATAAAAAAAGTTCCAATTTCTGATACACCACAATATAAAATTATGAATTGTTGTTATATTAGCTATAAAAGGAATAATAGCTGAACTGTTGAAAGTGTGGGCTACAGGTAAATAAAAATTAATTACCGTTACCCCTTATTGCGGACTCGCTAATTAAGATAATTTTTCTTTTTTTTCGTTTTCTAATTACTCTTGTTAATATTGATGATTTCTGAAAATTGCAACTCGCCTACTTATTTTCTACTCATTTTTTATGGCGCTTTAATAAAAGTCATAAATACAACTCCAACTTTAAAATTCACTAAAAAAAAAAGTATAAATCTCTGAAATACCGGAGTTAGTGTAAATTGATTGTTGTTAAAGTATAAATATAATTCGTGTAATCTCAATTTTGAAAGGTCTGGGGAACATTTTGAAAAACCACAATTAGTGGTATAAGAAATGGGTGTTCTGTTCAGCGACAATTATTAAGTAAAAAAAAAAAATTTATACATTATTGTTCACAACACATGCGTGAACAAATTTACGGACAAGATTTTTTTTTTGCTTCTTTCATTGAGCCACAATGCCCGGAGAAATGCAGCGCAACGGCGCGCGGACCCGCCGCTACCAAAAGTTGTATGGGTGGATAAGTTCACTCCGGTCCTTTCCACTGGGTACTTGAATTCTTCTCAGATTTGACGTATGTGTATGTAAATATACTACTTCGTTTCCCTGGATGCCCTCGTGCCCTGGTACTCACATCAAAGTTAGTGTTTAATATTTGTTGTGGTCTTGAGGTTTACAATCGGTGGAAGGTGGAGTGTAGCAAAGGGCATGGTTAATTAAAGAAACAATCCCAATATTTATTTGCACTTCATTCTAACCTCACTCTTAAAGTAATCCACATATGCGCATGGACGTCGGCGACTTCTTTAGTGCACCGCACACATTTAGAACAACCACTTATATATCTTAGAAGCGCCAGGGATGTAGCTCATACATCTGAATCGACGCTCAAATATACGCTAGTCAGCAGAGAAGGAGATCGAATCCTACAGTCACTATATTTTGTATAATCAATAACTATTATTTTACATATAATTTCTATTCTATCTATCTCTCTATTCGTATTTATTATTGTTAACGTACTAACATCTTACACAATTAATATTTCCCTCTACCGTGGTCTGCCTTTGTGTTTTATAAAAGTCGCCACAATTGACCGGGTGGCGTGAAGTGTGTCCCCGTTTTTTATGTTCTCTTGTAGATCTTTGGTAAATTAACTTCATTAATATAGAATATATACACAGATAATATGTCTCGTAAAAAACAAAAAGAAATTGAAAAGGAAATAGAGACAGACATTAAGAATTCAAAGGACTTGATAGAGGAATTTAAAAAAATAAAGCACAGTGTCATCTACATGTCGGAGAAATTTGAGGAAAATAATGAGCAAAATAAAGAATTGAAACAATTGCTGCAAGACTTTAAAAAAGAAAATTTAATTTAAAAGGAAAAATTCAAGAACTTGAAGGACGTTGTAACGAGCTAGAACAGGAAAACCTTAAAAACTCTATAGTACTAAATGGCGTTCCATCCCAGGGCCAAAATGAAAAAACAGAGGAAACCATTCAAAAAATCAAGCAATAGATTTTAAAACAAAAGCAGAAGACATATGTGAAAGCTATCGGATGGGAAAAGATTCAGGATCAATAGTAATTAAATTTAAAACTAAAGAAATGAGAAACAATCTAATAAAGAAAAGGAAATCAATAGGATCTGTAAAGGTAACTGAATGCAATCTAAGAGGACCCAATAATATAATATACTTCAATGAAATGCTGACCGCAGCACATAATAAACTTTATTATGAAGCGCGGAAATTAAAAGATAAAGGGTACAAGTATATTTGGGTAAATCATGGAAAAGTCTTAGTTAGGCAAAACGACACCTCAAAAATATGCCAAATAAAAAACATGCAAGATATTTACAGTCTATCCGACTAACAAAATTCAGAATAAAAAAAAATAAATAAAAGCACTAACATAAAAATAGACAATAAACATAAAACCATATACCTACAAAACAGTAGAAGTATTAGAAACAAAATAGATGAAATTAAAATTCTTACCACACTCACTAATTTGGACATAATTACACTAACGGAGACATGGCTGTATCCGGAGGAAATAGGAAACTACCACATTAAGAACTACAATCATACACACAATTGCAGACAAACAAGAGGTGGTGGAGTTGCTTTTTATGTCAAAGACAATATAAATTATAAGGTTATTAAAAACACTACAATAAATAAAGTAGAATTAATCGAAATATACTTAGAAGAACTATCTATATATGTAACTGTGGTATACAAACCCCCAGAAATAGACCATCAAACGTTCTTAAACGTACTTGAAACCGGTGTATTAACAGAAAGGAAACAGCACATAGTCCTGGGAGACTTTAACATAAATATACTTAATAAAAACAACATAGTTCAACAATACAAGAATACATTAACAGAACAAGCTTACACAATAATTAACAAAGAGAATAAAACACAATACACCCGAGCAAATAAGACACATGCCAATAATTCAATAATAGACCACGTAATCACAAATACAAAAACACGTTGCTCACAGATTAAAATAGAGGAAAGTGACTTATCTGATCATAGGGCTATAATTAGCAAATGGAAATTTGGCAATCAGAAAAAATATAAATATGAAAAAGTAGTAAAAAAGAAAATAAACTACAAATCAATAAAAAATCAATTCATTAACAGAAAAGACCAAATAAAACCTTTTCAACAATTAACGCAAACCCTGAGACAACTACTAGAACTAAACACGAAAGTATCAGTATATAAAAGGAAATAAAATAATGATTGGATAAACCTGGAAATAACAAACCACATAAAGGAAAGAAACTATTTCTATACGGCACACAGCAAACCCGACAAATCTATACTTAAAACAAAAATATGAGAGACTCAAAAAAGATACTGAACAAAGAATAAAAATTAGAAAAAAGTTATACTACAATAATAAGATTGAGAATGCAAAAGGAAATAGTAGGAAAACATGGTACGTAATAAACGAAATTCTAAATAGAAACAACAATAAAAAACAAAATAAAGCAATCAATGAACTGGAAACGAAGAAAGGAGTTATAACCGGAGATCATAAACAAATTGCTGATGAAATAAATAAATACTTTTCCCAAATAGGGACATATTTAGCAGCCAAACATACAAACGTAACAAGATATGAAGAAACTGAGTGTAACAGAATAATACCAAACATGAAATTAGAATCATGTGTGTACATGAAGATGAAATTATGAAAATTATAGACAATTTAAAAGACTTCTCGGCACTAGGGAAAGATGAAATTACTAACAAACTACTAAAAAATCTCAAACTACAACTCACACCTATTCTAAAACAAATCATAGACAGAATACTCGTAACCGGTGAATTTCCGGATGTTCTCAAGGACACAATACTAATTCCACTCTACAAATCAGGAAATAAAACCAGCCCGGAAAACTATCGCCCAATTGCTATACTCTCAGTTTTCACAAAAATAACAGAAAAAATAATATGCAATCGTCTTTATAACCACCTAAACACCCACAAAATTATAAACAAACAGCAATATGCGTACCAAAAGAAATCTGGAACAATATCAGCTACCACGGATCTAATATCGAATGTGCAGAAGATAATAGATCGAGGTGAATATGCTACGACGCTATTCATTGACATGAAGAAAGCATTCGATACCGTGTCAAGAACGCGACTAATCAAAAAGCTTGAGAATTATGGAATAAGGAGAACGCAATTAAAATTATTTCAAACGTACCTGCACAACAGAACTCAACAAACAACACCCTGAGCGACATAGGAGTTCCCGAATATGGCATACCCCAAGGAGGAGTGCTTGCACCAATTTTATATCTCCTGTATATCAATGACATTAAAAACTTACAACTTATAGGAAATTTGTATCTGTACGCAGACGATACATGCATAGTGTATAGAGGTAAAACGTCTAACGAATTAGAACAGAAAATAAACAACGACATAAAAAAACTGATGCATTGGTTCAAAATAAATTCACTAACAATAAATGAAGCAAAAACAAAAATAATGACTATATCAAACAAAAATAAACCAAAAATAAATGTAAGCTTAAAAATAAATGAAAAGAACATAGAAACAACATCGAGGATCAATTATCTGGGTCTAACAATTACAGATAACCTAAAATGGGATCCACATATTAACAAATTAAAGAAAAACATAGCAGCTACTATTGGAGCGATATATAAAGCACAACATTTTCTACCTGAAAACATGAAAAGATCAATATATTACTCACTTTTCATCTCCAAACTCAGCTATCTATGCAATATATGGGGCAATACAACCTCAACAAATATAAATAAATATGCCAAGTCTTACACCGCGGCCATCGCGCTATCAACTGCGCCACGGAGGGTGGTAGTGGATAGCGCGTGAGATGTATGTCCAATTATGTCGCTATCCACTACCACCCTCCGTGGCGCAGTTAGTAGCGCGACGGCCGCGATAGCCGGAGACGTGGGTTCAGGTCCGTGACATTTTTTTTGAGAAATTATCGATGAAACTTCGGAGAGTTCGTTCGCGAATATTCAATTGAATTGTTGAAACAAACCGACTAATTATATGCACTAATTACTCGTTATGAATATCCTGGCGACTGGGCCAATTATATTACGGTTTTCCGGATTAAGGTTTTTAAAAAGCGTTTTATTTCTATCAAGTATAAATTATAACTGATGTGTCTTACGTCTAAATGGTTCACAAGTAAAGTATATAACATGTAGTCCACTGAAGGTGGAAAATACAGAAGTATAAACAATATGTGTGCTGCAATGAGTAATACAGTAATATAATGATAACAACCGCTTTGATGTGGTGCTGCCGGGTGGTCGATCTCTTGTTCTTATCGATTCTTCGTATTGATCGGGTACCGAGGTGTTGACGATTGTTATTAGTACTTGTGTTGGGTTTAACGAATATAACTTATATAAACTAACAAATACATATTGTTATCACTCTCTTTAGACCTGTGGGAGTCACTTGTTACTTCTGTTAACATATGTTTTTCAAGACATTTCGAAAGTTTGCCTTAATATTTTTCTTGTGGTTTTATTAAAGTAATCATTTATAAATAATATGGTGAAGTTTGTTTATAAAAATGTTGCCTAATAAATCTGTATAAACCGTCCACCCAAATGTTTTTAAGAGTTCACTTACACTTTAAAAATCAAAATTTAAACAAGTTCAAATGGCCCATACAGCACTATATATGTTTTTGTTATTGTTAATATATTAGCAATAAAAGGCATGATACCTGAACTATTGAAAGTCTACGCTACAGATAAGAAAACAAATATTTCGAATTTTTTGCCGATAAAAAACTACGAAAAAATACAAGAAAATGTCAATACAGGTGTCTAATTATTAGAAGAATGGTACTGCAATAACTTACTGAGAATAAATAAAACGAAAACGGAATACATAATCTTCAATAGCAATGAACAATAAACAGAAATCCACTTCACAATCAAAGCAACAAATATCAAAAAAATCAATGAAATTCACTATCTACGACTTAAAATCAATCGTAAATGCAGTAACGAACGTATCCGCGAAGAAAAACTCAGAAACAATAGCAGCAATTAAGAAAATAAAACAATATATACTAACTGAATTAAGAAAATCTATATACCACGCACTATTTACCTCCCAGAATAACTACCTCGTAAATGTATGAGGAAATATAAGTAACAAATTCAACAGAATAAAGTTCTGAAAATACTGTACAACCTGGACAAGAGAACTAATACAAATTAGCTGTATAAAAAAGTACGGGAATGAACATGCAAAACAGTATTACATTAATCATAGTACTGGGGTATGTCTAACCCATACCCGCAATACAAAAAATATAAAAAAAACTTACTAATAATACACAAAATTTAAAGATGAAATGAGAACCGAAATGTTTACAAAAACAAAATACCCACAAATCTAACCACAAAAACTATAAAACAATACAGCGCCTTAAAAGAACACATAAAGACACTTAAATACATCCCTTTTAAGTTAAAAATAAAAACCTTACTGATAAAAGATAACATAAAGTAAAATTGCTTCAAAGATATCGACAAACTACATACATCCCTCGATATCTATAGCGCGGGATGGCACAAAGCCCACAAATCCCGAGAAGGCAGGGGGAAGAGCACCATGTTTTTTAGACATAAGTGCATAATTGTATCTGTGTATGCATATAATTAAATGTATATTCTAGATATAAAGATGTAAAATAGTTTACATAAATAAAATCTATTAAAAACATAAATATTCACATGGACAAGCATATCAATCAATATTTTTTAAGCGTCACGATCGGAATATAAAATAAATCATGTGTTATGTAAAAATTATATTTAATATTCAAGTTAAATTCAATCCCATTGAGAGTTAGGCCGGTGTCCTTCCCGCCACACGAAATCCAGTTTTAGCATAAATATAACCCACATAAACTACTGGTTATAATTACATAACATGAATATTTATAGCTCAAGTGATCTTCAATCAAGATACAATCTAATGTATTCAAATTGATCAACTAATATGACAATAAACCTCCCATGAAAGTATATATACTGAGGACGGTACAGAAGTAAAATCAAAATATAAACAGCAATCATGCAAAGTAGTATTGTATTCGTTTTGTGCGCGGTGACATTGTCCAGCATAGTGGAAGCCAAGAGCGCCTTTCGTAAGTACCTTTTTTGGAATAAAAATCTGTAATGGATTATAATTTGTAATTTATTTATATAAATAAAACTTATTTGTTGTTTTGTTTCATCAACCAAAGATTGATGCAATCTAAAATAAAGTAAGAAATCAGGAATTTATTTTAGGTGGATATTTTGAATATCTAACATAAACTATAATAATAAAAAATAATAAATAATTCTACTAATTTATCTTGAATTATTTCTTACTTATGTCAACATTAGTTAGCCACCCTTAGGCTCGGTTGTATAAAGGCTAAGGAGTTAACTATATCCCGTGATTATATGGTTCGATGTTGCATATATTGTTGTTAACTTTCTATTTTGTAGCTTTGTTTATTCATGGAAATGTCGCATTATGTGTCAACGTTGTCAAACATTACTTTTGAATCACGGATTGGAAATCTGCTTTATACAACCGAGCCCTGGTTGTAATAATTAATAATAGAGATATAATGAAATGGATGCTAAAGTGTTATTTACATTGTACTAGATTCGTCAAAAAATGTATTTCAAAAATTATTTAAGACTGCTCATACAAGAAATAATTCATCCGCCACTACTTATGCTTCAAATTAAACTCAAAATTATATTCAAGATATGCGTAGTCCTCATTGGTGTTAGTATCAAATGAACATAGCATACGTAATATGACTTACTACATGTTTATGCTGATTTTCTTGAGCGAAACTTTCAAGTAAAGTAAATCAAACAGTAAATTATTTTGTACTAGATTCGTCAGAAACATGATCTAGTTTCAATTATTCTCATATGTGCTATGACCAATCACGTACTACTCCTACATCTTTTATTTATGACATAATTGGTTATATTACGAGCTGAACATAGCACATACATAATTGAAACTAGAAACTTGTTTCTTCACAATGCAATTCATGCTTGATAATTGAAACTAGGAACTTATTTGACAACCCTATAAAATAAACAGGAATGTTTTGAAGCCGACCGACCTGTGTTTATGTATTCTGTGCTGTTAGTTTAAAAGACCCGGTCACGGGTTCGAATCCCATCGAGACGAGTTTTTTATGTTTGTTATTTATTAGATAATTAAATTATTAAGTGTTTTAAATTAATAGCAATGTTTTAAGTAAGGTTTTGCTATATTACAATTTATATAACGACACAAATAATGTTGAAAATAGTAAGCTGCAATTTAAAAAAATTACTGAAAATTCATTATTGGCGACAACGCAGTTAAAAATTATCCCCCGTTGAACGACCGGAATTTTGTTTCTAGTATAATGTAATTCATGTCTTAACACTCACATCCACTAACATACTGCAGAAGGAGCCGACGGTCGATAGCTAGTTACAGAAATGTAACAAATACACATACATACTACTTCCATTAATTAATTATTACCAAGATGTTCAACATCATGGCGTTTGCGGTGGCGACCTACCTATGGCTCTGCTGATCAATTCAATTCGGGCCGCGTACCGACGACATAAAGAAGTGATGAGACTTTTGTCACTTCTGCCTACAGAAGAACCATTTCGTAAGTATACAATTTAATTTATACATGATCTAACCTTTGATCTTATACTGTATCTTAAATTTTGTTTTATTTGTATAGGCTCTTATGTTCTAACCGATGAGCATAAGAAATTGATAGTGGAACAGGAGATGCTGTTGTCCGAAGGAGGAAATCCGGACAACATACTGGACTATGTCTGGATGCTTTGTAAGAATAGTTTCAACCGTAAATATATAGTTTCTAATTTTACGTCTGTTACAGAACTGTCTCGTCCCGCCCTCCACAACTGATTATATTATATAAATAAAAATTAAGAAAAACTTATCATTGTTTTTGTGTGTCTACACCTGTCCTTTTTTTAAAATTTATTCTCATGTTTACGATTGTCCAATTTCGTGAAGGAGCACGGGCCGAAATCCCCAACGATAGTAAATTAGAGTGAGCGATGACATCACCCGCCGAACGGGTGGGCGAGCGAGCGAGTTGGAAATCGAACGCAACCCCGAAATTTGACACGCCGCTGTTTATTATTTGCAGGTGGGGAGAGCGCTAATGACAGTCGGCACGCGCGTGATGTGACACGTCTGTTATAAATTTCATCCGGTCGATCATAAAAAACAATGATGACCTTGAACGATTTTGCATCTCACTCGTTTGCGGCAATTAAATCCTTGTCCCACTCATTAGATGAATACGAGTTTGCGTAAAATGCACGCAATTGCGGGTCGATGACCGTGCGCGTCTGCGGTCGCGTCTCAGGCTGTCTGTCGGTACTCTCCCTATACTACTTGCAGCATCTTATAATTGCTATAAGTACTAATAAAACGGACAAGACATGTATAGGTGTGAACCAATGAAGGCAGTATTTAGTTTACTTGGCAGTTTAATGCCACTTGCAGTGTCACTATGATACGCAAGAACTATAGATTACTTCTTATTTGAGCTTTCTGATAATAAAATAATACACCCCCAAGACATCTAACGCCCATGCATAATTGCTACTGCAATACCTGGGATAGAGTGGTATTAATGCCACCTAACTATTTACACATGTTATTCGTTTAAGCACATATCGATATGTGGAAATGTTGACTGACAGAGCCATCGGTAGCTCGCCACCGTAAACGCCATGACGTTGACAGACGTTGAATATCTTGCTAATTATTAATCAAAGCTGCTACTAAGTAATTCACGCGAATAATTTTTTAAATTTTCAAAGAATATTTACTCTTCTATTCATAGATTTAAACTATTGATCAGTTATATATTAGTAGTGGTAGTTACTGTATTTGTTACAACTTATAACTGGCTATCAACATGCGGGTCCTTCTGCCGTGTGTGAATTTATGTGTATGTAAGTGTTAGAACTTCAGAAAAATATCCCCGAGTTTTCTACTGTATCGTTAATTGTATAGAGATACACATTTTTACAATTTTATTCCTAAATGGAAGGTCTAACAGGGCTTTAGCCATTTGTCTCATTAGTCTATGATATAATTCGGCCCTGACATCCCGTGCCCAAGGATCATTTTTATATTACTAAGCCTGGTACGATTGCATTTTCTCGACGCGAGTCCTGGTAATCAATAGAAGCCTAATTACGTCGGACGAGTACAAACACGGTCGGAATTTCCTTGAATCCTGTTCCTTGAAAACTGAAGAAAATACGTTCGTGTATGGGTAAGTTTTATTCTTACTAATCTCTTTCTTTCTTACAGCTCCCTATATTACCCCATGCACTCGCTCCAACTTGGAAGAATGTGTGTTGTTGAACGCCGAAGCGATCAAACCGCACTTGGGCGATAATGGTATCGCGCGTTTAGCCATTTCACCAACCTCTCCATACATTGTGCCCCAAATTAAAGTAGCCAACGGTGATGTATTCTCAATGGAGGCTAATAATATCACAACCAAAAACATTGGCGCCTTCCAGGTGAAACAGTTCAAGCTTGATTTTCAAAAGAACACTTTAGAGGTCGAGGTAAATTTCCCAACACTTGAACCGGTTGCTGATTACGTGATGAAGGGATCGGTCTTGGGCATCGCTTTGGATACTGCCGGAAAGGGCTTGGGAACATTCAGTACGTAAAGTTGATGTTGAAATGATTATGAAAAAAACGGTATATTGTATTTAAGAATGTCTATACGTTTATTATAGTGCAGATTGTGAAATTCTAATTAATGTTTGGTAAAAAAAACATTCAATATTACAACAATACATTTTGTTCGCTATGAAACTTATTTTGTAAGAATTATTGAACATATTGTTACAGAATGTAGAACATGTATAGCAGTGTCGTATCTTCTACATTCTTGAGGTATGAATTACAATTCTTTACTAAATAAGTTTCAGAGACAATATTATAGTATATTACAACGAGCTCATTGAATGGGTCACTTTTGTAGGTCCTTAGGAAAATGTGTTTTTATTAACGTGTTTAAATTATATACCATCACGGCCGTTTTATGAATTGTAAGAGCCCAAGGCCATTGGTCTTTAAAGAGATTCCCTTTCAGGGCCTGTTTACTTTAGTAGATTTTTGCTTTTAGCAACAAGAGAAAGGTGATCTGCAGATAGTTTTGCATCTAACTCCATGATTAAGAGCTTGATTAATTATTAGAAAAAAATGCAGGGTAAAATTTATGTTCAACCCTTAATAAGATATTGTACAAACTTGCAAATTAAGCATACTACAATCATAAGTTTAAACAATATTTATTCCATACTTACAAAAGATCTTAGTCATATAAAATTTGGACAAATTTTATATGACTAAGATCTTGATTAATTATTAGAAAAAAATGCAGGGCAAAATTGATTTTCAACCCTTAATAAGATATTTTACAAACTTGCAAATTAAACATACTACAATCATAAGTTCCATACTTGTCTTTTTTATTTTAGAAAATCTTAACATCAAATCTAATCTGACCGGAGAGCTAGTCAAGAAAGAAGGCAAGGAATACCTCCACTTCACCGAAAAGGAATTCGACGTGACTGACATAGAAGATGCTTATATCTACTTATACAGTTTATCTGCTGATACCAACGCACTAATTAACACGCAAACCAAGCTGTTCTTGAAGGGTATGGGACCTGTAACCCTATTGTTGAAGGATGTGTCAGATATATTTTCGAGAAATATCCACTTGAAGAACTCTTCCTTAAATGATTTTGATTATATTGTAACCGGCAGAAAAAAATTATAGACTAAAGAAAAGTCTATAAAAATAAATATGTACCATATATTTTCGATTTTCTTTTCTTCAAATGTGAAAATTTATTTAAAATGTAAAATGTATTTTGAATTACTATGACTCTTAAGCTAAAGTGCAGAGTGTAATATATGTTTATTATTTATTATAACATATATGATCTAATTATAATTATAAAGGCAGTCGAACCTGAGTTATCAACGTGTATAGATGCATAAACCCATTACCGTACATATAAATTATAATTAACTGATATATGTTATAATAAATAATAAATATATATTGCACTGTGCACTTTAGCTCAGGCTATGTACGGTGAGGGGTTTATGCATCGATAACGTCGAACCTGACTGTCTTTATTTATATCTTAATGCTATATTTATATTTATTTATATTAATGTTGTTATGCTATGCAACTCTAGTTGCTATATGGTTGACATCTCCTTTTTTATGGAAAAGCAAAAAATATATTCTAATGTATCCCTAAAAAACATAATTTATAAAACATTTTTTACATATCTAGATTAAACATCATTTATACATTTACATTTACAACCTCACATGAGGTTTAACAATATTACCGGACCTTATAACAATTTGTTTATTGACAATAGAAGGACTATTTCCTTGAGTTTGAGATCTATTAGTAATTAAAATTGGTACAGGCGCATCAAAATCTTTCTAAACTTCTATCTCCTGTTGTACTGCTTTTATATATCTACTGTTTGTAATTTTACTTTATCCATTCCCTAAATAATCTATGTCTAATTTTGTGTGTAACTCTGCTAAATTTCCATTTATCTCTATGTCTATCCTGAAACTTAATATTCGCACCAATGGCAACGTTGGTATTGGGGTTTGTTTTCCTACCATAATATCTTTTCATAACTGTCTGTCCTAATTCTATTCTATCATTATTATTTTTAGAATCAATCACTTCTGAGTTATAAGCTGTTTCGTAAAGAGAGAGAAGAGGGAGACAATCTCTCAAATGTCTTATAATCCATATATAGGAGTGTTGCGATGTGCTAGTAATCCTGCATTTAAATCCCCCGTATCATCGATTGTTTTCATTAAAATTTTCTTTATAGTCTGTATATATCTTTCCACTAACCCATTAGTTTGTTGATAATATGGAGAAGACATATACTGAGAAAAGTCCTAATTATTTGCAAAATCTTTAAATTATTGACTTGTGAACTGTGGTCCACTATTTGACATTAGTTGATTTGGTATTCCGTGTCGCGCAAATATGCTTTAAGTTTATTGACTACATTTTCTGCTGTCAAGATATGTTTTAAATTGGCCATTTCAACATATTTAGAATAATAGTCTATCACTATTAAAAATGTTTCATTATTTAATTCAAACAGGTCCAAACCTAATTTATTCCATGGATATTTAATGAGGAATCGCAGGTTCAGATTGTTTTGATTTATCATAAATGTATATAGCACATCTTACATTTACTGATGTATTTTTCAATGTCACTATTCATACCTGGCTAACATACCCCATAATTTGTCCTTTGTATACACTTTTTCACCCCAAAGTGTCCACTGTGTATATTATTTAAAATTTTATTTCTCATGTGACAAGGAATTATTAATTTATTATTTTTATAGATCAACCTATTTTGTTCATTTAATTCACTTATGTACTTGGGCCATCCTTCTAATAAATATTTTCTAATTATTTGTAATCTACTGTCCTCATTTATTGCATCTATTACTTCTGTTTTCTCTGAACTGTTATTGTTACTGATTCTGTAATCAAGCAAACTTGTGATTCTAAATTTAATTTATCTTCGTATTTTTCTGCCAGAGTTGCCCTTGAAAGACTATCAGCTATAATAAGATCTTTCCCTGGTTTGTAGACTAAATCTAGACCATAGCATTGTAATGATAATAACATACTCTGTAATCTAGCTGGACCATTCATTAGTGGTTGTTTTATTACTGAAATCAATGGCTTATGATCAGTCTCAACTCTAAACTTTCTACCAAAAACAAATTGATTAAATTTATCAACCCCAAACGAAATGGCTAATAGCTCATTTTTTATTTGAACATATCTACTTCTTTGTGTTTCAGTCATTGTTCTAGAGGCTTACACACATGATTTACCTTCTTGCATCAAAACAGCTTCTAATCCTGATTGTGATGCATCTACTGTAATTGTTACCTCTTTTTCTGTGTACAAATTTTGTTTGATTAGCAATTGTTAAATTTAATTTCTCAAATACTTCCTTATGAACATTATTCCATTCAAAAATATTTTCATTTTTAATTAATTTCTGTGTTTTTTTCTGAAAAAATTTCGTATAAATCTCCCTATATATGTGAGTAACCCTAAGAATATTTGTATATCTTTTTTATTTGTTGGTATTGGCATTCTGACTATTGCCTCAGATTTCTTTTCATCCTCATGAATTCCTCCTGATGTTAATATATAACCTATATATTTTATTTCATTTGTTTACATTTATTTGCATTGAATTTATTATTGTGTTTTTCTGCTAATTTAAAAACTTCATAATCTTTGAACATGCTCTTTTTTGTTTTTACCCATATTAATATGTCATCAATATATATTTCAACCCCAGCCATGGAGAATATTTCTTTGAATTTGGCTTCAAAATTTTCAGGAGCAGATTTCATACCATATGGCATTCTTAAAAATCTATATCTACCAAAGGGTGTACTAAAAGTACATAATTTTGAACTTTCTTCATCTAGTGGTATATTCCAAAATCCACTATTTGCATCTAATGTAGAGCAAAACTTGGCACCATTTAATTTTCATACTATTTCATCCATAGTTGGAATTTTATAAAAAATTCTCTTAATAAATTTATTTAATTCTATAAGATCTAATTACCGTCAGCCTTTTTTACCAATACTATAGCATTTACCTATTCGCTGCAATCCTCTACTTTTGTTATAATTTGATCTTTTTCTAAATTATTTATACATTTTCTCAATTGATCTTCTAATGCAAATGGAATTGTGCTTGCAGGGTATGCTATTGGTTTAGAATTTCTATGTGATATGATTTACCCACGATTCCTTACCAGAAAATAAATGACAACATTTATTTATTAACTAATCGCAGTTACCAGAAATTTAATTCACTGTTGTAATCCGCATACCTCTTTATATGCAAAATCCTATTAAACATTAATAGCAATACAAAGTGTTACCATGTAAAGGCTATAAACGCAGCTGGAGTTGATAACGCCATCCGGTAGAAAACCGCGAGTACCCATGTGTAAGTTACGCGTTGGTATTTATGAAAACCTTAGAAACCTTAGACAACGTGGTAAATGTTAGGTAGGGACGAGGAGCAGCGCCGCACGCAACACTATTTTTTGGTGCCAGGGCGACAGAAAAGTAGTAGTTTGACAAACCACTGGAAGTGCGAAAAGAGTAAAAGTGTAAAGTTAAATAGAAATAGCGCGCGAAGTGAAACGGCAAAGTGCGGCAAGAGTGAAAGTACGGCAAAGCGAATCCCCACGTCGAATTTATTGTTCTTCATTGAAGAAATTCCAAACATGAAATTGTAAGTAAGAAATTTTTGTTGAGCTCCTAGTAAATTTTGTCCAGAAATCTACATTAATTAATTTTTATTACTTGAAGAATCAATATGTGTTTATAAATGGGAGTTGAACCAGCACAAGCAGGTTACCTTAGTTTAGACATGGCTGTAAGATCATTAAGAGAGTTTGAGGGAGATTTTATAAAAGATAATGTACACGATTTTTATCGATAATGGCTTTAAAATCCATCCACCCTGATAAAAGAATATTTTTTTGTCGATTTCATAAAAACTAAACTTTTAGGCAAAGCCCGATCAATGACTAAATACCTTAATTTCCCAACTTGGGATGATTTAAAAGATTATTTAGAGGATGTATTCACTGTAAAGCGAACTATATCATTGGCAAACGGAATTAACGTCATTTAAGCAAGGCAGGTATCAGGCACTAAATTTGTTAATGTAAGGGTTGGTAAATCCTATACTAATGTGAGAGATCCAGACTATCTGGAAGCCGCTACTGATCTCGCCAGATTCGAACAACGCGAGTCCCGGTATCCTTGGAAAACCAATAATATGTATAGATTGTAATAAAATTGGACACAAAGCTAAGCAGTGCTATTTAAAGAAATATAACACTTTTAACATAATTTAGTTAGCCGGAACAAAATTTTCCCATAAATCAAGCTTTCCCTATAATGTGTCATTATTACGGAAAATTAGATCACTAAATAGGTGTGTGTCGAAACTACGCAAAAGGACTGTAAAAATATATAAAAGTGGATTCGTGTCAATCTAATAAAATACTGTTTGTAACCACTATTGGTGAAATGGTGAAAATTTGAAAAAAATAACTCCGTGGGCTATGATGGAAAATTAAATAATTTTGACTTTGACTTTGTCCAGATAGGAGCAGAAAAGTTAAAAATAGAAAATAATATAAAGAAGAAGTTGGCCAGGTTGAGACTTTCAATTTTCCATTGTCATTTTGTTTGTTTCAAATCAATTGTATGATCGCGGGCTGGTAAAAATATTAATAATCAATCATGTTCGACTTGGTCGCCGAAAAAAAAATACTTAGAATCAAAATTTTCCAATTTCCTTCTGCCATCTGGTGCACTGATATGTTCTGAACCAGGAACCAAAAGAAAATTAAACAAAATATGTTGCATAATTTTTTTATCGACTCAGCCTCTAAAATCGGATTATCCAGCTATGAGCGTAAAAGTTTCAAATTAAAAAATAAATAGAAGAACAAAAACGCTGGTATACAGACTTTCCATATTACCTTATCATATTGTTATAAACATTAGGCAATTTTTTTCAAATCCAGAAACTTTGCGCATCATGGTCAAAAATAATAATAATGATATACAAGTTAGTCGCCGAAAAAAAAAATTAGAATCAAAATTTTCCATTTTCTTTCGGCCATCTGGTGCACTGATATGTTTGAGCTCAGTCGGTTCACTAACAGCTAAGAAATCATAATCAATACGACGCGCGGAGCATAATTAGTCGCTGTGCCGGACCATTTAACGCTCACGGTGGGAAAACGGCACAACAGATCGCGACCAAATTTAGAAATCGGGTGAGAGCTCGCGCTCCGGCGACCCTGTGTAAATTTGAGCAAGATTGGTTCACTAAAACGGAAGATTTCTCAATAATAGCGATTTCCTATTGCGCATATCACAAATAATGAATAATATACGTGACGTCAGCGGGCGTGGCGGAACTCAAGCGCGGAATTAGCGAAAATTGTCGCATCTTAAATGTAGTAAGGTATTGAAAATATACAATAATAATAAATACATTACATTTTCATGTGAATCTGTGAACATTTAAAAATGTGCAATATGAAAATGCCTAAATGTAAACAAAAAAAATTTCAAAATGTAAAAATGTCAGAATGCCAAAATGTTAAAATGTCAGAATGTCAAAATGTTAAAATGTCAGAATGCCACATAGATATAAAAGTCAAAATGTCAAAACGTGAAATTTCATAGAAAGTAAAAAATAAATCAAATGTCAAAAAAGTCACAAAAAGTAAAAAAAAATAAAAAATGTCAAATAAAAAACGTCAAAAGGTCAACAAAGTAAAAAATGTCAAAAACGTCAAAAATAATTTTAAAAACAGTAAAAAATGTCAAAAAAAGTAAAAATGTCATAAAAGTCAAAATATCCAGCCCAAAAGTTGAAAATGTCGAAAATGTTATACAAAATGAAATAGGTCATGTAATTCGGAAAGTCGTGTGGTGCCCACACCAGATATTTTTTTTATGGACTCGAATTATCCAGATATGAGCGTAAAAGTTTAAAATAAAAAAAAAATAGAAAAACAGATTTTCCGGTATACAGACTTTCCATTTTACTTTATCATATTGTTATAAACATTAAGCAATTTTTTTTCAAATCAAGGAACATTGCGCAACACGGTCAAAAATAATAATAATGATATAAACAGAAAAACAAATTTGCTGGTATACAGCCTTTCCATTTTACTTTATCATATTGTTATAAACATTAAGCAATTTTTTTCAAATCCAGGAACATTGCGCATCATGGTCAAAAATAATAACAATGATATACATGTTAGTCTCCGAAAAAAAAATAGAATCAAAATTTTCCAATTTCCTTCGGCCATCTGGTGCACTAATAGTCCTGAACCAAGATCCAAAAAAAAATTAAACAAAGTATGTTGCATTATTTTTTTATGGGCTCAGCCTCTAAAATCGAATTATCCAGATATGAGCGAGTAGAGGAAGGAGGCGGCTTCTGACTCAGAGGAGGAGCAGAGGAGCAGAGCACAAGCATGCAACCATATATACACGTATACACACCACCTAGCGGTGAACGTTGGAACTAAAAGCGCCACCTAGCGGTGAATGGTGGAACTACAATTGTACATTTGGTTGCCTGCATCCAAGATGGCGGCGGGAAATTCAAATTTATATATACAGGGTGATCAAAAAATAAAAATCCAAGATGGCGACGGTTACAATATACAGGGTGAGTAGGTAAAAAATGGGGGTATTACCTAAATTTCTCCATGTTATTCTTATGGACTTCCGGTTATTCGTTTTTACCCCCTAGTTTGCTTTGTGGTGGTGCCAGAAAGGCGTGCGAGGTGTCAAACGACTCAGGGGAAGCATGCCTCGGGAGGTATTTGGAATTATGGCCGTGGGGTGAAAAATAAGGGATGCAGAAAATTAAATGTATGTTGGGTTGCCGAGTTTGGTATCAAATGAAGCGGAATTTTGCGGGAAGTTTGAAAATAAAAAAGAGAAACATTTTTGTCATTCGTGGTAGGCGTGGCGAGCGTTTAAAGTGTTGCATTGATAAGAGCGACGACGGCGAGTGGAGCTGCTGTTGATAACGTTATCGTGTGATAAAGGCGCGCTCGGCGGTCGATGAATTAGGATGATGATGATGTCATGGAAAGTAAGTGTGTAATGCGCATGCGCGCGTTCGGTCGGCTCGTTGTGGCGCGCTTTCGGTGGGCTGTGACCGGTGGTCGGTGGTGAATTTGAATCTTGATTACATTTGATTGATATTGGCGGTAGATTTGAATTTCAGTGGGGTTTGTCATTTTATTTTTAATATAAATACGATTCTCGTAGTTGGTTACCGTGTTAGTTATAAAGATGATGTCGAAGAGTAAAGTCGTTGTGATATGCATTATATTATTATTATTATATAGCGTGGAGTCGTACGCTTTTCCTACTTCCGATGGGGTAGTAGAGATACGAGTTAATGTTATAGCTGGTAACAATAATCATAATGGTACACAAGCAGAGAATATTGTGATAAGGTTGAACGGGATCGATAATAGGATGTTCGAAATGGCTTTAATGATTGAGGAAGATATTCTGTTATTAAAAAAGAAAATTAACAGTATTGTTGCCGAAGAAATAGATCCCGAGTATAGTAGTAGTAGTCAAATTCCACTAATTGATAATGTGAAATAAAGATTTTATATATGTATAATGAAAAAGTAGTAGGTAAAAAATGGGGGTATTACCTAAATTTCTCCATGTTATTCTTATGGACTTCCGGTTATTCGTTTTTACCCCCTAGTTTGCGTTGTGGTGGTGCCAGAAAGGCGTGCGAGGTGTCAAACGACTCAGGGGAAGCATGCCTCGGGAGGTATTTGGAATTATGGCCGTGGGGTGAAAAATAAGGGATGCAGAAAATTAAATGTATGTTGGGTTGCCTAGGTCGAGTTGGTATCAAATGAAGCGGAATTTTACGGGAAGTTTGAAAATAAAAATGAGAAAAATTTTTGTCATTCGTGGTAGGCGTCGCGAGTGTTTAAAGTGTTGCATTGATAAGAGCGACGACGGCGAGTGGAGCTGCGGTTACCGCTCGGACTGTATGACCTTGAACTGGTGAGCGCGCACCAGTGGATAGCATCTTCGCGAGGTATGCATGTGTTATCACTAATCGCACCAGCTGCAGCAGCAGCGGCAGCGATGTTGACGACTGCAAGTGTAAACAGCGATAGCGATAACGGTATCATCATCAACGCATACACATGGGCGCTGCCACCTATAGAAAAAAGTGCCAACTAAAATCCCACAACTCTCGAAGGACGAGCGGGACGCGCACTGTTGGGCGATGTGAACTGCGCAACCAGAATGCTCAGCTAAGCAAACCGGTCACCAGAATGCTCAGCTGTGCATACCAGTTACCAGATTGCTCAACTGTGCAACCAGATTGCTCAGCTGTGCATACCAGTTACCAGAATGCTCAGATGTGCAAACCAGTTACCAGATTGCTCAGCTGTGCAAACCAGTTACTGGATATAAATGGGGCCTCTGCATACTAAAAATCAGTCACCAGATTGCTCAACTCTGCAACCAGATTGCTCAACTCTGCATATGAAAAATAAATATGCCATTTTACTTCCTGTCACGTGACATTGTGACGTCACAACCACGTGAGCAATCAAACACCATCTAGCGGCTAAATGTCAATGCAGGTGACCAATCAAACGCCATCTAGCGGCTAAATGTTAAAGCAGGGCTACCAACATAACAGAAATCCAAGATGGCGGTTGCCAACTTAACTAATTTAAAAATTCAAAATTCAAAATTCAAAATTCAAAATTCAAAATTCAAAATTCAAAATTCAAAATTCAAAATTCAAAATTCAAAATTCAAAATTCAAAATTCAAAATTCAAAATTCAAAATTCAAAATTCAAAATTCAAAATTCAAAATTCAAAATTCAAAATTCAAAATTCAAAATTCAAAATTCAAAATTCAAAATTCAAAATTCAAAATTCAAAATTCAAAATTCAAAATTCAAAATCAAAAATGATCACGTGATAACCATAAAAAAAAAATACCTTTACATTTAATCTACGGAGTGTAGCAGCAGCAGCAGGTGAAGGCCCCACACACAAAAATTGAAAATGGTATCAGACTCCTCAACACGGTATCGGAACAAAGAATTCGTATCTTTCTATGCAAACGAAGGCAATCGCAAGTTTTCCCCCACAATTAATTCGCGCGCGCTATATAACCGTATTACATTGGAGCATCACAATGAAATGCAAAACTATGTTCTTTTTACTTCTATACAGGATGCAAGTTGTAAAGTGTGTGTGCGTGTTTTTAGTTGAATTACAATGAAATACAAAACCGTGTTTTTATTGTTCTTATCAGTTTACGGGCTGCAAGTAGTAATGCGTGTGCGTTGAAGCGAAAACTCCGCACTCGAGATAAGAAATATTCTTCATATTTCTGATTGGTTTATTGGTATGACGAGAAAGATATAAATACCACAGAATTCTATTAAATTAATTAGTCTTATCATAATCAACGAAAATGTCACAACCAGAGTATCCTACAATACACATACCCGAAGATCAGTATGATTCGGGTCAAAGTTCACCAACTACTTTCTTGGACACCCTACTCCAAGACTTCGATGTGGAAATTAAAAGTGAACGTCGTCTCATAAATGAAGTGCATTACAACGTTTCAAAGACGTTAACAATTTCAACAGGGTTCAGCACAGTTCGAGGATATTACCAATGTGTACGAATATTCGATTCAAAAAGTACCATCACACTAATTCCAATTGAGTGGAATGCATTAAAGAATCATTGGGAAAAGGTGAAACAATTCTTTTCAACGCCAAAACCACAAAGAGGAACTAAAAGGAAGTGTTCCAACTGCATGTGTCCGCTAGATAACCAAAAGGAAAAAATATTATATTCAGAAATTGTATCGGTTTGCGATAGCTGCACCATTAGTTTCCATTCGTTGAAGAAAGCACGATATATTACGTTACAAAGCAGAGGGGTTCAGTTCAGTTTAGATCAGCAGACTGTATGCAAGTTTGAAGACTTATTTAAAACAATTGATTATCGTTTGGAGCGTTTGAAAACATTAAACTTTGTTGATTACTACAACAAATGTCTACAACATTTTGTAAATTTACCAAAGGACTGTAACGTTATATCGAAGCTGGAAAGTATGCTACAAAAATCAACATCCGAGTATTACTATGAGAGCATAGAATGTATGTATGAAATATTGGCATACAACAAATTAAAATTAATGAAAGACGTAGAAACGATGCGTCAATGTAATGTCTAAAGTCATCAGAGACGCTACAGTTGAACAGCAGCAGCAGCAGCACCAAGTGCAAAGAAAAGTCCGACTGGAACGACATATTAAAAAAATACACGATTTAAAATTAGCTATTAAAAACTATCAAGATGTTAAAGAGTGTCACCAGCTTTTATCTAAACTTTGCATCAGTAAATAAATGTTGTGCTTGCCATTGCCGAGGACAATATAAACTGCATTTAATGAGCCACATAACAGCATTGGAATTACATTCTATGTGGGATTCTTTACCAGCATATTTTCAGAAAGATGATGACATCATAGCATGCCTTCCCTGCTTTGAACATTATAATTTACCAGGGGAAAGGGATCATATCGATGGACCCCCACCACCTCGCTACAGATGCTATAAATGTTTAAACATCAAACAGGAATAGTAATCGAATACATTCCCAGTATAGAATTAATGGAATCCAACTCTCCCAGTACAGAATTATTCGAGGAGGAAGAATTAAGCTCTATATACAACCCCCACAGAATATGTGTCATCATCAGTCCAATGTTCCCCAGTAAAGAATCCCCGAAATTATACCAAAGTAATTTTAATTTTTAGCATTGATTTATGTTTAATTATATACATCGCTTTTTAATTCATTATATTCAGATTTTAATTAATACATGTACGAACTAGTGTTATTTACTATTAATAAATAAAAAATATATTAAATAATCATGCCTGGTTCTACTTCTTTGCCTTGGTCTTCTTTCTCAGCAGCAACAGAATAAATAAAACATATGTTTATGGTAAGTAAAATCTTTTATTTTTAAATAAAATAATTAATACATTTTATTCAACATTTATAAGTTCCTAAATACGAATTACAATTAGTACAATAATGTTTGCTATTTTTGAGAGAGTGTATACAATAGGGAATACATGGGGAGCATATACAAATACAACATAATAATGCAAATAAATGTGTTTTATAACTAGATTTGTATTTAACCGCCGTTATTTCGGTGACATTACAAGACTTACAATAACATAATTGTGGATGTGGACTGAACATGTTTACACTGTTAGCAGACACATTAAAATGATTTAAATTTATAAAGCATTCGATTTATGAATCCAACTATTCTGGGATTTATCGAGTCCAAGCCATTTTACATACACCTTGGCTCCTTTGCGCCGCAGCACCTTTTCAACCAAGTAGACATCTTCATGTTTCGCTTTTTGCAGTTCATACTCGTAGAACGCTCCTTGAATTGGACTGCCCTGCATATCATTCAATAAATATGTTATGGGATTGCTAATCTTAACCTTTTGAATTCGAAATAATTCCGTAGACCAGTTTGGTGTATACCCTTTATCAAATAATGCTTTTTGTTTGCTTATACGCACTACATCACCTACACGAAATTGCCCTTTTCCAGCAATCTTTATATGTGAATACACAGTGTTGAGAAGTTGTTTCTCTTTCTTAGCATCCACCTCTTTTGGCTTCATACGCGTGGTACTGTGTCTTGTGGAATTGTATTCCATTGTAATCCCATTCAAAATAGAGTACCAATTATATTTACCATTCAAACTGAATGCTCGATACAATTTATCTTTTAACGTTCTAATTACTCGCTCCGCCATACATGCTTTCATAATGGTATACGTAGAATAATGATTCACATTGTGCTTTTTCATTAACATATTAAATTGTTGATTGTAAAACTCTTTTCCCTGATCTGTTTGCAAGTTTCGAGGAATACGTCCACCAGAAGTTTGAAAGATTTTCTTGACTGCTTCCGTTAAACTTGCTGCAGATTTGTCTTTTAATGGCATAGTCCATAGAAATTTCGAGAAACAGTCAATCACCACCAGTATGAATTTATAGCCTTTATTTTCACGAGCATACGGACCAAATTCAGCTAAATCCGCCTGCCACAAATCATCCAATCCTTTTAATATAACTCGACGTCTCTTGAAATTTTTACGCGCTGGTTTATGTAACTCATTCACTACGTCCTGCTTGATGGATCCCGATTTTAGGGGGCCCATGAGGAATATCTTTAAAATCCACTACGCCTGCGGGTTCAAGCACTTTTGGTTTACTCTGTGGTTGTTGTAATAATGTATCTTGAATTTTTTTAATATCAGAGGCCAACGTCTGCAACTCCTTTTCAGCTTTGTTTTTAAATGTTGTATATTTATCATGTTTCGTTTTTATATTCGTTGTCAATGTTAATAGAACATTACTTATTTTGCTATCACATTCCAAAGTTTTATCCTTTAATATTTTTAAATTATTTTCCATTTGTGCATTAAAGGCTTCATAGTTACTATGTTTCATATTTATATTTTCTGTTAACGTTTTAAGTACAGTATCTATTTTCATATTACATTCTTTTACTTCTAAATCAATTTCAGATTTGTATCCTTTTAACTAATTTGCAAATTCTTTTAAATCCAATACTTCCTGACCAAGTACATCACTGAAATTTAGCAAGTCTTTATTAATAATATCAGTCTTATCATTAACCTTATTCAAGTAATGATTAACATTTGAAATATTTTTATCAACAAAATCTTTAGTGGCAGCATCTGATTTGTCAAGCGGTTCATTTATATTGCAGATTCTTTTATTGTCTACATTAAAATCTCCATCGCGTGTAAAAAGAAACCCAGGCCCAGGGGGACCGCGAGTTATGCCACTTTTACGGTTTGAATGACGTCCGAACTTGTCAATACTCATTGTACTTCTGATCACAAATTATTCTCTCACTCTATTATATTTGCTTCGCGTAATTCCTCTTCAATGGCAACGATTTCATTCTGATGAGATGTATTTCCAGCTTGACGTGAAGCATGTAAAAGACACAAACGATCCACTAATTCCTCAAGATTGTCCCAATAGCGGTATTGTACTTTTGCAATATTCGAATTATTATTAGGGTTGACATATAAGGAAGAATCAAAAAGACCTCTGCCGGATGATGATGGACCTGACCAGGAATGCGTTCTAGGAATAGCTGGTTTATCGAAAAGAGGTTTTATTATACTTGTATATTTGCGTGATTTATTCCCCTGTTTCTGACCAGTAGGTTCATAATTTCTCTTCAAAGCATTTGTTCTCTCCAATATATCTTTATAATTTCGTCTGTCGTTTTCGTTAAATCCAATGGGAAGTTTTTTAAAAAGCAACTCGTACAAACCGGGAGTACCCTTATAGTGAATTCCTTTTATAATTAAATCATTACCATTCAATGCAACTTCTGATTTAGCAATCATCCATTTCTCGGTGTGTGGATTAAAAGTTATACCATATTTTAAATCAAATGCATCATCTCCATCGCTGATTAACTGCTCCAAGTATTGTCTTGGCAGTGGAGCATACTGTTCCAAATAGGACCGCAACGCTTCGGGTCTAGTCTCTTCAACAAACGTTTGATACATGTTTCGATCACTTTGAAAAATTTCATCATCATCTTCATCATCAGCATTATCATTATTGGAGCGTATTGTGTCAGTTATAGCAGCAGCATTCTCAAAAGTATCCTCATGTTCCATTGGTAAAAACTGTGCTGTGGGTCGTTTTGGCTGAGTTTTCTGTATATAATTACTTGCTTTGCGTTTAGAACTCCTAACCATATCATCACCATCATCATTATCATCCATGTCCGAACTTGAACTTTGATGTTTAGAACTCCTAACCATATCATCACCATCATCATCATCATCCATGTCCGAACTTGAACTTTGATGTTTTTGTTTAAATGATTTAATTGGAATTTTAGAATGACTTGTAGATTGCTTAAATGATTTAATAGGACTTGTGGATTGTTTAAGTTTCTTTGTAGGTGCTTGTTGTTGTTGTGTAAGTATTAAATTTTTAATGGGTTCGATTAGTGGTTTGTAAGTTTTATTCAGTAATTCATCTTCCTCGCTTCGATTCAGCTTCATAGCCAACAACTTTTTGCGAATTGCTTTCTGAGTATCAATCAACTTACGTTGAACATTTCGACCCATCCTTAAACAGGTTTGAACAGGTTTTAACAGCTAACAAACAGCTAACGAACAGATTTTGAACAGGTTTGAACAGCTGATGATCTGATTTTGAACAGGTTTGAACAGCTAATGATCAGCTTTTGAACAGGTTTGAACAGGTTTGAACAGCTAATGAACAGATTTTGAAGAGGTTTGAACAGGTTCAACAGGTATATTAACAGCTTAAACAGATATTCGAACAACTTAAACAGGTTAACAGGTCTTATTGCTTCGATGGTCTGCTATCTACTAATAAATATCTATTTACTCGACACTATATATTCATCTAAATATAAACGATATCTTCCCTTATCTATGTCACAATCTTTATCCACTGTAATAAAACCGTAGGGTTCTTTCCAGCATGCTACACACATATCCTTGAATTTGTCAAAAGACATGTCACTGGAAATGTGATCGTTGAAAACATGCTTTAGATTTAAATCATCCTGTTTGAAGAGCATTATAAAATTGGCATTATCACGTACGAGATGTTTCGGAATTCGCGTGTACGTTTGACACAAGTAAATGGAATCAATCTTGTTATGACGACCCATACTGAAATATTCGCGTATCACATCCTGTTTATCACAAGCCACATCGTCGAATATAAAAATTGAATCAGGTTTTGCATCGCTAGGCTTCATGATCTCAACGTTCTCTTTAAAGGGAAAATATCCAATACCCTTGAGTGGTTTTGGGGTGTAAGGGGTGAAGGTTAACCTCTTGGTAAAGCCAGCCCAAATGACAACCTCACCTGCTCGTGGTGCACCCTGCTACACTACTAACGAGGCTCTGTCGACCGAATATCTGCCGGAATAAGCAGACCTCTCCTACCAGCCAACAGCTTCGGGTGGAAGAGCTGACAGTGGAAAGGGCACCCTCTTGTCCATGGGATGAGAAATCATCCCAAAAGGCGGAAGAACCAAGAATTGGTCAACGGCATAAGGATGCAGCAAGCAAGAGGAAACTACTGCATTAATGATCTACGGATATCCTTAGTATAAATCATTATGGCGACGTTCAAAACTAAATTTTCCGGAGTAATAAGTTCCCCAATCGGATCTCCGGGGGGAACAGCTATGAACAAAACTATAAAACTAAACAAACTAAAACCAAACAAACTAAAAATTGGCACATGGAACGTGAGATCCATGTATGAATCTGGAAAGATGCACAATGTGGTACACGAAATGCAAAGACTGGAACTCAACATCTTAGGAATCAGTGAAACCAGATGGCCAGGTCACGGCCAAGTCTCAATAGAGAACGGTATGCTATACTTCTCTGGAAACGAAGATAGTCATCACAGACACGGTGTCGCAATTATGGTGTCGAAAGATATTATGGCGTCCATCACAAACTTTATTCCTATATCAGACCGAGTCATGCTCCTACAAATACAGACCAACTCAAGGAAGCTAAACATACTACAAATATATGCTCCTACTGCAGACAAACCTGAAGAAGAAATCGAGCTATTCTACGAACTAATCAAACAGACGCTTCAATCACTAAACTCAAGAGATATCACTATAATACTTGGGGACTTGAACGCGAAGGTTGGTAAAGGAAGATGTGACAAATACATAGGTGAATATGGGCTGGGCACAAGAAACGAGAGAGGCGATAGATTAGTACAATTTTGCCAAGAGGAGGAACTGATAATAACAAATACTTTCTACAAGCTTCCAAAGCGACGGCTCTACACATGGAAGTCACCACAGGACAAGGATCAAAAACCAATAAGAAATCAAATAGACTACGTCTTAATAAACGCGAGATATAGAAATTGCATCAAGTCAGTTAAGGCGTATCCGGGCGCTGATGTCTCCTCGGACCACAATCCGTTAATAGCCCAAATGAACATCAGACTTAAAAGAACACCGAAGAAGAGAGACAGTCAGATAAATGTAGAGTACTTAAAGGAACAAGAAGTACGAAATGAGTTACAAACAAAAATAAATGAAAATTTGAAAACACTTGAAAATAAAGAAGAATACCGACAATGCAGGGACGTAAACGAAAAATGGTGCGGCATCAAATCAGCCCTATTGGAACCATCGACAGCCATTCTAAAGAAAGAAAAATCCCGAGGAAGGAAAAAATGGATAACGAATGAAATACTTAATCTCATGGATAAGAGAAGAAGCTTTAAAGGAAAAAGTTCTCAACAATATAAGGAAATTCATCAAATACTCCGCACAAAGATCAGAGAAGCAAAGGAAGAGTACTACAAACAACAATGTGAAGAAATTGAGGAGTTGCAAGCAAAACACGACAGCTTTAACATGCACAAAAAAGTCAAAGAACTCGCAGGCTTCAGTACACACAAACAACTCAATATATTGTATGACAACAACGGGAAAATAGTCTCAGAGATAGGACAAAAACTTGAAGTATGGAAGAACTACATAGCACAGCTCTTCGATGATGAGAGACGGAAAACTATTCTCGAAAATACAGAAGGAGAGGTGGGCCCGGACATAATTAAAGAAGAAGTAATATATGCACTGAATACACTAAAGAACAAAAAAGCGCCAGGTCCAGACCAACTGCCAGCAGAAATTCTTAAACTGATAGAAGAGGACCAGATTCATATTCTAGTAGAAATAATTAATACCATATACACAACAGGAGTGATACCAAATGAATGGTTGCTATCAACTTTTATAACCCTCCCAAAAAAGAAAAGTGCCAAGCATTGCTCCGACTACCGTACGATTAGCCTAATGGCACACACATTGAAAATCCTGTTGAAGGTGATCCATAATAGAATATACAGGAAACTAGATGCAGACATCAGCGACACACAATTTGGATTCCGCAAAGGCCTAGGAACAAGGGAGGCACTGTTTGCACTTAATGTCCTGTCGCAAAGATGCCTAGATATGAATCAAGACCTACACGTTTGCTTCATAGACTATAACAAAGCCTTTGACAAAGTTAGACATGACAAACTAATAGATACGCTAATAAAGAGAAAGATAGACCTTAGAGACATAAGAATAATCTCAAACCTCTACTACAACCAGAAGGCAGCAATAAGAGTAGAAGACACAACATCCGAAGAAATAGAAATACAGAGAGGTGTCCGTCAAGGGTGTATTCTCTCACCAACCCTCTTTAATCTCTACTCAGAGGACATAGTAAATAAAGCACTCGATGATCAAGACATAGGCATTAAAATTAACGGCATGTCAATAAATAATCTGAGGTACGCCGACGATACGGTTCTTTTAGCTGAAACGCTCGAAGACCTACAGACGCTAATTAATAAAATAGTCACAGAAAGTGAAGAATATGGGCTATCACTGAACATAAACAAAACAAAATACATGCTAATAACTAAAACAACTCAGGACAACCATCGAGTATATGTAAAGAACCAGCCTATTGAAAGGGTAAGAGAATACAAATACCTAGGCACAACCGATAATGAAAATAATGATAGCTCCCAAGAAATTCGAATCAGAATCGAACAGGCAAGAAGCTCCTTTTCTAAAATGAAGAGCCTGTTCAGTTGCCGAGATCTAAACCTCGATCTAAAAATTCGAATGATGAGATGCTACGTACTATCAATACTATACTACGGAATGGAATCCTGGACATTGAAAGCAATCGACATAAAGAGACTGGAGGCATTCGAGATATGGATATATCGAAGAATACTGAGGATCTCGTGGGTAGAGAAAACAACCAATGTAGAAGTGATGAGACGTATGAATAAAGAAAAAGAAGTAATTCTGACGACTAAGCAAAGAAAACTGGAATATATAGGACATATCATGAGAGGAGAAAAATATCAAATACTACAAGTAATTATGCAGGGGAAAATTAGAGGAAAGAGGTCCATAGGAAGGAGACGAAACTCATGGATGAAAAACCTTAGAGAGTGGTTTGGCTGTACTAGCAACCAATTATTTAGAAATGCGGTCTCAAAAGTGAAGATCGCCTTGATGATTGCCGACCTTCGTATCGGAGATGGCACCTAAAGAAGAAGGTTTTAAAACTTTTTCGAGAAACTGATATTTAGGCTGGTATAGTGATTTGGAATATACATAGACATTCTTAAATTTCAATCCGTTTTCATCAAACAGTAGACTCAACATCACGTTGGATTTTCCACAGTTCGATGGACCACAAATTAGACATCTGAGTGTGTTTGGAAGCAAAATACCATGACGTCTCTCTTTTGTGAGCGACATACCTTCGCCTACACAGTTGTCTAGATTCATAATCGGTAAAGATTGTTTCTGTTTAACAAATCGCATCGTACTGAACATAATTTCCCTAAACTTGCTTATAAATACAATGGTTAGTTTTCCAAGAACATCATACAGTTATGTACACCGGTAGAGGAATCATCAATTCACTCATCAACAAGCTTCCGTTCGAGTTGCATGTACCAGGTGGTTATCAGTATTGTGGACCAGGCACAAAGTTAGAAAAACGTTTAGCAAGAGGTGATCCAGGCATTAACGCTCTAGACAGCGCTTGCAAACAACACGATATCGCATATTCACGAAGCAATCAATTGTCAGATCGACACGTAGCGGATAAAATACTTCAGCAAGCTGCTTGCCAAAGAGTAAAGGCGAGAGACGCAAAGCTTAGTGAAAAAGCGACAGCTTTATCAGTTGCTACTGCAATGAATGTTAAACGAAAACTTGGGATGGGTGTTAAACGCAAGACTAAGCAAAATAAAGTAGCTTTAAATAGTGGTGTTGTCTCAAAAGTACGCAAGGCAATGAAAAAATTCAAGTCCTTGGATGCTAGAGAAGGTAGTAAAATTGCTCTTGCTTCAGCTAGAGCAGCTGTGAGGGAAGTGGGTGGACGTAGAAAAATTCGTACTCCACGTATAATTCCAATACCGAAGCAGGGTGGAATTTTACCATTAATCCCACTGTTTGCTGGGTTAAGCGCTCTCGGCTCGTTGGCTGGAGGTGCCGCAGGAATTGCGAAGGCTGTTAGTGCCTCAAAGGATGCACGAAATAAATTAGCTGAATCAGAACGACATAATAAAACGATGGAGGCAATCGCATTAGGTAAAAGTGGTCGTGGTCTTTATTTGAAACCGTACCGAAAAGGGTTGGGACTTTATTTAAAAAAGTCAAAAAACTGCTAAGTAAGCTACCTCGACGTCCTCTCAACGATGCTGATATTGCAAAATATACACAAGATCTTAAACATTTCCGTGGTGTGTTTATGCGTGACACGCTTCCAATCAAACCTTTGCGTAACGAGTGTGCGGTTGTGAATTTAGACTCTGTGAAAGGGATCGGTACGCATTGGGTAGCATATAAGAAACATGGAAAATATGTTACATATTTTGACAGTTTTGGTGATTTACAACCGCCCACCGAATTGTTAAAATATTTTCGAGGTAGCAACATAAAATACAATCATGATAGATACCAAAAGTTTAACAGTTACAACTGCGGGCATTTATGTTTGCAATTCTTATTGGAGTAATAAAAGTAAAGACAACTGCACATATGTGTCAGTCATGTCTCAGACCTTCACGCTGCAAAGTAATACGAATGTGTTGTCAGTGAATTATTATCCACCTATAGAATTAAATCATGATAAATTATATTGCCTAGGATTAATAGGATTCTATACATATAACACTATTCCAAATATTGAAGAAGACCGTAATAATTTATTCTGTTACGGTGACGAGGAGAAGCAGATTATAATTCCTGCAGGTTCATATGAGATAACAGATATTGAACTCTATTTACAAAACCAGCTGCTTGACGATAGCACCACCCACGACAAGGTCGAGCGAGATAAAGTGCTGTCGATTAAACCGAATAACAATACACTTAAATGTGAAATAAAAAGTAAATACAACATTGATTTCACTTCTAATCATTCAATTGGAAGACTGCTGGGTTTTTCTGCACAGATATTAGCTGCTGGACAATTGCACGAATCCGATTTATCTGTGGAAATTATAAAAGTTTCCAGTGTACGAGTCGAGTGCAATATTGTACACGGTGCTTATTACGATAACAAGTTGTCGCATACCATATACGAATTTTCACCCACCGTCGATCCTGGATTTGCAATAAATATCGAACCCCGCAACATCATTTACTTGCCTATTAATGCTCGAGCAATAGATAACATTACAGTGACAATCCTCGATCAAGACGGTCATCCTGTAAATTTCAGAGGAGAAAAAATACTGGTGCGATTAGAATTAAAGAGTATTAAGTGAGAGAGATGGGGATTAATTTTCATTGTAAGCATATAAACAACGTAGCAAGATACAATCCCATCAGTCCACATTTAGCTCGGAAAGAGTTAACACCTACTTTGAAAAATAAACTATTATCTCTAGGTTATAAGTTAAAGAAGCATTAACGTTATGGATAAAGTAAACATATTTTCCAATATTCACTATGAAGAGACTATTACAAAGAATGAATTTCACACATACCATCCTCTGGCTCAAAATTATAGAAACAACGATGAGATTCGTATAGTCATACAACACCAGGACATGTACACGTGTCCTAGTGAAAGTTATATTTATGTGAGTGGAACCGTTCAGTTTCCAGCACTCGTTGCGCCTGCAACTGTACACAATTTTGAATTTGTTAAAAACGCTTACGCGTATTTGTTTGATGAAATTCGCTATGAATTGAATGGAGTTGAAATCGATAAAAATCGTGATGTTGGAATCACTAGCACGATTAAAGGATTACTTTCCAACACTAAACGAGATCAGCATATACTTGATCTATTTGGATGGGCTGCAAGTGCTACAAATGTTACATACTTTGAAAATACTAGAAAGTTCTATGCTCTGATCCCACTAAAGTATTTACTAGGCTTTGCAGAGGATTATACAAAGATTTTAATTAATGTGAAACAGGGGGGAAACAAGGGAGATGCAAATATAACGTTCGATATAGACAAAGTGCTTTGGAAAATTCCACATATTCAACTCAACGATGAAGTTAGATTGGATGTTTTGCATAGACTCAAAGAAGATAAACCAATTTTGATTCCGTTTCGAAAATGGGAGTTGCACGAGCTACCCTCCCTAAAAAATACCGATAGAGACATCTGGTCGGTGAAAACATCTACGAGTCTAGAGAAGCCTCGATATATAATAATTGCGCTGCAAGAGGGACGAAGGGATAATCATACAAGAACTGCATCCAAATTTGATAATGCATCAGTACGAAATATGAAAATTTACCTAAACTCAGACTCCTATCCGTATGACAATTTAAATCTTGATATGAATAATGGAGATTATGCACAACTCTATTACATGTATGCAGCATTCCAAAACAGTTATTACGGTAACAGCACCAATGAGCCGATACTAAATATGATCGAATTCAGGGAACATGTTCTTTTTGTCTTCGATGTGTCCAAACAGAATGAGAGTATAAAATCATCCACCATTGATTTAAAAGTAGAACTGGAAGCTGCACGAGCATTTAGAGCAAACACTCAAGCATATTGTCTCATTTTATGTGACACAGTTGTCGAGTATACTCCGTTGTCAGGAATAGTGCGAAAATTGATAACGTGAGACAGAAATGTGTATCATTTTTAACAGATTCTGGAGGGGTAGATATAGTTGAAATTTTTACTATTGAACCCCAGTGCGAATCTCGAAATGGTAGCGAATGGTTGTGGAGTGCTGCCAATCGTATCCGTTTTCGTGGAAGAATCAATCATTTGGAAAAGCTACTAGCACCGATACTGAGAAAGAAGCAGCAGCAACAGCAGCAGCAGCACAGCATCGCTATGAATCAGCGGTTTATTATCGATGTTCAAGGATTTATTGTAAATGAAAAATTTATACCAAAGGAACTTTCCATCAAATCATTCGATGAGAATGATGTGGACACCTACTCATTTAAACAGCCTACACCATTCCGTTCTCTCAGCATCTCCAATAAAAAACAGACATGCTGGTTGGAGAATAATCATCATGGACTTAAATACAATTCTGGAAATATACCGTTAAAACTTATTCCGCATATTTTCAAATATCACATTAGAAATACGACTAGTTTTAGAATAATAATATTTGTTAAAGGAGCAGTAAAACAAGAGTTTATTGAATCCATTTTAAGTTTGTATTTGTCACAAAATAATTATACAGTTATTAATTTAGAAAATAATGAAGATGAATTTTACGATTGCCCCAATTTAGTTAAAACCGAACATGTATGTTTAAATCATTTCAATAATTATAGTATATGTACTGCTGAAAATGTAAAAATATTATATGATTATTTAAAGGAAATAAAAACGTAATTATTTTTATATGTTTTATTTTATTCTTTCGTAATATTGTAGTAATCAGAATCGATGTAACCGCTGGCTGTTTTAATATTAATACCATCATTCTCGAGAGGTGGTGTGATAATTTTTCCATCGAGCCTTTCAATTTCTTCCCATCGGAAGTAGGAAAAGCGTACGACTCCACGCTATATAATAATAATAATATAATGCATATCACAACGACTTTACTCTTCGACATCATCTTTATAACTAACACGGTAACCAACTACGAGAATCGTATTTATATTAAAAATAAAATGACAAACCCCGCTGAAATTCAAATCCACCGCCAATCAATCAAATGTAATCAAAATTCAAATTCACCACCGACCACCGGTCACAGCCCACCGAAAGCGCGCCACAACGAGCCGACCGAACGCGCGCATGCGCATTACACACTTACTTTCCATGACATCATCATCATCCTAATTCATCGACCGCCGAGCGCGCCTTTATCACACGATAACGTTATCAACCGCAGCTCCACTCGCCGTGGTCGCTCTTATCAATGCAACACTTTAAACGCTCGCCACGCCTACCACGAATGACAAACATTTTTCTCATTTTTATTTTCAAACTTCCCGCAAAATTCCGCTTCATTTGATACCAAACTCGACCTAGGCAACCCAACATACATTTAATTTTCTGCATCCCTTATTTTTCACCCCACGGCCATAATTCCAAATACCTCCCGAGGCATGCTTCCCCTGAGTCGTTTGACACCTCGCACGCCTTTCTGGCACCACCACAACGCAAACTAGGGGGTAAAAACGAATAACCGGAAGTCCATAAGAATAACATGGAGAAATTTAGGTAATACCCCCATTTTTTACCTACTACTTTTTCATTATACATATATAAAATCATTATTTCACATTATCAATTAGTGGAATTTGACTACTACTACTATACTCGGGATCTATTTCTTCGGCAACAATACTGTTAATTTTCTTTTTTAATAACAGAATATCTTCCTCAATCATTAAAGCCATTTCGAACATCCTATTATCGATCCCGTTCAACCTTATCACAATATTCTCTGCTTGTGTACCATTATGATTATTGTTACCAGCTATAACATTAACTCGTATCTCTACTACCCCATCGGAAGTAGGAAAAGCGTACGACTCCACGCTATATAATAATAATAATATAATGCATATCACAACGACTTTACTCTTCGACATCATCTTTATAACTAACACGGTAACCAGCTACGAGAATCGTATTTATATTAAAAATAAAATGACAAACCCCGCTGAAATTCAAATCTACCGCCAATATCAATCAAATGTAATCAAAATTCAAATTCACCACCGACCACCGGTCACAGCCCACCGAAAGCGCGCCACAACGAGCCGACCGAACGCGCGCATGCGCATTACACACTTACTTTCCATGACATCATCATCATCCTAATTCATCGACCGCCGAGCGCGCCTTTATCACACGATAACGTTATCAACAGCAGCTCCACTCGCCGTCGTCGCTCTTATCAATGCAACACTTTAAACGCTCGCCACGCCTACCACGAATGACAAAAATTTTTCTCATTTTTATTTTCAAACTTCCCGCAAAATTCCGCTTCATTTGATACCAAACTCGACCTAGGCAACCCAACATACATTTAATTTTCTGCATCCCTTATTTTTCACCCCACGGCCATAATTCCAAATACCTCCCGAGGCATGCTTCCCCTGAGTCGTTTGACACCTCGCACGCCTTTCTGGCACCACCACAAAGCAAACTAGGGGGTAAAAACGAATAACCGGAAGTCCATAAGAATAACATGGAGAAATTTAGGTAATACCCCCATTTTTTACCTACTAGGGTGATCAAAAAAATAAAATTATAATTAAAATCCAAGATGGCGGCTAATTTACGTGGGCTGTCAAAAAATCCAAAATGACCACTTCCGGTCGAAATATAAAATGTTAGAAATCGAAAAATAGCACATCCGGTCGCGACTTCCGGTCGTCCAAATGGTGTCATGTTTGTACTCAAATGAAAGCGCTTGAGGTTATTTTGGGTCTAAGGCCCTTGTGGCACGAGTTGGCTTCCTGACGGGTAAATATGGGGCATGTGACGTATCAAATGAAAGGTCTTGACATTGGGAGCGTGAATCTGACATTATAAAAATGGTAAATTGCGAATAAAAGAGGTAGTAGTAGTAGTAGTTGTATTTTAAACAATCTTTTATTAAAACATTTAAAAGACAAAACAAAAACAGAGTTCGGCGCCAATTCCCCATGTTAATCCTTATGGGTTTTAGAAAAATAAATATACTCGACGTCATCACCACGTGAGAGCGCGCCGTCGTCGCGCGAGAGCGCGAGCGGAGGGCGGGCGGGCGGCCGGCGGTTTGGCGGTGCGCGGGTTGGCGGGTCAGCGGTTGGCGGCGGGCGGTGTGCGGGGCACAATGATTGAGGCGGCGACACCGCGGGCGCGCGGGAAAATTAATTATTTGTTTTGACATTGATATATTTTTCAGTTTAAATAAAACATATTATGTATTTAATAATATAAATATATGATAGTATTTTTTTTGGTTGCTGTCAGTTGTAAAGATGATGTTCAAGTGTGAAGTTGTTGTGATTTGTGTTATATTATTATATAGCATACAATCGAACGCTTTCCCTACTTCAGATGAGTCAGTAGAGATACGTGTTAATTTTATAGCTGGCACTAGTAATACACAAGCCGAGAATTTCACAAATAGGTTGAACAACTTCGAGGATAGGATATTTCAAACGGCTTTAATGATTGAAGAAGATATTCTCTTATTGAAACAGAAAATTAACAGTATTGTTGCTGAAGAAATAGATCCAGACTATGGTAGTAGTCAAACTCCACTAATCGATAATGTGAAATGAAATACATAGTTTTATAAATAATAAAAATGTAATATTTTAACATTAGTTGCAATAAAGCATTCAAAGCGATAACAATGCATTTATTTATAATATTTATAATAACAATATCAGTTCCAGCGGTATTGAGTTTAAGTGATTATGAATTAACAGTGAATTATCTAAATAGATTTGGATATTTAGATTTCAATAATGCATCGTTATCCTCAATAGATAACGATACAGTACTAGCAGCCTTAATACAATTACAAGAATTTTATGATTTACCTGATACATCGGGAAATATAGACAATTATACTTTATCATTAATACACAGCCCTCGCTGTGGTGTAATTGACAATACTTCACCACTAAATCTTGAGAATTTTGATAATTGGTTAAAAAATGGAATAACATGGCATTTTTCTCAAGGTACACCCGAGTTAATTCATGTTACTGAGAAAGCGTTTCAACTGTGGAGTGATAATTCCCAATTAACATTTCATCGGAACATGGTCAAGTATGATATAGTGATATCGTTAAAGAGAGGATATCATAATTATTTTAAATGCAAACAAAGAAGCCCCTGCATGTTACCGTTAGGTGAAGGTGTGCTTGCTCATGCATTTTCACCTAGCTCTGAAAAGCCTGTAGAGATTCATTTGGACAAAGATTTGAGTTGGTATATAGGATTTGATATTCCACCGGAAGGAAAATATAGTTTATATTTTATCCTTGTTCATGAGATAGGACATGCATTAGGATTAACACATTCACACGATCAATCGTCTGTGATGCATCCATTTTATAAACATGATTATAAATTACTGAATTTGAGTAGGGATGATATCCATGAGATTCAACAAAGGTATGGAGTTAAACAAAAAAATACTATTCCTCTTCATACTACTACCACCTCAACCACTACTACTGCTATTATAACAACCGACACAACCACAACAACAACAAAAAAATCTAAAATAGGGACTAATAAAATATTTCCAACAAATAATAATAATAACGTTCCTCCTGAGCTGTGTGAAGTGAAAATATTCGATGCTTTACTTGTAGTTGAGAATAGATTGTATATATTTTATATGAAATGGGTTTGGATAAAAGATTTGCAGAAAGATGTCTATGAATCACCACGAGTGATCACTGATTGGTTACCTTTCCAAATCAACAATTTCATTAGAATTAAAGCAGTTTATCAAAAACCTAATTCAGAAATTGTTCTTTTCATAAATGATAAAATGTATGTATTAGATAATCTTTCACTTCAGTTAAAATATTATACCGATGCAAATACTTTATTAGGAATATCAAGCAGTGCAAAGATCCAAGCAGTTGTAAATGGTTATACAGGTCGTACGTTCGTATTTTTTGATGATATTTATTATTCAGAAATAGACGAATGCTCTAGTAAATCAAAATTATATAGACCGCTTCACGTAGATTTTCCAGGTATAGCCGGTGGTGTAGAATCAGTATTTCGTTTTACAAATGGTCTTTTGTATTTCTTCAAGAATAATACATTTTATGAGTACAACGAGTTTACAGAAATTACAAACGTTAATAACTAAATTAATCTCTTTTAAAACGATTCAATAACAAGGTATTACATGTTTTACAAGATAAGTAACCAAATACAGGATGTATTTCCGCAATCATGTCCTGTGATAAAGCGATCTAGTTTGTACGTGTTTATATCTTAATGCTGATTGGTTGATGATATATACTAAAGGTATATAGTTCAGAATAATCTAGATTCATTTAGTTTAATTGTTATAATGACACATCCAACAATTCATATACCAGACGAACAGTGGAATGATTCCGGTAGATGTTCACCAGCTGCGTTCTTAGACAACTTGTTGAACGACTTCGAAGAAGAGCTGAAAAGTGAGTGTCGACTTGTTAATGAAGTTAGTTATTCCGCATCAAAATCAATATCAATTTCAACTGGATATAGTGCATCACGAGGATACTATCAATGTGTACGAATATTTTCAAATTCGAAACAACAGCAAAGTATTACATTCATCCCCGTTGAATGGCTGGTGGTTAAGAAAGAATTGGAAACGATTGTAAATCAGTTCTAACACGACGACGACTACAAAGACTATTGCAAAGAAATCAAGGAAAAGAAAATGTGAAAATTGTATGTGTCACCTTCAAGATGAAACCGATAATAAAATAGAAATAGAAGCAGACATAAAAGAAAAAGAAATCATCACTCATGTAGCCGATAATTGTACATTAAAAATTAAACGGCCAACAGGTCACCAGAACAATTTATAAAGTCTACAACTCTAATTTGTTTAGAGTAAAGCAGACCCCCCGCAAAGAAATTAATAAACAACTGATCGCGATCACTATAAATATCGTTAATACAAAAGTATCCCGTGTCATGCGAAATTATAATATTTACTAAATACTCGGAATTGATAAGAAGTTCTACGAGTATGAACTGCAAAAAGCGAAACATGAAGATGTCGATAAATCGAATGCTTTATAAATTTAAATCATGTTAGTGTGTCTGCTAACAGTGTAAACATGTTCGGTCCACATCCACAATTGTGTTATTGCAAGTCTTGTAATGTCACCTAAATAACGACGGTTAAATACAAATCTAGTTATAAAACACATTTATTTGCATTATTATGTTGTATTTGTATATGCTCCCCATGTATTCCCTATTGTATACACTCTCTCAAGGATAGCAAACATTATTGTACTACTTGTAATTCGTATTTAGGAACTTATAAATGTTGAATAAAATGTATAGATTTTTTTAAAATTTAAAATAAATATTTTACTTACCTAAATATACTGTTTTATTTATTTATTCTGTTACTGCTGCTGAGAAAGAAAAAATATATGAAAAACCAGACAAGATTATTTAATATATTTTTTTATTTATTAATAGTTTTGGTGATATCAATTAAAGACATGAGACATGATACTATCACTGCAATAATGGCAATAATTTCGAGTAAACTATAACAATTGGGGTGTTCAATTAAAGTCATAGAACATATTACTATCAATAAAAACATATGTATAATGAGCTGCAGTAAGTCATAATAATTGAGGAACTTCTTTACTGGGGAACATTGAGCTGATGATGATACATATTCTCTAGATGTTGTAGAGGAGTTGAATTCTTCTTCCTCTTCAAAGAATGCTGTGCTAGGGGAGTAGACTTCTTCTTGCTCTTCGAATAATTCTGTACTCCAACCATTAACATGAAATTAGCGATGTTCATCAACATTTTTATTTATTTTATTTTTTTAATTTTAATTTTTAACAACTTGTTGCTTGTATATAAAATAAAATATCGACTACTATTGTTTCTGCTCGATGTTTAAGCATTTATAGCATCTGTAGCGAGGTGGTGGGGGTCCATCGATATGATCCCTTTCCCCTGGTAAATTATAATGTTCAAAGCAGGGAAGGCATGCTATGATGTCATCATCTTCTTGAAAATATGCTGGTAAAGAATCCCACATAGAATGTAATTCCAATGCTGTTATGTGGCTCATTAAATGCAGTTTATATTGTCCTCGGCAATGGCAAGCACAACATTTATTCACTGATGCAAAGTTTAGATAAAAACTGGTGACACTCTTTAACATCTTGATAATTTTTAATAGCTAATTTTAACTCGTGTATTTTTTTAATGTGTCGTTCCAATCGGGCTTTTCTTTGCACTTGGTGCTGCTGCTGCTGCTGCTGCTGCTGTTCAACTGTAGCGTCTCTGATGACTTTAGACATTACATTGACGCATCGTTTCTACGTCTTTCATTAATTTTAATTTGTTGTATACCAATATTTCATACATACATTCTATGCTCTCATAGTAATACTTGGAACTAAAAAACAGTAAACATCAATCACCAGTCACTATCTTCGCTATCTGCCTTTGTAAATGTTTTACACAGAGGCAGTCCAACAGACATAGTACCATCCATAGGCCCGTGAAACTCACTATGTTCATATTCAGAACATTTACCACGCTGGTGAAAACTGCAAAAGTTGTCCATGTTTGAATAAAATAATCTATGTATGTATATGGTTCAACATAATAAAACTAATTGAGTTTATTAAAATATATATATATATATACATGTGTATAAACTGTAAAATAATTAAAACTTACATTCTTATTGCATTGAAGGTACTCTCAGTCAACTTTTCCATTTGGTTCTCTGTAATAACAATTTTTGTTCAATGCAATATGATTAAACGATAGATTAAAAGAAACAATGAAATGAATAAATTTCGTTATCATCTCTTTCAAATTCGCGTTTTTTTTCTAGTGCCTTTATCGAATGATTCAATTTTATATTTTCTGTAGGTGATGAAGAAACCATTAATGTCGAACAGAGCAGAAGCAACACAACCTCATCCTTGAAAGTCATCTTTACGAATGATAAACTATTGAGAGTGTTCACGCTTATATTCCTTATTCACCTTTCTGTGTAATAACTCCCTTTCCAGCTCGTTAATTTCATATCCTACATTGTTTACACCATGTTTTCTAAGATCACGTAGAAAACCTAGTCGTACTTCAATATCGACAGAGTCTCGTTGAAAATATTTTCTTGATTCCTCATCATCATCATGAATAGAATCCCCACATTGTTGTTGATTACCTGCTATTAAATTATCGCACGCCTCGCTATCATTTTCAGTGAAAGTATCATCATCATCGTCAGCTTCCTGCTGTTGTTGTTTATAACGTTCAGTTAAAAGTCTGTTTAGAGTAGGAGGCATTTCAACTCGTCTAGTGGGGTCCATGCAGTTATTGGATGCTGGTTGAGGATGCATTATATGAATGTCTTTATCGCTGTCAGGTTGTTGTTGTATGGTACATTTGTGTCTTTTATCACACCGCAGTTTAATTTCATCGACATACTCTATCAAATCATTTACTAAATTTAACACATTTTCAGTGTTATCATTGTAATGTATTTCACCAATTTCATCGTCACACCCAGACATATTATCATTATCGTCTTCCATGTATTCTTCTTCTGTATCATCATCAATCACACGTGTATCACTGTCGAGTTTTCTTTTTAGTTTATCTGTAACTTCATGTACTTTAGAATCAGATACATGTTCGATGCTGTCCATTATGGTTTCAATGGGTTTATTAATTTGTAAATCATTATCAGTATTCATTGTTTGTTTGTTATCATTATAAATGTCTACATCAAAACTTGTGTGTTTTTTAGTTTTCATGTGTTGCATTAAATGATCCTTGCGATACAATTTAGCGTTACAATAATCACATTTAAATATTTTATGTTCATTCAAATGTATACGCTAATGGCGCTTTAAGATATTTTCATTTCATTTTCCTTCTTACAGACTTTACACATAAACATTTTTGGAGATGTGCACGTGAAGGTACTCTCAGTAACACTGAGCCCCTGAGCCCTACTAGCCCTCCTTTTATACGTGTGAGCCCTAAGCCCTAAGCCCTAAGCCTTGCTGTGAGCTCCTGAGCCCTAAGCCCTAAGCCCTAAGCCCTAAGCCCTAAGCCCTAAGCCCTAAGCCCTAAGCCCTAAGCCCTAAGCCCTAAGCCCTAAGCCCTAAGCCCTAAGCCCTAAGCCCTAAGCCCTAAGCCCTAAGCCCTAAGCCCTAAGCCCTAAGCCCTAAGCCCTAAGCCCTAAGCCCTAAGCCCTAAGCCCTAAGCCCTAAGCCCTAAGCCCTAAGCCCTAAGCCCTAAGCCCTAAGCCCTAAGCCCTAAGCCCTAAGCCCTAAGCCCTAAGCCCTAAGCCCTAAGCCCTAAGCCCTAAGCCCTAAGCCCTAAGCCCTAAGCCCTAAGCCCTAAGCCCTAAGCCCTAAGCCCTAAGCCCTAAGCCCTAAGCCCTAAGCCCTAAGCCCTAAGCCCTAAGCCCTAAGCCCTAAGCCCTAAGCCCTAAGCCCTAAGCCCTAAGCCCTAAGCCCTAAGCCCTAAGCCCTAAGCCCTAAGCCCTAAGCCCTAAGCCCTAAGCCCTAAGCCCTAAGCCCTAAGCCCTAAGCCCTAAGCCCTAAGCCCTAAGCCCTAAGCCCTAAGCCCTAAGCCCTAAGCCCTAAGCCCTAAGCCCTAAGCCCTAAGCCTTGCTGTGAGCTCCTGAGCCCTTTCTAACCCCTTCCTAATGTTTAACATTTGTAATTTGCAAGAATATCCTGTTTTTGTTTGTGGTATTACAGGAGCGTTGAAAACAAAAATAGGATATTGTGGTAGGGTGTTTTTAAAAATACAAACTGGAATCTGCCACAATTACTTCCTCCCGTATTGTATCCTGAGATAGTTTTCTCCATGCCCTAATGACTTTCTCATCTATTCATTTGCACTTTTATTGTTCATTATCATCTGGATTGGGTATTAGCCAAGGCACTGGAAACTAAAGTTGTAAATAATAACACATCATATCTTTTCATTGTTCAACTCAATTGAACATTACGTATTCAATCATAAATTTTAAATTTTAATACAATTCAATTATATTTCTCTATTAACTTTACTTCCTTTAAACCAGAACCACAAGTAGTTCCATTCATTAAAATTGTATTCATTTTTCATCCTTTTACTTGGCATTTAAAGCTCATCTAATGTTCTTCACTAATTGAATTATAGGTACGTCATTTTAATTATTGACATGTTATCAATCCCAAAACTCCATATTTTACAACACGTTGTCAAAATATTACTGTTATTATATTAATTATATTTATTTGTATTTTTCATGAGTCTTCCAAAACCGGATTAAATGTGAATAATAAAATATTGATTTGACAATATTGAAATAAACTTAAACTTTCCATATTATGTAATATTAATGAAAAACTAATTCTGTCTGTTCTTTATCATGGATTCATTATCCTGCTTCCAAAACTTATATAATCTTTAAACAAATATACAAAACGTATCTAAATGTTACGAAACATGGTCGGTGTCTTCACCACACGACTTTCCAAACAAAAATTAATATTATATCAGAATTTATATTTTACAAAAAAAAAACATTTTATTTTTTCTAAATAAAATTAAAAGTTTTGCATAACTGGTTTTTAAACCTTTATTATATTTACAGCTCAATACATTGTCACAAAAATATTATTATTATTATTTTTATTTCTCTCTTGATAACAGCAATTTCTCTATACACTACTGCTGTACTCAGAAACTAAACATTTTTAGACATTGACCACCTACATGACTATATTACCCATTAATTAAGATGTCTGGTTTAATTGCAGTATTATTACTTAGAAAGTAATTAAAATTTACATTTGTCATTTTTCACACAAAAATGAGAGTCAACATTCTAATAAATTCAATCACACAGTATTATTTTGTATTGAAATTTGTAATCATTTCCATTTTTAAAGATTTACCATTAAAAATTACTATTTTCTTCTTCATTAAAATAAGCAATTAGAAATAATCAAATAAATAATAATTTATTTTAAACCATTAGCAATAATTGCTATTAAAACATTCACTGTACTATTGTTATATAAAACAACAATCATACAAAACAAAAATCAATAAAAATAGGAACGGTCTCACCATTAATAAAGTTAATAACTTTTAATGTCCCTCGTTTTCGTCCTTTTTGTTTGTTTCTATGGGAGTACACCTGATGCAATAAAACCTTTTTCCACTGGAAACCCAAATTGCTAAGTAGATGGCGTCGTCTCATCTTTTTTTTTTTTAACGGGTGTTCCGAGATTAGGTGGCAACTTATCGCTTAGGTTTAAATGGGCAACAGCACGACGCTTCAAACTGATATGATGATCTGATCGAAATATCGTCTGCCGATACCAACATTTTCGTTGCGCTATCACAAATAAAGAGCCATATAATCCACCTAAAAATTCTCTAAAACAAACAAAAAAATTCTTCTCGGCACCAATCAACGGGTAACTGCACGGCTTTCAAACAATGAATCCAGAGTCCTTTGATTGATTGTTTCAGTCCAATATTAAGTGAGGCAAATGTTTTTATGCTTCTATTCGGGTACTTGTTTTCGTCGTTCACTTTGTTGATTTTCGATTTCCGCAAACAATTCCATTATGTTCCAGGCAGTACCGTACTCAGGGTGGGGCTAGCGGTGTAATTGCATCGGACGCCAAAGCTGGTGGGCACCGTCTGAAGGGTTGTATGGATCACTACTGCTCTGGTTGCAGAAATTTCAAACCGTCTAGCACTTCATAAAGTCACCAGTAGCATTATTTAGTTTAATATCTGTCCATTAACAAATATTTCTTCACAAACACGTTCTAATTTCTTGGAGTCCGCCTCTGGGCGAAGCAGGTAGTTGCACTTGAAGCGCCCCCAAAAATCATATAGACCTGCAACCTTTGTTTTCTTTGCCAGATGGCCCATTAAAAATGCCGGGTCATATCGTTAGTTGACACTTTTAAAATTCGAATTACGGCTTATTTCTGGCTATCATTCGGCATAAATAATAATCGAAATACCTCGCTTTCAATTTGTCAATCGTTATACAATTTTGGTAATCTGTGGTAGCGTCCATTATACCAATAATCAGCTACTGCAGTTATCAGGTATTCAGGTAATCAGATGCGGCAGTTGTCAGGTAATCCCACTTCTGATGTCGGAGAGAGCGTAGATAGTATATACAGGGCGGTGTATTAATTAGATGTATCACATATCTTTAATACTAATAACAATTATTAGTATGGTCAGGTACTTGGTCCGGTAAATCCAGGGCGTGCGTAAATAATAAGTCCTTCGTCACAATCAACTAACACATTTTATTAACAACTGAGTAACTAACTTAAAGCACTGATTATACAATAACTAATAATTATCTTGAGAAAGCAGTCCCGGCCAACGCCAACGCTCGGTATTTCCATAACGACGCGCTCTGTCAACTCATTCTGCTCAGACCCCCAACGAGGGTAAGATCTCAAGTACACACATTCCTTAAAATCGGCCTTCCTGATTGGTTTCACTACCAAGCAGACGCTGCGCAATGCACCCTTGTGCCCGCATTATGGCTTGGAAACGATTATTGTGATCAATCGCCGACATATATATATATATATATATATATATATATATATATATATATTGCAAGTCCCCCTCCTCTTCTATCTTTCGAATTTAACTCTGATTCGTAGTTATTTATTTTATATAGTTGATCGTTTTGGGGTTTTGCCATGTTTCAGTTATTGCTAAGATCTTCGGGTTATTTTGTATTATCTGGAGTAGTTCCAGCTCCTGGTATTTGTTTTGTAAACTTCTGATGTTATGAAGATATATGTGATACACTTTTATATTTTATTTGTTATTTTGTTTATATATTTGGTTTCCGTTTTTACTTAAGTTTGTCTAGATCTGCAACATTTTTTACTTTTATTTTATTGCTGGTGTCCGTCTTCCTGACGTATACATTTTTGTCTCTAGTCCATACGTGTTTATATCTGTGTTCCTTTTTCAATTCCCTAGCTTTGTAGAAGAGGGCATTTGTTAGATGGGTTAACTGCTCGTTAATATATATTTCATTTTCTTTTCGTTTTAGTTTGCATTCGTGTGTTATTGACCCAATTGATTTTCTTGCCGTCAAGATTTTTGTTTGTAAATCTTTTTCTTTCAGTTGCACAGTTACTGTCCTTTCGGTATGCTGCTATTATGGATCCTGATTCAATGTGTGTATTTAGTTTGTTTATTATTTGTATAGCTACCTCTTTTGTATTTTCGTTTATTTTCTTTTTTTCATCTCATCGAACTTGGAGCTCATATATTCTACAGATTTTCGTAATTCTTTAATAATATCTTTGTTTGTAATTTCGTATTCGCTATCGCTAATATCTACTCTTTCTTTTTGTTTTTGTTTGTTTCGAGTTCCTGGCATTTTCATGTTTTTATTTTATTATATTTATTTTTGGTTTAGGAAGGGAGGATTTGTAAGGTTTTTTTTTGCACCCAGGGGTCTTTCAGGGCTACTTTTATTATACGTTCACCGGTGTTAGATAGATTATAGATATAGATAGATTATAACTTTCGTATTAATTTATTAATTTATTTTATATTTATTTAATTTATAATTACGTATTGGGGATGCTAACTTAAAATTTAATTTTATTTCTTGAAAGGGTCGATGTACGAAAATTATTGATGGACAAACGTGGACAAATCGTGGACAAATGAATGAGACAATAATTGATCGAAAATTCAAACTTAGGCGTTCCCCTCGAATGGGGCTATTATACATTCTACAATTATTCTAGAACACTTAAATTTTTTGAAATATTTCTTGAAAGTCAGAAATTAAAGTGTAGTTCCCATAATATATGGAGAGAACATTGTAAACTGATTTTGGACAAATTATTACAGAACACATTTAAATTTTTATAATTGCTGTAGAAGAGGAAGAACTTGAATTTATAGACAGTATTAATACTTACCAATAGAGTAATTCTAGTCAAGATTTTTTACCATACAACTTTGTAGGAAATGTAAATAATAAACTACCGAAATTTTGGTTTGGTTTGTCACTTTCCTAGGAGCAGTGAAAATTTATTTCTCCTGTATCACAAATATATAAAGAAAAAGGTAAACACTAGAGGTAAAAGTTAAAAAGTGTTTAATAGTGGATGGACTCATGTTATTTGAGAAGCTTGTTTTTTAAACTTCCATATGCTTATATATTTAAATATGTATCAATAAACACATTGATCCTATTAGCCCAGTCTTCTTCTTTTGAGGCTTCTTCATTTAATGAAAATTGTTTCGTGTCTTCTGTTGTTCTTGTAAGATTTTCATAACTTAAGCCTGCCCATTGGCGTTCCGTTTATAAGGAATGTGATGTTCCATAATATGTGCCCTAGATATTATCTGTTACGCACGTTAATGATTTTGAGCGGTTCTCTGTCTTTGCGGACTGGAAGCAAACTACCTACTGTCACTCAATTTATATTTTATTAATATATTTATTATATTATATCTGGAAGATGAATATTTACTGTTTAATAGTCCAATACTAATTTATACTGTTTTTTATATGTTGACAAGCAAATAACTTAATAGATTTCATTATTGGAGGTGTTTATAGAACAGCTTCCATTTATTGGATGTGCCTATAATTGAGTATTTATTGTATTAATATGTTATTCAAATATTAATAATTTTGGACTATTATTATTCCTTCATGGAATTGCCTTGTGTAGAAAATTTTAGTGATAGTTCCTATAATTTTGTATGCTAGTTTTCGTTGGCCCAATTGGAAATACATTTTTATGAATTGAATTCAACTTATCAAAACAGTGTAGGTTATTTATTAACAGAAAATGCAGTCGATTATATTAGTAATAAGTGTAGTGCAGCGTCCCTTATATGTCTTATTTGTATGGATATTAATAATTTTCTATTCCGTTTATTTTACTCATGATACTAAAGACTCATGGTTAATTTAGAAATTAGTACAATATGGAATAAACAGTACCATAATAATAATAATATTCATAAACTCCCATTGTCTTTTCATTGTTTTTGTTAATTATTCTTCTATAAATTTTAACATATATCCTTTATTTAAAGCGGAATCTTAATAATTTGAATTGGATCATGATTATTCATAATATTTCTAATTTTTGTATGTATACTGTTTATTAATTTATGGGTGCTATTGTTTTGACAACTTACAAGACTTTAATAAATTTTACATTCTCTCAAGTACCAAAACTTATAGAGAATGTAAAATCCATAATCCATAAAGTATTGCTTGCTTCAAAGAATGAATTTAATCTTTTAATGTTCTTATGTTACTTAAAATGGTTAGAAATGAGTTGAAATTCATTTAAAATCTACGATTATTTCATTAACGCAAAATATTATTCATGAAATAAATACAGTTGGGTCTAGTTTTATGTTATTAAAAATTTATTAATTTGCCTCATAATCTAATAGATTTAGATTGTACTAATGATATTATATTTTATGATGACAAACAGAATCACAACTCTAATTTCTAGGCAAACTGTATGAATTGTGACTAGGCGCATTACTATATAATTTAAGCACATATGAGTTGCAATAGCAACCCTAGTAAAATAAGTTTGCAGTAAATTGGTGATAAAATTAACACTATGCGTTAATTTCTTTTAAGAGGAATTATTTGCCAAATATATAACATACGCTTCATTAATTAGGCTATGTAAGTATGATGTACTACAGGTAGTATTAGTATTGTATTCATAAGATTATTTATTTTAGATTTGGTTGCAAACTTACTGTAACCAATACAAATACATATATTATTATTTTTATTTATGCATCATCAATAAGGGCTTATTATAATTAGATATAAGGAACATTTATATTTAATACATTGTAATAAATGATCAAAATAACATATTCGTTTATTTTTCAAACCCCATTATAAATTAAATGGTTATGGCGTCTACTATGTGGTAATTCATTTTCAATGAAGGAGATGTATCCAACTACTATGTTTGTACCACTATTTATTGTTTTAAACAACTAGAACGCAAGGCCAATTTTCTCGTTCGCTCGTAATGTCATACATTAGGAGCCGATTAGAAGAACTTGTCGTACAACTCAAAATATCCAACAACGTACTAATAGAAAAGGTTAGTGCACTGGAACAGGAGAACCCAAAATTGAGATTTGAGGTTACAAATAATAAGTTAAAAAACATTAAGAACGGAACGTTGACTTCTCTAAATTTAAACAACCATGTAGTAACCAGCGGCAAACCAACAAGCTTACCTGCACCCCAGCTCTTGAAGAAACAGCACAAATCTACGGCTGTAAATAATCCAGAAACGTCATATGCTAGTAAATTAGATAAAATTATTAAATTGACAGATCAACCTGAAAATAAATAAACCTAAAAAATCCCTAAGCAACACAAATCCGGAGAAAAGCTGCATTATTGGTACATATATACAAAGCAGCACTTCTCCGAGGCAGAGTGCACTGCTATACGGACGAAACATCCTCAACACCATTCGTCATTTAAAATAAGGATTGATAGGGAGAATTTTAAAGCAGCAATGAGTTCTAATATATAATTAAGTGGCTGTTATATAACCAGTTTTTTTCATCCACGAAAGAAAGAACCGACAAGCACCTAAAAAACATAGGCATAATAACCCAAACTGAAACATATCGCAGAATAAAGGGAATCAACCAGCAACACAGCCAAAAAAATACTATCGGGATAAACATACTATTCTTAAATACACAATTAATTAGGAATAAAATCAGCTTATCGAATGCATGTTACGTGATTTAAAAAATGGCTTCAGTGTTTTAGCTTTTAGCAAGCATTGGCTGAACCGGAATGTGAGCTATGCAAAATAAATTATTTATCGGTGCAAGGGTACTTCGCTAGAACTAACGGGATACATGAAGGTGCAATAGTATATGTAGCTGAAGAGCTACAATCAACACAACAGAATAAACTAACAAATATTATAAGTCAGGAAATGACTTGTGAGCTAGCCTGTACATATATTGTAAGTTTCAAACTGTATCTGATTTGCCTATATTGTTCTCCACAAGAGAGATTTTAATCAGTTTTTAAATATTTTAACAAGCTTTTTAGATAAAATAGATTTTAAAAGAAAGAAAATAATATTAGGAGGTGATTTTAATATACATTTTAACAACAATGGCCCGAAAGCAAATAGTCTAATCGATTGCATGCGTACTTTCAAGCTAAGATACATTGTGAATTTCAATACACGCAACAATAATTGTATCGATAACGTTTTCACAAACATAGATATCCTGGAAGTTGGAGGTGAACTTGATACGGGGTTGACCGATCATAAAGGCACCTTACACGATCAATATTACAGCCAGTGTTTTAGAATGACAGTATTACTGTACGATAATATGTTTAAATTGTTCATTACTCTAAAATGTTGCCCTTATTACTCATCGTGTAAGGTATAGTAATTATGTAATGAAGATAATACTGATCTTTATCCGGATAATTGATTACTTGATAAATATAAAAGGAGGATTGAAGAAAATATTGACAGTACTAGGATTGACAGTATTTTTGCCTTATATAGGTATAATAGTGAATATTAGAGCAATTAACTCCCAGCCTCCAACAAACATTGTAAAGATAGCTAGGCCCATCCCATGGCACGGTAAATTTATCCACCATGTTTTAGAACAGGCAGACTGGACCTTAATATACTCAATCATGAATGTTAATAATAAATATGACTTATTTAATCGTATAATAGTTGAGAAATTTAATGAAGCATTTCCTACTAAACGAATATATAGAAAACAAAGTGATCTTAAAAAAATTAACTGGTTCAATCTCAAACTGACCCATATGCGGAATAACCTTAACTTTTTGCGTAGTATGTACAACAGCAATTCGACTACGGAATTAAAAACTACCATAAATAATTAGAAAAATCACTATAGAGAATCAATTAAAAACTCAAAAATAAATGCCAATATTAGCTATATACAACAATCTAATAATCACGCCATGTGGAATATAATCAACTCACAAATAAAACAAAATAATTTCCAAATGAATGATATTCACTGTAATGCATTTAATGATTTTTTGCGAAAAATACAACAAAAGACCACCCACCACCAACTGCCAACCCAGTAAACACCAAGATTACCAACGTCTCATCCGCAGAAACATACTTTCACTTCAAAAAGGTATTCGTGGCACATATAAGGGACGTAATAAAAGGCATTAAAACAAGTAATAGCATGGATATATACGGAATAAGCACCAATATATTATTATCCATCAGAAACCCGATTATTGGCCCCTTAACAAGAATCATCAATGATATAATCGAGACCTGCAATTTTCCGGATGCTCTAAAAGTCGCTCGAGTAGATATCACTACTTCCTGTCAACTCGAAGGTAATTGAAAAGATGCTAAACATATAGATCAGATAATATCTTAACTCGAACGAATTGCTTGCTATGGATTTCGATCTGGTCGCCCAACAACTGACGCTGTTCTTGTCTTTACTGAACAAATAACTGATAGTTTTGAAGATAAAGAATTTTCAATTGCTACTCAGGCATTTGATTGCCTGTCACATGAAATGCTTGTCACAAAATTAAAAATATTCAAATTCCACGCCAGTAGTATCAATCTAATCAGCTCTACTTACACAATCGAAAACAAAAAGTATCAATAAGGATTAGTGAATCCACGTTTTTACCCATAAGTCATGGGGTACCTCAAGGTTCCATACTGGGACCGTTACTATTTATTATGTATATTAATAATTTTCCCTTGGTACTGAAATCGGAAAGCATTTTATATGCGGATGATACAACAATTATCAACAAAGCAAAAACGCTAGCAGAGGTGATAAAAGCTGATGCCGATGCCCAAGAGTCTGCAGCCATATGGTTTCAATCAAACAGATTGTGCATAAATGAATCAAAAACATACATGTTATTCACACTAAAACAAAACTGTATTAACAACCAAGCAACGCACACGTTTCTAGGAATGACACTAGACCCAACAAACAAATGGGATCGTCATGGTGATAACGTGGCTCTAAAGGTATCGAGGAACATATTCTGTATGCGAAACTTATCGCAGTGTATAGGAAGTAATATATTGAGAGGCATACTTTGCACTGTGTCAGTCGCTACTGCCATATGGAATTATAGTTTGGGGCCACTCAGCTATAAGACATAGGATATTTACCCTACAGCGCAGGGCGGGGCGAGGAGAAATTTATTCAACTCGGAATCTTAACAATACTTTCTCTTTATATCCTAGAGTGTTTGCTTCATATAAAGAAAAACCGACATCTTTATGCAACACATGATTACAACACGCGAAATAAAGCAGCATATATCCACGTAGACTGAGGCTGCAAAAGTCCCAGAATGGTACAAGGTATTCCGCTATAGCCTTTTTTAATAAATTGTCTACAGAAATACGGGAGCATCCAATGCAATCGTTCAAACGGAAGATCAAAGCCTACTTGATCATCAACCCACATATTCCTTTAAAGAATGTTTAAATTCGGAAATATTCTAATTTGTATATATGTTGCTAAGTATTTAATTTTGAAGAGTAAGTAAACACACATGCTAATGTTATCTCATTATGTATTTATGTATGTACAAGTGCACCTGAGCTCTTTTCTGTACCTTTTTTTATCCTAAACGGTTATACTTATCTGTTGTTATGTGTTTATCTTTGAATCATTTATCATATCAATGTACTAGTTTAATTTATATGTATATATTAAGGATTTGTATTGCCATTTGTAATGACATGTATAAAACTTTTAGTTATTAACACGAGTAAATTGAATTGAATTGAATTGAATTATTCCAAGAAACGGGAAGTTCTATTTACTTAAAACAAAACGTATGTGGTGGACACGTCCCAGTTTTTGGAAGCTGGCTTCCACCTAATAGTGTTCCAGCACTATAGCTACCAGGTAATATACATAAACAATACTCATATACAGATTGGTGGTCGATGCGAAGCTGTGTATACAAATACATAATCGAATAATTAAAAAGTTCAAACGCAAATTAATTCGTATAAATGGAGTTATTCAACGAATCGGAGGATAATGAAACCCCTGCATCCTATTCTCAGGTCAAAGAAGGGGACGATGGCTGGGCAAATAGAAGAAAACGTGGTCGCCTAAAAAAACGACAGCAAACATGAACCAAAAGACCAACGCAGCCAGCACAAACAACACTAATTGAATAATGACACATATACAAACAACGACAAAACAGGGGACCCTCTACAAACACCACACAAACACCACACAAACACCACACAAACACCACACAAACACCACACAAACAACCAATATCACACACTCTACCCAAGATTTACCAAACAAACTTGCCTATAAACATACAAAAATAGAACCAAAGACAATATCATCCGTATACAATTTGTGAATGTATGGCAGCAAGAAAACCCACAAAATTCAGATTTAATTATTAAAACAGTGGTGGGTTTCATCCTCAAGACTAAGAGTGAAACAATTGCGCTTACAAACTCAAAACAGCGAACATAGTAACAGAGTATAATATAGGGAAGACTATTGATAGTACCACAACAACAAATGCAGGCAACCTGACCATATCGTATTCTGCGATTATAACATATGTCAAGCGAGAGTGGTCTGATGAAGAGATTTCAAATCATCTAACAAACATACACATCAGCCAAACCAACATCTTCTATAAAAGTAATGACATCATGCCTTAAATCACATAAAACTCTTGTTTAAAATGGAATGTTCTTCAAGGTTAGACATTACTCCGTGCAACAAAGCGCCCCTCACCTATTCATCACCTATTCTACAACCATGTAGACGATGCAATAGTTTCAAATATACCACAACGTCCCACTTAGACTTAGTGGGACGTTGTGGTATATCCCTGGAAATCCAAATATCATATAAACCCAACCAACGTGAAGTCCCATCAATTTCGGACGGCACAAAAACATCCATGACTTTATTGTAAGAGCGTTTTGAACGAATTTGAAAATAGGGCGCCTAATATGACCTAGAGACGACTACATGGAGTCTGCTTCAATGCTATGCTCCGAACGTCGCATTTTCCAGATCAATGGAAAACTGCAACGGTGGTGATGATTCCCAAACCGGGCAAAGACACGAAGTTTCCTCAAAACTTTCGTCCAATCAGTCTTCTCTCCGGTATCGGCAAGCTAGCTGAGAGGGTCATACTGGGCCGTCTCCGCGATTTCACCGAGGCAAACAATATCTTGCCCGAAGAGCAGCACGGGTTCAGAGCTCACCTTTCGACGCAGCATCAACTCACTAGAGTTGTGGAATACGTTGCGGAAGGTTTTAACACGAATCGATCCACGGCCGCGATATTCCTAGATGTTGAGAAGGCGTTCGATAATGTATGGCACAATGACCTGCTTTCGGCTAGTGGCTTCATACTTGAAGCAACGTAGTTTCAGAGTACGGCTGGGGAGGTGTCTCTCCTCGGAGAGATCCCTACTCGCCGAAGTCCCCCAAGGTTCTGTAATTTCGCCATATCTTTTTAATATATATTTTTCGGACATTCCGCGATCCCGTAATGTGATGATGGCACAGTACGCCGACGATACAGCCCTATTGTATCGCTCGACGAACTCGTCCACTATCACCGCGCGTCTGCAATCAGCACAACCCAATTAGAGTTATGGATGAAGGCATGGAGGGTACAGGTAAATCCGGACAAGAGCACCGCGGTTTTCTTCTCCCGAAGGAAACTGGTGAGACCAGCTGACATTCTTTTATTTGATAAGAACATTCCCTGGAGTGATTCTGTCAGGTACCTGGGTGTCACGCTGACGACTACACTGAGCTGGAACGCGCACCTAGAAACGGCACTGGCGAGAACCAGGCAAGCCGCGGGCAGGTTATTTCCCTTAATTGGGAGATATAGCGTTCTTAGTTTGCGTATTAAGTTAAGGATCTTCAGCGCCGTGCTGAGACCAAAACTTACATACGGTGCTCCTGTCTGGGCTGGGGGCCTAACCAAAACAAACTAGTTAAGCCTGCAGCGGTACCAGAACATTACATTGAGAAGGTTCCTGAATGCCCCGTGGTATGTCAGGAACACACAAATTAGAGACGAGCTGGGAGTATGCTTGATGTTTGACCACATCAAACATATTGCCTCCAGCTTCCACGAAAGATTGGCGGAATACCCATTAGAGTCAATGAAGGCATGCTCCAATTATGATGAAAATCATAACTGGAAATATGATAGGCCCAGGTCGATCCTTGTAAAAGGACCACCGTGAATCGGGCAAACCTATAAAGTGAAGCCCCCCGGGGCTGTCAATATGGCCACTAACAAAAATTCTCACGTGATTAAGCTTCCTTATATGAGTCTAACATACATAAAATTAATTTTTTCGTTATGTTGCAGGCGGCAGTGCTTTTTAGTCAGTAAAAATCTGACACTGTCTCCCCTCAGGAGAGGGGATTCGTCTTTTGAAGATTTTTAACACTGCCAGGAATACAAATGCCTACATGGCGTCGCCGCCGATTCCAATGACGCCTGCAACTGTGTGGAACTTCGATCCGGAAAGCACGGACAGTAATATTTGATAATTAAAAATTGGTGGTTGAAATAATGAGTTTGGTTGGGGAGGGTAACCGTGAGTAGAATGTGCCCATTTTCATTAAAATCCGCGAAAACGTGATTCACTTCAAGGCAGCTAGTTGAAAAAATTTAGGAATGCTTTAAAAAATATTTTTCAATCTCATTTCCGATATAAAACAAATTGGGTAAGCTATTGCATGATGCAGTCAACTATAGATGCGTAAACGCGCGTAATTATGAAGACGCCAGAATAAAATTAGAAAAACTGAAATATTTGTGAACAAATCGGTATGATTCTGATTTAATTGAAATAATTGCACATTCAATGGAATCATTTATTTCAAAACCCAGTGAAACAACAAAAAAACCGAAATGGTGTTATTGGCCGATTACTATTTTGGAAAGGTAAATACATCGTTTAATGCAAAAACAAATCAATTGCTGCCCCCATGTGATGGTGAAACAAGGCCGAGTAATCTATGTTTAGTGCAAAAAGAAGTCAAGTGTCAGCGCTTGACTGGTTTGTGCTCAAGGGATTGTTTGTGTCCTGCTGGGTCAATGATTTGGCAACCCTGCTTATGATTCACAGCCGTGTGTGTAACTAGCATTCTTCAGTAGTTGTTTGGTGTAAATTATGCAACATATTTTGTTCAATTTTTTTACTGATCCTAGTGCAGAATATATCAGTACACCAGATACCCGAAGAATTTTGGAAAATTTTGATTATTTTTTGTTCGGCGACAAAGTCTAACACATTTCATTATTATTATTATTTACAATCCCACCGTCATACATTTGATTTGAAAAAATGACACAATATTTATAACAAAATGACAATTAGAAAATGGAAAGTCCCAACCCGAGCAGGTATTTCCTTCTATTTTATTTTTATTTTTAACTTTTCCGCTCCTATCTGGACATGTCGATTTTAGAGGCTGGGTCAATAACAAAATTATGCAACGGATTTTGTTTTTTTTTTTATTGATCTTAGTTGAGAACATATCAGTGGACTAGATGTCCGAAGAAAATTGGAAAATTTTGATAAGTAATTTTTTTTCGGCGACCAAGTCGACCAAATTTCATTATTATTATTTTTAAAATTCCAGCGTCATACAATAGATTTGAAAAAATTACACAATATTTATAACAAAATGACAATTAGAAAATGGAAAGTCCCAACCCGAGCAGGTAGTTCCTTCTATTTTTTTTCTATTTTTAACTTTTCCGCTCCTATCTGGACATGCCGATTTTAGAGGCTGGCTCAATAAAAAAATAATGCAACATATTTTGTTTAATTTTTTTTGGATCTTGGTTCAGAACATATAAGTGCACCAGATGGTCGAAGGAAATTGGAAAATTTTGATTCTAAGTATTTTTTTTTCGGCGACAAAGTCGAGTATGTTTCATTATTATTATTTTTAAAATTCCACCGTCATACAATTGATTTGAAAAAATTACACAATATTTATAACAAAATGACAATTAGAAAATGGACAGTCCCAACCCGAGCAGGTAGTTCCTTCTATTTTTTTTCTATTTTTAACTTTTCCACTCCTATCTGGACATGCCGATTTTAGAGGCTGGGTCAATAAAAAAATAATGCAACATATTTTGTTAATTTTTTTTTGGATCTTGGTTCAGAACATATAAGTGCACCAGATGGTCGAAGGAAATTGGAAAATTTTGATTCTAAGTATTTTTTCTTCGGCGACAAAGTTGAGTATGTTTCATTATTATTATTTTTAAAATTCCACCGTCATACAATTGATTTGAAAAAATTACACAATATTTATAACAAAATGACAATTAGAAAATGGAAAGTGCCAACCCGAGCAGGTAGTTCCTTCTATTTTTTTTTTATTTTTAACTTTTCCGCTCCTATCTGGGCATGCCGATTTTAGAGGCTGGGTCAATAAAAAAATAAAGCAACATATTTTGTTTTATTTTTTTTTGGATCTTGGTTCAGAACATATAAGTGCACCAGATGGTCGAAGGAAATTGGAAAATTTTGATTCTAAGTATTTTTTTTTCGGCGACAAAGTCGAATATGTTTCATTATTATTATTTTTAAAATTCCACCGTCATACAATTGATTTGAAAAAATTACACAATATTTATAACAAAATGACAATTAGAAAATGGAAAGTCCCAAGCCGAGCACGTAGTTTCTTCTATTTTTTTTAAATTTTTAACTTTTTCGCTCCAATCTGGACGAAGGCAAAGTCAAAATTATTGAATTTTCTATCATAGCCCACGGAGTTTTTTTTTCAAATTTTCACCATTTTCATTTTCATTTCACCAGTAGTGGTTACAAAAAGTATTTTTTTAGATTGACACGCATCCACTTTTATATATTTTTACAGGCCTTTTACATAGTTTGATTATTTATATGACTGCGCGAAATTCCCATGTCCGATTGGGATTATTATTACTTATTAATAAACTCACTTCTTTAAGGATTGCAATTCATTCAAAATACTTATTATACCAATAGTATTACGAGTTATAATATGTAAAAAGGCTACACCCTCGACGGTGATTCGAACCATCGACTCTGAGTTTTATAATGACAGCAGAAGAATGAAAAAACGATAGGTCGGTCGGCCTAAAAACATTGACTACGATTTTATATACAGTTTTTTATGCAATAGACATATTCTGGATGCGTATGTTATGATAATATAGGGTAATTGTGCACTACAAATTATATTGGAATGAAATGTGCCTAAATTATTGACCTGGAAGGCATGCCTTACAAATAAAAAGGATCAATTAGAAATTCCCATGTCCGATTGGGATTATTATTACTTATTAATCAACTCCCTACTTTAAGGATTACAATTCATTAAAAATACTTATTTTACCAATAGTAATTATGAGTTAGAATGTGTAAAAAGGCTACACCCTCGACGGTGATTCGAACCTTCGACTCTGAGTTTTATAATGACAGCAGAAGAATTAAACAAACGATAGATCGGTCTAAAAACATTGACTACGATTTTATATACAGTATTTTATGCAATAGACATATTCCGGATGCGAATGTTATGATTATATAGGATAATTGTGCACTACAAATTATATTGTAATATTCACATTTTTTTTACTTTTTGTACTTTTTTGACTTTTTCGTTAGTTATTTTTGGCTTTTTTAATATTTTTGGCTTCTTTTGACCTTTTTTACTTTGTTGATTTTTTGACGTTTTTTTATTTTTTTACATTTTTAACATTTCTGATTTATTTTTTACTTTCTTTAAATTCTTGATACGTGAAATTTTGACATTTTCACGTTTTGACATTTTGATCTTTTTATCTTTTTGGCATTCTGACATTTTAACATATTGAGATTCTGACATTTTAACATTTTGAAATTTTCACATGTTTACATTTAGGCATTTTCAAATGTTCACAGTTTCACATGAAAATGTAATGTAATTATTTATGTTAATGTATATTTTCAATACCTTACATTTAAGATACGACAATTTTCGCATTCTGACATTTTTACATTTTGAAATTTTCACATGTTTACATTTAGGCATTTTCAAATGTTCACAGTTTCACATGAAAATGTAATGTAATTATTTATGTTAATGTATATTTTCAATACCTTACATTTAAGATACGACAATTTTCGCTAATTCCGCGCTTGATTTACGCCACGCCCGCTGACGTCACGCTGACGTCAGGTATATTATTCATTATTTGTTATATGCGCAATAGGCAATCGCTATTATTGAGAAATTTCCTGTTTTAGTGAACCGATCTTGCTAAAATTTTCACAGGGTCGCCGAAGCGCGGGCTCTCACCCGATTTCCAAATTTGGTCGCGATCTGTTGTGCCATTTTCCCACCGTGAGCGTTAAATGGTCCGGCACAGCGCCTAATTATGCTCCGCGCGTGGTGTTGATTGTGATTCCTTCGCTGTTAGTAAACCGATTGAGCTCAAATTTTCACTGGATCGTTCTGGATAGTGTCTGCAGATATTTTGCTAGTTTTTTTTGCCTTTTTTGGCTTTTTTTTTAAATATTTTTTATTTAACATTTTTAATTTTTTTTAACTTTTTTTGACTTTTTGAACATTTCCGATTTATTTTTTACTTTCTATGAAATTTTTGACACGTCAGACTTTTACATTTTCACGTTTTGACATTTTGACTTTTTATCTATTTGGCATTCTGACATTTTAACATTTTGACATTCTTACATTTTAACATTTTGGCACTCTGAAACTTTTACATGTTTACATTTAGGCATTTTCACATTTTCATATTTCACATTTTCAAATTTTCACAGTTTCACATGAAAATGTAATCTAATTACTAATTTCTGGTGTAATTTTTTTCCCGGAAAGTTATCGCATATTTCCACAATCTTAGTTTGAAATCGTGAACACGTTTTCGGTAAAACAATACCTTCCTTTACATCAGTTATGTATTCGGAAAGTAAATATCTGGTGTGGGCACCACACGACTTTCCGAATTAAATGACCTATTTAATTTTATATAACATTTTCGACATTTTCAACTTTTGGACTTTTTAATTTGTTTTGTCATTTTGACTTTTATGAGATTTTTTACTTTTCTTGACATTTTTGACTTTTTTTGACATTTTTAATATTTTTGATATTTTTTGACATTTTTGATATTTTTTTGTTATTTTATTTAGTTTTTTTTTGATATTTTTGACTTTTTTTTTACTTTTTTTTACATTTTCGACATTTTATCATTTTCGACTTTTTTTGACATTTTTGATATTTTTTAACTTTCTTTGAAATTTTTGACACGTGAGATTTTGACGTTTTTACATTTTGACATTTTGACTTTTTATATTTTTGGCATTCTGACATTTTAACATATTGATATTCTGACATTTTGGCATTCTGACATTTTTACATTTTGAAATTATGACATATTTACATTTAGGCATTTTCATATTTCACATTTTCAAATGTTCACAGTTTCATATGAAAGTTTAATGTAATTATTAATGTATATTTTCAATACCTAACTACATTTAAGATGCGACAATTTTCGCTAATTCCGCGCTTGATTTAGGCCACGCCCGCTGACGTCACGCTGACGCCACGTATATTATTTGTGATATGCGCAATAGGAAATCGCTATTATTGAGAAATCTTCTGTTTTAGTTAACCGATATTGCTCAAATTTTCACAGGGTCGCCGAAGCGCGGGCTCTTACCCGATTTTCAAATTTGGTCGCGATCTGTTGTGCCGTTTTCCCACCGTGAGCGTTAAATGGTCCGGCACAGCGCCTAATTATGCTCCGCGCGTGGTGTTGATTGTGATTCCTTCGCTGTTAGTAAACCGATTGAGCTCAAATTTTCACTGGATCGTTCTGGATAGTGTCTGCAGATATTTGCCAAATTTGGTCGCAATCTGTTGTGTCGTTTTCCCGGAACTTTGTTCACAGACAGACAGACAGACGACAGACATACATACCACACACAAACATCGCAAAAATCGGGTTTATTTCGACTATTATGGGCATAAAACGTAACGAAAATTGAAATTTTTTTTTGCTAAATTCTACACGGCAACAATACCTTCCTTCTGGTGTAATTTTTTTCCCGGAAAGTTATCGCATATTTCCACAATCTTAGTTTGAAAACGTGAACACGTTTTCGCTAAAACAATACCTTCCTTTACATCAGTGATGTATTCGGAAAGTAAATATCTGGTGTGGGCACCACACGACTTTCCGAATTACATGACCTATTTCATTTTGTATAACATTTTCGACATTTTCAACTTTTGGGCTTTTTTAAATTTTTTGATATTTTGACTTGTAATACATTTTTTACTTTTTTGACATTTTTTGCTGCTTTTAAAACTTTTTTTTGACGTTTTTGACATTTTCTGACATATTTAATATTGTTGCAATTTTGTTTACTTTTTTGTTAGTATTTTTGGCTTTTTTTGGCTTTTTAAATATTTTTGGTTTCTTTTGACATTTTTGACTTTGTTGACTTTTTGATTTTTTTTTATTTTTTCCTTTTTTTGACTTTTTGACTTTTTTGACATTTCTGATTTATTTTTTACATTCTTTGAAATTTTTGACACGTGAGATTTTGACATTTTCACGTTTTGACATTTTGACTTTTTATATTTTTGGCATTCTGACATTTTAACATTTTGGTATTCTGACATTTTTACATATTGAAATTTTGACATATTTACTTTTGGGCATTTTCACATTTTCATATTTCACATTTTCAAATGTTCACAGCTTCACATGAAAATGTAATGTAATTATTAATGTATATGTTCGATACCGTACTACATTTAAGATGCGACAATTTTCGCTAATTCCGCGATCGATTTACGCCACGACCGCTGACGTCACGTATATTATTCATTATTTGTGATATGCGTAATAGGAAATCGCTATTATTGAGAAATCTTCTGTTTTAGTGAACCGATCTTATTCAATTTTTCACAGAGTCGCCGAAGCGCGGGCTCTCACCCGATTTCCAAATTTGGTCGCGATCTGTTGTGCCGTTTTCCCACCGTGAGCGTTAAATGGTCCGACACAGCGCCTAATTATGCTCCGCGCGTCGTGTTGATTGTGATTCCTTCGCTGTTAGTGAACCGATTGTGCTCAAATTTTCGCTGGATCGTAGTGAATAGTGTCCGCAGATATTTGCCAAATTTGGTCGCAATCTGTTGTGTCGTTTTCCCGGAATTTTGTTCACAGACATCCTGACAGACAGACAGACAGACAGACAGACATACATACCACACACAGACATCGCAAAAATCGGGTTTATTTCGACTATTTTGGGCATAAAACGTAAGCAAAATTGAATTTTTTGCTAATGGTACACGGCAACAATATCTTCCTTCTGGTGTAATTTTTTTCCCAGAAAGTTATCGCATATTTCCACAATCTTAGTTTGAAAACGTGAACACGTTTTCGGTAAAACAATACCTTCCTTTACATCAGTGATGTATTCGGAAAGTAAAAATGGATGAAGCACGAGTCGTGATTGGTTGAATTATTTGAAATTATTGGCAGGATTTCGGGAGTGTTTGGTTGAATTGGTTGAATTATTTGAAATTATAGGCAGGAGTGTTTATTTTTATATTGCCACGATTTAACGCCGTACAAACTATATTCCAACACTGGGTATTGTTCCACTGGCGCCAAAACTTGCTCTATTCTCCAAGACATCTTGAAAAGTGAAACTTGCACGTATTAAGGTGAACCTTCGTCGCCATTGTACACAGGGCTAAAGAATATATATTATTATTAAGAAAACGATCGCCCGGTCGATTTAGACGTCTGCGCACCCGACGCGTAGAAACGATGTAAGAAAATGATCGCTTTTCTACATCGTTTCTTATATCGTTTTCTACATGTAGAAACACTATGTAGTTTGTGTTTGTAACGAAAGCGATATAAGAGACTACATAATGTCAAACGAACTTTAAGGTCAATCCAAATTTTTGATACTATTCTCCAATTTAATTTACTTCGGTGAATAATAGCTTTTACGACTTTTTTAAATAATATCGTTTTGTTAACATTACCAATATTACTGCAAAACAATTTGCTGTAAATGATTAAGCATTTTTCGGTTCTACAATTACGTTTAACCAGAGAATAAGGCTATTCGTGGAATAAGTTTGAGATATTGACGTGAATATCTCGAACTTATTCCACGAATAGCCTTATTCTCCTGTTAAATGTCAATTGTAGAACCGGCCCTAAGAAAATAAAAAGATTCTTTTAAAGCAGTTTATGATAATAAAACAACTTGCTGATGATCATAAAATAATGGTAATACATATAAATAACATTTGTACTTTATTGTAATAATTGCAGTATAATGAATAATATTGGTTTAAACAGTTTCAAGAAGATAAAATTCGAATTTTCCTTTGAGGTTTAGTTTTATTGCAAATTGATTCCGCGTGTCTTTTCCTATTGTTGGGATGCTGTTTCTTGAGTTCTTCTGTTGCCCATTTAACTTGCCTATATATTTTCATTTTTACCAACAAATTAATCATGAATGTTAGATGTTCCAAACATTCATTACTTATTGTAATTAACTTCATGGCCTCAGACAGTAAAATTTTCTGTAAATTTTTCATTATACCTGTCTGTAATTTGTGCTTCTCAAATAAATGACCAAAGTTTATAACTAATTTTCCAATAAGTTGAGAAAAAAATTCTGAGGGACGCTGAAGATATTGAAGATTATACTTCACACCATAATTTCTATTGAAAATTAGTAGCTCATTTGGCGTTACATCGGAATATTTATCTTGTAAAAATTTAGATGAGCACAACTCACAAGAAAATTTTTTGAATAGCTTAAAAAGTAAGTAACCTGAAACATATGTATTTGAGCATGACTCCAAAGTTACTTCATGTACCGAATCCTCATGTGGTGTATACATAATTTCCACTTTTCCTTTGTTCATTTCATTCATATCTATTACGGCGGATGTATTCTCAACATTGCTTGTAATTGTGCATCTTGATGATTCCTCTTGTGTAAATAAGAGGGTGTCATCGTCAGGTTCGCAATTTGAACTTTCAATAGGGCACTGTAGTCTTACAAAAATATTATGTTGGAGTGAAATACGAAAATTTCTGGGTGTTGGGCTAGGATTATATCCACCTCTGTTTCTAATAACAGAAAATAAATTTTCAAGAGGATCTTGATTTATTCGATTAACTAACAAGTATTTGATGTTTTCATTTTTAAGTTCCTTCCATAGTTCTAAAATACTGCAAATGGTTAGCTTAAAACCATCAATACAAAAAATATTGCTGCGCTTCCGATTTTCTTCAAATATTTCAATGTTATTAAACAAATCAATAGCATTTTGTAATGTTTCTTCTGGAAGAGAATTTGTTAAAGACATAGCACATTTGAATGGATTCGCATTATTTGTAGCTCTGGAATTTAGAGAATCAAATATATCATTAATACTTTTAAAGAAATCTGCTGTTGCCATTGCAGTATCAGATTTCAACTGACCGGTTGAAGATGCAGTTCTAATAGCAGCCGAAACAGAGTTGCTAAATACTTGTGTAGCATATTTAACACACCTTTTTTGGAAAGAATTAGGGTTTATATGTATATCCGTTATTTTAATCATGGCTCTTGTTGTGTTACTTTGTTTATCTAAATAATATGTTGTTACTAAATATTTCCAAGAAATTAGTTGAGCATTTACAATGAATCTCAATTTATAATTTGAAATGTTGTTTCTTAGTGATTTGATTAAATGAGCAGCATAAATTCGATTAGCGTTAATCATAAAATACGGTGTGCTAATGGTAACTCCTAATAATTGTAGTGCTTTTCTATTGTTCGTCCCTTGATCACATACAAACATTCGAGGTTGTAATTTAATATCAAATAATTTGTTGCAAACCACTTTAACTAAGGTGTTTAAAATATGCCCCTCGATGCAATTATTAGACAAATAATAGCAGATAGGCATTTTCCAAGTGCAAACCTCTTGCATAAAAAACCGTGGCATGATCTGCTAATAAATTTGTTTTGCCAAGTGTTGACAAATCTACATAGCCTTCTAAACAATCTCTGTATTCATTATAATTTATACATTTTTCTAATTTAATTTCATCCACCAACAATACACATTTTCGTTCAAAATCATCCATTGTTCCTACCTTCTCTGAAATTTTTTCTAACAAATGAGTGTTAACACCTGTTGGTAGGTTATTTATTCGTATTCATGAAAGAATTGTCGAAATTGCGGGTAATCTTACTTTCATATAATTTCGCATAAATTTGTAAGCTCCTGGAGATTTGTAATATAGGCTAAGGGAAAATTAATTTTCCTTGGTACTCCAAGGCATTCTGTTTCTATGAAATAATTGCATTTTTATTAATGTTTTAACATAATCTGAGGCTCCACACAGCATTTTCTCAAGTTGACATTTAAAACTATTAACACGTTGTCTCCTCCTAAGTCTATTTAATAAACACGACTTCTTGTTAACTGAATTTTTTAAAGATTCTACTTTTTTCTTCCAAAAGATCTTTTTCGGTTTATAGGAAATACCTTCTATGATCCGGTCATCAGCAATGATATCTTTAATTTTATCTCTAGCCAAGTCACAATCGGAGTTAACAGGAATGGGTACTGAATGGTTGTTGGAGTATGTTTGTAATTGATTATCCAAATGTGTATTTTCGATTATTTTATCATTTGTCTAAAAGTGAGGATTCGGTACAGCATTCTAATTTAATAAAATCCTTGCTGCATTTAAATCCCGAAAGCATGTGTCCGCAAAATGATTATGACAGACCAGTTTGTTTTTTAATTCGCCACGTACCAAATCTTCCAAACCAAGATTACCGGAGTTTAATATCCATTCTTTGCATCGTTCTTCGTCTTAAATTGGAAATTTGTAAAATCGCACATGTTTGTCGGTGCTTTTATTCGCACAGTTTATAAAGCTGCATACCGACGGCATTATTTGTTATTTCTCTATTGAAACGCAACTGGTTTTCATCAAACTAGTAATACTGATAAGTAATTGGAATCAATAAAATGCGTAGTGACAGTGACAACTAAAACTTAGCTTATGTTTTAAATCATGGGAGTAATTTAACGGAACGGCATAAAAATCTAATCACAAAATTACCCTGTCTCAAAATAAGAAAAGGTTCTATCTTTTTGGGGCTATCAGGCTTTTCGGCTGGGAAAGGAAGAAGCTCAGAGTTTAATCACCTATTTTAGTTTTCAGCTTAACTTCACAGCAAACCACAGTGAAAGTGGTGAAAGGTGATTAGCTTGGGTTTGAATTCGCACTCTCCAATGCTCTGTACGAGATGGCCGGCTTCTCTAACCACTAGGCTACTGAGCTGGGTCAATAACCATATTATTAAGAATACATTAGTTTAAATTATTACCATGAAACAAAGAAATATAGACGCCAAGACTTTAGCAACATTCAAAATTTTATTGGTTTTTACCTAGGGGTCCTCAATAAAATAATTATTGTGATTTACTCAGTTTTGTCATTCCCAATTATTCATTGTTGCTACCTTTTCTTTGCATTTTTGCAACAAATGAAAATCAAAATACCTCGGTAGATTATATATTCGTATCCATTGAAGAATAGTCAAAATTGCGGGAAATCTTACTCATATGATTACGAATAAATTTGTAACCGCCAGAAAGAAGATTTGTAATATAGACTAATAGCACCTTTTTTATCAATATTTTCACAAAAACCACGTTAGTATTTTATCAAGTTGCCATTTAAAATTATGAAAATTTTGTCTCGTCCTAAACGTGTTATGACTTCCTGATAACTAACTTTTTTAAAGATTCTACTTTTTTCCCTCCAAAAGATCTTTTTCAGTTTATAGGAAATACCTTCTATGTTCTGATCATCAACAATATTTTCTACAATTTCATCACTCTTAAAGTCACAAAAGGTATTAGGAATGGGCACTGAATGGTTGTTAGTATAAGTCTTTAATTGAGTATCACAATTAGTATATTCGATTTTTTTATCATTGGCTAAAAATAAGGATTCGGAACTGTATTTTAATTTAATAAAATCCATGCTACATTTAAATCCCGTAACTATGATAATTTATTTGAATAAATAAATGCCTAGCATTAAAAACACATACATATAAATATATTAGTCTGCAACTTCACTTCATTAGCATTTAAATACATATAATATTATAAATTAAAATATTCTTTTATAAATAGCTAAAGCAAGAGCATTTTCTTGAAATGACCATGTGTGCATGTTTCTTACTGACATTTCTAAACATGCCTTCAAGAAATATTACACCTGTTGTGCTCAAGTGTTTATAAAGGTCATTTAAATGTGAAAAAGTTGATAAATGTTGCCTACAAATAGCCAATTTCTTCTGAAGTTTACATGCATAATTTGTTCAACTTACATTGCTGCCTAGATGATTTAACAGCTGTTGTCTTATTAGATTTCACATTAAGGACCTTAGAAATTTGAAAACTATAATTATGATCTGACTCAATACTAGAAAGTTTTATTCTCTTACATGGTATGGCAGGGCTATCTGAATCTGATTCAATAAATGATGCATCAAAATGACCATGTAATACTAAATTGTGAATAGCAGCATTGTCTGAATAATCTATATTAAATAAAGTAGGAATGGCTAGAAAGCGTAGACATCTTTTCAAACTATTAGTGAATGAACTATCATCAAAGTGCTCTACACAAATAAAGTTACCAACGGCTTCAACATTAGTATTAAAAGCTGAGCTAATAGAATCTAGCCATCTCTTTCTCCTTTGAACATGTCCACAAAAATTTAACTGATCTCCACTTCTACAGTTATATGTATTCATACAATTGGGCACTACACAACGATATTTACTTAAAGCCATTACGCATATTATTGTCTAAACGTATAATATGGTTTGATTACGCACACCATACTTTTACATATATAGAATTTGGAAAAGAAACGGGCACGTGCACGCGTGAAGCGAAAACATAACAAACAATATAACCTCTAATTATATTTCTTGTAAGGCGGGTCATCTAAATTCTGTTTAGTTCCTGATAATAGCAAGGAGGCTCTTTTTGGCGCTGATGCGGCCATATTACCAGGGCGATGAAAGTTAAACTTTTATTTCCGCTTCAACCTATAGATGGTATATTGAGATTTTATTAATTTTTTCCAGGTTAAAATGTGTTTGTTCTTTGGTTGGCACTATTATCTTCTTTAACCATAGACAGCTTATACACATTCGTAATGTGTCATATCAGTGTTTATTGTATATCTGTGTTATTAATATTGTGACGTAAAGTAATTAAAATCACACTCAATTTGAAGATATGTATATTTACACAATAGGTTCTTATAACTATTACAACCGCAAAGCTTGAATAAGATGTTCGCCGTTCGGTGGCTCAGCGAACGATAATTTTTACTAGTTATCTACCTCCCTCGAAGGTATCGAGAGGGTGGACATAGCTTGAAGGGACACCCCTTTGGGTTAAGTGCCGGTCTAATATTGATGCTGATTGGTGCATCTAACATGTAGCATTACCGCTACTTTTGCGATGTTGCCAACACAACCACATCTGGTGCCCAAATGTCGCGCCACCGATAACCAGATGTGGGAATGGAAAATTTGACCCGCAAATCACTACCTAACTCAAAAAAACCCAAAATATAAAGCGTTTTATGGCTTGAATGGTGCCAATAGCCCCCTTGAACTAGCAATAAAGACGTACCTACTTTAACTAGAAATCAATATATCTAAATAATTAGACAGGGGAAGATTTTGGGTTATGGTTCCCACACACACACCGTGTGGGGCCGTAACAAATATTTTAATACATAGTTTTAGTGTGCTGTATAGTGTGAGGTTTTCGTGAAGTGCCTATTTTTCTAAAGTAATTATGAAATCTAGTAAGATTATTCTTAATTCTGTATATAATGTTATTGTTTAGTAGAATGGGCTACATGAGGTTGTTGTTGAAGGTTACAATAATAGCTCGCAACACTCCATTGAGTAAACTACCTAACAGCCTGCAGTATTTACAATGGGTTGCATTAATTAGAAATTCATCTAAAATTACTGCTAACTCTAACAATTTTCCAGGACAACACTTCATGGAAATCATCTATACCAACTTGTTTGCCCACAACTAAATTAGCTTACTATTCTTACTATAATATAATAAACATGCTTTCGTGATACATATCACATACTTTTTATTGTTATGTACTGCAATAGTAATTTTTTCTTAATTATGTGTTATTGTTATTGTCCCAAATACAAATATATATTTAAAAGGAGCTGCATTGGAATTCGAAAAACTGTTTACTAAATATTTGAAATGTTTTTAAATGTTTTTTATATAAATTTTAATGGAAAACAATCACTTAATGTATGTAAATAATTTAAATACATATCATTGAATGCTTACAAAACCACTTAATAAAAACATTAAGATATTTAACGAAACAGTACTCAAATTTCAACTGCAGTTTCAAAATACTCTTATTATTATTGGATTTGCAGTGGAATGTGGTTCGCGTCTGAACTTATTAGCTCAGACGCGAACCATATGCTTTTGCTTCAACCTAAAGATGGCATTAGTCTAATTATTTGACTTTCTCATCTATTGACCTATTGACCTCTATCCGACTCTAAAGCGACACCTGGTGTCTAAAAATTGAGGTCCTGAAATGGTGTAAAATTCAAATTTACATTGATTTTGTATGGTGTTTCAGATTAGATTACAGTTCACTCGATTAATGATTCTTCACGTGTATGGTCTCGTCGTGTTTGTCTCACTTTCCGCTATCAGATTCTAGTCGGTTTCTGAATCTCACTACTCGTTACAAGCTGCAAATACTAAATTTTCATGGACACATTTTGATGTTTATTCGTTACTTCATACGGTACTGCCAATCAACCTATCGCATGCGATGTTGCCACTGTTCCTGCTATCGCTCTAAGAGTATTAGTATCAGTTCAGAAAAACGATATATATTCCAATTCCAAGTTAAAATCAAAATAAAAAGAGATGAAGAAATGTAAAAGTCATCATTAAACTCAGGATCGTTATATTCACTGGAATCCACAAATTTAATTTCAATGCCCATAATTATAGTAAACACTAGAAACATAAAACAATTAAATACGGCAACAGTGTATATATTCTGAATGTTGGTATAGCTTCAAAATGTGTATGCAACCACACATAAAATAACCTAAAATGAGACAGATTGACAATAATTTGGCAAAAAGTGCTGTATGAAAATTAATGTTTTTCTATTAGTAAAGGCAATATTGGACAATAATTGTAGAGTCTCAGTATAGCCAAATGTGGGACGAACACGTTGGGCACCATCTGTGCAAATTCATTATTGCGAGAAAGTTTAAAACGACCATTGAATAAAATTCCATGTAAAATGTGTCGGCGGCAATTACCAACGAAATAAATAAACCACCAGATTTTATGGTAGTGGATTCTTACATATTAAGACCATACTATTAGAAAACCATACTCTTACAACAAATAATCAACGGAAATTTAAATGATTCAATAACGAAAACTTGGCGCCAAAAGTATATGTCACCTTTACACCATTTCGGGCCGGCGCGGTGGCGCCCCCATCGGTCATTCTATAGGTCAATAGTATGACCGATGGGGGCGCCACCGCGCCGGCCCGAAATGGTGTAAAGGTGACATATACTTTTGGCGCCAAGTTTTCGTTATTGAATCATTTAAATTTCCGTTGATTATTTGTTGTAAGAGTATTGTTTTCTAATAGTATGGTCTTAATATGTAAGAATCCACTACCATAAAATCTGGTGGTTTATTTATTTCGTTGGTAATTGCCGCCGACACATTTTATATGGAATTTTATTCAATGGTCGTTTTAAACTTTCTCGCAATAATGAATTTGCACAGATGGTGCCCAACGTGTTCGTCCCACATTTGGCTATACTGAGACTCTACAATTATTGTCCAATATTGCCTTTAGTAATAGAAAAACATAAATTTTCATACAGCACTTTTTGCCAAATTATTGTCAATCTGTCTCATTTTAGGTTATTTTATGTGTGGTTGCATACACATTTTGAAGCTGTACCAACATGCAGAATATATACACTGTTGCCGTATTTAATTGTTTTATGTTTCTAGTGTTTACTATAATTATGGGCATTGAAATTAAATTTGTGGATTCCAGTGAATATGACGAGTTTAATGATGACTTTTACATTTCTTCATCTCTTTTTATTTTGATTCAAACTTGGAATTGGAATATATATCGTTTTACTGAACTGATACTAATACTCTTAGAGCGATAACAGGAACAGTGGCAACATCGCATGCGATAGGTTGATTGGCAGTACCGTATAAAGTAACGAATAAACATCAAAATGTGTCCATGAAAATTTAGTATTTGCAGCTCGTAACGAGTAGTGAGATTCAGAAACCGACTAGAATCTGCTAGCGGAAAGTGAGACAAACACGACGAGACTATACACGTGAAGAATCATTAATCGAGTGAACTGTAATCTAATCTGAAACACCATACAAAATCAATGTAAATTTGAATTTTACACCATTTCAGGACCTCAATTTTTAGACACCAGGTGTCGCTTTAGAGTCGGATAGAGGTCAATAGTTGTCTATGCATATTACCAATGCTTTGAAACCCCCCTGGTGGCGACTCCTCCATAATTTTCATGGAGATCAGTAATTCATCTCCAGACCACCTGAGCGCTATCGTCGTAAGCCAAGGAGAGAGGCTAGCGGGGTGAGAAGGGAGACTAGTTGTGATTGTTGTGTTGCGCCCGGGTTGTCTATGGTTTCACCCGGTTACGCCGTTTTGTGGATTCGCCATTCATGCGCCATATTTGTTGTAGCTGCCGTTCAGTACACAAGTAATTTTGTGTAACAGTGCTTGTTTTTCATATGGTTCGTCAGTGTTATGTAAAGTCGTGTAAATCCCTCCAGAAGAATATATCAATACATTGTCATTTTTATTTAATGATTGTATTCTGACTGTAGACTGTATTGTATCTTATAACTGTGATGTGATGAGTAATCAATTACTCTTAATTATAATGAAAACTGCTGTTATATGTAATATTTATAATTTTTTAAACAATATAACGTAATATATATTTATAATGTTAAATGTAAGTTAGTTGTGTATTTATTGTTATTAATAGATTATTCTTATTATAAAAAGTTGGAATATATATCTAAAATAGAATAAAGTATTTGATATATATATATATATATATATGTCGGCGCTTGATGACAATAATCGTTTTCAAGCCATAATGCGGGCACAGAGGTGCATTGCGCAGCGTCTGCTTGGTAGTGAAACCAATCAGGAAGGCCGATTTTAAGGAATGTATGTACTTGAGATCTTACCCTCGATGGGGGTTTGAGCAGAATCAGTTGACAGAGCGCGTCGGTATGAAAATACTGAGCGTTAGCGTTGGCCGGGAATGCTTTCTCAATATAATTTTTAGTTAATGTATAATCTGTGTTTTAAGTTAGTTACTCAGTTGTTAATAAAATGTGTTAGTTGACTGTGGCAAAGGACTTATTATTTATTGTGTATCTAATAATATCCTCAAAGAGCACGCCCTGGATTTACCGGACCAAGTACCTGACCATACTAATTGTTATTAGTAATAAAGATATGTGATACATCTAATTAATACAACGCCCTGTATATACTATACACTCGCTCCGACATCAGAAGTGGGATTACCTGACAATTGCCGCATCTGATTACCTGAATATCTGATAACCGCAGTAGTTGATTATTGGTATAATGGACGCTACCATAGATTACCAAAATTATATAACGATTGACAAATTGAAAGCGAGGTATTTCGATTTCTATTTATGCCGAATGGTAGCCAGAAATAAGCCGTAATTCGAATTTTAAAAGTGTCAACTAACGATATGACCCGGCATTTTTAATGGGGCAAATCTGGCAAAAGAAAAAAAAAGGTTGCCGGTCTATATGATTTTTGGGGGTGCGTCAAGTGCAACTACCTGCATATTTACGGCTTCGCCCAGTGGCGGACTTAGAACGTGTTTGTGAAGAAATATTTGTTAATGGACAAATATTAAACTAAATAATGCTACTGGCGACTTTATGAAGTGCTACATGGTTTAAAATGTCTGCAATCAGAGCAGTAGTGATCCTTACAACCCTTCAGACGGTGCTCACCAGCATTGGCGCCCGATACAATTGTACCGCTAGCCCCATCCTGAGTACGGTACTGCCTGCAAAATTATGGAATTGTTTGCGGATATCGAAAATCAACAAAGTGAACGACGGAAACAAATACTCTAATAGAAGAATTAAAACATTTTGCCTCACTTAATATTTGACTGAAACAATCAATGAAAAGACCCTGGATTCATTGTTTGAAAGCTGTGCAGTTACCCGTTGATTGGTGCCAAGAAGACATTTTTTTGTTTGTTTTAGAGAATTTTTAGGTGGATTATATGGTTCTTTATTTGTGATAGGACAACGAAAATGTTGGTATCGGCAGACGCTATTTCGATCAGATCATCATATCAGTTTGAAGCGTCGTGCTGTCACCCATTTAAATCTAAGCAATTATAAGTTTCTACATGTTGCCACCTAAACTCGGAACACCTGTTATAAAAATGATGAGGCGACGCCATCTACTTAGCAGTTATACAATAATTTGGGTTTCCAGTGGAAAAAGGTTTTATTGCATCAGATGTACTCCCATCGAGACAAACAAAAAGGACGAAAACATGAGGGACATTAAAAGTTATTAACTTTATTAATGTTATTAATGGTGAGACCGTTCCTATTTTTATTGATTTGTTGTTATTGATTTGTTGTTTTGTATGATTGTTGTTTTATATAACAATAGTACAGTGAATGTTTTATATTTGCTTAATAGCAATTATTCTTTAAAATAAATTATTATTTATTTGATTAGTTCTAATTGCTCATTTTAAAGAGGAAGAAAATAGTAATTTTGAATGGTAAATCTTTGAAAATGGAAATGATTACAAATTTCAATACAAAATAATACTGTGTGATTGAATTGTTTAGAATGTTGACTCTCATTTTTTTTGTTGTGAAAAATGACAAATATAAATTTTAATTATTTTCTATGTAATAATACTGCAATTAAACCAGACATTTTAATTAATTGGTAATATAGTCATGTAGGTGGTCAATGTCTAAAAATGTTTAGTTTCTGAGTACTGCAGTAGTGTATAGGGAAAGTGCTGTTATCAAGAGAGAAATACAAATAATAATAATAATATTTTTGTGAAAATGTATTGAGCTGGAAATATAATAAAAGTTTAAAAAAAAAACAGTTGAAAAAAAAAATAGTTTTTTTTTTGAGAAATATAAATTCTGATATAATATTCATTTTTGTTTGGAATGTCATTTGGTAAACAAACCGACCATGTTTCGTAACATTTAGATACGTTTTGTAATTTGTTTAAAGATTATATAAATTTTGGAAGAAGGATAATGAATCCATGATAAAGAACAGACATAATTAGCTTTTCATTAATATTACATAATATGGGAATTTAAAGTTTATTTCAATATTGTCAAATCAATATTTTATTATTCACATTTATTCCAGATTTAAAAAAAAAAAAAACAATAATACTTCGACAACGTGTAAAATATTGAGTTTTGGGATTGATAACATATCAATAATTAAAATGACGTACCTATAATCATAAATTAGTAAAGAGAAATAAATGAGCTTTAAATGCAAAGTAAAAGGATGAAAAATGAACACAATTTTAAGGAATGGAACTATTTGTGGTTCTGGTTTAAAGGAAGTAAAGTTAATAGAGAAATATAATTGAATTGTATTAAAATTAATGATTGAATACGTAATGTTCAATTGAGTTGAACAATGAAAAGATATGATGTGTTATTATTTACAACTTTGTTTCCAGTGCCTTGGCTAATACCCAATCCAGATGATAATGAACAAGAAAAGTGCAAATGAATAGATGAGAAAGTCATTAGGGCATGGAGCAAACTATCTCAGGATACAATACGGGAGGAAGTAATTGTGGCAGATTCCAGTTTATATTTTAGGTTGAAATGAATTTAATGTTGGCAACATTTTAATGCAAAGCAAACGAAACCAGCGATTACCAAGGAACGTATTTCAAAGGGATATAAACAATGAGACAATTATAATAATAATTAAGGTAAATTTCTGAGATTATTTCTCGTGACGAGGACGAGTGTGGATACTGATGAGGTAATAATGTTTGATTTTATTGGTAGTAATGACTTATTTATCAGAAATGTGCCAGTGTCGGCGAATAAGTACGATAGTTTTGCCTGTGTGGATGTTTTGATTGCTTGTATAGTTGGTTATCATACCAACAATATTGAAAATGTGAAATATATCGATTTACTGTATGCAGTCAGTTTTGATTGATATAGAAAATGTGAGATCACCGTGAAATCGATTTACTGTAAGATGTCAGTTTCGATGTATCTGTAAAATGTCAGATGAGCCATAAAATCGATTTACTGTAAGTAGTCAGTTTCGATTATCTGTAAAATGTCAGATGGGCTAATATGTGAGATCGATTTACTGTAAGTAGTCAGTTTCGATGTATCTGTAAAATGTCAGATGTGCTATAAGATCGATTTACTGTAAGTAGTCAGTTTCGATTATCTGTAAAATATCAGATGGGCTAATATGTGAGATCGATTTACTGTAAGTAGTCAGTTTCGATGTATCTGTAAAATGTCAGATGAGCCATAAAATCGATTTACTGTAAGTAGTCAGTTTCGATTATCTGTAAAATGCCAGATGGGCTAATATGTGCGATCGATTTACTGTAAGTAGTCAGTTTCGATGTATCTGTAAAATGTCAGATGGGCCATAATATCGATTTACTGTAAGTAGTCAGTTTCGATTATCTGTAAAATGTCAGATGGGCTAATATGTAAGATCGATTTACTGTAAGTAGTCAGTTTCGATGTATCTGTAAAACGTCAGATGGACTAACATATGCAAGATCGACTTACTGTAAAGTAGTCAGTGTCGATGACCTGCAAAATATCAGATGAGAAATAAAATTGATGTACTGTCGATGTCAGTTTCGATTATCTGAAATAAAAGTCAGATGGGCTGAAATATGTAAGATTCTACTGATAGATGGATTCGATATCAAATCACATTTACCTGTTAGGATGTGCGAATGAGATGATGATTGCTTGGTGTAGAACTAGTAGCATATTGTCAGGATAGACGAGTGGTTATATGTAACTTATTATGTTGTCCATAATAAGAGTAACAATTTGTAGAGAAGCATGGAAATGAAATGGACTGAATATCTTAGTGATTGATGTTTGTCTTTAGGTGATGTTTCGAATCCATAAAATAGTGCACGAGGACGTGCAAGATGTCAGATTGGCCGTGTCGGCGCTTGATGACAATAATCGTTTTCAAGCCATAATGCGGGCACAGAGGTGCATTGCGCAGCGTCTGCTTGGTAGTGAAACCAATCAGGAAGGCCGATTTTAAGGAATGTATGTACTTGAGATCTTACCCTCGATGGGGGTTTGAGCAGAATCAGTTGACAGAGCGCGTCGGTATGGAAATACTGAGCGTTAGCGTTGGCCGGGAATGCTTTCTCAATATAATTTTTAGTTAATGTATAATCTGTGTTTTAAGTTAGTTACTCAGTTGTTAATAAAATGTGTTAGTTGACTGTGGCAAAGGACTTATTATTTATTGTGTATCTAATAATATCCTCAAAGAGCACGCCCTGGATTTACCGGACCAAGTACCTGACCATACTAATTGTTATTAGTAATAAAGATATGTGATACATCTAATTAATACAACGCCCTGTATATACTATACACTCGCTCCGACATATATATATATATATATATATATATATATATATATATATACTTTATTCTTGTTTTGATTATTTATACCAATTTTTTATAATAATAGTAATTTATATTTCCCTACTTTCTATTCAGAAGAATTTATATTTCCCGCCGCCATTGATCAGCGCGTATGCGGTATGGAGATAAACTAAAACGAGCTTATGGCTCGCTCTATTAGAGTCGCCCATCTATAGTACTTATTTATGTGTCAGGCTAAGGGATCATAGTCGGCCGATAGACCGACCGAGAAAAAGTTGATGGGCTCCTGATTCCCTGTAAATTTTAAAGTTGGTCAACTGGCGCATTATGCAAGTGCACAGACTAAGACACATGCGAAATGCAGTGCAATTTATAAAGTATAGTTTTTTAAATTTTATATTGCAATATTGTTTAAAATACAAAAATTCCGCAATGTCGTTAACTACTGACTTCTCTAAAAGAGACAATTGAACAGATCGAAAATAGACCAGCATTATGTAAAAAATCTTAAAACACTTTCAGACTTCAACATGAAGAAAAAGCTATGGGATAAAGTATGTGAAACTGTTGTTGCTCGAGTACACCCTATAAAGCGAAATACTTTTTAGGATACTCCAGTAGTTTAGGATGCAGCATGTAAAACTTTCCTATCCACAATCTAGAGGTACAATAGCATGTATATATACGGTTTCTCTCCTTTACCATTATTATTCGTATGATAGCAATAATAACAGCTCCCGAAAATATTTTTATTACTGGACAAAAGCTGAACCCTGTGCAGCTTCAATTACAACTATGTGTAAGCAATAGGCCCAGCGTATTGGACAGTGTGCGCACCCACCAGCAACCAAACAATTTAATTTACATAATATGCGAGGATGCAACCTAATCCGACTAAACTGTTGGCCGATACTTTAGTCTCTAGTCTGCGGGACCCTCACACTCAGCAACTTTATAACAAAATCAGTTACTTGAAACGTTACACTGACACGACCCAAATTTAAATTCATACGCAGTGGAATCTTACATATGCATCCAATTCATTAAGGGCTAATATGACAGAAATCATGTTAATACGTTAAATACTACTGAATTAAGTATCACTCTAACCCGCAACAAACCCGTATATTATCACTCATACCGAATGTCGGAATCTGATCGTTTAAAGGTACGTCTAATGGTTAATGATCCCTCTAAAAATGGAATTATACGCGAAAGTAATTCTCCAAATGCCAGTCCTATAATTTTAGTTCAAAAAACTGACTGTTTGTGGGTCGATTTTCATGCGCTAAATAAAATCAATGTAAAAGATCGTTACCCATTACCATGTATTGATGATCACCTAGACCGTTTAGGTAAAGGTACATTTTTCACATCACTTGACTTGGCTTCGAGATTTCAACAAATTCCAATTGTTTTGGACTCAATTGCAACAACTGCGTTTGTAACACCATATGGTCAATTTAAATACCTCAGAATGGCCATTCGGCATTGCTAACGCACCTGCAGCGTTTCAAATGGCCATTAATCAAGCTTTGGGTAATCTAATATATGACGTTGCATTAGTCTATATAGACGACATTTTGATACCTTCTGACTCAATAGAAGGGGAATTTTCTAAATTGGAACTCGTCCTTCAAGCGTTGAGTGAAGCGGGATTTTCTAGTAATATTTCTAAATGTCCTATCTTTATGAGAACATTAATTTTCTTGGGACACAGCATATCACTTGACGGGATTAGACCTGATGAAAATAAAATAAAAGAACTTAAGGAATGTTTAGCCCTAATGAATGTCAAAACAGTTGTGGCAATTTATTGGCTTAGCTAGTTATTTCCGGATATTTATACCCGCATTTTCAAGTAGCTTGTATTACACGCGTGACAAAGAATAATGGTATATAATTGATGTTCTTACACACAAAAAACATTGTTATGTATTTTATTCTAGTTTAAAAACTCAACTGCATACAGACGCTTCTAGTCTTGGCGTTTGTGCTACCTTACAGCAACAACATGGTAATTCATTTAGGCCTGTTGAACTTTTGAGTCAGAAAACATCTAATGATGAAAGCAAATATCATTTGAGTTACAAATTCTTGCTGTACTTTCGTAACCGATTGCAACTCTCTAAAGTTAGCCAACAAAAGAAGGATCTAAAACTGCGTTCCGCACGTTGGTGAACATACATTACATACCCAATTCAACTTGTTAATCAGATTGATTCAGGATCTGTTCATTTTAAAAATTGGATAACACTTGCTCAATGCCGGGATAAAGAATGCACACAAATTATTAAATCTCTAGATAGCAACAAAGTAACAAAGATGTATTAGCTTACCTTACCTTACCTTACCTTACCTTACCTTACCTTACCTTACCTTACCTTACCTTACCTTATTTCAAGCGTTTCCTTTTGAAAATACTAAAATAATTCAGTTACTGTTGCTGAATGGTATACCAGCAATAAATCAATCAATCTTTTGAAAATATCCTATGATAACCAAGGTCATGGCGGGTGGGAAAAACTCTTGAGACAATTAAATTTTTCTTTCGGTTTTCAAATATGACTCGTTATGTTAAGAAATATATTCAACACTTCCTGCTCTGCGCTTTACGAAATAATTAAACGGGCCCTAGCAAGGTTTCCCAACCTCAAATGCTAAGCCACAGAGCACTATAAGAGAGAGTTCAAGCCCTGTAAAATGTTGGCAACACGTTTAAGAGCGCCACCTCAGCGCCTCTCTTGTTATTATCATGAACTAATGGCAATTTTATAAGTTTAGGTTATATTTATAATATTGCATTTTGATTAAAAGTAACTGAAAATATTGAATTAGGTAGGGTATAATATACACAAATGTAAAGTTGAAAAATATTTATTAATATATAGGTGTGAAGAGTCGAAGATACATTACGGCTGAAAAAAACATACATATAAACATATTTGTCTGCAACTTCACTTCATTAGCATTTATATACATATATTACAAATTAAAATATTCTTTTATAAATAGCTAAAGCAAGAGCCTTTTCTTGAAATGACCATGTATCATGTTTCTTACTGACATTTCTAAACAGGCCTTCAAGAAGTATTACACCTGTTGTCCTCAAGTGTTTATAAAGGTCCTTTAAATGTGAAAAAGTTGATACATTTTGACTACAAATAGCCAATTTCTTCTGAAGTTTACATACATAATAAGTTGAACTTACGTTGCTGCCTAGATAATTTATATTTGCCATTAGTGGCTAGAAATATAGGCTTAACTGATTTAACAGCTGTTGTCTTATTAGATTTCACATTAAGGAATTTGCAAACTATAATTATGATCTGACTCAATACTAGAAAGTTTTATTCTCTTACATGGTATGGCAGGGCTATCTGAATCTGATTCAATAAATGAAGAAGGCAGAAGGCTGAATTGTATTATTATTTCCCTCAAAATGACCATGTAATACTAAATTTTGAGTAGCAGCATTGTCTGAATAATCTGTATTAAAAAAAGTAGGAATGGCTAGAAAGTGTAGACGTGTTTTCAAACTATTAGTGAATGACCTATCATCAACGTACTCTACACAAATAACAAAATTACCAAGAGCTTCAACATTACTATTAAGCTGAGCTAATAGAATCTAGCCATCTCTTTCTCCTTTGAACATGTCCACAAAAATTTAACTGATCTCCACCTCTGCAGTTATATGTATTCATACAATTGGGCACTACACAATGATTTTTACCTGCAGCCAATACGCATATTATTGTCTAAACGTATAATATGGTTTGATTACTCACACCAAACTTTTACATATATAGAATTTGGAAAAGAAACGGGCACGTGCACGCGTGAAGCTAAAACAATATAACCTCAAATTATATTTCTTGTAAGGCGGGTCATCTAAATTCTGTTTAGTTCCTGATAATAGCAAGGAGGCTCTTTTTGGCGCTGGTGCGGCCATATTGCCAATGCTTTGAAACCCCCCTGTTCAAAGCCAAATAAACCAATTCACACAATTCATACCGATTGTCTGGGTCCATTGCCGGCAAACCCGAGCAATTATAAATATGTTCTTGTAATAATTCACTTATTTTCTAAATGTTGTCTACTCTACTCACAATTCACGGTTACCACGGAAGAAATATTTTGAGACATTTGTAAGTACATTGACATACACGTGACGACTACAGGGGCACATCGCTCAAATGGTCTAGTTGAACGTTACATGCGTACCATAACCATTATGTTAATTGAGTCTAATAAGTCAACAGAACGGCCGAACAAATTGTGGAAAATCTAATTAATTAATATCACAAATAAATAAAAACTACTGGATATTCCCCATTCAAAAATGTTTTTGGTCAGGTGGGACAAACTCCTTAAATTCGTACTATTCTTACGGATATACCACTTCCTGAATCAAACAATGTTCCAATGTCCTAAGGTTTTAAATCGATTAAATGCCAATGCTGATTACCAATTCGCTGCTATAAATAAAATAAAAAATAAATACCCAAAATTTTAAAATTGGTGATTCTCAGAAGAGGCCAAAGAAAAATTTAACTGTGAATTTGTTGGACTGTGCATCATAACGAAATTACTTGCTAATGATAGTTATTTATTACTTTATTACACAAAATTGGTGACAGGAGAACTTTAAAACGTGCGTAGGACCAAATACGCCTTTGCCCAACACAGTGGACACTTGCAGATTACCAACATTTAATACAGAGTCAAATGTATGTATGAGTATTTATGTTAATTTATTTGATTTGCCTATTTTTGTGTGTATGTGTGTGTCAAGTCGTGTTAGATAAGCACGGATTAAAGTTTTTTGGAGACCCATCGCAGATACGTACACTTAACGTGTATTTTCATTGTATCTCATGTCTAAAATGAATAGTACTTCCAAAGTAGTATTTCCATTCCCACTGAAGATGAAACTGAATTTTTTAATGTTTGATCCTTTGTAACAACAAACAAACATAGAAAGGGCCAGACGTCTTCCTAATCAATTTTAATTAACTGAATTTTAGTTTTCAGGCAACAAATTATATAATGAAACGAATAAAGATATTTCTCCCACTGAAACTGTAGACCCTCACCTCAAACAGTCCAATATTGTGATGAGGATATATCTTTTAGCCCTAACGCCGCATTCCCAACAGTCTTGCCCTACCTAGTTTGTCGGCGAAAACTGCTCTAATTAAGATTATATATATATATATATATATATATATATATATATATATATATACATTTGATAACCACAACACCGAAAACCAAACTCATAACTTAGATCAGGAGGAAATAAATCAAATGTTTAATAAAATTAAATCAAGGTCTACAAAGAGAAAGAGAGATACATCTCAATATGAGAAACGGTTAAAATGTCGCTATGGCCAAGATTGCTTCCGCAAATTTGACAATCTGATTAATTGTATATAGAATATGCAGATATTCCTGTTTAAGTAGAGTGCCAAACATGAAGCTCTAAAACATGAAACACTTTTACGATAAGCAAAAACAGATTAAGACGCTTAATTAATAACTTACAACATTTTAATTTTTCGATGCGGTTTAAAAGTTTGATTTGATTAATTCAATTTTATGTATTTTTCTAATTCCCATTTCAATTGTCTAAACATTTTCAGCTTAACATGTAGCTTGATAGCTCATGTTGTGAACAGGGTTCATCATCATTTAAAGAACGTTTGATTAGATAGTAATTCTCGTTTTGTATGTCTCTATATTCTTTGTAACGTTGTTACCACATTTATATTTTTCAAATGCTATATTGAATTTTTCCAACATATAAAATATAATTTCAGAAAATTCATTTGTAGGCTTTTTTAAAAATGATATATCATTGTCGCCGGAATAATGCTTATTTAGCAAAAATAACTCGTTTTTATGCAATAAATGTCATCAGTCTTAATAAATTTTTTACAACACGCAATACACTTTTTTTTCTAAAGTATGTGCTAAAAAGCCAGCCACATAAATAGTTGGTTTCAAGACTTGCGTTATTATTCATTGCATTGTTTATTGATAATTTACTATTACTCTCCTCCTGTTTCTCAATTATGTCTGGATCTATATGTTGGATGGACGTCATTACATGCGATTAGATCGTTATTTCTTTCCTGTATTTCCTCATCTATATTTAAATTACGGTTTTATCAACTTCACAATTTCCTTCCACGGCTATTAACAGCCTTATGTATATACGACATTGGCGAACAGTAGGTGTTGAATTATATCCTCCCCTATTCCTTAACACAGAAAATAAATTCTCTAGTGGATCCTGATTCAAGAACCCAGTTAAAAGATATTTTATATTTTGCTTCTTAAGATGCTCCCATAATAATAATGTTGGTTTTAATATCCATTCAAACCCACTTAAATAATATACATTATTTCGTCGCTTAGTATGTTCATAAACTTCCATAAGTTTAAAAAGCTCTAAACCATTTTCTAAGATTTCCTGTATATTATTATTATAGATAGATATTGGGCGCATATTCAGATTGGGATCATCTAAAAAAACCGGCAGAATCATAATAGGAAAATGGTATTTTCCAATTATGGGTAAGTCCTCAAATTAAAAACACTAATGCGATATTCGCTAATTTTGGTTCCCTACCCAATAGTCCTAAATCCTCATATCCCTCAATTAAATTTTCGGATTCCTTAAATTCTAATTTCTTTTTTAATGTCATTTCATCCATCATAACTACGCACATTTTTCCTGTTCCGTCATACAAGAAGCTTTAAATGCCATTTTCTTTAGTGATAGAAGTGTTTACTCCTGTTCTTAAATTTAACACTCTGAGGGCCGGTTCTATAAGATATAAGTATGATAAAACTCCGCAAATTAGACACAAAAGGATATCCATATATACATAAATCTTTATTAACAACATTACATATTTTGTATTAACAATATATTTCATAACATTTAACAATAGTTGTTGTAAAGGGCTATTGACCCGCGGTCTTTCTGCCCGTGATTTGAAATATCAGGTTGTAGTTAATCTATTGTATCTGTCTGTGTGTTGTAAAGTTGGGTAATTATTTCATGTAGTGTATTGTCTGGGTGTTTGTATTTAGGAGGGATATTGGGATTACCAGGGATACAATATTTGCTAAGTATGTGAAAATTGTTGGATTTTTTAGCAAACCTGTCTACCAAATATTGCATCCTCTCTTCAATGGGAGTTAAACAGGTAAGAGTAGAGGAGATCGTTTGGTGGGTTATGTAGAGGGTTTTTAGGGTGACTTATTTTGGTTTTTGAGGAGCGTTCGCCTACTTTTATTTTTTCAAATATGGTAGGGCGGGTTTGGGATAGTAAAGTAAATCCGTAATCTAGAAAGGGTCTACATATTTGCCGTGGTATGAGTTGAAATTCCACTGGACTTATAGGTCAGTGATCTGAAATGTTTGGCGCTTGCTATTATCTTAGTTTTTACGGCTTGGGAGTGGGATTTGAATGATAATTTGATATCAAAGAAGATTCCTAGATACTTTACGGTGTGTGAGGCTGGGATAGGTATGTTGTCAATGGTGATTAAGTAAGAAATTGTTAGGGTGCGGCGGTAGGGAATGAGTAGTTGTGATTTATTAGGGTTGATCTTAATACGCCATTTGGAGAACCATTTTTGGATATTATTTATAAGATTTTGTAAAGAGTGAAGTGCTTTTTTTTTAGAGAGGACGAGTGGGAAATTATGACTGTATCATACCGAAGTACGTATGATGAGGGATTAAAGTATTTAGGATAATATTGATGGTATAGGTCACAGCTATAAATATTATATAGGATCGGGGAGAGAGGGGAGCCTTGTGGTAGTCCTTGTTCAGGTGTGAAGGATGACGAAATGGAATGTCTGATTCTTACTTATAGAGACCGAGAGTTTAGGAAATTTTGTATTATCTGAATTAACTGTGGGGGGAAAATTAACAAAGAGCATTTGTAAGAACTTTACGATGCCATACAGAATCGAATGCCTTTTGTATGTCCACTAGTGGCATAGCTGAGTGTTTTCCCTCAAGCTGAGTGGTTTGACAGTTAGATGTAATTGTAGTTGCGTCGATTTTTTTGGCATAAATCCGAATTGGTAATCTGGTATAAATTTGTGGATATGTTCTAGTATTTTATCTTTTATTAGTGCTTCATAGAGTTTCCCGAGGACTGGAAGTAGCGTAATAGGGCGGTAAATAGTGATGGAGGTGGGGTCGCAGTCGGCCTTTGGAATAACTGTAATCACTCCTCGTTTCCAATCTGGCGGAAAGTGCTGGTTATTATATATGAAGTTGAAAACTTTGTGAATGTATTGGTGAATATTATTCGGAAGGGATTTTAGGAATTTTCTTGGAATATTGTCATATCCTGTGGCAGTGTTTTTTTCGGTCCTTAATTTATTGAAGTAATCAGACTCCTCGATTGTGTCACTTGTGGAGGTGATACTTGTTATATCAAATGATTCATACCAATTGTTTACTGAATTATATGTAATTTCGTCAAAGTTATCGTCAGATGTTGTTTTGCAAATGCTTGTGTAATTTCAGTTTTTCGTTGGTTAGAATCATATTGTTGCTGGGATCTTGTAATTGTTGTATATATTCTGTATTTATGTATTTAGTTAATTTTTTAATTTCCGTCCAGTAGTTTTTGCCTTGGAGCTCATTATTTTTTTCGCAGGCTTGAATCCACTTGTCGCTTTTAAAGTCCTTGATTAAATAATGTATATGTTTATTCAGATTGTTGATTTTTTGTTTTAATTGAGTGTCGTGAGTAGATTTGAAATCTCTGTATAATTGTCGTTTGTACATTATAAGTCGCAGAATAAATTTGGGTAGAGGATATTTATAGTACTGTTTTTTTTAATTTTTGGAGTGTATTTTTCGATAGCGTCTTTAACCGCCTTCTGGAAATTTGCAACAGATGATTGTGTAATTATGGGCTGCAGTTCAATGAATTTTGAAATGGCTGTTGTGATCTTATATATATATATATATTACATTCATCATACATCCTAATTACATCTGGGATATAGTTGGGGCGTTTAGTGCGGGAATTTATTTCTACTTGTATTGCAAGATGGTCAGAGCACATATCAGGTATCAGTTTGATTGAATGAATGAGGTGGCGGATGTTGTTTGTGCAAAAAAGGACACCTATTAAGGCATTATGTTATAAGGAGGCTTTTACGAAGATTGTGTCCTCAATGTTCGAGTACGGGTGGAAGTATACCAGGAATACATTAATGTAACATTTCCGACAAGCACATTGGCATGCAAACACTCATTCCACGGATTATTAATAGATGGTGGGTTTGCCTTTCCCAGTGGTATAGCTGGATGGGCTGCAATAATGGAGCCCTCGCGTTGGTTATGGTTGACAACAGAGGATGGGATTTGGATAGTTTTCCAGTTTTGATATTTAAAAGGAAGTTGTGTCTTAGTCTCTACAAGTAGACTTACGTGTATATTATTCTGAAAAAGGAAATGGGATACCAAATGGGCCTTGTTTTGAAGGGAATTAATGTTACAGTATATTATTTTTATACTGGTCATTGTTGGTTATTTGGGATGTGGATGAGTACACTCCTGACATAGGGGCGACAGGTAGAACATTATCAGGGAAGTCAAGGTCGACCATGGCGATGAACATCCTATTTCCTGAAAATGACACGTGTGTTTCTATTCTATAAGAATCTATGAACCTGTTTTTGAGTTTCTTTAGTAGCGCAACTCTGTCTAGTGTAGTTCGTTTGTTAATTTTTGTAATGTAGGTGTCTATAATGTGGTCGTGTATCGTGTCGGGAGTGTGAACGCGAGATCCTTTAGTTAGATTTTTATCAATTTGCGCTGATTTTAAATTGGTAGAGTGAATTTTGACATTTGGTATACCTTCTATCGGTCGTTTGGGGCATTTTGTGCTCCACGCTCCATGTCCCTCCGCTCCGGACACCTTAAATTTTTCTGGGATGTCCTTTGTGCAGTTGTGTGTGCTGTGTGGTCCTGCGCATTTTCCGCATTCCATTATTGGAGTGGGGCAGTCTACGGTTTTGTGTTCAAATTTATTGCATTTGCCACACGGGATTGGGATTGGCACTGGTGGTAGACTTTCAGTCACTGGGTGGCTTTTGTTCATAAATATGAAATTGCGGCTCATGAGTTTGGTATATGCTTCGTGGGATCTGGTGATAATCATGCTTGTAATTTTGTTGTCTGCTCGTGTGGTAATTCTGCGACAGAAACGGTGTTCAATACCGTCATCGGAAAGTTGTGAGCCACTTCCAGCTCGACACTGTGTATAACACAGCTATTGCTGGGTGATGGGGCATTCCGTGGTGTATCCTGACTTGCGTTCTTAGTGCCCGGCCTCTCTTGCTTTTAGGTGGTAATTGCGTCGGTGGTTTGAAATCTGCTTCCGCACCCGAATCGGATATTGCCATTAAAATTATAATTTTATGATCACTATATATAGATCCTGCGGTTCGACTAGAAATGTGTGTGTTCTCTAGCGATGCATCGGTCAGACTGGGACATCCATATTTTTTTTAGAAAAACGTTTGTTTTTACTATACGTTATTCAAACGTCATATGAAAAATGTAATAATTTAACAAATAAGTGAACCTTTCCATTCACCTGTACCATACATAATACCTAATGATTATACATTTCCCGTGTATTTTATGACAGCAATTTTTAAAAATAATTAAAAGTAATTTATAGTTATACTTTATTTGTATTATTTATTTATAATTTGATTCAAACCACTCATCAGACTAAAAAATGAGCTTCAATTGAGAATTATTGTATATTACCAACTTATAGTTATTGAGGGTACCTATAGGTCTAATTATTTTGTTAATATCAGGACAACATTTCTGAATATTTCATATACTGAATGCTCTTTTGATTTCTTCTTTTGAAATATTATAACAATAGTTCAGGTTTTAAAATGTCTGTCTTTTTCAATCTTCATAGGAGAAAACTAAATATTTACTTGTTGATTTTTCATAAAACAGCTGGGCTAAAGTGCCAATTAATATACGCATATACATGTTTTTCTATTAAAATAAAATATTCGAAATAAGTGCCTATAATTTATTGCAAACTTCATGTAAAATTGTGTTTTCGCAACATAATTCCTCAAAAATTATTAATATATAATAACAATCAAGACTAAAGTAAATAATAATAATAACCACATGCGAAATTTTGTTGTAAAATATAGCTTAATTTAGATTCTATTCCCATTTTTGTAGAAACTCCACAACGAAAAAGTATCTTCCACAAAAGTTTGAGATTTTACGGAACATTTAACAGGAAGCATATTACTGACTACAAAAATATTACCAAGCCCAGAGTTTATTTTTACAAACATTTTCAGAACGGAATATAATATAGAAATCCATATACCTGAAAAGGATACATGTACAACTTGTATTTTATTATTAGCTAAACTACAGAATATGAAAAACACCAAGCAGAAACAAAAAACAATAATGGAAAACTATATAAAAGATCAGTATAGAGCGATGAAGGATCCACACATTAACGTTCCCTTTTTCGATTTACAGGAAATACTTACTGGGCCAGTTGGTAAAAGTATAGTATTTTTATATTTTTATATTTAACCTTCTACGAAACACGTACTCAAAGTGGTTTTTGCTTTATGAGGGAGCAAAGTGATGGGAAAAGAAGTAGCAATGAGATCTACAGCATTATGGAGAAATATAAATAGTCAATAAGAGAAAAATTAAGGAATTGATCCTATAGTCATTTCGAATTTGATCAAAACAGCTAAGTGGATTCAGACTTTTTTCTGCATTTTTAATTTGTTGGACATGACTACTATACGCGACATAACAAACCCGTTCATATCGATATTATTAGGGCCGATAATTTGTATTAGATCGACTATTAATAAGTACAAACTTTCTATATTTCAAGAAAATATTAACTCTATATATATATATATATATATATATATATATATATATATATATATATATATATATATATATATATATATATTTAAGTCTTTTAATGCTTAACGTTGTTTGGAAAAACTATTAGAGAAACTGAAAATTTCTTTGTGTATTTAGTATAATATGTAGTCTACAAAATTGAGGGAAGCGGAAAAAGTGTGAAGAAGTCACGGGAACTTAATGCCGCCCTTAAATGTTTTATGGATGTACCAACCAGACTACGCATTATTAATGTAGTACCTCTAACAAAAATGTAGGAAAAGATGAAAAGCCCGAAATTGCCGCAAAAGAACGAAATATTTACTGTTCTTGGGAGAGAAGAATACATCACTTAACAATCAGTTACCTACGTGAAATAATCTGCTACACACACACAATCGTCGCCGTATCGAGGAGGCTGCGAGAATGTCAGAGGTGGAGTATAACATACTAACATTGTCGCAGCCCGGCGCGACCCCATCGACATCACAAGTGACAAGTACCATAGACTGGCAAAGAAGCTGCAGCAGAATGCGGATCGATTTGATTTGTGTAAATAGAGAAAAAGAGGCAGAATTGTCCACTGCTTCATCAAGCGAGTACAAGCTGGGATGCTGGATTACTTTCTTCAGCAGACAGTCCGGTCTTAACGTATACGACCAGACATCACGTATGTGTTCCTTACAAGCGGAAAAGGGCCTCGAGATGAAATAGTCCTGCTTGTAACTATGCTAAGGAACAAGGTGTCGATCCGAAGGAAGCTACTGCGAATAGCCAGCTGACGACGTCCACCCAGTATCGGAACATGACACGTATGGACCCGGATAAGGCGGCATCGTATATGGGACACTATCTGGTGACCCATAAACACATCTTCCAGTTAGATGACAAGACTATAAATATGAGGAAGGTGTCCGATTAGCTAAACCCCGTTGATGCCAGGAACAGCAGATGGTTTAACCGGCTGAAGTGGACTGTGGAAAACAAAACCTTATTTACATCACTATTTAAAGAACTCATGTATATGTATATTGACAGTATATCCAAATAAAATAAATAGTTAACTATTTCATAAAATGTCTTTGTAAGGGATATTTATATTATATATATATATATATATATATATATATATATATATAGTGAATGATGTTTATATTCTCGAAAATCGGTATAGAATCGCGGGAAATGCTATAAAACTGAACAAATATTAACAGTTAAGAACTTTACACGTGCGTGCCGTGTCTAAGTGCCGATAGGTAAAAAAATATCTGGTGTGGGCACCACACAACTTTCCGAATTACATGACCTATTTAATTTTGTATAACATTTTCGACATATTCAAATTTTGAGCTTTTTAATTGTTTTTGACATTTTGACTTTGATGACATTTTTTGATATTTTTGACATTTTTAATTTTTTGTGGATTTTTAGGTATTTTTGACTTTTATTTACTTTTTTGACATTTTGACTTTGATGAAATTTTTTGACATTTTTGACATTTTTGACATTTTTGACATTTTTGACATTTTTGACATTTTTGACATTTTTGACATTTTTGACATTTTTGACATTTTTGACATTTTTGACATTTTTGACATTTTTGACATTTTTGACATTTTTGACATTTTTGACATTTTTTTTTTTTTTGACTTTTTTTAATATTTGTCTTATTTGGCATTTTCACGTTTTGTCATTTTGACTTTTTATGTTTTTGACATTCTGACATTTTAACATATTGATATTCTGACATTTTAACATATTGATATTCTGACATTTTAACATATTGACAGTCTGATATTTTAACATTTTGGCATTCTGACATTTTGAAATTTTGACATATTTACATTTAGGCATTTTCACATTTTCAAATGTTCACAGCTTCACATGAAAATGTAATGTATTATTAATGTATATTTTCGATACCATACTACATTTAAGATGCGACAATTTTCGCTAATTCCACGCCCGCTGACGTCACGCTGACGTCACGCTGACGTCACGTATATTATTAATTATTTGTGATATGAGCAATAGGAAATCGCTATTATTGATAAATCTTCTGTTTTAGTGAACCTATCTTGCTCAAATTTTCACAGGGTCGCCGAAGCGCGGACTCTCACCCGATTTCCAAATTTGGTCGCGATCTGCCGTGCCGTTTTCCCACCATGAGCGTTAAATGGTGCGGCACAGCGCCTAATTATGCTCCGAGTGTCGTGTTGATTGTGATTCCTTCGCTGTTAGTGAACCGATTGTGCTCAAATTTTCGCTGGATCGTCCTGAATAGTGTCCGCAGGTATTTGCCAAATTTGGTCGCAATCTGTTGTGTCGTTTTCCCGGAATTTTGTTCACAGACAGACAGACAGACGACAGACAGACAGACATACATACCACACACAGACATCGCAAAAATCGGGTTTATTTCGACTATTATGGGCATAAAACGTAACGAAAATTGAAATTTTTTTTTGCTAAATTGTACACGGCAACAATACCTTCCTTCTGGTGTAATTTTTTTCCCGGAAAGTTATCGCATATTTCCACAATCTTAGTTTGAAAACGTGAACACGTTTTCGGTAAAACAATACCTTCCTTTACATCAGTGATGTATTCGGAAAGTAAAAAACATAGATAAACAATCATATCAAAACCACTTCACATTTGTATTTTTATGTTTATATAGAATATGTAACTTTGTTGTTTAAATAATTGCAAATTTATATATAATTTGAATGGTGCAATACCTGTGAGCCCGAAATGTAGGATGGGTTGCCTGTGTCGCGGTGCGCCACTCTTCAGGGGTAGTCTCGCCGGAATTCCTCCGGAGCCATTGTCGTGTGACTCCTTCGACCATGCAGTGGCGACTCCACCATAATTTTCATGGAGATCAGTAATTCTACTCCAGACCACCTGAGCGCTGTCGTCGTAAGCCGTGGAGAGTGGCTAGCGGGGTGAGAAGGGAAACTAGTTGAATTGTTGTGTTTCGTTTGGGTTGTGTATGGGTTCGCCGTCTGGTGGTTTCGCCATTCATGCGCCATTTTTGTTGTTGGTGCCGTTCAGTATACAAGTCAGTTTGTTTAAAGTGCTTGTTTTTAATATGGTTTGCCAGTGTTATGTGAAGTTGTGTAAATCCCTCCAGAAGGATATATCAATGCATTGTCATTTTTATTTAATGATTATATTCTGACCGTAGACTGTATTGTATCTTATAATTGTGATGTCAATTACTCTTCATTATAATGAAAACTGTTGTTATATGTAATATTTATAATTTATTGTTTAATAAATGAATGTTAAATGTAACTAATTTGTGTATAGTTATTAATAGTTATTAATTACTCTTATAATCAAAAGTTGGAATAAATACGTAAAATAGGAATAAAGTATAAAGTATATATATATATATATATATATATATATATATATATTCTTGTTTTGATTATTTATACCAATTTTTTGTAATAATAGTAATTTATATTTCCCGCCGCCATCGATCAGCGCGTATGCGGTATGAAGATAAACTAAAACGAGATGTCTCGCTCTATTAGAGTCGCCCATCTATAGTACTTATCTATGCCTTCGACCTTGCGGATCACAATGTCGTATTCTGTGCGTGCACGTGGCCTAGAGCGCCTTAATTAATTTTGTGACGTGTGCCTGCCGTTCAGGTAAGCCGGTCCTTTTTTGCAGCCTGAGGCAGCTCGTAACATGCGCTACTTATATTTTCAGGATTTAGACAATATATATATATTTTAAACAATATAATAAAAACTGGTCGTAACAAAATATAGTTGGCTATATTTATCAACAAGAACATCCCTCCTGGCTCCTCCCTGCTTCGCCACCTGTTAGACACACTATTTCAATAGGATATGTCGGTGATGAAGCCAGTCATACTATTAAGATATATATTATTCATGCTGTATTCACGCAAAACAATGATCACCGAAAATAGGATAATTATTTATCTGAATGAAGGGGTTATATACCTTTATTTTCTTCAAAAAAATCGATTTTTTTGTATTGCTTATATGAAAGTAAAACTCTTTGAGAATGTTTTACGAAATTTTCATGGAGATCCAAGCAATACATCGAAAGTTACAGCGTTTCGAAGCGGGGTGCCATGTTTTCTGGAATATCTACTCCATTCTCGACCATTCAAATCGCGTATGTTTTGTGACAAATCCCTTATAATCATATACGAGCTTCCGAAGCGTTAGCATCGATTATCGAATTTTTTTCTCTGCTGTTTGTTTTGCCGTCTTTTCACAAAATCAGTATGGATTCCCGAAACAAAATTACACGCTAAACTCGATTATCTCGAAATGGTGTTTTCCAAAAGTGCGTTTGCCGTGATCACGATTGCCGAAAAACTATTTGACCGATCTTCTTCATTTTTTTTTGAATTGTTTGTAATTAATGTTGTCAGTACTTGAACGATTTCTTTTTTATGTATAAATTTTTATTTTGCTAATACAATTTTTTTAATAAAATTTTTAGAGCTTTTGGGAAAAACGTTCCCGTGTGCTGAAAAAAAAAATATTTATTTAAATAATCGTACTAGGAATATATATATACTAGTGAAATTTTTTGTGTTTTATGATTTCAATTGACCTGCTTGACTTTCATGGTGATCACCGCAAGCCTCATCAAAAAAAGAGGGTTTCGGGGAAACTCCGCCAATTATGAATTTTTTTGATAAACTAATACTTATTTTTTTCACTAAAAAACGTACTATTAATAAATTGTAATTTTGATGTAAAAAAAATATTGCTACATACCTTCAAACTTTCCTCAATTTTTCCGCACAAAAAGATATATAACCCAATATTGCAATAAATAATGTTGTACCAGAGACAACTAAGTGTACTCTTTTCAGAATTATGGAAGAGAAATTTCTTTACCATGTGGTTTGACATTGCTCCGTTACGAGTCCCCGAAACTCACCCGAGTAGGTCGACCATCCCTCGTAAATAGATTCACCAAGTTAATGGAAATATTAGAGTTTGTAAGAAGATACCAGAAAGTATTCTCAATTCATCAGGTAAAGTATTATAACTTGCGAAGACGTGAGTTGAATCCTTCAGTGGGTGATGATGATAGTGGGCGATACACAGTTTCTAAGAAGCTGCCAACACTCCGATACATCCTGAAAGCATTATATGGAAAAATATTCACATAAGGGACCTGAAATCATTTAACTAATTTAATATCCCGTATCCCAGAATCTCTTAAAAACAAAACTAAATATTTGTATTTTCTGTATTAAAAAATGGAGAGCAACTAACACAATACTTCTGATGTTCTGATTTTGGACAGTAATCAGATACCATTCTATAAAACGCCGGAAAGGAATCATATTTCTTTAATGCCTGACAGGAATACGCCTCCTACTGTCAGACTAGCGGATAATTATCGACGGACGGTGTATCATCCATCGTTTAGTTTGTTTAATTTATATATTTTATTCATTCATAGAGTTTCTGATGTAGCAATAAGCACAACTATTTTGAAATTAAAAGTCAATTAAACCTCACTATTTGTATTGATATTTATTGAGATTTAATATTAATAATGCGTGCACCATATATTTCAAATTCATGGACCATCAATCTAGTATCGATTATTGCTTCTTACCTGGGCCGGGTTTGGGGCTCCTAACACTTTATAGCAGTTGACTTGGTTTGTTCACCTATTGACTTAGGAAATCTCCCATAGTGCAATAACTGGACGTGAACTTGGCGTGAACTTGGACATTACCGATAAAGAGATCAGAGCGATCAACCACGATGACTTTGCTGTGATTACGCGACAACTTTTCCAGGATTATAGTAATCCAAAAAGAAATAGAGAGGTATGAGAACCTCGATATTGACGACGACATTCCTGATTTTTCTCACAACGTAGCATAATCAAGCCAACCCAACCTAGCAATCCTGTTGTAAAAACGCCCAAAATTTTCTGAAGAACCCCGGAGCTTTTGCTTCAAATCTCCAATCAGTTTAAAGCCAAACATATCAATTGGAGCAAAGGTCGTTTCTACGAGTCTTCTTCTTCAGCCTGTGCTCATCCACTCCTGAAAGTAGGCCTCTTCCAATTGTTTCCACTCGGTTCTGTTCTGGGCAGTTTGGAACCACTTGTAACCCGCTATCGCTCCAATGTCGTCTGTCCATCTCTTCTGGGGTCTTCCCGTGCTTCGTTTTATTGTTCTTGGCCGCCATTTTAATATTCGGATAGTCCACTTATCGGGGTCTTCTCTGGCCACGTGTCCTGACCATCGTCACTTAAGTTGAACAATGCGTTTTATGATATGTGTCACTTTTGTTCTTAGACGTATATCTTCATTGCGTACTCTGTCTCTTAAACTTATCCCCAGCATAGATCTCTCCATCGATCTCTGTGTTACACTTAGTCTCTGGGCACTTGTTTGGGTTAACGTGGCAGTTTCCATCCCATATGTGGGTACTGGCAGCACACATGTATCATAAACTTTTCTTTTTAGATTTATGGGGATAGTTTTGTTCTTAACGATGTAGCTAAGGCTTTCGAATGCTGCCCAACTCAACCGTATTCTCCTGGTAACCTCGGCAGTTTGATTCGCTTTGTCGAGTTTGATGGTGTGGCCGATTTATGTATATTCGTTAACGTTATGGGGTGTGTGTTCCTCTACGGTGATCTCTAATTCATCGGGGCTCATGATCTTTATCTTGTTTAGGTTCATCTTCAGTCCAACTAGTTTTGATGTATCGTTTAGCTGTTGTAGCATGTCTTTTAGCTGAGTTGGGTCACTGCTGATTAGCACGATATCGTCAGCAAAACGTAAGTGGTTCGGGTTTGTTCCGTTAATATTTATACCCTTATCCCAAGACAGACTTTTAAATATATTTTCTAGGGCTAGTGTAAACAGCTTTGGAGAAATTGTGTCCCCCGGTCGTACACCTCTTTTTACTGGGATCTTATCAGTACTTAAATCCTCATATATGCTCACTTGGAGTGTTGCGTTGTTATATATGTATATAATGAGGTTGGAGTATCTAGTATCGATTCTAGCTCCGTCCATAGCTGCTAGAATTGCCCACGTCTCGATGGAGTCGAATGCCTTTTGATAATCCACAAAGGCTAGGTGAAGAGAGATGTTATAGTGCACTTTTCAACAAGGGTGTGTATTACTTGAAGATGGTCGGTGATACTAAATCTTGCGCGGAATCCAGCTTGCTCGACTGGCTGATAAATATCTAACTTACCTAACAAGCTTATTGGCCTATAGTTTTCTATACTTGCAGCGTCGCCCTTTTTGAAAAGTATTATGACTTCTGCATTTTGACAAGTGTCGGGGTTTCTTGTTTCTTCTATGCACTTATTTAGTAGGATTCTGACTGCCTCTTGTAGAGCGTCTCGTCCTAGCTTTAGCATTTCACTTTTAATTCTGTCTTCCCCGGGTGATTTACGGTTCTTCATTTGCCTTAATGTTTTCTTCATCTCGCCTCTGTCGATCTCGAGTATCTCCTCTGATCCTACATGTAGGATGACATTTCTCGTATTATTCGACCTGGGTAGTCAGTTGAGCTATATAAGCTTTGGTAGAAATTTTGGATCGCATTCTTAATACCGATCTTATCACAATTACAATTACCCCTAGTTCATTTTTCAATTTGCAGATTTTCATTTTACCCGTTGACATTTTTGATTTTGGATTCTCATATTCATATTTTTTTCAATTGTGCGCCTTCGTTGTTTTGGTAGGTTAACTGTGTCTTGGGTAATTTTACTGTTTTGATGTGTTGATCGTGTTCATACCTTCTTAGTGGCTACTTGTATACTTTGTGATTTTAATTGATAGATCGTTTAAGTCAATTTATCTTAGTATATGTGTTTCTTTTAGTTTTGAAATGTATTTTGAAATTCGTCCTTTTTGTCTTTAGTGCCTGCATTGTTGCAAAGGTCTTTCTTTGTATTAATTTTTTCCTTTCGATCCGAGTGTTTATTTGCAAAGTAGCTCTTATCATTCTGTGGTTTAGGACTGACACATTTGTACATATATCTTTTTTGTTGCTGATGATGTAGTCCATTTCATTTCGTATGTTTCCGCCTGGGCTTTTCCAGGTCCATTTTCATTGGGGTGGTTTCTCGAAGAATGTATTTAGGCAATACAGGTTTTCGTTTATGAGATAATCCGCCAACATTTCGCCCCGGAGGTTTCTAAGTCCCAGACCAAAGTTTCCTACACTATCGCCATCTTCTGCAGTTTTGCTTCCAATTTTTGCATTGAAGTCGCCTAGTAGTATTGCTCGTTCTGATCTTTTAGCGGTGTCAATGTATTCGTAGAATTGTTCAGCTTCGTCGTTATCGGAAGAACTCGTCGATATCGAGTGTCACTATTATTCTAGTATAGCACATGTCCTGATTTTAAGGTGGTGGTTTTCTCTCCTTGTCGTCTAGTCTCGCATGCCAAGAATATTCCATTTTATGTATTTGAGCTCTTCTTCAGGTGCTTCAAGGTGCTCTTCTAGTCGCATAGTTCTTATTTAATTCTTAATTCTTATTAATTATATGTTGCTATAAAGAGCTTTTTACCGGTATATCTCTTTCTTGGATTTGCTCTGCTCATCTGAGGTATTTTTGTTTTTGAATTCGACATGTCATTTCATTTGGAAGGAGTTGGCATTTTAAAACGCCGCGTTTGCGGAACGTGTTGGCGAGTTGGGAGAATTTATTATATTATATATATATATATATATATATATATATATATATATATATATATATATATATATATACATAAATAAAAATTTCATATAAAAAAAGGTTATCAAATTTCAAAGAAACAATTTAAAATTAAAATTCTTAACATACAATTAAATAATGTATTAATTGTTACATTGTATTTGTGATATAGTTTTTCAATAATTTTTTGTACGTTTTGTAATTGTCACAATTTTGGATCGCTGGTGGAAGATCATTGTATAATTTAAATACCCAGAAGTAAACACTATTGTATGTTGTATGTTTTGTCAAATTGTGGAATCCAAAAGTTATTTGCATTTGCGTGTAGGGTAATTATGTATATTCCTAACACACTTGACATTATCATACATGTAAGCAGGAACAGATCCTATTTTAATTTTGTAAACCATATCTAGCGTTTTGTAAGTAATTATCTCCTTAATTGTCATACAGTTGATGTATTAGTGCTATAGGCGTATACTTATTGCATTTTAATATTACCCGGAGAGCCCTGTTTTGTATTTTTTGGATTCTTTGTATTTGGTTATTATTTAAATTAAACAACACTGTGAAACATAATTCAATATGAGCTTTATACAGTTTACTAATGATATAGCATCTTAATGATTTACTAATGCTACTTAAAAATACCCTTTCTTGACATCTTATTCATAATATAAGTAGAATGAGTATTAAAGTTTAAATTTCATCAAATTTTACACCTAAGTATTTAATCTCTTTGACTCGTTTAATTACAATGTTATTTATTTTAAAATCGTCTATTACATTATTGTATAGCATTTTAAATGTATGCGCGCATCCAAATAGAATTGTATTCGATTTAGCGACATTTATAGATAAATCTTTATTACAAAGCCAGTCATATAATGTGTTTAGATCCTTATTTATTAATTCTATCATACCATTCACATCGTTACCATAAACATACAGCATGGTATCATCAGCGAATACAGATATTTTACAACTCGTCACATATTTTTTCATTTCATTTACATATAGGATAAAAAGTAAAGGGCCTAGATAAGTTCCTTGGGAATTCAGTAATCGCACCGACATACATTAGTTATACTGTATTTTACCCGCTGCATTCTATGATTTAAGTATGAATTCAACCAAATATAAACTGAACCTTTAACGCCCATCTTATGAAGTTTTTTCATTAATAATCATGTATTTATTGTTTCGAATGCAAGTTTAAAGTCTAGAAAACCCGCTATCACAACTTCATTCCTATCCATGGCTTTCAGCCATATATCACATATATTAGTTATAACAGATTCACAACAATGGTTTCGTCGAAAGCCCGATTGGTTTGCTACTAGCACTGAGTTTATTTCACAAAAGATAGTCACTTGGTCTTTCACCACCATTTCTAATATTTTTTCAGATGGTGGTAATGTGTTTATAAGTCTATATTCCGCACATTAAATGGTGTTGGTTGCTTTTTGGATCGGTGTAATTGTTGTGGTTTTCCAACTATTGGGAAATTGTCCATACTTCATTGATGTATTAATGATGTCCAAAAAATAATTCCCAATAACTTCTATGGAATCTTTTTGTACACTTGAGGATATTCCGTCTTCGCTACCGGATCTGTTTTTCATTTCTTTTATATATGTTTTTCGAATAGGTAAATCTATTAGCTTAAATTCGGAAAATATGTTAAAATAGTCTACTTTACGGATAATATCATTATGATTGTGAAATTTTGGAATTGTTGCAACAATTTCAGATATACTTTTTGTAAAGTACATGTATCATTAAATGTTGTTGCTATTTGTAAATTAGTAGATATCCTGTTATCTTGAAATTATATTGAAATTATAGTATTCGTATTATAGTATTCGTCTTTGCGCATTCATTTCAAACTTACAACATAATTTCTTAAATATGTATAGTCTTTCCATAATTCTTCTGAATTCGTTAAAACAGCTGCTTTATATTTATTATCTCTTTCCTTTATTTGGTTTAAAATATTGACGTTCATCCATTTATTGTTTTTGTGTTTAGACTTTACAACTTAATTATTGCACATATTTTATTAATTATTTCATATATTTGTCATATTAATTTTTCAGATTGTGTATACACATTAGTAGAGTTACTGTCCCATTATATATACCTTACTTTTTCTTGGACATTGTCTGTTTCGTAGTTTGCCTAAGATCTGTATTTAATAACGTTTGTATAACTATTGCTACTTACTATGTTAATACTCAAGATACAGAGATCACTTATTTTAGCGGTTAAGTGTACCGTGTGTTCAAGTTCTTTGTAATTAGTTACTATATGATCAATGATAGTAGACGATGCCTGTGTAATTCTTGTGGGAGAATTTACTATTTCATGTAATTCATGATGTTCAATAAAATAAAGTTAATTTACCATAATCATAATTAAAATCTCCCATGATTATATTTACTGCATCATAGTCCAGAATAATATCAAGAACTTCTTCCAGGTAATCATTAAAAAATGATATATTTTGAGATTGGGCAGATCGATAAACAGTTGTGATTGAATTCCTCTAATTTTGAGTGTAATAGATATAAACCAATTTAATGTACCACATTAGTATTTAATGGACCATAATTTCAATTTGGTTGCTGTAATACCACTAAATATAGAGAAAATATTGTCGCAAATAAGTATAATTGCCGTATGTGGCAACGGCGCTCCCGTCCACCCCACTGGGCGTACCATGCTCGAGTTACGCATAAATACCTGTGCTCCAGGCAGAAACTCTCTCTCTTGTTTCATCGTTTGCCTGGCCGAGGATAGTAACTCGACCATGGCGATGCCCGGGTAATTCTAGTAGATTATTGTAATAGTATTTAAGGCCCATGTTGCGGGTAGATATATATCAATAAATACCCGATACCAATGCTCTTAGAGTTTACAGCCCCCTATCCGCGACATATTGGTGGAGGCGCCGGTGGACGATGAATTAGCTTCTCTCGAAATTCCTACTCTTTCATTTGATGCTAGTCCGGATGATATTCCCGCCTGTTTAAAAACAAAAGACGAAATTAAAAAATGCCAAGACGACGACACGTATATTCAAGATATCATAAACGCGATCAAGGATGAACATTTTGGCTCGTCAGTATTACAGCGCAGTAGTAAGAATTTTAAAATCATCGATGAATTATTATACAAGCGAAACACAACGGGTAACGGATCCATCAGTTTGTTGGTTGTGCCGAAGAACCTTGTGTACGAGATCTTGTATTCGCATCACTCAGAAACCTTAGCAGGACATTTAGGATAAGCACGCACCATAAATAGAATTAAACAAAATTACTTTTGGCCTACACTTGAGAAAGACGCTAGAAAATTTGTTCGCGGTTGTGAAGATTGCCAAAGCAGGAAGGGACCAAAAAAAAGTTGCCCCCAGGATTATTACAACCAATTAAAATTCCAGAGAAACCATTTGAAATGATTAGTTGGGATATTGTTGGGCCATTTCCACGTAGTAAAAATGGGAAAAAATACATAGTGACCTGCGTTGACTTCAACACCAGGTGGGTAGAAGCCAAGGCGTTATCGAGTGCCACAGCCGAGCAAGTAGCTAAATTTAAATTAAATAGAGAATATAATATGCCGCCATGGTGCACCTAAATTTATATTGAGCGATAGAGGAAGCATATTTACGTCACAAATGATGACCGAATTGTTAAAGATAATGGGGGTCGTACCACGATTTACTACTGCAATGGCTTATGTGAGCGATTGAATGGAACGTTAGTGAATATAATATCAAAATTCACGGGCACCAGCCAAAAGGACTGGGATGAGTGTCTTCCGCACTGTTGCTTCGCATACAATACCGCAGTTCAAGAGTCGACTAGGATAACGCCATTTTCTCTGGTTTACGGCCGCGAGGCAGTGCTACCAGCAGCGGTATAAATTAGGCTTCCGGTAGAAAATGAAAACGTGCAACGAACGCAACAACAAATTTTAAAAATGAGGGAAGTAGCTAAAAGTAATTTGGAGAAGAATCAATTAATTTATAAGCAGCGGTATGATAAAAAGCATAGGGATGTTGTCAAGGTTTTCACCCCAGTTCGGAAAGTCGGGAAGAGCGATAAATTGCAGTCGAAATATTTTGGTCCCTTCGTAATTAAGGAGAAACTGAGTCCGTTAAACTACGTAGTAGAGTATGGTCAGGGCCATCGTAAGAAATGTGATACAGTACACGTAAGCCGACTCGCACCATATTATCAACCATATGTACCATGACCTGCGTCTAGCAAAAAATAATTTAGTATATAGTATGTAATTATTTGTAAGTAATATAAAAAAGCATACGGTTACAAAAATGGTATCGATAGGAAATAGTTTTTTTTATTATAGTTATTATTATATTAGTCGTTACATTGGTAGGTGTATATAAATGTCAAAGAAAAAAGAATAAGAAACCCGCAACTATTACTTTAAGAGATGGAAGGCAGTTAAAAGTAACAATGGCCGCTGATGCTCTTACAGACGTTTAATCAATATTTTAATTTTAAGAGTCTGATCTCCTCAAATTAGTTTTACTTGTAAAAATTTTTGTATTTTTTTTAATGTTGAGCAACTAGTAGGATGTAGTGAATTGAGTTTACAATTTTAGCGAATGTAAATGCCGTTGAGCCATTCCAGTATAATTAGTAATACGAGTGAATTGGGAAAGTAGCATACACAGAGATATTGATAAATAATTCTGGTGCACATTGTTGTTGAGGCAGCTCTGGTGCCCATGTAAGGAGATTATAATTGAGAGATATGGATACAACGTGACAATGATGATGATTAGTATACTCAGACGAACGTTGCTCAATCAATTTAGTTTTCTTGTTTATTTTAATTGTTAAGGATCAGACCATCTAATTCAAAATTGTTTCATTTTAATTTTAATCTGTATTAGTAATTTTTATTATTTTATTATTTTCATGTATCATATAATTTGCTGTGAATCGTTATCAATTCCCACGTAATGGAACCGCCTGCGAAGAACGCTACGAAGTAGACGCCCAAGGGAGGCCAAGCAAGCAGGTGGAGGAATAGGAGGGGGTAATTGGGCACATCAACCGCTATCCAGTAGGACAGCCATAGGCAGGAGAAGAACAAGACAGGAAACTCTCGATGCAAAAACTCCACGTTCGAATAGTCCACTACGATTCTCCAAGTCCCCAGAACACAAGCCGCAGCCACAGCCCTATGAACTATACCCATCGGTCGTTGAAGAAGAGTGTGCGTACCAAGGACGGAAGTGCGTGAAGTGATATGCGATTAGGGATTTTAATTGTTTTTTTTTTCAGTTGTTATCATGTTGGTTTTTTTAAATGTCTTGCTGTGTTTTATTTGAAATGTCGGGGACATTTTTTGAAGGGGCGGGGGATGTCGCAAATAAGTATATTTGCCGTATGTGGCAATGGCGCTCCCGTCCATCCCACCGGGCGTACCATGCTCGAGTTACGCATAAATACCTGTGCTCCAGGCAGAAACTCTCCCATACTGACTTGAACTGTCGTGACAGACAGACGTGTTTTCTTCCGAGCCCAGCTGCCAAGCCAAGCCGTCGAAGGATGCTGACAACCCCACCGAATCAAGTAAGTGGATCATTTTATTAAGTGTGCGCCTACCACTCTCCAACATGGACGTCGAGATCAAACTCGATAGCTCCAGGGAGGAGTTGGTCTCCCTAATAAAGAGACTGATGATCAAGATTGTGCATCTTGAAAACAAACAAACCGCTACCAACAGTGCCCCCTCGCAATATCCCCCAGGTCCCGATTCACCCGAAGAAGGATCATTCATCAGCATCTTAGTAGGCCTTCCGCCGAAACAGGTGGCCGATTCCGGTTTACCGTCTGTGGCAAAACCCCAATCCTCTACTAACGAGCCCGCTTCTGGGAGCCCACTCGTTAAGCCCGTCTCTGAAAAACCGGCTTCCGGCAAGAAGACTAAAAAGTCTTTTAGCAAGAAGCAGGTTAAACCCGCTACACTCCCTAGTCAGGGCCCTAAAAAGCCTAAAATACGCGAACAATTCCCCGCACTTCCAGGCGCGGATATGTTCGTTCCCCCAGCCAACCCGATTGAGCCAATGCTCACCACCCCAGCCCCAGAGACCATCGAGCCCATGCTCACTGAGCACTCAGTCCCGAAAAGGAAGGCAACCGATGACCTTTCACGCCCCAGCTCATCTGCCACTAGCGCTGCGTCTGATGACGAATTAGACGGAGCTCGCGAAGCGGTATTTCAACTCCCGAAGTCGCAACAAAAAGCGGCAAAGCAGCCGAGAACAGAGGCCATATCGGCACCTGTTCCCGCAGTTTCTGCAACCCATCAGCCCAAAGGGAAAACCCCTCCCCCCGTAGTCCTTGAATCTAAAGAGGGCTACGGACTCATCCTTCGCGAAATTAAAGTACGCGAAATTACTATCAGTAAAGCGGTCAACACTGCTAATGGGGTGCGTCTTCACCCGGCTTCCCCGACGATTTCCGACGCCTAACGCCATACCTCGAAGAAAGGGGTTCAAAATATCATACCTACACCCTACCCTCCGAAAAAGTCCTACGCGTAGTTCTCCGTGGCATTCCCGAAACCTTATCTGCAGAAGACGTTCTGGAAGACGTCAAAATGCAGGGTTTCCCCGCGATCTCGGCCCACCAGATGGGCCAAAAGTCCAACTCCCGAGTGTTCCCAATGGTAATGCTAACATTACCATTGACCCCAGCTGGAAGAACTATCTTCCAGCTCACCAATATCTTTACGTTCCACCGCGTCACGGTGGAACATAAACGCAAATCATTAGACGTTGGGCAATGCCATCGATGCCAAACGTTTGGTCACTCCGCATCAAATTGTCGACGTGATTTTGCCTGCGTTAGATGCGCAGACTCTCACTCTCACACGGTGTGTACACATACTCGTGAAACAGGCCCCGCTACCTGCGCAAATTGCGGCGGCAGTCACCCTGCCAATTATCGGGGATGCTCTAGCTTCCCCAAGCGTAAAACCCAACCGGACTCATCAACCCGGCTGGGTATCTCTTACGCCCGCGCTACTACCCATAAGGCAAGCCCGCCAATACCCCAGCCCACCTCGGTCCCACCAACAACTTCTGCCCATCCGGCAACATCTATAGTCCCTCAGACAATCCCAGCCCCATCGGCAAGCGTTCCACATTATACTTTAAATGACCTTATAGATCCTGAAATTCCACGCGATGAACGTTTTCGTCGCCTGGATGCTCATATTGCCCTCCGAATTGCTCAGGGCGCTACGACCGTGGAGATTCAGTCAGTTGCAAACTTAGTTTGGAACTTACTGTCAATTCACCCCGGACCATAGACTCTGAGCTATCATTCGGCCTGAAATATTCGCAAGCTGCCCAGTGAAAACTGGACAAATTGCGAATAGACCAACTACCGTGAAGCCCCCCGGGGCTGGCCAAACGGCCATTCCACATCCAAAACATCCCGCGAATTTTTCACACATTTATAGAGATACCCATATATAAAACTAACGTTTTCGCTATGTTTCAGGAGGAGTGCTTTTTAGTCAGTAAGAATCTGACACTGTCTCTCCTCACAGAGAGGGGATTCGTCTTTTAGAAGATTTTTACACTCCTAGGCCTGTCGCCAAACAAAAAAAAAAAAAGAAACTCTCTCTCTTGTTTCATCGTCTGCCTGGCCGAGGATAGTAACTCGACCATGGCGATGCCCGGGTAAGTCTAGTAGATTATTGTAATAGTATTTAAGGCCCATGCTGCGGGTAGATATATATCAATAAATACCCGATACCAATGCTCTTAGAGTTTACACCCCCCTATCCGAGACATATATAGAATATATTTAGAATAAAGGACACAGAACTTAAATTAAATGTTACACCAATTGAACTCATGGTGTATTTTATAAATATATCACGTTAATTTTTTTTAATGAGATTAGTATTTAATGGATCATAATTTCAATTGGAGAGCTTGTAATTCTACTAAATACACAAAGGGCATATAGAATATATTTAGAATAGGGACACAGAACTTAAAAGTAATGCAACAACAATTGAACTCATGGTCAATTTTATAAATATATCTCATTACATTTTTCAAATGAGATTAGTATTTAACGGACCATAGTTTCAATTAAAGAGCTTGTAATACTACTAAATATATAAAGGGCATATAGAATACATTTAGAATAGGGGACACAGAACTTAAATGTAATGCTACAACAATTGAACTCATGGTGAATTTTATAACTATATCTCATTACATTTTTGAAATGAGATTAGTATTTAATGGACCGTAATTTCAATTCATGTTGCTGCAATTCTACTAAATATTTAGAGAAAATATAGTATATATTTAGAATAAAGAACACAGAACTTAAATTAAACGCTACACTAATGGTGTATTTTATAAATATATCTCGTTAATTTTTTATAATGAGATTAGTATTTAATTGACCATAGTTTCAATTGGAGAGTTTGTAATTCTACTAAATATATAAAGGGCATATAGAATATATTTAGAATAGGGGACACAGTACTTAAATTTAATGCAACACCAATTGAACTCATGGTGAATTTTATAACTATATATCATTACATTTTTCAAATGAGATTAGTATTTAATGGACCATAATTTCAATTGGAGAGCTTGTAATTCTACTAATTATATAAAGGGCATACAGAATATATTTAGAATAGGGGACACAGAACTTAAATTTAATGCAACAGCAACTGAACTCATGGTGAATTTTATAACTACATCTCGTTACATTTTTCAAATGAGGTTAGTATTTAATAACCCATAATTTCAATTCGGTTGCTGTAATACCACTAAATGTATAGAGGATATATAGAATATATTTAAAATAAAGAACACAGAACTTAAATTAAACGCTACACTCATGGTGTATTTTATAAATATATCTCGTTAATTTTTATAATGAGATTAGTATTTAATGGACCATAGTTTGAATTGGAGAGCTTGTAATTCTACTAAATATATAAAGGGCATATAGAATATATTTAGAATAGAGGACACAGTACTTAAATTTAATGCAACACTAATTGAACTCATGGTGAATTTTATAACTATATATCATTACATTTTACAAATGAGATTAGTATTTAATGGTCCATAATTTCAATTGGAGAGCTTGTAATTCTACTATATATATAAAGGGCATATAGAATATATTTAGAATAGAGGACACAGAACTTAAATTTAATGCTACAGCAATTGAACTCATGGTGAATCTTATAACTACATCTCGTTACATTTTTCAAATGAGATTAATATTTAATGGACCATATTTTCAATTCGGTTGCTGTAATTCTACTAAATATATAGAGAATATATATAATATATTTAGAATAAAGGACACAGAACTTAAATTAAATGCTACACCAATTGAACTCATAGTGTATGATATAAATATATCTCGTTATTTTTTTTAATGAGATTAGTATTTAAATGACCATAATTTCAATTGGAGAGCTTGCAATACTAGTGAATATATAGAGGGCATATAAAATATATTTAGAATAGGGGACACAGAACTTAAATTTAATGCAACAACAATTGGTGAATTTTATAACTATATCTCGTTACATTTTGCAAATGATATTAGTATTTTATGAACCATAATTTCAATTCGGTTGCTGTAATACCACTAAATATATAGAGGATATATAGAATATATTTAGAATAAAGGACACAGAACTTAAATTAAATGTTACACCAATTGAACTCAAGGTGTATTTTATAAATATATCTCGTTTTTTTTAATGAGATTACTATTTAATTGACCATAATTTCAATTGGAGAGCTTGTAATTCCACTAAATATATAAAGGACATAAAGAATATATTTAGAATAGGGGACACAGAACTTAAATTAAATGCTACACCAATTGAACTCATGGTGTATTTTATAAATATATCTCGTTTTTTTTTAATGAGATTACTATTTAATGGACCATAATTTCAATTGGAGAGCTTCCAATACTAGTGAATATATAGAAGTCACATAGAATAAATTTAGAATAGGGGAAACAGAACTTAAATTAATTGCTACACCAATTGAACTCATGGTGTATTTTTTAATATATCTCGTTTTTTTTTAATGAGATTACTATTTAATGGACCATAATTTCAATTGAAGAGCTTCTAATTCTACTAAATATATAAAGGGCATATAGAATATATTTAGAATAGGGGATACAGAACTTAAATTAATTGCTACACCAATTGAACTCATGGTGTATTTTATAAATATATCTCGTTTTTTTTTAATGAGATGACTATTTAATGGACTATTATTTCAATTGGAGAGCTTATAATTCTACTAAATATATAAAGGGCATATAGAATATATTTAGAATAGGGGACACAGAACTTAAATTTAATGCAACAGCAATTGAACTCATGTTGAATTATATAACTATATCTCGTTACATTTTTTAAATGAGATTAGTATTTTATGGATCATAAGTTCAATTCGGTTGCTGTAATACCACTAAATATATAGAGGATATATAGAATATATTTAGAATAGGGGACACAGAACTTAAATTAATTGCTACACCAATTGAACTTATGGTGTATTTTATAAATATATCTCGTTTTTTTTAATGAGATTACTATTTAATGGACCATAATTTCAATTGGAGAGCTTATAATTCTACTAAATATATAAAGGGCATATAGAATATATTTAGAATAGGGGACACAGAACTTAAATTTAATGCAACAACAATTGGTGAATTTTATAACTATATCTCGTTACATTTTGCAAATGATATTAGTATTTAATGGACCATAATTTTAATTTGGTTGCTGTAATACCACTAAATATATAGAATATATTTAGAATAAAGGACACAGAACTTAAATTAAATGCTACACCAAATTGAACTCATGGTGTATTTTATAAATATATCTCGTTATTTTTTTTTAATGAGATTAGTATTTATTGGACCATAATTTCAATTAGAGAGCTTGCAATACTAGTGAATATATAGAAGGCACATAGAATAAATTTAGAACAGGGGACACTGAACTTAAATTAATTGCTACACCAATTGAACTCATGGTGTATTTTTTAATATATCTCGTTTTTTTAATGAGATCACTATTTAATGGACCATAATTTCAATTGAAGAGCTTCTAATTCTACTAAATATATAAAGGGCATATAGAATATATTTAGAATAGGGGATACAGAACTTAAATTAATTGCTACACCAATTGAACTCATGGTGTATTTTATAAATATATCTCGTTTTTTTTTTAATGAGATGACTATTTAATGGACTATTATTTCAATTGGAGAGCTTATAATTCTACTAAATATATAAAGGGCATATAGAATATATTTAGAATAGGGGACACAGAACTTAAATTTAATGCAACAGCAATTGAAGTCATGTTGAATTATATAACTATATCTCGTTACATTTTTCAAATGAGATTAGTATTTTATGGATCATAATTTCAATTCGGTTGCTGTAATACCACTAAATATATAGAGGATATATAGAATATATTTAGAATAGGGGACACAGAACTTAAATTAATTGCTACACGAATTGAACTTATGGTGTATTTTATAAGTATATCTCGTTTTTTTTTAATGAGATTTAAAGGACCATAATTTCAATTGGAGAGCTTATAATTCTACTAAATATATAAAGGGCATATAGAATATATTTAGAATAGGGGACACAGAACTTAAATTTAATGCAACAACAATTGGTGAATTTTATAACTATATCTCGTTCATTTTGCAAATGATATTAGTATTTAATGGACCATAATTTTAATTTGGTTGCTGTAATACCACTGAATATATAGAATATATTTAGAATAAAGGACACAGAACTTAAATTAAATGCTTCACCAATTGAACTCATGGTGTATTTTATAAATATATCTCGTTATTTTTTTTTAATGAGATTAGTATTTATTGGACCATAATTTCAATTAGAGAGCTTGTGAAGTGGGGCACTTTCCCCTGCCTCCACCTCGCAGCCCGAGGAAGACAAGGCCCCCACAGCCATAGACGGAGTGCTCAGAAAAGAAGGGCCTGAGAGGAGGCCTAGATCAATGAAGCAATACACAGGCTACCAAACAGGAAGGCTCGGATGACCTTAATAACGAGCTACTCAATGCAGCGTCCATGCATATTTCCCCGGAAGTAACCCAAATCCCCATGAAGGGGAAGCCCAGCTCAGACCCGGCAGCATTCAGGCCCTTGTGCCTGATAGACGGCTTGGTCAAGGTCGTAGAACGACTAATAGCAGACAGACAATGCGAGATGCCTGAGAAAGCTGACGGACTGTCGCTCTCACAATATGGATTCCGCCAAGGGCGCTCCACTACCGGCGCAATCCTGGCAGTGAAGGCAATCATAGAGAAGTGCAAAAGTAGCCCACGGAGGAGAAGAAGGCATTTCCTGATGGTCACACTTGAAGACAGCAATGCCTTCAACTCCATCCCCTGGAGTTGCAACATAGCGGCCCTGAAGGAATAGAGCATCCCAGGACGAATAATAAATCTTACCAAGGTATACCTGGACGGACGCCATGTAACCTACGAAAGAATGCCCCCCTGTTGTGGAATACCTGCGCGAGTGACCACCATTGCCGAGACGACATAGCGGTCTTGGGGGCCGCGAGGGACATGGTGTAGCTCTAACACAGCATGGAGGAGGATACGACGTATGGCCTATTGGGTGGCGGACCACCACCTCGCGGCCGCGAGGTCTTCCTTCTTAAGACCAAGAGGGTTTGGCGGGAGGCAACAAAATAACTCAACTACTAGAGGTAGCGGTTCTGGTCGAAAATAGCCTACGGTAGTTAGGTACTGTCCTCGACGTAAACAGCAGCTACGCCACATAGGTGCTGGAGTCGACAAGAGGAGCAGGCAAAACGGAACTCCACCAGGACTAGGGCGCTGCGCATCACCAGTAGAGGTGCTAGTAGCCACAGACCTGGCGGACCTACTACTGACGCACAAGGCCGCCGTCTACCAGGTCATTAAACGGGGTACAGAAAAACACAGGGGCGGGTAAAGTCCAGAGACGATTCCATGGACCTATCTTAGGAACGATGGACAAGCAGTACTAAAAAGGCATGGACCAGAAAAGCTGTACCCGATGTCAGACGTTAGGCAGACAGAAACCACGACAACCTAGACCAGTAGACGACCCAACTCCTCATCTAGCACGGTACCTTCTAAACGTTGCTATTGAGGACAGGGAAAGCTGGAAGCGACACTTGTGCCTACTGCCTAAGAGGATTTTGGGTGCCAAATCCTCTTAGGCAGTAGGCACAGGTAGAACTGGATGCCGAACTATGGATCAGCGCTCCCACCGAAAGCTTCCAGAAGGCGAAGCTAGAAACGGTGAAAAAGTAGCGGAAGAATAAGCGTGAATATATAGAAGGCACATAGAATAAATTTAGAACAGGGGACACTGAACTTAAATTAAATGCTACACCAATTGAACTCATGGTGTATTCTATAAATATATCTCGTTTTTTTTAATGAGATTACTATTTAATGGAACGTAATTTCAATTGGAGAGCTTCTAATTCTACTAAATATATAAAGGGCATATAGAATATATTTAGAATAGGGGACACAGAACTTAAATTTAATGCAACAACAATTGAACTCATGGTTAATTTTATAACCATATCTCATTACATTTTTCAAATGAGATTAGTATTTAATTCACAATAATTTTAATTCGGTTGCTGTAATACTACTAAATATATATAGGAAATATAGAATATATTTAGAATAAAGGACACAGAACTTAAATTTAATGCAACATTAATTGAACTCATGGTGAATTTTATAACTATATCTCGTTACATATTGCAAATGAGATTAGTATTTAATGGACCATAATTTCAATTCGGTTGCTGTAATACCACTAAATATATAGAGGAAATATAGAATATATTTAGAATAAAGGACACAGAACTTAAATTAAATGCTACACCAATTGAACTCATGGTGTATTTTATAAATATATCTCGTTATTTTTTTTAATGAGATTACTAGTTAATGGACCATAATTTCTATTGGATAGCTTGTAATTCTATTAAATATATAAAAGACATATAGAATATATTTAGAATAGGGGACACAGAACTTAAATTTAATGCAACAACAATTGGTGAATTTTACAACTATATCTCGTTACATTTTGCAAATGATATTAGTATTTAATGGACCATAATTTTAATTTGGTTGCTGTAATACCACTAAATATATAGAGGAAATATAGAATATATTTAGAATAAAGGACACAGAACTTAAATTAAATGCTACACCAATTGAACTCATGGTGTATTTTAAAAATATATCTCGTTATTTTTTTTTTAATGAGATTACTATTTAATGGACCATAATTTCAATTGGATAGCTTGTAATTCTATTAAATATATAAAAGGCATATAGAATATATTTAGAATAGGGGACACAAAACTTAAATTTAATGCAACAATAATTGAACTCATGGTGAATTTTATAACTATATCTCGTTACATTTTGCAAATGAGATTAGTATTTAAATGACCATCATTTCAATTCGGTTGCTGTAATACCACTAAATATATATATAGGATATATAGAATACATTTAGAATAAAGGACACACAACTTAAATGAAATGCTACACCAATTGAACTCATGGTGTATTTTATAAATATATCTCGTTTTATTTAAAGAGATTACTATTTAATGGACCATAATTTCAATTGGAGAACTTCTAATTCTACTAAATATATAAAGGGCATATAGAATATATTTAGAATAGGGGACACAGAATTTAAATTTAATGCAACAGCAATTGGTGAATTTTATAACTATATCTCGTTACATTTTGCAAATGAGATTAGTATTTAAATGACCATAATTTCAATTCGGTTGCTGTAATACCACTAAATATATAGAGGATATATGGAATACATTTAGAATAAAGGACACAAAACTTAAATGAAATGCTACACCAATTGAACTCATGGTGTATTTTATAAATATATCTCATTTTTTTTAATGATATTACTATTTAATGGACCATAATTTCAATTGGTGACCTAATAATTCTACTAAATATATAAAGGGCATATAAAATATATTTAGAATAGGGAACACAGAACTTGAATTTAATGCAACAGCAATTGGTGAATTTTATAACTATATCTCGTTACATTTTACAAATGATATTAGTATTTAATGGACCATAATTTTAATTTGGTTCCTGTGATACCACAAAATATATAGAGGATATATAGAATATATTTAGAATAAAGCACACAGAACTTAAATTAAATGCTACACCAATTGAACTCATGGTGTATTTTATAAATATATCTCGTTTTATTTTAATGAGATTACTATTTAATGGACCATAATTTCAATTCGGTTGCTGTAATACCACTAAATATATAGCGAAAATGTATAATATATTTAGAATAAAGGACAAAGAACTTAAATTAAATGCTACACCAATTGAACTCATGGTGTATTTTATAAATATATCTTGTTATTATTTTTTTAATGAGATTACTATTTAATGGACCATAATTTCAATTGGATAGCTTATAATTCTATTAAATATATAAAAAGCATATAGAATATATTTACAATAGGGGACACAGAACTTAAATTTAATGCAACAACAATTGAACTCATGGTGTATTTTATAAATATATCTCGTTATTTTTTTTTTTAATGAGATTACTATTTAATTGTCCATAATTTCAATTGGATAGCTAGTAATTCTATTAAATATATAAAAGGCATATAGAATATATTTAGAATAAGGGACACAAAACTTAAATTTAATGCAACAATAATTGAACTCATGGTGTATTTTATAAATATATCTTGTTATTTTTTTTAATGAGATTACTATTTAATGGACCATAATTTCAATTGGAGAGCTTGTAATTCTACTAAATATATAAAGGGCATATAGAATATATTTAGAATAGGGGACACAGAACTTAAATTTAATGCAACAGCAATTGAACTCATGGTGAATTATATAACTATATCTCGTTACATTTTAAAAATGAGATTAGTATTTATGGACCATAATTTCAATTCGGTTGCTGTAATACCACTAAATATATAGAATATATTTAGAATAAAGGACACAGAACTTAAATTATATGTTACACCAGTTGAACTCATGTTGTATTTTATAAATATTCTCGTTTTTTTTTAATGAGATTACTATTTAATGGATCATAATTTCAATTGGAGAGCTTATAATTCTACTAAATATATAAAGGGCATATAGAATATATTTATAATAGGTGACACAGAACTTAAATTTAATGCAACAGCAATTGAACTCATGGTGAATTATATAACTATATCTCGTTACATTTTAAAAATGAGATTAGTATTTTATGGACCATAATTTTAATTGGGTTGCTGTAATACCACTAAATATAAAGAATATATTTAGAATAAAGGACACAGAACTTAAATTAAATGTTACACTAGTTGAACTCATGTTGTATTTTATAAATATTCTCGTTTTTTTTTTAATGAGATTACTATTTAATGGACCATAATTTCAATTGAAGAGCTTGTAATTCCACTAAATATATAAAGGGCATATAGACTATATTTAGAATAGGGGACACATAACTTAAATTTAATGCAACAATAATTGAACGCATGGTGAATTTTATAACTATATCTCGTTACATTTTGCAAATGAGATTAGTATTTAATGGACCATAATTTCAATTCGGTTGCTGTAATACCACTAAATATATAGAGGAAATATAAAACATATTTAGAATAAAGGACACAGAACTTAAATTAAATGCTACACCAATTGAACTCATGGTGTATTTTATAAATATATCTCGTTATTTTTTTTTTTAATGAGATTACTATTTAATGGACCATAATTTCAATTGGAGAGCTTATAATTCTACTAAATATATAAAGGGCATATAGAATATATTTAGAATAGGGGACACTGAACTTAAATTTAATGCAACAGCAATTGAACTCATGGTGAATTATATAACTATATCTCGTTACATTTTAAAAATGAGATTAGTATTTTATGGACCATAATTTCAATTCGGTTGCTGTAATACCACTAAATATATAGAGGATATATAGAATATATTTAGCATAAAGGACACAGAACTTAAATTAAATGTTACACCAATTGAACTCATGGTGTATATTATAATTATATCTCGTCTTTTTGAGATTAGTATTTAATGGACCATAATTTCAATTGGATAGCTTGCAAATAGTGAATATATAGAGGGCACATAGAATATATTTAGAATAGGGGACACGGAACTTAAATTAATTGCTACACCAATTGAACTCATGGTGTATTTTATAAATATATCTCGTTATTTTTTTTTTAATGAGATTACTATTTAATGGACCATAAATTCAATTGGAGAGCTTCTAATTCTACTAAATATGTAAAGGGCATATAGAACATATTTAGAATAGAGGACACAGAACTTGAATTAATTGCTACACCAATTGAACTCATGGTGTATGTTATATAATTTTTCTTTAATGAGATTAGTATTTAATGACCATAATTTCAATTGGAGAGCTTGTAATTCTACTAAATATATAAACGGCATATAGAATATATTTATACTAGGGGACACATAACTTAAATTTAATGCTACAGCAATTGAACTCATGGTGAATTTTATAACTATATCTCGTTACATTTTTCAAATGAGATTAGTATTTAATGGACCAATATTTCAATTCGGTTGCTGTAATACTACTAAATATATAGAGGATATATAGAATATATTTGGAATACAGAACACAGAACTTAAATTAAATAATACGTCAATTGAACTCATGGTGTATGTTATAAATATATCTCGTTATTTTTTTAATGAGATTTGTATTTAAATGATCATAATTTCAATTGGAGATCTTGCAATACTAGTGAATATAAAGAGGGCAAATAGAATATATTTAGAATAGGGGACACAGAACTTAAATTTAATGCAACAGCTATTGAACTCATGGTGAGTTTTATAACTATATCTCGTTACATTTTTCAAATGAGGTAAGTATTTAATGACCCATAATTTCAATTTGGTTGCTGTAATACCACTAAATGTATAGAGGATATATGGAATATATTTAGAATAAAGGACACAGAACTTAAATTAAATGCTAGACCAATTGAACTCATGCTGTATTTTATAAATATATCTCGTTATTTTTTTTTAATGAGTATAGTATTTAATGGACCATAATTTTAATGGGAGAGCTTGTAATTCTACTAAATATATAAAGGGTATATAGAATATATTTAGAATAGGGGACACAAAACTTAAATTTAACGCAACAAGGCATCAAGGGAAACGAAATAGCAGATGAGCTTTCCAGAAAGGGATCCTTACATCCTCAACAACAACAACTCAAGAGGATGAAATACTTTCTGCAGGGACTCTGAAAAAAATAATAGACCATAGGACACATGCTCTTCACAAGGTAAGATAGTGGGAAACGCCGGGCTGCAAGCAATCCAAGGTAGCAATTAGGCAACCTTGTAAAATTGCAGCCACGGCCCGCCTTAACTTATCTAGAACTAATCTGAAATTATTGACCAACATCCTAACTGGCCACTGCCGGCTAAACAGACACCTACACGCGATGAGTCTGGTAGACAGCCCGTTATGTAGAGGGTGCAATGAAGAACTAGAAACAGCAGAGCATGTAATATACCTCAGCTCAGCTCTAATAAACACTAGGCATCTAATACTAGGGGAGTGCTGGCCTAGTATGGCCAGCATTGGCATCTCCTCACCCGCCAGAGTTTTGCAGCTCGCACGCAAAATTGACTGGTGGGACGAGCGAGTTAGCCTTAAAGGGAGGTTTCGCAATGGGCCCATTTTGAGGCCTTGGTATCTGAAACTATCCTTCCCTCCAGCTAACTACCCAGATCCAGAATAAACAGCTACGTTTGTATCAATATTTGTATCAATATTTAAATTATTGTTTTATTTAAGTTCTTCCTCGTTTTAGCTTATTATTAATGGATTTTAATTGTTATTTCCATATTATTGGTGTACCTTTACCGTATGTTTTATTAATTTTTTTATATTGTTATATTCTATATTGTTGTCCTGTAACTAGGATCTGTTCGGTTGGGGAATAAATCTATTATTATTATCATTATTATTATTAATTCCTCTAAACCAATAAGGTCGATCTGGCACCTTATAAATACACATAGAGGGAAGACCACAGAGTCACCTACTTAATCCAGATCTAGTTACTAATTACTTTATTAACTCACCTACAGCTGTGCTGAGTATGGCATTTTTATCGTTTATTTTATATTTTGCTTAAAGATATCTCTATTTCTGAACTACCAAATATAATTAAATAAAAGCAACAGCAAAGAAATAGACGCCCTTACTATAGAACTTATAAATATCATATAGCACCCCATTCTATACCATTGTGCAAGCGAATAAACACCTCGCTTATGTAATGTTTTTTTTTCTGCCTTAAAGTAGCAGTAGTAATTCCACATTATAAAAAAGGATATATGAATGACATTGGATACTACCTCCGACTAAGAACGTCGCTGATTGATTCAACAGCAAATATTGTTACTTGTCCTGATTGTGTGACTCCTAAAAAGCATTTGATAGTGTTCCAGAAAATGGACTACTTCAAACTTGACAACTAGATTGTTTTGGGTGAAAAGAGTGTACGTATACTTCGATATATCTGACGAATCGTTCTCAATGTGTACGGATGGGAAATAAAATGTCTGCGCCTACAGGAATTGACTTTGGTGTCCAGTAAGGATCTAGTCTAGGACCACGTTTATTTCTCATCTACATACATGATAATGATATGGAAGTATGTATGGAAGTGTTGATTGCATATTCTTTGCCGAGGATACGACTTTACCTATAAGAGAATCAAATCTATCCGACGCTGCCTTCAAATCTCTATGAAGACGGATGCTAAAAGTTGGTTCAGTATGAATGGATTGGTTTTAAATCCAGGAAAGGCAGAGGTTCTCCCTTCGCAAAATTAGTAATCTAATCCTGACGAACAAAACATCGGTCCAATTTCTTGGTATTTACATGGACTCTAAACTAATATAGGACAAACATGTTGACCAGGTAGCGGAGAATCTTTGCACTAGTATATTCGCACTGCGAACGCTTGCTGGCTCGGTTTCTCTTCCTTTTCTTAAGCAGGCTTATCATGCATTGGTGAGCTCATATTTAAATATAATCTATTCAGCGAGTTTAGTGAATGACCCCTCACCCTCGACGGCATACTTTTCCGTTTGCAAAGGAAAGCGGTTCGGGAAGACATCATTCGAAAATTTGATAGAGCACAGCTATACCACCAGACAGGCTAACAATTACGTCCGCGTTTTTTTTTTTCACCTCTCACGTGTTGAAACAGTGCCTCTTATAATGTTGGGGCTGGATTTTTCAACGCACTGTATTTCTACATAGGAAAACTGCCTCTAAGCTGTTTCAGAGAATGCGTAACAAATCTTATTGCGGGTGTGCTCAAATAAGGAGTATTTCTCTAGTCTAAGAAATAGCCATGCATTTATGTCAACATGCAAGATAAAAATCTTCATAAATTCTACTTATACATGTATTGTCTTGACGAATGCAAATAATACCAATACATTAGAATATTGAAGATTATGATTTGATTTTATTATGTTTATTTAACCAACGTCTATAAAAAATAAGTCTTTTATTTTAATTTAAGCACAACCCACATGGTTAACATAATTATGGAATGTAACAAAGACCATTTTTGGAAAATGGTACGTTTTCGGAAAAACTATATTCTATAACCAAATTATACATGTGGCTATTATCTCATGTAACTAAATTATGATTAATTTTTGGTCGAAATCGGTGGGAAAAGTTATACCGGCTGCCATTTCCTGATTTTAAGTTTTGTACAAAAATCTTATTCATTATTTTTATTATTGGTCAAAAATTACAGAATGTGCAACTCGGAAATACATGAAACTTTACCTCAGGTTTTAAAAATTATACATTTTTTTATAATATATTTCGAGAATATCAAAATTTATAGTTTTGAATTAAGAATTTGTATACAAGTATATGTATACAAATCGCTTGAAAAATGTAAAAGAAAAAAGGATATAAATAAAACTACTATGTTTCCCTATTTCCTTAATTGAAAAAATTACCGCATAGTAGACGCCGAAACCCTTCAATTTCTGTATAAATAATGTAAAATTGACACACTGAAACACTTTATTTCTTTTACTAATTATGATTCGTATGGAAGTAATATATATTGGATACGACACATTTATTTATCCAAATATTAAATGAGAAATGAAATTAAAATAAATATTTGGTGTTACCATATAAAATATATGAGCCGTTTATTTGAAAAAAAAATTCTGATGACAGACGTTTATTATTTGAGGTTATCTGTCAATTAATTACGATTGCAGTGAAAATAATCACTTAATACACACTTACAATTGAATTTTAAGATAAAATATGAAATTTATAGAAATTGTTATACCTTTATCAAAGTAAAAGATTGTTCAACTCGAAGAGTGAAGATGAATTGGAAAATAATCATTTTAACCAGATCAAAAGAGAATTTTAGAACAATATTTATCATTCGAAGATGAAGACACAGATGGGACTTTTCACGACAATACTTCTAGAGAAAGATTTAGAGAAAAGAATGGTGATACGTACATTAAAAAATTGCGAAAAATTGAACGATATACCAGGAAAAATATTATAATGAAACTGGAAACTGTATGCAAAAGTATTTCTAAACAAAAATTGCCTTTGTCGAAAAGCCAGAGCCACACATAAAAATAACCAACTTTATGAACTCACCCAAACTCACTTGGTCTGACAGTATCACAGCGACCAATAGATTCCTCAAGGAAACCCCAGGGTTGATTGTCACCAACGTTGACAAAGGAAACTGTACAGTGCTCATGAACAGGGAGGAATATGATGACAAGTCATACATACCAAAGGTGCATGAAGAGAACATACCTCTCAGACCTATAATCTCTTGCGTCAGCTGTCCCACCAAGAAGTTGGCCAGCTCTCTGGCAGATATCCTCAACCTTTCCTTTGTCGGCTAAAACAAGTTCAGGATAAAAGACTCTTTTGAGTTTGCTGACAAAATCAACAACTTTCAGTTGCCACAAGGTTTTCAGATTGTCTCCTTTGATGTTATATTTATTTTCACCAACATCCAAGTTGATCTCGTTATTAAGATCATTACCGACAACTTCGACCTTATCACGGATAATACAGCGATTCCACTCCAAGAATTTATCAACTTAATTAAATTCTTATTTGACTCTACCTTTTTTATGTTCAAGGACACCTGTTACCAACAAATTAGTGGTTGTCCTATGGGAGGTCCAATCAGTCCATCTCTCGCTGAGCTGGTGATGAATAGCTGTTTGCATTTTTGCGAGAGCAATGTCAACTTTGTTTTCCCTTTCGTATACCAGTATGTGGACGATCTTATTTGTGCTGTTCCAACAGGAGAGATTGATAACACCCTGAACATCTTTAATTGATTTAACAGCCATATGGTCTTTACAGCCGAACGAGAAAATAATTGTACAGTACTTTTCCTGGACTCCTTGGTGATCAGGATGCCGGACAACCAAATTATATTAGAGTGGTACATAAAACCGACAAGCTCGGGCAGTTACATCCCTTTTTACCCTGAATAATTTGTATTTCCTATCACTCATTGCACAATAAGAACTTGAGGAGGTTGTTTGCAATTGTCAAAAGCAACATGTATTCGTCCCACCTTTTAAAACAACTTATATTCTGTACTAGCCATGCCGAGATAGGCAATCACCGCTCCCAAGGTGACCCACAGAGGGCGGACCCTGACGATCGCTTGCTTTTTTGCAAGTTACCGTATATTGAAGGACTTTCGAAAGGGCTGTCTTGCTTGTTGAGGGGTCCCAACCCTAACCTCAGGGTTGCCTATGATAAAATCTGTACAGATAATTCTTTTTTCACCCGCCTTAAAGATCCCTTACCTATCCTCCAAAGCCAAGACTTGGTGTATTCTATAAACTGCCAGAATTGTGACTTATTCTACGTTGGACAGACTACCAAGAAGCTCAGTAAAGACTCACACAACACCGGAGTGATACCAGACTAAAACCAAATTCGACTGGTCTGAGCCACCATTGCAACGAAAATGACCATGTTGCAAATTTCAACGAGGCCAAAGTTTTATGCAGGGAAACAAATTCTTCCAAACGGAACTTTTTAGAAATGTGTCACATCGCAACCAACCAAGGAAAAACGATGAATTTCAAAAAGACGTAGAGGGCTTAAGTGGCATTTATATCTATTTGCTCATTTTGCAGAAGGGTTGAATTCCGGTCTTGTTGACAACCTTGCTCTACTACATGCACCAACGGTTGCATACATCCCTTCATTCAAATAATTCTTAAATTCCCGCCTTCCGTGATACTATTTTTAATATTTTTGACCTTCTCGTGTTGTTTTGCTACTCCACACCACCGTACTATCCGCATGGCTTACACTAGTTTTTTAACATTTTATTCTGTAACGTCAACCCTTTTTAATTCTTTTTAATCATTTTATTAGCTTAAGTTTTAACTAGTCTGGTGTTTTTTAAAAAAGAATGTGTAACGTGAAGTGCGGTTTGATGTGTAACGTCTTACAGTATTTTTATTAACTTTATGTACATGTAAGTTTTATTTATTCCAAATTTACATATGTCTTGTACTACAGTCATCTGGGACATACAATGAGGCTCTACTATTTACCAAGTCTCCTTGCTTCCAGGCCCTGATGATGCTGGCACTGGCTGGCGAAACGTTGGCACGTAACATAATACACCGGAACCACACAAGATATTGGCTTTCATTATTGCACCTGGCCCTTGGTTTCCAGTATTCCCCATTTGGACTTATACCGGTCATCCACATTATATCCTTAACAGTCCGTCAATGTACTTCAATTGCCTTTTACCTTTCGGTGTAGGCTATTACATTAACATTATTATAGTTTACAATTACTGTTGTTTATACATTTGTAAATTCTTTCCACTCCTTTCTATTCTTCGCCAGTTCTCTTGCTTGCTTGACTGTTTTTCCTTTCTTGATTATTATGTCGTCTATTATGTTGTCCCCCTCTTTTCTTGGTCTACCTCTTCTTCTTTTATTTTCAGTTCTTGCTTCCCATACGTGTTTTGTTTGATTCTTTTTGACCATCCTAATTAAATGACCCCACTAGTTTAGTTGTTTCTTTTCTATATACTTATCTACAGCTTCAATTCCCAGTTCTTCTCTGATGTCAGGTGTTGTGTTTGAGTTGACAGGTGTATAGACAGCTCCGATATTTTACCGAAATATAGCGGCGTATCGAATTGAAATATACACGACAGGTGAAAAAAGCGACAAGAAACAGTGATACAAAAGTTAAAAAGTCGAGATAAAGAGCGTTAAGTGAAAGTAAATAAAATAGAGGGTAGAGGTTATTTGCACGAGGGGTCGACCCGTAAATAACCTCTGGAGCCGATAAAGGTGAGGAGTATATTGGGCGGCATATAGCGACGACAACAAAGGCAAGAATAGCAAATAAAAATAGCGCCAGGGCCAATGAATCAAAATAAAAGAGGTAGAGAAAGGGATAGCGAGGACAACGACATACAAAATCAGAAAGAAACCGTTAGAAAAAACAAAAAAATACTGAGATCACCAGCATCACAAAGAAGATTAGAAGAAACAGAAAAAAATTGCAACGGTGAAACGAACATTGACAAAGATACAATGGAAGAACTAGAACAAATGATTATAGAACTAATGAGGAAGATGGAAGAAAATATGTCACAAATAAAACAGGAAATAAAAGAGATAAAGACCGAAATGAACAATAAGGAAGAAACATGGAAAGAAGAAAAGAGAACATTGGAAGTCAGAATAGAAAAACTAGAAAATAAAACAGAAATTGAAGAGAAGAGAAGAATAAAAAATAACATAGCAATAAGAGGTCTAGACAAGATAGATAACATAGAAGAGGTAAGATCACTCATCAAAGAGAAACTGGAAGTGGAGACAGGGGTTAACAAAATACAAAAAATAAACACAGGCCCAGAACGAATATATATATATATATATATATATATATATATATATATATATATATATATATATATATCTATCGAAGTAAGTCCATAATGTCCTTGTACTTTTGTACTTTGATGTCGTAATTGGTCTTGCATTACTATTAAGTGGTGTCAATATAATACCCCGACGTGGTAATAAATCCAGGATTTTAAACTCTGCATTCACATCCATTGATATCTTATAGAACATTGTATATGGTTAATTTCTCAAAAAAAAACGCATCCAGCATATTTGTAACTAATTTATTGCTTCTCCGTTAGAATTCTACAACCTTTTAAAAATTTCGTCCTTCAATAATCTTGTTGATTTGAAATACTCTCGTTTTGTTTCATTTATAATAAAGTTATTACCTTTCCGGCACTTTTTGATAACATTATAATAAAAAAATTATTATTTCCACATTATGTTCAACAGTTTGGACAATTTTAGCCATGTTAAAGCCACATTAATGCTCCCATATTGTTCTGAACACTGTCACTGTAAGCTATAATATGTTTTTGACTTCTTAGATTTTGAAGATGTTTCAAGATGCATGAACCTATTTCTTGTAACACCTTGATGCAATAGTTTCATCCTAAACGTACATGTGAGCATTATCGTCATAAAAATTGTGAATTCCAAAATTTATTATGTACATATTGCGTTTATAATATTCTACTAAAGTTGTCAACTTTGGGTAAGCTAATAATGCTTTTTGCAAGACGAAATAAAATGCGAAATAATGATCTGAATTACGTAATGCTAGTTCTTTATCTTGCTTTAATGACTTTCTTGCTGATTCTGCTAGTCTTAAATGGACATCATGTTCAACCATAAGTTTATTCTTTTCTACAACATCATCCGATGCTTTAATTTTAATAGGTCGCATTTTTGGCATGTATCTTTGCGCGGTTGGTGGAAATGTAAATTAAAATCTTTTTTAAATATTTTTCTGTAACTCTTTAACTGCTTTTCTATTATTTTAGTATTGTAGAGTTCAATACACGTTTAATCGTTCTTCAGGATGCAAAAAGATTTTTTTACCGACGGAAATTTTCCCGCTTTTAGAAATTGAATTTAAGAAATACGTTAAACTATAAACTTCTTGGAGAACTTGAGACGGTTCTGGTATTTTCAGGGAACAAAATGTACGTACTGGCCTCTTTGACGCATTATCACCCACGAGCCTGCAGTTGGTACAAACGTAAACACTGCAGCGGCTACTCTAACGCATTGCAATAGATAAGCTCAGTTTTTTATACGCAAACATCAATAGCTACTCTAATAAAAAAACTGGTCGTACATAACTATATTGAAACAAACGACATTGAGGCTTACATGCTTGTAGAAACAAAGACAAAGACAGACACGAATACAGACTACAGGAACTTGCATACTCTCAAAAGACAAGGATATATAATAAACAATACGTATGGCGGGACACTAGTTAATTGCCACCTTTTTTTATGTGGGGGACGTGGTCCTGCTTGCCGGAAGCCAGTGGCCCCCCCTGAGACCAAGACGCGCCGGGATCCCGTCGCCGTACTGCACACGAGGCGTCCTGTTCGGTACCTTCGGCGGTAGACAGCTCTTCCCGCTGCCGCGCCGTCCAGTTTCCCCTGGAACCATGCATGCTAGTGCTGCTAGACTAGACTAGTACTAAGTTACATGTAAATAAGGTCTAGTCGCCTAAAAGCTAGGAGCGTATCGAATTACAGACATACAATTAGGTAGATGACTAGAGTAATGACTAATAAGACTAGAATGGTTAGTTGGGAGACAGATAGATAGTAAGTGCGTAATGACTAGTTAAGTACGTTAGTAAGCGGAGAATTGACTAAGTGAGTAAATAAATAGATAAGTAAGTAACTAAGCAAGTGAACAGCCACTGAATAAATATAAACATTGAAGAACTAAATCAATAAATAAGTAGATAAACAACAAGTAAGTAGGTAAGTACATAAACAGCCACTGAATAAATAAACATTGAAGAACTAGATTAGTGAATAAATAAATAAATAGGTAAGTTAAAGCTGAATAAATAAATAAATGAATAAATGAATAAAGAGATATCTAGGTACGCGTCCGTTCTCGCGATCACCTCCACCACTCTTGAGCAACCGGCTTTGCCTCACGCACATTTGTAGACTGATGCCGGCGCTGCTGCGCCGTCTGGGGTCGTCGGGCCTTCCCTGCTTGCGCTGGCAGACTTCCTGGCTGATGGTCACTAGGGTGCCCGCACTCCGCACCGCACTACGGCCCGGGCGATGGGGCTCGCGTTCACTAAGGACCGAGCGCCAAGCACTCACCGGCACTGGCGGCGGCACAAGCACTGAGGTTGGAGCCGACACTAACACAGGCTGGCCCGCGACACAACACTCGCGTAGGGACCCGGCCCTGATCGACGGCCTTGCGGGTTGGAGGTGCGTCATCCTTCTTCCCGCGCTGCTGGTCCTGCCGCATGCGAGGCTTTGTTCTCGAGGTCCTTGGTCCTCAGCACTGACGCCGCGAACTGCTGCACAGCGAGCCATCCTTCCCTGCTGCTCAGGATGAAACCGACCAGCTCCTCCGGGACGGGGGTTGAGCCCATTGCTGACCTCAACTCGGTCCTCTCTGCTTCCCACCTGGAGCATACCATCAAGGTGTGCCGGGGATCGTCGGCAACGTCCTCCCCGCAGTGTTGGCATTGCGGAGATTCCACCTTTCCGATCTTATGACGGTAGGACCCAAATGCCCCGTGGCCTATAAGGAGCTGCGTAATCTCGTAGGAGCACTGGCTGTGCCTCCTGTCGAGCCAGTTGTTTATTGATGGGATTAGGGTGCGGGTCCATGACGCTTTTGTTCCCGTTTCCCATCTGGATTGCCAGGCCGCTCTAGTCGTCTGGCCCTCTTGTCTACTTATGGCCGAGGTGGCAGCTCCCCCCGCGCAACAGGTCCGCCGGTGGGGTGCCTGCCAGTACTTCGGCTGCCTCTCTTGATACCGTGCGGTAGGCTCTTGCGATTCGCAGTGCTCCAGGTCTTAGCGCCGACCTGAGCCTCTCCCTATTTCTCTGAACTGCCGTGCAGCCCACGCAGGCAGGGGCTGCGTATAGCAGCTTAGAGGTCCCCATGCTGGTGAGTAGCCTGCGGGCTCCTTGTCCTGGGCCCCTGGTGGGAGTAGGGGGACTATAGCTGCCATTGAATGGCGGCTGAAGTTAGGGTTGGCTTCCATTACGCAACCCAAGTAGATAAGGTGCGTACCTATCGTGATGGGGGCGCCTTCCACTGACAGCACCTCAGTGGTCCCCGCTCTGCCTGCGCGTCTGGTAGATAACCAGGTTGCCTCCGTTTTGTTTGGGGCCGGCGCCAGACCTGCCTCCCGTAACCACTGGGATATGGGTTCGATGCTGACGTTTGCCCTGGATATTGCTAGGTCCGGTGTAGGGGCCGTGGCGACTACCGCGAGGTCGTCGGCAAACCCAATTACTTCAATGCCATCCTGCTCGGGCAGCCGGAGCACCCCGTCGTAGGCCGCTGACCATAGAAGGGGGCCTAGTACCGAGCCCTGAGGTACTCCTCCCGTGATCTCCAACCCAGTCTGCACGCCCCCCTCGCGAAATTGGGGCCACCTGCCGCTAAGGTAGCTGCTCGTGATCCCCATTAAGTACTTCGGGATACCCATTGCTCTCAGTGCCCCCAGGATGTGCGCCCACGGAAGCGAGTTGAACGCATTGCGCACATCCAATGTCACCAGGACGCAGTGCTTCCTCCTGCGTAGCGGGCCGGTGTTCGCAGTCTCGGCAATGGCCCTGACCCTCTTTATCGCGTCCACTGTAGACCTTCCCTTCCGGAAGCCGAACTGGTTATGGGAAAGTCCCGCCGCCCCCTCGATGGCTGCCGTCAGACGCTCGGCGACGACACGTTCAAGGACCTTCGCTACCCCGTCTAATAGGCAAATAGGCCTATAGGCTGACGGGTCGCTCTGGTCCTTGCCCGGTTTTGGGATCAGGACCAGCTCCGCCCGTTTCCAGATTGCTGGGAACACCCCCTCCCGGAGGCAGAGGTTGAAGATTCCCAGCAGGTCGTCTGGCCTTTCCATGATTATGTGGGTAAGGGCTTCGTTTGGGACGCCGTCTGGACCCGGGACCTTGTTGCGTGGTAGCCTCCTCGCCGCAGCCCGGAGCTCTTCGACCGTGATAGGGGGGGTCTCTTCACTGGCTCGTGTGCTCGGCTCCCTAGGGGCCCTGTCTGGCCCGGGTGGGAAGAGGGTCCGGACGATACTGCTCACACCCCCTGGCGTGTTCACACCTGCCGGCTTGGCCTGTCTTCCCAGCCTCTTGGTGACTATACGGTAAGGCAGACCCCACGGGTCCGAGTCTAGTTCGTTGCAGAGCCTTGCGGTTACCTCCAGATTTAGGATCCTGCGGGAGTGACTCCATCGCCTCCTGGCTCCGTTTCACCTGCTCCTGATTTCCGCCACCTCGTCATTCCACCAGTAGACCGGTTTCCTACGGTCCCCAGGCTTCCGTGTTGTCATCGATTTTTTACACGCCCCCATTATACGGCACGAGTAGACGACCGCTGCGTCTTCGGGGTCGGGCTGGGTTGGCTGGCGGTGCCGGCTAGAGTCCATCGTGCCTATGAGCCTAGTCCTGTTAAGCGTTCCCAGTATGTATCTGCCTGGGCGCGTAGTCTCCGACACTGCGGTGGGTGGCAAGCCCAGGTGAAACGCTATGTATGTATGGTCACTGAGGGTTTCGACCTCACCAAGCTCCACTTGCCAGTCCTGGACCAGCCTCCGCGCCGCCCGGTTCGCCGTTGTTATGTCCGGGATGGATGAGGACCCACTGTGTCGTTCCATTTTTGGCTTGTGCTGGACACGGCAACGTGACAGGCCTAGCCTGATCCAGCCTTTCGCCAGGAGTTGCTGAGCGGCGGGTGGCTGTGAGGAGAACAATCCTGGTGTGGGGGTTGTACTGTCGGTCCCACTTGATATCGAAGCCGCCCCCTGGTCCCAGTTCTGTCACTAGGGCTTCCAGGATGTCCTCCCTAGTCGTCCCTACTTCCGGGTTCTTAAGCTCGAGAGGAACAGCATCCCCCGACCTGACCGTCACTCTCTCCTTGTCGCCCATAGCGTCCGCTATGAGCCTTCGGAGCGCCTCGTCCGGCTGCTCCCCCTTAACCAGCTCGAGTGTTAAGTATCCGGGTCTCCTTCCGTGGACTCTGCTCACTTTTTGCAGAGCCTCTGCCGTACCAATGCCCGTCTTTAGGCGGCTCAATGCATCGGCAAAGCTGTCGCCTTCCAGTCTGACGCTGATTTCGCTCGGCCTGGCTCTAGCTCTGCCTAGAGCAACCAAAGCTAGACCACCCAGAGGTGGTCTAGCTTTGGTTGCTCCTCCCGCGGGAGGTTTTCTCCTGCCCCCCTTGACCCTGGCGGCCCAGCTTTGCTCCTCGTTCGGTGCTAGCTCCAGTCCTGTGTCAGGGGGATTGCCGTCGCGATTTTGGGACTCCGAACCCCCATTCTGCCCCGACTCCCTTGCCCGGGGAATGACAATCCACACCTTGAGGTCCCTGCGGACCGCGACATACTCAACTTGAATGCGATAGCAGTCCCCTGCGGCGCCTCCTAGATGTCCCCTGTGACATCAACTAGCCTTGTGAATGCAAGTGCCGGCCACGGCCGCTCGATTAATTGGTCCAGCCCCTCGAGCCCTAGGCCTGCGAGGATGGCCTCCCTTATCTCTTCCGCTGCAAGGGCAGCGGCAGAGTCCTGCCCGGCTGTCTGGGTCCCTGTGGTTGCAGTGGCCCCGGTCTCCCGATCTGGCAGCTCTACCGTCTGTGTAGCCGCGTTCTTACCTACCTTGGACCGTGCGCTATTGTGCAGGGCCTCCTGGGCCTCGTCCCTGGCCTCGAAGGCTGCCCTCAGCTCCTCCACTGCTGTAACTCTGCTAGTGGCGTCCGCCTCATGCTCCACCGTGGCCTTCCTCACAAGCACATCAAGTTCCGAGGCCAGATTCATGATATGCTTGTGGACGTTATTATTGTCCCTACCAAATATGACCAGCTCGTCTACCTTGGCTCTCAGCCTTTGTAGGGCAATGCTGGGCTCGTACCCTGTGGACTGGGTTACTATTGGGCTTCCTGCCTTCCGCTTCTTATTGATGTTGGGTGTCTCCGGTGGTTGGACCGCTGGTGTTGCCCTGTAAATGTCTGAGTCAGTATGAGCATACTTATCAGTGTCTGGGGGGGGTCCTGGCTAGGGAGTTCTTCCTCGGCTGGAACACGCTGCTCGACAGGTCCTCGTCAATAATTCGCCCGAAGGCGAAACCCTCATCCTCGTCTCCGTCGCGGTAGCTGGTTGACGATCGGGGGGGGGGGGGGCGCTTGAACACCCACACCCCCGACCGGAACTGGGGTATACCTCCCCTGCTCCGTAAACTTATTCCTGCTGTTGTTGTCCATCATAGAAAGGTGTGTTGGTTGTCCGTTGTAGCGCCGTGTCGTTCCATGTGGTCGATCCTTGAAGAAGTTGAGAGACAGGAGGGGGGGGGGGACTCTTCCGCCCTCGTCACCTAATAGCGAGAGAGCGCCGAGTGCCAGAGTGGCTAAGAGTTGCCCAAGGGAGGGCGATAGTTCAAAGAGGAAGCGATTCTAGAAGAGAGGCTACCAGCTCTAAAGTTGCTGGGAGCCCCGGAACCTCTTAACACTGCCAAGATTGAGAAGAACATACTGGACTATTTAACAGAGCAGATTTCCGATATTATATACACAACAAATCACAAAATTCCAGGACATACTTACGACCACTATAAATAAATACAGTACGACAATTACAAGTTCTAAAAGAATAGACTACCAAAATTCATTTTAACATTGATCAGACAAAAACGAAGAATCTACAGACGTTATATAGAAACGAAAGAAAGAATTCTAAAGACAAAATATATAAACTCAACAAAACCGTACAAAAACTAACACTACAATACAGAACGGACAAATGGCTAGACACATGCCAAGAAAACGATCAAGACGGAGAAAAATCATACTGGACAAAAATAAAAAAAGTATAGAGGTACAAACAAAATATATACATAGAAACACTAAACGATGGACACGGACTGAAATATACAGACATAGATAAAGCAAACATACTTGCAGACCACTTTGAAGACGCTTTCACTCCAAAGGCAAACCACAATTTTGACGACAATCACCTCGACGTGGTTAACCGCTGGTGCGATACATATCTTACTTCAAATGACAACATCCTGCTCCAAGACATTACTGACTAAGAATACTACACAGTACTAAACACAGAGAGAACGGGCAAGGCGAAGCACCAGGCTGCAGCTACGGAGCAAATCGCAGCACTGCGGGGTAAAATAGCCACCCTGGAGAACGGAACCCCACGGGCGGATACACCGTCGGAAGTGGCTACCATCTATGAAGGAATGGTGCCGGGGGCACCGTTAAGATCATTCTCAAAGGTCATGAAGACTGGCCCGCCCAAACCTACCAGGCGGTCACGGAAGTGAAGGGAGACATCTTCGGGGCTCCAGCAGACATGGCCCTTGCCTTCTTCGCCGCGGCCAACTTTAGGATGTCGGAAGGGGGCGCAAAAGCATTCCGCGACCGGTATGGAGACCAGGTGGGCCATCGCCGGCAGGGGATAACAGCAGGGGGAGTTTCAACCCTACGCAATATCACGGAGATGCCAGGCTCTAACTGGTACATCTCCACACTCGCTAGGATGGTCCTTGCGCAGGTCACTAAGCCAGAAGAAGCTAGCGAAACTCCCCAGCTAGAAGTAGTATACAACGTCATCTGCAGGGTCTGCACACTAACCAGGTAACGCGAAATCACTAGGATCGCCCTCGCCTGGCTGGGATCCCGCGAGGGGAAATGGGCCATGGCTAAGAAGGCCGCTGAGTTCGCCGCTTCGTGCGCCGGAGTCCAGCTGACGGTGGTGAGACAGGGCCAGGCTGCTACACCTCTGGTATATGGGCAACGGCAGTGGAAGGACTCAGCCAACCCAGCAAACACCGAAGAGACACCTTCCCCGGGCGAAGAGAGTCCTGCAGCTCGGCTAGTCAGAAGGAGGGGTCCTAAAATAAATGGGCAGCCAAGGCCGACAACAGACTCACAGACGGCCGCGCAACTCCCAAAACCAAAACCACTGGCAACTAAACCTAGACCCAGGGCTACACCAGCCATAATCTCATTCCAATTAATTAACACCCCGTTCATGGACATTCGGAAAGCCCTCAGAGAGGAGCTGGCGGGGAACAGCCTGACTAAGGCGATCACTAGGATACACTCGGATAGGCCGGGTATAGTACCTTGGAACTAGTTAAGGGCGCGGAAACCATCAACGACCTATGTACCACGGTGAAGTAGGCAGTGGGGCCGGACCACCCCGTAACACTCGACACCGGGGAGCGAGCTGAGGTCGAGTTCAAAAACCCGGAGGAGGAAACGACGGTCTAGAGACTACGGACCCTACGTGAGGATAATCAAGATGTCGCTTTCCAAGGAGGACGTCCAACGACTTATCACAGCGGGGTGGATCAGGGCAGATCTTTCCAGATGTACTGTCCAGGCTCCCCAGCGATATATCACATTTATCTCCTACTATACCTCCCGAAATAAGACGGCAACATTTGAGGATTGGCTGGCAGACTTAGAGGACTGCATTAGATCAGAAGCAGAGCCAGTAATAATGGGGGGCGACCTCAATGCAAAAGCAGTGGAGTGGGGCTCGGCAATCACCGACCGTAGAGGACGCCTAACTCTTGGCAAGGCTACAGAATCAAGTCCGTCTGTAGCCACTGTAATACCAGAGCTGTCGACGATGCCAGACACACCTTACTGGAGTGCAGGGAGTGGGAGCCACAGCGGGACGCTCTCAGAAGGGCCGCCGGAGGAGAGGACACCGATTTCCAGGCATGGGCAATCCTGTAAGACCCCAGCATGTGGGAGGCCGTCCAGACATTCGCCATAGTAGTACTTCGGACCAAGGAGAGCCGCACAAGGTAGGTTCCGGAACGAAGACGAAAGTCGTCAAGGAGGGCCACACAAGACAGGTCATGAAGCAGAATATAAGGAAGTGGGGTAAGCGACACTGTACAAATAAGGGACATCCTCCTCCACCACCATCACTCCCCCTTCCTTTTCCCCCTACTCATCCTAGCACAGACGCGGCACTGCCGCAGGTGGTATGAGCAAGGGGCACTTTTCGATTCAATCTGCATTGTCCCGTGGCATCAGGCTGAACTTATTTTACTTTTAAACGGCGCACGGGCGTGGTCGCAGGGGCCACGTTTAGAGCTGTTTGTGACTTTCTGTAGGCATAAAACTCCGCTTCTCCTAGTTGGATGGCATTAAGTATTGGTGAACAGGCCATGACGAGAGTGTACCGCGAGGTGATCCAGTCATGGCCTGGTGTCAGAGGGGCCACAGGTCCTTGCGCGTGCGCTGGCCCCGCCCCGAAAACCACAGTTTTCGCTCCAATTACTGTGCGTTGAAAGTAATCCAATCATGTTTCAATGAGATGTTTTGGCGTACAGCGATCAAAGAATTAAAAGAGGATCTTGCTCCACATGTGTTACAGTTTCAACCGACGCATCAAACCATGGTAACAAGATAATATATCCTGTTCTGGTGCGCTTTCTTCAACCTTACGAAGGTGTGCAAGTAAATATATTATACCCCCAAGGCTAACCAGGTTAAATTTCTATTATCATTGTTAATTATTTAGTCCAAGTGTTGACAGAGGATAGTTTGACTGCAAAAATTGTGGCATTTTGTGCGGACAATGCCAACATCAATTTTGGGGGCGCAGCTAGGCGAGGAATAAAATGCGGAGCTCATATAATTCACAACGCAATAAAATCTGCTGAAGATTGCCTACCCGTAGATTAGGAATGCATTATTGTAAAGATATACATTTTTCTATATTTACACTATTCGAGTTGAAACTCTGAAGGAGTTTTGCGCCGAAATTGAAACGGAATATAAGTAAATGCTGGGCTATACAAAAACCAGGTGGCTTGCGTTTATGCCTGCCTTTGAAAGGGGTTTAAAATGTACCAGACACACAACTACTTTTTTAGCATTGAAAAATGTCCCCAAATATTAAAAGAAAAGAAAATTAATTAAAAAAGACCCCAAATCAGAATTGTAGTTTTTTTACACGCTCAGTCAGCAAGATTTCAACAAGCTGTATTGAAGGTAGAAGGTCAGACTTTCTCGGCAATTGAAGCTGCAAAAGAACCAATTGAAACATAATTTGGTTCAGAAACAGACTAATCAGTTTATGCCACATACAGTCCGTCCGTAGTTTGATGGTGAAATTGAAAGATAATGGCACTGATATTTACGAAGAGTCTGTGATAAGTACGGCTACAGAATTTTATAAAACAAATCGTGAAAGTCTTTTTTTTAGTAAAGAATTTTATTGGGCAGATATAAAAAAGCACCTACATGGGAAGACATTAAAAAGCATTGTCTCTATTGATTGAAAAGGAATATATTGATTGTAACAAAGATACAGAAGTATTTGACGAATTTTCATTCATTTGTAACTATATCACGAGGCAAAACGTAACCCAATGGAATAATCTAAACGTTTCGACGGAAAGTCGTTGGGTGCAAGTGTTCAAACACTTTCATACCAACCATGAAAACTTTTGTATTTTTGAATTTATTTTATGTCTGCCTGGCATAAATGCACCAATAGAAAGAGTCTTTTTTTTAATGAATAAATTGTGGACGTCTGAAAAAACCAGTTAAAGGTTCCGGTCCTTATACCGACGTTGATAACTAAGATGAATATTTAAAAAACGTGCCAAGAATTTTATTCTTACTTAAAATCATCACCAGTTGTATTAAAACAAATATGTTCTGTTGACAAATATAAAAATTACTGAAAACAGCTTAACTTTTCAAATTTGTAATAAATAATTTTGATAAATATTTAAAAAAAAGTGGGTTTTTTCATTGAAAAACTAGGCTGGTATTACCAAAATTAAATTTTCTTTATGAATCGGCCCTACTAATTGAGCTAAATAAATCGATGTCCCGTTTTGAGTTAGAAAAAATGTTCAAGTTAGGTATATTATATCTTTCCCCTCGTAAGTTATGCCCTAGGTAGACTACTTTGCGTTGTTTTTTTTTGCTGATAGAGATTTCGGTCTATTTCTGCTCTTTTTAATACCTCGCCGTTGCGTACTGTATAAACCCATGGGATATGTATCATTCGACTCAGGTTCCATATTTCGGATGGATCCAACGAGTAAATGGATGATGTCCACCCCATATAATGGCTCTGACAAAGTGTAGCACTTTGCCATTCGATAATGCATATTGAAGGACAGATTTCGGTTATATATTTCTGAATTTCAGGAATGATTGCCGTGGTTTTCAATTCGACATTTAATTTCCTTTTGTGGGTCCCTCAGGTGGTTGATGGATGTGCCTAGTAGTAACGTTTTTTTTTAGCAATAGTTACTTCGCAGTTTCAGTTTGCACATGTGCGAAAGCATTGCAATAGTACACGTAACCTCTGTTCTCGAAACCGTTCTGCACATTTGTAGCGTTACAGAATTTTGAGGATATAATGTAGGTAACTTTATTATAAAAATAATATATTTCAATTACTTAATGTACGTTAAATATGTTTGCAGTTTTTGCAGTATTCTTTCTTTTTATATTTAAAATATATATTATATATTATATATTATTATTAAATTAATTTAAATAACTACGAAAAGTGTTAAGTTTTATATGTAAAACTTCCGACTTTAAAGAAGCTTATTTTTTATTTAAAAGGATTTCTTAGCTTCTTAAAAACGATTTCCACATTTAGGTGTGTTGACTGCAGCTAATCTTTTGAGCATTTGCCAAGTTTTAAAGACATATGACTCACAAACATACTAACAGCGATATTTTAGATGGCACTGTATAAAAAACCAAATTTAATAACATTAATAATTCAATAGATTTTAACACTCCTAAATTACCCAATTCATCACTACCAAATAATTCAATAAGTGAATGTGTCGCCCAGGATGTTTATCAAGTGAATAGTATTGAAACTTTTAATAATAAAAATATAACAGAAATTGGTGATATCACGAAAAATTACGTTGACTTCGACGAATTGCAGAAATCTTAATTCTGTTAGCTTTGTCTTCATACGAAAGATAATTTCTCGAGGAAAGAAGTATTCGAAATTCAACACAATGCTAGCAAATATTAATTAGATCCATTAGTTGATACATTTATGGCTAAATGTAAACTAGAAAAGAGAAATTCATCTATTAATGAATTGCCAAAACCCATTCAAATCTTTTAGTACAGATCATTTATTTAATAAATATATAGAAAAGATGGCTATATAGACAATCTTAAAGAAGTTACTATCAATAACACAATTAAGCCAATGCATAGACGAGGTAAATTGGTAAATAAAGAAAATGAAGTAAAAGGAATTTAATGGCTTTAAAATTTCAATTAAAATCATTCTTTGAAAAAGATAATTTATTACAATCTACTCTGGATCACATAATACACGTGGTGAGAAAATGTCAAATTTTGTGCAACGTAATCTGTCGAAAGAACAAGTAGAATTATATCCTGGAAAAACTTTGATACCCTATTTTCTTTACATTGATGATTTCGAAATAAATAATCCTCTTGTATTGAATTTTAATTTATGTATATGACTTGTGTAAATACGAACAACAGCACCAATAAAACTATAATTATGATTATGATTAAAAAATACGAATTAAAATTTGCGTATCAAAACATGAGCATCTAGTGAATAATTTTACTTATAAAGAAAGCTATGAAGTTAAAAGCAATTATATAAATATAATAAATCACAAACTACGTGTTTCAGAGCGCAAATCTATTCTCGTTAAAATTATAATGGAATTGAATATATGTATAAGAGTGGACATATGGTAGGAGTGTATGGTGGAGTGGATATTTAGCAGTGTTTCGAAATTACATACTACTTTACAAGGTATAAGCGATTGTTATTCTAGAAAAGAAAAATGCTATATTCTTCTGTTAAATGTTACAAAACATAAGATATGATCCTCATGTCATTGCCCATGAAGTTGTTCCTAATGATTGGGGTCCATTTTCATTAATATCAACTAATGAAATAGTAGGATCCCCGATTACATTAATAAGAACTGAAAGAGGAAAGAGATTATTACGAATTAAGGAATTTTATAAAACTATATGAATTTATAAAATTTTACACTGCTATTTTATGTAAATACTTTGGTTCTAATCAGTATTAGTTTACTACTAATTCATATATTCGGAGACAAAAAGTATAATATATAATATTCATGGTGTTCTTCAGGGATAGGGATACAAAGAGGAAAAACTCTTTTAATATGCCTTTACGAGACTATGTTGTGTGCTGCTTTCCCCAAAACTAAAAATATATGTTCTTTCGTAGTTAAAAGTTAAAAATTTTTAATTGAAATCTAAACATTTGTTTAAAGATTTGAACCTAATATAAAATGGTTGACGTTAATTCAACAAGTATTTTGGATGGAACATATTTGTACTCTGAAGCTGAATATATGAATACACTATCAACTAGATTACAACCACAAGAAAACATAATATTGGCAGATATTTCTTATTCATCTCCTCAAATGCATCACAATCGACATGAAGAAAATACAGATAATACAGGTGACTGATTTGAAACTAGTAGAACTGGCTAATCACTTAATTAGTAAGTTAATTTACTCGTTTTAATATTAATGAAAAATAAGTTTACATATAATATAAATTTGTAGAGCAAAAGGTTTCTATCGATATTTTAAAAATCATGAAACAACACCATATTGAAAAATTGTTAAATAAATTTGCAACTAGTCCATATGAAAGACCTTTGACACCAGAATAAATAACTCCAGTAGTAGGCCATGCCACGATTCTAAACGATTCTTCGAAAGGGCAGATGCTTGTAGAATAATATGATATAATTTTAGGTTTTCAAGAGGAACAAAGATCCTCACTTATTACGTTAATTGCAAATCATTATGATGATAGGGTTATCAAAATGACACTGTTTGCCAGTAATCAACTTGAGAGAGAAATTGTGGATAGGTTTCCATCCGTAAAATTAGTAAGTATTTAAATTTATAAATTATACATATTTATTATTTTTATTTAATTTCTACTATAATATAAAATCATAGTTTGGAGTAATGTAAGGCTAACTTGTTAAAGGGGATAGCCTTTATTATAAAATAATAAGCTGATTTTTTTCGCAAAATAAAAAATTATTCATCTGTTGATGGATATGTTAACTTTTCTTAGGATTATTATCACACAGGCAAAAGAGGAAAAATATACACGAAATGTAACAATATGAAGGCGTCATTTAATGCAGCTGTATCAAAGCATACAACAGATAAGTAATACACACAAAAACAGATGAAGACTTCGAGATTTGAAGCAACTTTAGATAGGTAACAAAATATTCACTTATTTTTATGATTAATTTTAAATGTAAAGTAGTGCAATATATTAGTGTAACTCATACTATGGGAGTAGTGTTAAGGGGTTATATACACTCCATATATTTATATATATATATATATATATATATATATATATATATATATATATATATAATTTACATTGCGAAAATGAATATATATATATATATATATTCATTTTCGCAATGTACATTTTTTTAAGTACACACACAGAAAAATTCATGTCAATCCGGCGATTATTTTCGACGCACATATTTGCGTGTCGTGACTTGTCAGAGCGCTTTTAAGTAGGAGGCCTGAGCGGCAACGCTTACGTAGAATGCTGTCTCCTTTGTTTAACTGGCTATTGTAGTGACAGTGCATTAGTGTTTAGTACGTTTATATTTTTTACTGTGATTTTTTCGTGAAAATGAAAGGTTCCAGAGAAACGAGAAAATCTTCTAATATATGTAAGTCAAGACCAAAAAAGCGAAAAAAATGTTTTAATCCAAAAACAGCTGAAACGGATGAAAGTAGTTTTGGTGCATCTGCGAAAAAAATTAAAATGCAGCAGGAAATCTCAGTTCCACGTGATTCGTCTGTTGAGTATCGAATTTTAAACTTTATAACAGTGTTCGCAGCATTTTCTGAATACGTGAAATGTAAAATCTGTGTCGGAAATGTTCAGTTTAAAACTGCTTCTGAACGAGGACTTGGATTTAAAATTGTTTTGCTGTGTGATAAGTGTACAGTTCGTAACATAAATTCTAGTCCTTTTGTCGGGCACTCTTATGAAATAAATAGATGATTTTTATTTGTCATGAGTTCTCGGATTTTTAACCCTAAAAGGCGCAACCAAATTTTGTGGATTAATGGACATGCCAGCTTTTATATCACAGCCTACATACGATATAATAATCAATAATATACATTCCTGCGTAAAAACAGCCACCAAAAAACGTTTTCAACAAGCTTGGACTGAAGAAAAAATGTTGACTTCCGAACACCAAGGTGAGGAAGATTCTACAGAATTAACTGTGTCTGGCGATGGAACATGGAAAAAGCGAGGGCATACTTCCTTGTACGGTGTGACATCATTGATCGGACACTATTCTAGAAAAATCATTAATATTTTTGTAAAAAGTGCATACTGTAAACAGTGTGAAACTTGGAGCAAAAAACTTATTACTGAGGAGTATAATGATTGGTATGAAGGTCATCAACAGGATTTCAGTGCAAATAATTCAGGTTCTTCTGAAAAAATGGAAGTAGATGCAATAATTGAACTGTTCAAGGGTTCAGTGGAAAAATTTGGAGTGGTGTACAAAAATTACATCGGAGATGGTGACTCCAAAACGTACTCGGACATTTTAAAGCTGCACCTTACGATGATCTAGAAGTTACGAAGAAAGAATGTATTGGACACGTACAGAAGAGAATGGGCACGCGACTTCGAGATTGTGTGAAACAAAATGTGGAATCCGTTAATAACAAAAGTGAAAAAAAAAAAATTAAAAAGAAAACTCTTGGTGGAAAAGGCAAACTTACTGGTAAAATTATCGATAAATTGACAATTTATTATGGCTTAGCAATTAGGAGAAATTGTGATTCCATTGAAAAAATGTATAATGCTATCTGGGCCACATATTATCATTATTGCTCAACGGACAAAAAACCCCAACACGAGAAGTGCCCGATCGGACCAGAGTCGTGGTGCAGTTGGCAGCGGGTAGTAGCTGCCAATGAATTGTCCACAGTCAAGCAAGATTATATGTCATTACCACAAGGTGTTGCTGAGGCTATACTTCCCATTTATACAGATCTTAGCAATGAGAAATTATTAGGAAGATGTGTTGGTGGCTTCACCCAAAACAACAACGAGAGCTATAATCAACTAATATGGAAAATCTCTCCAAAAATAGTTCCGGCCGGTTCGAAAATTGTAGAAATGGCTGCATGTATAGCTGCCGGCATATTTAATGAAGGTACAGCATCACTACTGCATTATATGAATGCAATAGGGATTTCACTTGGGCCCAATGCGCATTCATATGCCGAAAAAGAGGATGAACAGCGCGTGAAGATCTGCGACCACAGAGCACATGAGAGCACACGAGAGGGAAGAATGGTCCGTAGACAACACCAACTAGAGTTATTAGAAGCTGCCGAAGGGGCGGAGGGTTTATTATATGGCCCTGGAATAGACGACTCGATGTAAGTTGAAAAAAAAATGTTTACTCTATGTAAAGTGGTTTTGAAACTTTAAACGCGTTTTTTCTTAAAACTATGTTTTTAAAGTCGGTGACCAAGATTTCTCGGTAACCGCTGAATCGATCAGTCTCAAAATTTAACACAAGCTTCATAAGTATATTTCTTAGTAATTAATCGAAGGTTTTTGCTCACCGATGAATATTTCTTTTTTTATAAACAATTTAAGGCCAGAATTTTGATGGAAAATCGATTTTTTATTTTGAGAAGCCGCCATTTTGTCAAAAAAAATATGTTTCTTCTTGCTTCGATTAATTACAACATTATACATTACTTTAACGAAATTCGTTTGGTTTTTCCATTTTAGATGATAGATTTTTAGATCCAGAGATATCGTGGTCACCGCAAGGCACCTTTTTTGAGAGGAACTCCTGGACATCAGCTATAGCAGCTGTCAAAATTATTATTATATTATATATATTATATAAATAAAAAATGTTAAATTACAGTTAACTGTTACCGTAATAGTTAAACAAATTTTTACATTATTAAATTTAAAAGACTTCTCAGGAAAAATTCTTGAAAACTCGCTTTTTTTGGCCTCCTGACTGTATATAACCCCTTAACATACTTGTTTAGAAAAAAATGGGATCGTAACAAATTCTAAAAAAAAACAACAGTCGCAATATAAATCAACGGCCTTTAACTAAAATATTTTTTGTACTCATGTTCTAAGACAAGTCATTTCCCGCATTGATTTGGGTGCGGGAACTACTACTTTCCGCACTAGTGCGGGAAGTAGTCAGTGTTGCCGACTTAAAATTCCGTACCAATGTAAATATGTATTTATAAATATGAGAATGCATGCACAGCGTACACCTCTTATACTTCAAATAGCATTAAAAATTAACGATATGGTAATGAATAAATGCAATTTTGAAGAAAATATAGACTTTAAATTAAAAGTAATTGGTAGTGTGACATAACCTATTTGTCACAACAACTTTAAATAAATATTAAGTATTTATTCGTACAAAAAATAAGATACATTATTCGTGCGAGAAGGCCGTTTCCCGAATTCGCTCTTAGTACAGCACTAGCCTTCGGCTTGTGCTATAAACTCATCGCTCATTCGAGAAACTTACCTTCCTGCACTAATAATGTAAATTACTATTTTCTAGTACCAGAAGAGGACGCCGAGACCTGTATTCGTGCCCTTAAATTCGAACAATTTGATAATACATGGAAGGCATGTTCGCATTTTCGATTTGAATATATAAAAGGACATAGTACAGATGAGATAATGGAAATTTGGCCATTTTACAAAAATCCTGGAGGGTATGGTCTTGTAAGATTTTCAGTACTTTTGTTTACTTTTATGTACTTACATGTAGAATAACAATTCACTAGATTGACATGGATTTTAAAGCAGGTTTCCAAAATAAGGATGGATTGCTGGAAAAATGGGAACATTGTTTTGATACTTTGCTAAACTTTTTACAAGATCCTAACAATGTTAGAGATAAAAATGTAAAGGTAATACTGCAGTACCTGAAAATCCATCGTGAAGATATATCCGAAACTAAGTTTATTGTAATTATTTTTGTGATAACAACAATCAAACAATATGTCACCTGCTGAAAGTTAAAATTAAACTGATTAATTTTTTTTGCAGATGGTCGCAACGCAGCTTTACTCACATCACTACGTGGGTATTTTGTACCTACAAGCAACATTTTTTCCAATGATTTGGCAGAAAAAGGGTTTTAAAAAATTTACAATCAAAGATCCACAGGAATCTGTTCTTTATGTGGGAAAACCACTACAAGAAATAGAAGATCACATAAGCCATATGAGGAGAATGAAACGCAAACTTCAATCAGCAGTTTATTGCATAGGAAACAATATCGACAGTATTACAGAGATTTTTATAACATTTGAAGACTTTCGCTTCAAATTAAATAACCCATTACGTGCGGTAGACATATGTTTTAAAATAATATATCTATTTGATCTCGAGTTTCCTCAATTATGTTTTATTCGTTTTTGGAAAAATATTTTTATGAATTCAAATCGAAATCATACTAAAAAGTGTCTATTTTGTTAGAATATTTAAACAAATAACTGCTTATAGTTATTTAAGGCTGGGGAATTCAAGGCCTACTAGATTTAGAACATGATTTATTTGTTAGTACGACTACCAGTTCTTAGATAGCTCCTAGTGCTATCTAAGAACTTCGTAATCGCATTTTATAGTATTTATTTCAAACGAGAAGTAAACGGAGCGATGTTAGACAAACCATGCATGCTTGACAGACAAGTACAACTGTCTCTAACGTTGCGCCATGTTGCCATTAGAAATATGCTGTTTAATTTAAGGCTGGGGAATTCAAGGCCTACAAGATTTAGAAAATGTATTTATTTGTTAGTACGATTACCAGTTCTTAGATAGCACTAGGATCGCATTTTATAGTATTTATTTGAAACCGGTACACGAAGTACACGAAGCGATGTTAGACAAAGATGAAAGCATGCTTGGTTGACAGCCAAGTACAGCTGTTTCTGACGTTGCGCCATGTTGCCATTAGAAATATGCTGTTTAATTTAATATATTAAATGAATTTCGTTGATTTTATAACATAGTTTTTTAAAATCAAATTCAAGTAGGCGAGAAATTCAATTTTCAAACGTCATCATTTTAATATGTATATTTAGTATGCTATTTGAGCTTGATATTTAATTTTATATATATTGTGCTATAAATTAAAGATATTTTATAGACTTTTAAATCATGCTAAAAATACTATTGAAGTTGATGCAGATTTACCACCAAGTACAACCAATATTCAATATAAATATTGTTTTGTTAATGAGAAAAACTATTTGAATTATGTTACTGAAAGAGATAACATGTAATCAAAAAGTAATTATCTGTATAATTATAAATTTTCTAAAGCAAACAAGAAAAATTAAGTAAATTATAAATAAATATTTATGAAGGCAATAGAATGATATAAACTGAGCCGGAAGAAACTGACTGAAGTGTCCTAAGGAGTAATTTAATCAGAAACCCATTTCATATTGAGGTTACTTTCTTATCAAAATCATTATTACCTAATTACCCAAAACTAGGAAAGCTTACAGTAATACTAATAAAGTACTTACCAAAAAAACACTCAATATGATTTCAGTGTAGGCCTTTAAATCCTGCACTACTCAATAAACACTGAAGCAATCAAACAGTGCATTAACTGGGAATTTCAGTATATGGAATGCCAAAAACAATATAATATAAACCCGATGGTAATGTTCTTTATAGAACTAAAACGTTTCCAAAAATATGAGCAAAAATGTATGTCAAAGGATCCCAAGATATGTGAAATGTACAAATCAGCATACAGCGGCCGACTGCCCTAGGAAATAAAAAGACAACTAAATAAATAGCAACTAGAACCACCCTGCAAATTATAAAGGTTGTGTATACCACAAACAATTTTGAAGAAAAGCTTTACCCTAACCTACGTAAGGTAACTTTACAAGAGAACACCGATGAACAGTAGAGCTGGAGACTAACTTTGTCCAAAAGACAAGAGGCTTTAAATATCACAGGAAAAGCCAACAAATAATAATAATTTGTTTCTGGTCATATATACGGGTGTATAATAGAAAATACAACTAACATACAACAAAGAAACGTCATGGAGGAACTGAAAACCATGATGAAATAACTCAAATGGGGAAAATGATGAATCACAACATTGGTTACCAAGATATCATAATGACACAGGCACTAAGGATCGAAATATGGAACACTAATGGCACTAATAGTCACACGCACAAGTAGTAAGACACTTCCTTATTAACAACTATCTATCTACAGGAAAGTCAACTCACTGTCAAGAAGAAAACTAGATATTATTGATTTCCGTGTAACTAAGAATATAAGTCTTGTTTCGAGGTTCTTAATAATAGATTTACAGATTTGGATCTTTTTAGAAGTTATCTAACAGAATTAATAGAGATCAAAATACACCTTAAGATATAGATGAATCAATGACTAACTTGTCCATTAACATTAGAGATAAAATTCGAAAAAGAGATGGCTCAGGTAACGAAGGCAGAATAATAGAACTGAAGAGAATACAAAAATTACTTAACAAAGCATCAAAAGACCTGAAAAAATGTCACAGTTAAAAAATCAAACAGTTCAAAGGTACTTACAAAAGGAGACGACAATCTACTCATTATGAACAGCAACAAAAAATAAACAGACCACAATTAGTAAATTCACCAGTTTAACCAGGAAATTGGGCCAGAGACAACCATAAGGCCGCTGCATTCTTGATAGATATCTGCAAATCCCAGGGATGTGAAACATCGGCTAAGTGATTTTACCCCAAAAAAGGCACTCAAAGAAATAAACCAAATAAAGAAATTAAAGAAATATACAGGCCTTGACCTTATTACGGGAAACAAATACTGCAGGAGTTACTAATTGAAGCATTCAGAGCTCTTACTCATCATCACCACGGCACAATTGAACCAATACACATAATTGTGAATATAATCAATAATGATTTAGAGTATCTAAAAGCCAATTGAACAAGCTCCAAACGGAGGCATATGAAATGGAAAATTAAAGCAAATGTAGGCAAGTCAATCCATGACAGACTTACAGTGAAAAAGTAAAATTGCCCCGATGTAATATTATATACAAAAAATCATTCTGACATCATTAAATATTTTGGTTTAGACCTTGATCATGGGCATGGCAAAAGCATATATTTAATAAAAGAAAATAATTTAATTCGGACTTAAACAAAGTAGTTTATACTGGATGTTGGGAAAGCTATCTCAGCTTAATTTGGATAACAAAACAGTAATTAAGCCAATATGGGCTTACAGGATCCAGCTCTGGGTTCTCCAGCAATTGATCCAAAACATGCTTTGAATAATAACTATTGCACGCAGGTATACTTATATCTATGCCTTCCTACAGTGAAAGAAGAAATTCAGAAAGAGTGCTGCATATAGTTCGAGAGTGGAAATACATCCCAACAAACTTGCAAAAAATCTAATGTGTCCTTCAAGTGAATTACAATGCTCTAAAAAGCTTTAAATTCTCAGATGTAGTAAACATATTTGATCAATAAATGTCTATAATTAAGCGAAATCAAGCAAATTGTAAAAAGCCAGGACTTTTACATACATACATCTTATCAAATACTTATTTTCTATTCTCACGAATTAAATACATACATTAGTATGATATTATAGAGTAATGTACAAAGTTTCATTTAGATTGCTTCATTTCAACTTTAGTTTTTTTTTAATTCAGTGTTTTTTTTAAACAAAATTTCTTAATTTGTAAATCTACTGTTGCCTTCCTTGTATTTAATCTTTGTATTTATTCAGAGATATTATTGGCTTTATCTTGAAATTGTTACAAACAAGACATTAACAACTATTTACCCAAACTATTTTTTATGCTTTTGGTATTTATTTGCCTGACTTATCCATGTGATTATCTGTATAATAAGCTCCTTTACAATATTACTCAAACTCAATTTTATTGACTGTTGATTTATCAATATATACATGGTGTATGTGAAATAACTATGATCACAGAAGAGCTGCATTTAGTTATTGAAGCACCATATACTTTAATGTAGTGCTAGTTTTTAAATTAGCACTCATCAAAAGGAATTAAAATTACCATCTACAGTATAGTCTGTATCTATTTCTGAAATTTCACATATTTGGGGGAGGCATGGCACAGTATAAATCTACAAATTGGAAAGAACTTTAACTCTCTAGGGCAAATGTATGTAATTTGTATAACAAAAGACAAGTTACTGTTTTTATTTAAAATATAACAGCTAGAATAAACATTGATACCTTATTTGTTACATTAAAACGGTTAAATATGTTGCAATAGGTGCTGCACCCTTTAATTATAGCTACCTGTTGATGTCAAACAGTTTGGTACACTTAATTCACACATACACATACATGTGACATAGATTCTGTTGTTATAAAATAAAATAAATATGATATACAGTATCACAATCTCTAAATCCCACACTTACTAAATAAAATAATATTACAGTTAACAATATTCTGTCCCCAAATGTTCTTTGTTATTCACCCACAATTATGCAATTCTTCCTCATTTCCACACTGAAAGTGCATAATAAATCAGCGTGTCGTTTGTTGTGAGGGCTAGCAATTTCTTAGGCAGACCAGCATTCACTTAATTAATTTGTAATTACCATATCTAATTGCACTCTTGTGCTCATGTAGTTAGTGTTAGTCTAATATTATTGCAGCAGCTTTTAGGTTGGCCATGTCAGCCTGTGAAAATCCTGAACACATACTTTCTTTCTTTCTCTCAATGTCAATTTCTCCATTTGACTACCCTTAGCTCAATTATTCCAACCCTATGTATCACCAACATCAGTTGTACTATTCAATCCACAGTCATTTGCGATGCATGGGACTGGATATATTGTGCTATTAAAGTTGCAGCATTGAGTGGTGTTGGTGCGGAATGAACTGGTATACTTTGTTCTCATAGTATTCTGGAAGGGCATATTTGTTGATTAGTAGTAGTTACTGTGATAGCTAATAGCTATCAACCTTGCTCTTCTGCCGTGTGCTAATGGTGTATGTATGGTATGGCGGACTTACTACTTTGTACTCATGTTTGTTGATTGTATTCCAATGACAAATGGTATCGACTACCCGTGCCACCCGCTTAATAAGAGGGGATACTCAGCACTGTACTACATTGGCGTGTGATGTTGTAAAACACTGTCACAAGTTATATTCAGCCGCGCGGATCAATTATAGGTTATGAACACAATAACAAAACATAATTATATTGGGCAACTATGTATGTCAGGTCCACAACATAATAATTTTAAAAATATAATATTATTCATAATTACCGAATGAACCACACTTCATCATTACAATAATTTGTCAAACGTTTCACTAGCTTATTATATAGTATTTCACCGACCATGTTCATATTATAACGCTTTTGACCTCTATCCGACTCTAAAGCGACACCTGGTGTCGAAAAATTGAGGTCCTGAAATGGTGTAAAATTCAAATTTACATTGATTTTGTATGGTGTTTCAGATTAGATTACAGTTCACTCGATTAATGATTCTTCACGTGTATGGTCTCGTCGTGTTTGTCTCACTTTCCGCTATCAGATTCTAGTTGGTTTCTGAATCTCATTACTCGTTACAAGCTGCAAATACCAAATATTCATGAACACATTTTGATGTTTATTCGGTGACGTTGTACCTAAAAATACAGTACTGCCAATCAACCTATCGCATGCGATGTTGCCACTGTTCCTACTATCGCTCTAAGAGTATTAGTATCAGTTCAGTACAACGATATATATTTCAATTCCAAGTGTGAATCAAAATAAAAATAGATAAAGAAATGTAAAAGTCAGTCATCAAACTCAGGATCGTCATCTTCACTGCAATCCACAAATTTAATTTCAATGACCACAATTATAGTAAACACTAGGAACATAAAACAATTAAATACGGCAACAATGTATATATTCTGAATGTTGGTATAGCTTCTAATTGTGTATGCAACCACACATAAAATAACCTAAAATAAGATAGATTGACAATTATTTGGCAAAAAGTGCTGTATGGAAATTGATGTTTTTCTATTAGTAAAGGCAATATCGGACAAGAATTGTAGATTCTTAGTATAGCCAAATGTGAGACGAACACGTTGGGCACCATATGTACAAATTCATTATTGCGAGAAAGTGTAAAACGACCATTGAATAAAATTCCATGTAAAATGTGTCGACGGCAATTACCAACGAAATAAATAAACCATCAGATTTTATGGTAGTGGATTCTTACATATTAAGGCCATACTATAAGAAAACAATACTCTTACAACAAAGAATCAACAGAAATTTAAATGATTTAATAACGAAAACTTGGCGCCAAAAGTATATGTCACCTTTACACCATTTCGGGCCGGCGTGGTGGCGCCCCCATCGGACATTCTATAGGTCATTAGTTCCAAAATATCTCACTAGTGTCATCACTCATGAAAATCGTGAAGTTTTAATTGGGTTGGTAGGTTGAGTTACCGGTTATATCATTACCACGTAATATATGAAGTTTGCAATTTGGGTCAATATTTTTTCGGACCGTCCCATTTCAATACGAAGTAATATTTTATATAAGTCGGTTTACTACCCCCAATAGTGTATTGCTGGTCATACACTGTGGCTTTGTTTTTTAAATTTATGACGTATGATAAAAGTTATAACAAATATTTTTTGATAAAAAACGAATTTAAAAATTGTAGAGACCCGTTTTTGGGTAATTTCATATGTAAGAAAATGCAATTTATTTGATAAAGATCCGTTGTTTCGTTTAGAAATGCCGGGTTCCGAAAGCCGGACACTTTCTAATTTCTATTACATGAATTTCGTTGATTTATAGTTTTTTAAATAAAATTCAAGTAGGCGATAAATTAAATTTTCAAACGTCAAGTAATTGTGTGTATAATTATAAATTTACTAAAGCAAACAAGGAAAATAGAGTAAATTCAAAATAAATATTTATGAAGGCAATAGAATTATATAAACTGAGCGGGAACATACTATCTGAAGTGTCTGAAGGAGTAATTTAATCAGAAACCCATTTCATATTGAGGTTACTTTCTTATCAAATTCATTATTAGCTAATTACCCAAAACTTACAGTACTATTACTAAAGTACCAAAAAAACACTCAATATGATTTCAGTGTAGTCCTTTAAACCTCAATAAACACTAAAGCAATCAAACAGTGCATTAACAAACTGGGATATTTTAGTATATGAAATGTAAAAAACAATATAATATAAACCCGATGGTAATGTTCTTTATAGAACTAGAACAAAAAGTTCACGTTTCCAAAAATATGAGCAAAAATGTCTATCAAAGGATCCCAAGATATGTGAAATGTACAAATCAGCATGCAGCGGCCGACTGGCCTAGGAAATAAAAAGACAACTAAGTAAAGAACAATCCACTCTGCAAATTATAAAGGTTGTATACTCCACAAACAATTTCGACAAAAACTTTGTCCAAAAGACAAGAGGCTTTAAATATCACAGGAAAAGCCAACCAATAATAATAATTTGTTTCTGTTTATATATACGCGAGTATAATAGAAAATACAACTAACATACAACAAAGAAACGTCATGGAGGAACTGAAAACCATGATGAAATAACTCATCACTCAAATGGAGACAAAGATGATTCACAACATTGTTTATCAATGATATCATAATGACGCAGGTACTAAGGATCGAAATATGAAAGCCTAATGGCTTAGTCACACGCACAAGAAGTAAGACACTTCCTTATTCAAAATAACTATCTAACTACAGGAAACTCTACTCACTGGGCAAGAAGGAAACCCGATATTATTGATTTCTGTGTAACTAAGAGTATAAGTCTTGTTTCGAGGTTCTTAGTAATAGATTTACAGATTTGGATCTTTTTAGAAGTTATCTAACAGAATTAATAGACATCAAAATACACCTTAAGATATAGATTAATCAGTGACTACCTGTCCATTAACATTAGAGATAAAATTCGAAAAAGAGATGTCTGAGGTAACGAAGGCAGAATAATAGAACTGAAGAGAATACAAAAATCACCTTATTACGGGAAAAAATACTGCAGAAGTTACTAATTAAAGCATTCAGAGCTCTTACTCAAATTTCCAATGCGATCTTGAGGACTGGCCACTTCCCAAACGAATGGAAAATCGTCCAAATCATAGTGATCCCAAACCCAGAAACCAGTTCTTACGGACCAATAACATATTTTCAATCATATCGAAAGTGTTATAATTCTCAGAAAGAAGTCAATTCTGGACAAGGAAAATATAATCCCGAATCATCAATGTGGGTTTCGAAATCACCACGGCACAATTGAACCAATACTCAGAATTGTGAATATAATCAATAATGATTGAGAGGGAAGCCCTGCTGCATTCTTAGACATTGTTCAGACCTTCGACCAAAAGTGGCACGTAAGTTATAATCTTACCATATGACATTCATACAATTAAAAATTCGTATCTAACAGACACTTCTTTGTAAAGCGTGGTAACGAAATCAAAGGGGGGTACCCTAAAGAAGTACATTAGGACCAGTATTATACTTATTTTTACAGCAGACTTACCGACAACCCAATAAACGTCCGTAGCAACCTTTGCGGATGATACAGCTATACCCGCATCACATACCAACGCAACTATAGCATATCTAAAAGCCAATTGGACAAGCAACAAACGGAGGCATATGAAATAAAAAATTAAAGCAAATGTAGGCAAGTAAATCTATGTCAGACTTACAGTGAAAAAGTAAAATAGCCCCGATGTAATATTATATACAAAAAACCATTGTGACATTATTAAATATCTTGGTTTAGACCTTGATCGTAGGCTTGGTAAAAGCATATATTTAATAAAAGAAAATAATTGAATTCCGACTTAAACAAAGTAGTTTATACTGGATGTTGGGAAAGCTATCTCAGCTTAATTTGGATAACAAAACAGTAATTAAGCCAATTTGGGCTTACAGAATCCAGCTCTGGTGACAACTGCTAATTCAAACATTGAGGTTCTCCAACAATTGATCCAAAAAATGCTTTGAATAATAACTATTGCACTCTGGCATGTAACAAATAAAGACTTACATCTGTGCCTTCCTACAGTGAAAGAAAAAATTCAGAATGAGTGCTGCATGTAGTTCGAGAGTGGAAATACATCTCAACAAACTTGCAAAAAATCTAATGTGTCCCTCATGTGAATTACAATGCTTTAAAAAGCAAATCGTAAAACAGGCATGATTTCCAATGGAAAAGCTTACGTATTTTCATTTACATACATACGTCTTATCAAATACTTATTGTCCATTCTCACAGATTAAATACATACATTTAGGGCCGGTTCTACAATTGACATTTAATCGGACAATAAGGCTATTCGTGGAATAAGTTTGATATTTTAACGCCAATATCTCAAAATTATTCCACGAATAACCTTATTCTCCAGCTAAATGTCAATTGTAGAACCGGCCCTTAGTTTGATGTTTTAGTGTAATGTGCAAAGTTTCATTTAGATTGCTTCATTTCCACTTTAGATACACTTTTTTTTTTTAATTCAGTTTTTTTTCATTAAAAACAAAAAATATCTTATTCTGTAAATCTACTGTTGCCTTCCTTGCATTTAATCTTTGTATCTATTCTATTAGAGATATTATTGGCTTTTTTTAGAAATTGTTACAGACAAGACATTAAGAAATATTTACCCAAAATATTTTTATGCTTTTGGCATCATATATTTGCCTGATAATAAGCTTCTTTACAATATTACTCAAACTCAATTTTATTGGGACTGTTGATTTATCAACATATACATGGTGTATGTGAAATGACTATGCTCACAGATGAGCTATATACTTTAATGTAAAGGAATTAAAACTACCATCTACAGTATAGTCTGTATCTATTTATGAAATTTCACATATTTGGGGGAGGCATGGCACCATATAAATCTTCAAATTGGAAACAACTTTAATTCTCTAGGGCAAATGTATGTAATTTGTATAACAAAAGGCAAGTTACTGTTTTTATTTAAAATATAACAGCTATAATAAACATTGATACCTTATTTGTTACATTAAAACTGTTAAACTTCGCAATAAGTGCTGCACCCTCCAATTATAGCTACCTGCTGATGTCAAATAGTTTGGTACACTTAATTCACAAATACACATACATGTGACAAAGATTCTGTTGTTATAAAATAAATATAATATACAGTATCACAATCTCTAAATCTCACACTTACTAAACATAATAATATTATAGTTAACAATATTCTGCCCCCAAATGTTCTTTGGTATTCACCTACAATTATGCCATTCTTCCTCATTTCCACACTGAAAGTGCATAATAAATCTGCTTAATGTTTGTTGTGAGGGATAGCAAATTCTTAGGTAGACCAGCATTCACTTAATTAATTTGTAAATACCATATCTGCTACTTGTAATTGCACTCTTCTGCTCATGTAGTTAGTGTTAGTCTAATGTTATTGCAGCTGCTTTTAGGATGGCCACTTCAGCCTGTGAAAATCCTGAACACTTATACATATTCTTTCTCTCAATGTCAATTCAACTTCTTCATTACAAACATTTTGTTGGTTGTAACTATTAGCTTTGGATGTTCATATTAAATTATATATAATTCATATTATTATATTCAACTTAAGAAAATGTTGGGTAAATATTTATGGGGAAAACCTGTATAATCGCAAATTAAATTTCATACAATAAATTAACAAATTTACTTCATAAATACAAGTGTTATATTCATTATAGTGATGTAAAATATGCATATCAATGATGCCGTCCGTTCTTTCTCATAATAACCGAATTCATTACTTATAGGAAAACATATTCCTTAGGTTAATTATACTGTTCGTTAAAGCAACGAAAGTTATTCATTGATATGTGATGTAGCATTCATAAATATAATGAATAGACATCTTCTAATAATGTATGTATTTGTTCCTGAAATATTGTAGCAATGTTTAGGTTGTCGTAAGTGCGCGTAATTAGCGGGGTATTACTTACCATCGCTACGTTTTTGCTTTGATATCATATTCTTTTTTATATAGGATCTAGTTTTATACTTAAATATTTTCTTTATTTGGGCGGATTGCGCTGTTATTTTTAGATTAAGATATGCTTAGCAAGTGCAGTGTGCACAAATATATTTTTTATTTTCGATCAATCTCATTGTTGAAATTTAAACTTCGGTTTAATAAAATGTTCTTGGTTTTATTCAATCTAGTGTCTCTTATTTATCAATCCAAGAGGCGTCCTTTATCGGCGGTTGGATTTGCAGGGGCCAAACCATTGTGTCTGAGACGCAGAAGCATGCCTTGTATGTTGTCTTTAAATTGCTAAGCAGAACCGCGGCCTTCGCACTCAGCTAGCGAGGGCAGGCCGTCGCCTACAGTCACCCCTAATTCAGAAATTCAGAGAGGCCGTTGCATAGTATCTTAGTCTTCAAAAAATCAATCCTTGTATTCCAGATTTTTTTGTTCGTCTCTGCTTAGGTGTCTCTACTGACGATTATAACTTTTGTTAATTCGATGTTTGTTTTCAACCCATTCATTGTACCTGTTTATTTAATTTTGTTCAAGTGTTTTTTGTGTACTGATTTTGATTATCTAGTACGCGTGCTTCTTGATGCCAGTAGTGATATTGGATTATTCTTATATCCTTTTCATCCAGTCTTGCGTTATATAGTTGAGTCAGAAGGCTATCATTGTTTACGGTATTGAACACTTTTTCATAGTTTAAGAAACAAAGAAATATGTCCTTTCCCTGACCTAGACAGTTGTGCATTAATGTTTTAAAGCAGAATACTGCCTCTCTGGTACCCATTCCGCTTTTGTGTTTTGTGTTACGCCAATTAGCGCCTCTAGTTTTTTTAATATTCTGGTGTGAAGAATACGGGGATTTGACCGCAATTAAGAATAGTGTTACACTAAAAGTAGACACCTGTTAAACGCCGTTCACTTGCACAAAAACATCGGACATCTCTTCACCTAAATTTACTTTTTAAAAGACGATCAGACATAAACAGTAGTTTATGTCTGATCGTCTTTTAAAAAGTAAGTTATATATCTACTCTTTGTGTATACACATTCAGCCTCGCAGTTCCCACGAATACAACTCCATGCCATATCGCAAGCTCTAGGAATGTCAACAACTGCTAGGTGTGCTTCTTCGAGGAAGGGATGGGTTAGTGTTTCCAGACCGACAGGGTGGTAGAGTGTCGAAAGGTTATGTCGCAAGCCACACTGGTTGTTAGAAATAATTTAATGATTCTCTAGATACCAAACCAGATTCTCGATTTTCTTGGTTTTCGTTCAAATTCTCGAGAACGTTTAAGAATCGAGATCATCTACTCTTGACCAGCTGTTCTCGGTTCTCGAAATCCCCCCATCACTAGGTTAGATAGTCATAATTCCTAAGGAATTGCAAAAGAAGGTTTTAGAACATCTACATTCCACGCACTTAGGAATAGTGAAGATGAAATCTGTAGCTAATTATAACGTATGATGGGTTAACATAGATATGGTTGTGGAACAGGTAAAATTATGTGATTCATGTTTGATACTAAGACCAGAACCAATTAAATCAAAGTGGACAGCATCGGAAAGACCAGGAAAACCATGGGAAAGCATACACGTAAACTTCATTGGTTCTGTATTTTTTAATTTTTTTTAATTTAATAACATTAAAATATAATAATATATACAAAAGTAATACAGATTGTTAAAAAATCATGTTTCCTGCAAGCAAATGGACCATAGCTTCCTCGGTGAAGGGCTCGTCCGTCTGCTTGGTTTAGGAAACTGCTTCCATTGTCCGTTGTCTTGGATGTTTGGTTAGATAGCGAAATAATTAATAATTGTGTTACTGACCTGATTACTGTTAGAGGTTATTTGGCCATTATCAGTTCTCATTTTTATTGAGTCTTGTTTCATTTTCTTCCTTCTGTTTAGCAATGAATTTACTTCCTGCCACGTTTTTAGTGTGTTTCCTTTTGCGTTTTCAAATCGTTTGCTGTAATATGTTTTTTTTTCTTATTTTAATTTTAACTTGTGCCTCTCTCTTCAGTTGTTTATATTTATTTTTTAGTAATTCATTATTTGGGTTTAATTTCTGCCTGTGAAAATAATAAGTCGACCCATTCATTGTATTCCTTTCTTTTAGGTTATTTGTTTTGTATTTTGTTTCGTCAAATCGGTTAAGATTTTTATTAATTTATCGAATGAGTCGATTTTATCCAAGTTTTGTTTAAATCCAATTTTAATCGCATCATAATTAATTTTCATCTTTGTAGTTGGTATATATTTATTTTTTGTTTTATTATTTAGCAACCATGTTGTTAAAATAGAATTGTGGTCCGATAAATCACTTGATATAATTTCAATTTTTTTAAGCTTTTGTTTACAATTTGTAATGATGTGATCTATTATTGAATTAGCTGTTGTAAGATTATCATGATCAATTTTATTCATTACTTCGTATCCTTGTTCTTCTATCATTATCAGTTATATATTTTCTTCAAAATTATATTTATGCAGTACCATATCGTTAATTTTTAATGAAATTTGAAGTATAAAAGGTGTACGCTGTGCTTGCATGCATTCGCATATTTATAAATACACATTTACATTGGTACCGAATTTTAAGTTGGCTACGCTGGTGCGGGAGTAGTAGGAAGTAGCATCCAAATCAATGCGGGAAATGACTTGCCTAGGACATGAGTACAAAAAAATAGTAAATAGTAATTAATTTATTAAGCTACAGAATAACAGAGCACTGTACAACCAAGGAAACGACGAGTAAACTAATGTTCGGAGGAGAGATTCGTACATTACTTTCAACGTAGCACGTTTCGACGAATCAAGCTGTAGCCAGTATTCAAGAAAAGCAAATTCGTCACTACAACCATAATGGCGAGAAGGAATACCACTTTAAATTCCGAGGAAGTGATGGCAGCGGATTATCTAAAGTTAACAATAAATCATGGGAACATGCATAAACCGAATGGGCTTGAAAACTTATGAAGTTGAGTTGGCAGATGGGAAATTCTGGCAAAGGCACGTGGATCAAATCAAAGGAAAGGCACAGCAACCGTGTGAACATAAAGAATAAAATTCACCCATAGCGTTACCTTTAATCAACAGAATAGCAAAACTTTTAAATAGTATGGAACATATTCATGATACAAATATTGTAAGTGACGTTAGCTCGGATTTAAATGTTGATCTGGTTAGCTCTGATTTGAATGTAGACCAGGTTAGCTCCGATTTAAATGTATATGAGTGTGCCTTTCGTTTTTCACTTTGAGCGGCCCTGGGCTTATAGTCCCCTGTTTTATTTACCGTGCAAGCCAGTCCCGGTGCGTACAATTCTACCTCGTCTAGAGCAGCGCATGCGCATTGTGTCAGTTGTGTCAGTATTTACATGTGAGGTTAAAATAAGTTGGCGTACGTACGTAAGTAGGAGTTTAAATTAATTGTATTGTTACTACTCTTAATATGTGGTATTCCATTATAAACATATGAAAAGGGAACTTATTTGTTCTATAGCATTAATATATAAGATAATTTGAATATGAAGGTAGTATTGTTGCCTATCTACGAAAAATTGACAGTTAACTGTTCGCGTTCACGACAGAGCGTGTTCTATTTTTTGTTATGCACGGTCGCATAAGCATAAGCGATACAGCTCGCCTCGGGGAGGTAAAACGAAAGCGCCTATGGTTAGTTCCAATGCAACTGTAGACGAGGTTAACTCATATAAAACAAAAAGGGGAGATTGACTGTAGGGTATTTTAGTTTGTAAGTTAGCGACACGCAATAAAAGGTACGCCAACGAACACGTGGAAAAACCAAGTAGACATTACTCGTTGTGAACCCAGTATGTATTGAATAAGCTTATTAAACGCATCTTGAGCTATTGCTACCTCGCTTCCACCGCAAAGACACGACAATAACATATTAGAGATACCAAAACGCTCAGTAACAAGCGCATTACCTTCAGTCAGACCATTCATTTGGACACACAGCCAGCAATTTTTCTGATCATGTTCCAAACGCGTCTGACAGGGGTACTTGAATGAATGGAAGACACATAGATATGCAAGATTCTCGCTTAGCCTTACGAATTGGCCTTCAAAAATTTATCTCTCATCGTAGATTTACATTCGTCATTCTACAGTGGACTAGGTACGCGTCGTTGTTGTCCGGTTAGTGAAAAATCTCTAAGTCTGTAACGTAAATAACTTCAGCAAAGCTACCTCGTTATCAATGTTCCTATCGGAGCATTCCTGTTACTTACAAGTGGAAGTAAAAACTTCGCACAGTCGCCTTCATCAGTTAGCCATCTCATGCAATGTGCTCCAGAAACCTTTCATTTAAGATTTGCACGAGGAGAGGAAAATGAACACTATCGCCGAGGTCGTCCGTAACTTCCCAATGAGAAAAGGCGCTAATACTGGTGAACAGAACAACCACATTCAATCAGGAAATAGTTTATCAGATGCAGGTGTCAATTCTAATGGAACCCCATAAGATATTGTGGGCTTTAAATAACCTAAAAGGATAAATGGAAATGGAAGTTAATCGAGCACGTTATTTAATTCCCGCGTGTCCTAAACCAAAACGCTCAGTAACAAGCGCATTACCTTCAGTCAGACCATTCATTTGGACACACAGCCAGCAATTTTTCTGATCATGTTCCAAACGCGTCTGACAGGGGTACTTGAATGAATGGAAGACACATAGATATGCAAGATTCTCGCTTAGCCTTACGAATTGGCCTTCAAAAATTTATCTCTCATCGTAGATTTACATTCGTCATTCTACAGTGGACTAGGTACGCGTCGTTGTTGTCCGGTTAGTGAAAAATCTCTAAGTCTGTAACGTAAATAACTTCAGCAAAGCTACCTCGTTATCAATGTTCCTATCGGAGCATTCCTGTTACTTACAAGTGGAAGTAAAAACTTCGCACAGTCGCCTTCATCAGTTAGCCATCTCATGCAATGTGCTCCAGAAACCTTTCATTTAAGATTTGCACGAGGAGAGGAAAATGAACACTATCGCCGAGGTCGTCCGTAACTTCCCAATGAGAAAAGGCGCTAATACTGGTGAACAGAACAACCACATTCAATCAGGAAATAGTTTATCAGATGCAGGTGTCAATTCTAATGGAACCCCATAAGATATTGTGGGCTTTAAATAACCTAAAAGGATAAATGGAAATGGAAGTTAATCGAGCACGTTATTTAATTCCCGCGTGTCCTAATTAAAGTTAGGCGATATGTGCATTGACTAATGTTCAACTGTCAATGCCATTGCGTTTGCATGACCGACCAACCGGTCAACTGTTACCCATTTCGATATGTCTTTAAAAAGACAAGACGTGTAAATAGTTAGGCGACACTACCACTAGTCTATACTAGGTATTGCAGTAGCAATTACTTATTGGCATTAGATCGTTGAAGAGTGTATTATTTTATTAAGGGGAGGAAAAGCCGACATGTGCACCTAAAGGAACAGTTATCGCCAAAACTACTGAAGCTATCTAAAAAAAATATTGCATGCTGTAGTCAATTAAATTACCTACAAAAGAGTTTCTCAGAATTTTGAAATTCGTATTTTCATTTTTTATATAACGTTTTAATATAACATTTTCATATTAAATATTCATTATTTCTTAACAACCAGTAAAATATGCATAGGGATGAACCTACTTCTTGTATTAGTATGCCTAGTCATTATATATATATTGCTTCATTTCCACAATTACTGTTCTGAAAGATTGAGTTTAGAACATGCTGCGATATCAAAATTGGCGGACATTTAAAAATCAGATACCTGTGAAATAGAGCATTTTATAGTCCAGCGATTTCCCTACAGAGGGCTACAAATAAATTCTCGCCAAGCGCAAACATTTTGCCTGAATTAATCGTGTATTTCAGTTCTTGACTTTTGTATCGTTTAATTTTGTCGACATTACTCGTAAATTATGCGTTTACTAGAATATAAAACACATATATTCCTGTAAATGCGATGTTGTCCCTATCTCTTTCACTTTTGTTATGTGAACGAGCGTGGTCTTCTATTACTATGTGAAGTAAACTTCGCCCGCCGTCAGAATTTGAGGTTATAATTCTTATTGAATTGTCAGACCATGTCAGACCATGTCAGACTTTATCAGACGGAATTCATATTTAATTGAAATAGAACCACTTCTGTGAACGGATCATATAAATAATATAAGGCCATCAAGGTATTACGTAATTTATAAACAACACATTTTAGGCGACCGACATTTGGGGTCAATTTTGCCTAACATTTTCAAGAAATATACAATGGATGGTTTCAAGAGCTGTTTTGTGTACATGTATAGTAATTTATGAGATCTTACTTACAAATCACCGCCCCTCCGGAGGCCTAAGATGCCACCAATATTCTATGATATCTACACAATATATGTAGATATATGAACCAACTCACATCCTTAGAATATACTACTAATTATGCATGTATAATAATTCAATTATAAAAAACGTTGTTATTATGAAGACCATCACACAGTTACGAAAGTTATGTTATACATATCTCAGTTGCCTTCCATATTAATAACCAAGATATATCTAGTCAAAAATTTATTTATCTGTTTAGTTAGCTTACAAATATTATATAACTAAATTAAAATTGTATGCAGTCTTACAGTTTATTTTGGTACTTTCATAGGGAAGCATATTACTATAAAGGCAATTCCAACATTAAGACAAAATATTAAAATGAGAAATCTAAATTGGAATAAGTAAGCAGAAGAAAAATAATGTGGATTAATAAAAATTTAGAAGCTTATTGTGAAGATTTAATATACATGAATTTCAAAATTGTGGAGATATATCTCCTGAATGATTATAGAATCATCGGAACTAAGAATGGGAAAAATGGCTTTTTATAATTTATCTGAACTATAATGAAATTGATTTAATAAGCAATGATACGTTTCATTACAATGAGATTGTAAACTATAGAGATTAAATGAATTATACTATTTGGTTAAATATTGCTAGATTATTATTAAAATTAAGTTTATTCTCAATTAAGCTGGAAGTAGTCTAGTGCTTCTCGATTAGGCTACCGCTTCGTTTACGTTTCAGGTCCTATATAATTTAGACTGTGAACAAAATGTCCAGAAAATTTGCTAAACCATTTTTTTGTACGGGCCCATTTATACGAAATATTAAATATATAGAAAGCGTAAAAAATATTCTAGATTTTAATGTGGAGTCGGTACATATACCGTTGTTCCCTTTCCTTAATTGACAAGGTATCCACATCACTACTCATTAAAAGGATTTTCGAACTTAAATACGCGTTATTACGCCCTTTATAACACCAACCATAACCTGGCTCCCTCAGTGCATATATGGTAAATTACAAGAAATTGAATGTTTTTTCAAAGTAAGCATTAAGTAGATATAATATTTCTTAGACTGTTGCTTGAGTTGGTAGAGTTTTTCTAAAAAGCACAACTTCCTTTAAATAAGATTCGTATGTATCTCACGAAAATGAACAAAATTGCTAATCCAGGCACATTTGTAGTAGTGTACAAAGTTAAACACATATAAAGAAATAAATTCTAGAAAAACGTCCTTGGGTCTTAACGGGTTAAATCACTTTATTGTAAATTTAATTTGAAAGTATTGATGGTTGATAAAAATTCGTTGTTATAAAATGTGGAACTGATGACAACTTGATAACTTGATAATTAGTGACATAGTTGAAATAATTGTATTGATATAAGTGGTCAAGTCCAACCAAGGAATTGAAACTATTGAAAAATATCTGATGTGGTCAACACACGACTTTTTTAATTAATTTATTCGGAAAGTCGTGTTCTGCTTGCAGTAGATATTTTTTAGAGCGGCCACGTTCCTTTTTTCTCTGGTTATGGACCGAATTTACTCAAATTTTCACTGGATCACCCCAGCCGATTTTCAAATTTGATGCGATCCATTCAGCCGTTTTTTGTTCACAGGCGACCACACAACCAGGCACACACACTTATACAGCATACTGTATTCGGAAAGTAATAATCAACGGCAATTTGAGCATTACACATAATATTTTAATATTATTTTGCTCCCACAGAATTATTGCTCACAATAATGCTTGAAATAATATCCGAAATATTTGTTTCCTATATTGTAGCTAAAACTCAACTTATATATTTTCATATATAAAATTAAGCCAAAATATGCAAATATAGGAATTTACCCTGAAATTTGTCGTCTATTTTAGTCACTTCATAGATACTCTGCTTTCTCGTTATGTTGTGGCCTAGGAATCTTTTTCAAAAAATCAATTTAGTCACCTGTTTCCGGATTATGTTACTTTAGTTATGACATCTTTGAGTTTATTTAATAATATAATGTACGTTGCCAGCATCCTCTTAAATGTACATGCTGCTAAAATATTATAAATTTATTTACATAATTTCTAACCTATAAATGTCACTGTCATTGAGCAAATCATTGGGAATCTCACAAGCAAATTAATATTATAAATATTATATGCGCCAGACACAGCGTTGCCACATTGTATGAAACAAATGATGGCAGTGGATTGCCGATTTATAGGCCGCTTTTTTTGGGGTGTTGATCTTTGGTAATCAAGTTATTTTGTTCTGTTTGACATACTAGCGCCACTTATTATCATCCTAATCAACTAATGCCGCCTACTTGATTTAGGCCCTTTTCGCCCCTTAAAAATAGAAGTAATCTGTAATTCTTGGTTATCAAAGTGACACTGACATTGGCATTAAACTTGCAAGTCATATAAATACAATATAAAATGGCGAAACCCGCCTGCGGAACATCTATTTGTAATTAATTTCAAACCCCCACTGTCTTTCCCGTTTTATTAAGCTTAAAATAGGTACGACATAAATTAGTGGTAGGTCGACATGCAAACGCCAGGGCGTCGACAACGTTGAACATCTAGGTGATTAATGATTAATCAATGGTATATCTACGGATCGAAATTGTGGTTTTTAGGCTGGTATAAATTTGTACTGCAATTATTGTATTAATTAAAAGATGTTTACAATATATGTATGAGTCTTTTACGGGGATTGCGATCGTTACGATGGATACGATGGCCTCGAACGACTTTTTTAGTAAAATTGTAAAAAATCTAATGTAAATTATTAATATTACAATACCATTAAACTCTGAATACATTTAGAAATAAAATATTAATATTTTAAAATATATATAATATAAATAAAATTAAAAATAAATAAAATATTCAAAAATAAATATATTTTCGATAGCAGGACAGAAGGATCAACATCTAATAGATCGAACCATGTTCTCCTAATCTGTGGACGAGCCCTTCGCAACCGAATGTTTTAAAGTCCCCAATTAAATATCCTCTTTTGAGCAGACCAATGCGACCAAATAGTGAGACGCTGCGGGGTTATTCAACTCCGATCTTCAATCGGGGCAGTTGTTGAGAATTCCTTGTATCCTGACTACCTAATCGATCTGCTTACTTTAGAATTATTATTCTTTGCATGCTACTGTAGTTTTTTTCGTCCTAATAAATGAGATCTTTTTTTCGATAATAAGAATAGATGAACATGACAACCACTACGACAGGTTGTCATGTTGAGTATATTTGGTGAAAAGTAAAACCCATAAAACTAGCAAAAGAAAACAAAATTAAATACAAAAAAAGGCACGAAGACCTCCTTGGGTACGAGTAAGTCTACAGAAATAATGAAACACCCGTTAGACGAAGATTTTGGTGATAAATCTAAAGAAATTAATAGTGTAATATAACCCCAAATATATAATTATAAACAAATACTCAAGAATCAAGGAGTGCATCTGGTTGCATAGCAAGAATTAAAGATTTATCTTTAAACTCGCCCGGGCGGACATGGCTAGCGGCGGCGAGTACGTTAGTGTGATCCGTTCAATCTGCGGTCGGCATCATTTTCAGTAATCATCTAGTAATTCCTAATTTATAATTTTAAATTATTTATTTACTATTGTCGATATATTTTACAAAAAAAGCACTTTACTACTACTTACACATAAGTATGTATGAATACAGTATTATACAGTATTGTAATCGTGTTGAAATATTTTTGTGTAAATTCTCTACGTGTTCGGTCTAACTACTGCACATGAAGCCAAATTTTATGTGGCTATTATCTCACGTAACACGTTAAGGTCGGGATCAGTTTTTGGTGAAAATAGGATGGGGGAAACTCTATGTTTGCCAACTGCGATTTTCCGTTTTTTTTAAAGAATTAACAGTATGTGTAGGAATTATTTTACAAAATTCTTAATATTTATTTATAGTATTTTATTATAACCAAGAAAATGTCAGTTTTTTATAAATATAAATTAGATTCAGTTAAAGTACATTTATTATTAAAATATGTTTAGTAATATAACTAAAAAAATGGAATGTAACAGATTTGCATCAAAATTGCGCGAAAATCATAAACATTATGTAAAATTGAAAAACAAACAATTTATTTTCTTTAAAACAATTATTCACTTTAAACACTGGTCGCACCATATCATTTCATTTTATCATCAATATTTCGTAAATAACCGTAATGAAATGCAGTGGGTGATCGACTAACGAACAATTCGGACTGCGAACCAATCGGACGACGAGCACTTTCATGAAAGATTTTTGTGTTCGCACAATGAACACATATTCGTATAACGAACCAAAACAAATTCTAACGAACACTTCTCGGCTCTCGGAGCATAATGTGGTAGTAACACACGTGCGGTGCTAACGTGAACCATATCACGTAACAGTGAGGCACGACTCGGTTTCCCGCGTTGTCGCATACCGCAGCGTAGCTAGTGTGCGCCGAAAGTTTATCAATGTTGTACACTAGTTGGTTTCAGTTCCTCTACATTTCCGTATGTGCATTCTGAACCCTTTATAAAAAAAACTCAAAATCTGACAATATTATCCCAAAAATAGTGGAGTGTCAAGAACTGTACTCACCATAAAAACCAAGCAAGAGATTATAGCCAAATTAGAGAGTGGACAGAAGATGGCTGATGTTGCGAGATAGTATGGCTTGAACATTTCTACCGTATGCATCCTCTTAGCTAAGAAAGATATCATCAAAAAGACTCAAGCAGCTAAAGGCGTAACGAAAATCACATCTGCGAAGCAAAGAAGTACCGTAAAATGAGGTTACTTTGCACCATTTTTCAGGTTTTTTGTCTTTAATTGAACAGAAATATTTTTTGAAGCTCGTTAAAAATATGGGACTTGTTGCATTTTGTTCTTTAGTGTTATTAGTTGCTATTTAATATAAAATATATGTAATGTGAGTAATTTATTATGCAATATTTATTATATAAATTTGGTGCAAAGTTACCCCTTTGAGTAGGATACTTTGCACCATCACATCATTTTGATCGAAACTCCGTTGTATATAGGAAAGATGCGAAGTTAAAAACATAAATCAATAGAGTACACAAAATTTATTCATGGAACTGATTTTTCCTTCAAAAAACATAAACGACACATTGCAAATTAATTATTTACAGCCAACCCAACTTTTCCATTTCTGGAATTCGATACAATCCTCTTCTATTTACCATGGTAGAGGGGTTTATGTTGTCAAATACATGCTCCCTATCATAGTATGAAACATCTGGATTTTCAGGCAATTTTCACGACTTGATAGATTTAACCATAGAAGAAATTACAACTCCAATGATATTATTTTACCAAAAAACAATTCCCCTTCGTATTTGAAAATCATGTATTCTCCTACAACTCTCTTTGCGGCAATTATGCCAAGAGCATCTGCTAGAGATTTCGTACCTTCCATCATTGCAGCTTTTTCTTCCTTTTCCATTTCTTTTACCATTTGCTCCGAGTATGTTTGAAAATTGGGATATTCTTCATCTGAAGAGTCCTGCAATACTGGATCATCAGTGTCATCATCCCGCTGGATTCGCTTTGTCTTTTCTGATATATCCTATTGCCTTTCTTCTGTCTTTTATATATTTTGTGAATTAAAAAAAAAAATGTTTCACCAGTTTTAACACAGTTTGACGTTGGTGCAAAGTCACCCCATATTGTGGTGCAAAGTTATCCCACGTGTTAAAAATGTTAACAAGTACTTACCAGATGATTTTAAATATAAACTAATTATCAAAATATATAGCCAAAGATGTGTAACTGGTACTAAAATGGTGACTTATCTGATAGTATTACACACGAATCGGTGGAACACGCAATTTCTCAACACTAAACAAAACTGCAACAGATTGGTCTCATAAACAAGTCCCGTAAAGTTAGGTTTTGATGTAGAAATCTCCTAATCACTCTCTCACAAGATCTACAGATGACACTTCCATCTTGTGATTAACATGTTGCGCAGTTAAATTAGAAACTACACATATGGCTCCACGATTAATCTTTTTCGGACGTTGGTGCAAAGTTACCCCACACGGTGCAAAGTAACCTCGTTTTACGGTACCATAAAAAAAAATAGAGAGGTTGCTTTTAGTTTGAATAAATTAACAGGAAATGAAAAGAGATGTAACTAGTATGGCTATCATCCAAACGAAGGCTAGAGAAATTTTTGAGAAATTAAAATAACAAACTCCAGGATCGTCATCCGAGGAGTTAGAATTCAGGACTACCACTGGCTGGTTTGCAAAGTTTAAAAAAAGGTTGGAATTAAACATGTATCAATGCATGGTGAGTCTGCTAGTGCATATAAAGAAGAAGCTGAGAAGTACTGTCTCAAATTTCAAGGATTCATTGAAATAGAATGATATTGTCCACAACAAATATTTATTTGTGATGAAACTGGTTTGTTTTGGAAGCGCGTGGCGAACCGTACCTACATCGCGAAATATAAGAAAAATATTCCTGGGCATAAACCCGTGAAAGACCGATTGACGTTACTTTTGGAAGCTAACGCTAGTGGTGATATGAAGCTTAAACCACTTCTCGTTTACCACTCTGAGAAAGTACTGCTGCTATTGAACACAGCAACAGGACACTCAAAGGACCTTGTAGATAATTGGCTGACAGTTTAGTGATTCAGCCGATAGATCAGAAGATTATTGCGGATTTCAAGATATTGTACACTCGCACGCTGTCTTGTCGTTTTTTTAGAGCGAATTATCCTCAACAATTACTTAAAAACGTTCTGGAAAGAAAAATTTGACATTCTTGAAGCTATTCGTATCATTCAAATGGCCCACGCCATTTGAAGAATTCACGCAGCGACAGTTGATTTCTGCTTGGCGAAAGCCGTGTCCATACTTCGTTCAAGGAGACGGGGATGATCAGGAAGATATCCTTGAAATTATGGATGAAATTTTGACAACTGCTACAGATCTAAAATTGTAGGTGAACGAGGATGACATAGAAGAGCTCATAATGGAACATGAAGATGAACTGAAGAAGAACCTCAAGAAATCTTATATGAAGAACACCAAGAAACACAGCGAAATGTATATCCTTCTGAACAAGAGGAAAACGAAAGAGGACCAATGCCGACATCTGCCATTAAAGATCTTTTGAAGAAGTAGTAGGATGTTAGAGCAATGGTCTTAGAATGGCACCCAAACCAAGCTGATGTCAGAAGGGTTGGGGATTTACAACGAATATGCCATTAATGACTTTCGAAAAATCCTAAAAAGAGAGAAAAGCAATGGATATTGGACATATTCTTTAACGCCCCATAAGAAAAGTGAAAAGGTCTGATTAATATGCTATATGTTTGTGTTATCTTTTCAATAAACTCACTAAGAAATTATAAATTATTTTTAAACTTTAATTTTTAGAGTCTCCAGGACGAAGTCCCCCGATGACGCGCCACGCAACCGGTACTTTTGCGATGTGGCGCCCGGGCCGCACGATCAGACGCCCGCTGGAGTATATACGGACTACAGGACTACAGGACATCGATGGTTCATCAATTTTTTTATACACACTCTGTTGAATTTAGCGGGCTAAATCTAACGAGTGGGGCACTCTCATATTTCAAGTAGCCATTGTGGCCAATTATAAACAATTTCTAATAACAAAGTTTGCTTGTTTCTATTCCCGATCATTACAATCGCGCGAAATTGTTCATCTACATACGATCCGGCGCCCGGTCTAGTGTATATACACCCTATTGAATTTTGCGGGCCAAATCTGACGAGTGGGGCACTCTCATATTGCAAGTAGCCATTGTGGCCAATTATAAGCAATTTCTAATAACAAAATTTGCTTGTTTCTATTCCCGATCATTACAATCGCACGAAAGTGTTCATCTACATACGATCCGGCGCCCGGTCTAGTGTATATACACACTGTTGAATGTTTCTGGCCAAATCTGACGAGTGGGGCACTCTCATATTGCAAGTAGCCATTGTGGCCAATTATAAACAATTTCTAATAACAAAATTTGCTTGTTTCTATTCCCGATCATTACAATCGCACGAAATTGTTCATCTACATACGATCCGGCGCCGGGTCTAGTGTATATACGCACTATTGAATTTTGCGGGCCAAATCTGACGAGTGGGGCACTCTCATATTGCAAGTAGCCATTGTGGCCAATTATAAGCAATTTCTAATAACAAAATTTGCTTGTTTCTATTCCCGATCATTACAATCGCGCGAAATTGTTCATCTACATACGATCCGGCGCCCGGTCTTGTGTATATACACACTGTTGAATGTTTCTGGCCAAATCTGACGAGTGGGGCACTCTCATATTGCAAGTAGCCATTGTGGCCAATTATAAGCAATTTCTAATAACAAAGTTTGCTTGTATCTATTCCCGATCATTACAATCGCGCGAAATTGTTCATCTACATACGATCCGGCGCCCGGTCTAGTGTATATACACACTGTTGAATGTTTCTGGCCAAATCTGACGACTGGGGCACTCTCATATTGCAAGTAGCCATTGTGGCCAATTATAAACAATTTCTAATAATAAAATATGCTTGTTTCTATTCCCGATCATTACAATCGCGCGAAATTGTTCATCTACATACGATCCGGCGCCCGGTCTTGTGTATATACACACTGTTGAATGTTTCTGGCCAAATCGGACGACTGGGGCACTCTCATATTGCAAGTAGCCATTGTGGCCAATTATAAACAATTTCTAATAACAAAGTTTGCTTGTTTCTATTCCCGATCATTACAATCGCGCGAAATTGTTCATCTACATACGATCCGGCGCCCGGTCTTGTGTATATACACACTGTTGAATGTTTCTGGCCAAATCTGACGAGTGGGGCACTCTCATATTGCAAGTAGCCATTGTGGCCAATTATAAACAATTTCTAATAACAAAATTTGCTTGTTTCTATTCCCGATCATTACAATCGCGCGAAATTGTTCATCTACATACGATCCGGCGCCCGGTCTAGTGTATATACACACTGTTGAATGTTTCTGGCCAAATCTGACGACTGGGGCACTCTCATATTGCAAATAGCCATTGTGGCCAATTATAAACAATTTCTAATAATAAAATATGCTTGTTTCTATTCCCGATCATTACAATCGCGCGAAATTGTTCATCTACATACGATCCGGCGCCCGGTCTTGTGTATATACACACTGTTGAATGTTTCTGGCCAAATCGGACGACTGGGCACTCTCATATTGCAAGTAGCCATTGTGGCCAATTATAAACAATTTCTAATAACAAAGTTTGCTTGTTTCTATTCCCGATCATTACAATCGCGCGAAATTGTTCATTTACATACGATCCGGCGCCCGGTCTAGTGTATATACACACTATTGAATTTTGCGGGCCAAATCTGACGAGTGGGGCACTCTCATATTGCAAGTAGCCATTGTGGCCAATTATAAACAATTTCTAATAATAAAATATGCTTGTTTCTATTCCCGATCATTACAATCGCGCGAAATTGTTCATCTACATACGATTCGGCGCCCGGTATTTTGTATATACACACTGTTGAATGTTTCTGGCCAAATCTGACGACTGGGGCACTCTCATATAGCAAGTAGCCATTGTGGACAATTATAAACAATTTCTAATAACAAAATTTGCTTGTTTCTATTCCCGATCATTACAATCGCACGAAATTGTTCATCTACATACGATCCGGCGCCCGGTCTAGTGTATGTACACACTATTGAATTTTGCGGGCCAAATCTGACGAGTGGGGCACTCTCATATTGCAAGTAGCCATTGTGGCCAATTATAAACAATTTCTAATAACAAAGTTTGCTTGTTTCTATTCCCGATCATTACAATCGCGCGAAATTGTTCATCTACATACGATTCGGCGCCCGGTCTTGTGTATACACACACTGTTGAATGTTTCTGGCCAAATCTGACGACTGGGGCACTCTCATATTGCAAGTAGCCATTGTGGCCAATTATAAACAATTTATAATAACAAAATTTGCTTGTTTCTATTCCCGATCATTACAATCGCACGAAATTGTTCATCTACATACGATCCGGCGCCCGGTCTAGTGTATATACACACTATTGAATTTTGCGGGTCAAATCTGACGAGTGGGGCACTCTCATATTGCAAGTAGCCATTGTGGCCAATTATAAACAATTTCTAATAACAAAGTTTGCTTGTTTCTATTCCCGATCATTACAATCGCGCGAAATTGTTCATCTACATACGATTCGGCGCCCGGTCTTGTGTATATACACACTGTTGAATGTTTCTGGCCAAATCTGACGAGTGGGACACTCTTATTGCAAGTAGCCATTGTGGCCAATTATAAACAATTTCTAATAACAAAATTTGCTTGTTTCTATTCCCGATCATTACAATCGCACGAAATTGTTCATCTACATACGATCCGGCGCCCGGTCTAGTGTATATACACACTATTGAATTTTGCGGGTCAAATCTGACGAGTGGGGCACTCTCATATTGCAAGTAGCCATTGTGGCCAATTATAAACAATTTCTAATAACAAAATATGCTTGTTTCTATTCCCGATCATCACAATCGCGCGAAATTGTTCATCTACATACGATCCGGCGCCCGGTCTTGTGTATATACACACTGTTGAATGTTTCTGGCCAAATATGACGAGTGGGACACTCTCTTATTGCAAGTAGCCATTGTGGCCAATTATAAACAATTTCTAATAACAAAATTTGCTTGTTTCTATTCCCGATCATTACAATCGCGCGAAATTGTTCATCTACATACGATCCGGCGCCCCGTCATGTGTATTTTTTATGTATTTATTTATTTTTTTATTTACTTATTTACATTTGTTACATTTACATTATTGCATTTAATAATTTTGAATTTACAGTAAATATTATTAGCCCTGTTTATGCACCTAAGTGCCTCTTAATTTCTATATTTGCAATATTTTTTGATAAAAATTGTATTTAGCCTGTGTAAAGTACAGTGAAAGATTGATCGATTCCCTATTAATTTTTCATACATCATTAAATTTTGATTAATAAATTCTGCATTGTATTTTAAATGATTTATTATTTTTTGTGTTTTTAATTTCTGTTGGTAAAAACTTGTAGCATTTTGGTGCCATATAGTTGAAGGAGATAAAATTTATGCTGCGTTTGTTAGTTGGAATTTTTATATTTGCATTCAATTTACTTTTGGTTTCATATTTATGAGAGATGTGTTCTTGTATTTTTTCGTTTTTATGCATGTATATACATAAGTTTGTTACATAGAGCGTTCTAATATTAGGGGTGTTAATACTATATAATTCTTTTGTCGGGTGGGTTTTAGAGAATTAGTAAATTACTTTCAAGATGTATTTTGGTGCAAGGTTTAAGGGTTGTAAACCTTTACTATGTAATCCACCCCATATTATACCATATCTTATTATGGATTCAACTATGCTTTTATAGATTAAAATTAATGTTTTTAGTGAGAAAATATTGCGTATTAAGTAGAACTTACGAATTAGTTTTCTTACATTAAGTGTCAATTTATTTACGTGTTGTTCCCATTTTAAGTGTTTATCTATCACTATTCCCAGATATTTTATTTGGGGTTCTTCGTTTATTTTCGTATCACTTTCAACCGGTATACTTGTGAAACTTGGTCTATTGGCCGATGTTAGTGAGAAAGCGATATATTTGGTTTTTGTTAGATTTAGAGATAATTTGTTGTGATCTAACCAATTTCTAACAATGTTGAATCCTTTTATAGTCAATTCGTTGGCCATTTCCCATGTTTTCGAGTTAAACACTAGTGCAGTGTCATCTGTATAAGATATTATAGTAGCATCCATTTTAAGTTTAGTTAATGAATTAATATATAGAGTAAATAGTATAGGTCCTAAAACCGTACCTTGTGGTACACCCATTTTAGTTGTTAAAGGTTCGCTTATAGTGTCAGCAAGTTTCACCATTTGTGTTCTATTTTCTAGGTAGCTAGCAAAGACCTCATAGGTAATACCTCTTACACCATATTTTTCTAGTTCTTGAAGTAGTCTATTCTGTGGTACTGTATCAAAGGCCTTTGCTAGGTCTAGGAAAACAGCTATACAGCTTCTGCTTTGTTTAGATGAGTGGTGATTTCACTGGTTAAGCAGTGCAGGTCTAAAGTTATCAATGTCTGATGGGTCGCCTCCTTTATGAATAAGTATTATCACCGATGTTTTAAAATATTTTGGTATGCAACCAGTGCTGAAAATTAGGTTAATTATGTGTTGCAAAGGTTCTAATAGATATACGTGGTATCTTTTAATGAACTTTACCGAGATTCCTGCTAGTCCTGGCTATTTGATTTCAAAGCAGCGATGTGTTGAATTAATTCACCATTACATACTGGTTCAAGCATCATTGATGAGTTGTTAGTAGAAGTATTTGTACTATATAATTGATTAATGGGCTGTTTAATTTTCTCTGACATTTTTTTACCTATATTATTAAAAAAGTGATTACAAAAATTGGCCATATGTTCTATATTTTCAAATTCTTTTTTATCATAGTCGTATAAGTTTAATTTTCTGTTATTTTTGGTTAGATTTTCATGTGAGACTTAATTATTTCGTAAATCTTTTTACTGTTGTTCTCGTTATTTTGAAGTTTATTTTTATAGTATTGTTGTTTGGCAGAAAAGATTGTTTTGTTAAGTGTATTGCGATAGTCTTTATATTTTCTTTCCATAACAACGTTATAACTTCTCATTCGTTGCTTTTTCATATGGTCTCTATTCTTTATTGCCGTTATTATACCTGTTGTTATCCATGCCTTTTTTTCACATTCGTGCTTTCATATATTGTTTTATATTGTGTTGATGTTTCGATTATCTTTTTTAATTGTCGATAAATTGTTTAGTTGCATAATTTGGATCATTTGTATTTAAGATATTTTTCCAGTTCAGCTTTAATAATAGGTTTTCTAAAAGTTGGTAATGATATTTTTTGTGAATATAAACTTGGGGTTCTTGTTTGTTTTTTGATGCTTCCTGATTACTCTCTATGTTAAGCATTACTGGGTTGTGATCTGTTATAACAGCATTTATGATATACGATTTAGCTTTAATATTTTGATGTTTTAACTTTATAAAGATATGGTCTAGGCAAGATTCTCTAGTCTTACAAAAACGCGTGGGAGAATTTATACCAGCTATATATCCATGCTGCGTAAGCATCCCGGTATATTTATTAACTATGACGCTAAAATTATCGCACAGGTCAATGTTTATTTATATCACCGACTATTATTTCATTTTCGCCAGTTACATGTTCGCTAGTATTTTTGTCAAGGTCTTCAATAAATGTTTCAGCATTAGTACTTGGTGATCTGTAAATAGCTGTAATACCAAATGACTTTTCCGCCCACTTAAATTTAAGTCTGCTAATTATAATGTTGGTTTTTTCTAACGTGAAAAGTTTTACATCTACAGCTAAATCGGTTTTAACGAATGTTAGTATTCCATCATTTTTATTTAGATTGCCATGGTTGTAAACATTTTTATACCCAGGGATATCAAAATTATTAGTTGCTACTATGTTCCAACATTCACTCAGTACAATTATTTCACAATTTAGTTTGTAAACATTTATAAACAGTAATAGTTCATCAAAGTTTTTTGAGATACTTCTGATGTTTATGTGTAGGATTGATAATGTTGCTTTTAAGCTCCTTAGATTATACATGTTATGACCATCCACATATTGATTTGTTTCTTCGTTGGTGTTGTCTAGAAGATCTAAGAGGGCGTTACACTTCATAATTGATTTTTCTTCTTTGGTTTACGATCTGTTGTTGATACACAGGACAGCAATGATTCCAAGTTTCATGCACGGTATCGTGTTTAGAGTTTGGATATTTGATGTTTGATTGGGCACAATTATTACATTTTTTGTTCAACTTTTTACACTCTTGCATCTTTTTTATTTTGTATAAATTTATTGAATAAATTTGGTGAGCATTCGCCATAGATTATGGAATCTCTATTTTTCCTCTTCTTTACATATGTCATTTTCAATGTATCGGTTTCATTAATAAATTCATTTTGATTTATAATACATTCTTGAATTTCCGCTTCATTTTTATTACCATCATATCCTATTATTTTGATTTTTGGGTTTTTTAGTTGTGATGCTCTACTACATACATAGTTTTAAGTTTCTCCTCTGCTTCATTTTTTAGTTTCCCTACATCTTTCATACTTTTGCATTTTAAAACAATACCCCCATTGCTGACGGTATTTTTCTTATTTACTCCAATATTAATATTCGTGGGATTGATTTTATTAAACAAATCTTTCTTAGTTTTATTAGTGCCTTGTTTCGTTTTAGGTTTTATTATAACACATGGTATGTTTTTTTTATCCGTTTGATTGTTTGTTTTTTTGTTACTTGATACGGCAGTTGCATACGAGGGAGTTTGTTCATTGTTTATTTGAGAACTCGTTACTCTATTTATTTCGTTTTTTAAAACTATTATTTCTTCTTTTAAGTTTACAAGTTTAATATTTATTTGGTGATTCTATTATTTGTTTTAGTTCCTTGATACTTATTTCATCTTTTTGAGAATATTAGTTTTATCTACTACCTTGTTTTGAGTGTTTTTTGTATTTACCTCGTTTATTTCTGTTGTGTCCTTTTTGTTTGATTTATTTTTGAGACGACTTCCTCTTCTCGATCTGTAGCAGCCGTGGTTTGTTTATCACCCATTGCGGTACACCCGCAATGGGGAGATAGATTAGTTTCTCACAATATACTTATAGCACTATAAACACCCTGTGTGCTGAGTCCCAATACTCGGAACCACCCCTATCACTAGTAATTTTAGTTTTATGAAGAGACTAAAATCCACACATGTCTATTTACTCCGGCTATTTTTATATATAGACTGTTGAATGTTTCTGGCCAAATCTGACGAGAGGGGCACTCTCATATTGCATGTAGCCATTTTGGCCAATTATAAACAATTGCTGCAGAATACATGAAATTAGAATCATTCAATTCGCCAAACCTGACGAATTCACCTATTGCAGTGCCATTATGGGAAATAACAAACAAGAATTAAAATGGGCAAATTTTGATAATCAAAATTTGCCCGTTTTAATTCTCGAACAGCATCGTCGCATACAATTATATATCATTTTCTAGCACCCGGGCTGAAACGTACGTATACGGACAATTTGTAATTAGTCATAATATACAGCATGTAGCACGGCGTTACACGTTTCCCCCTGCATCCTGTATAATACAATAAAAAACGCTCAGATCTTGAGGTACCATTTAAAAGTTAAGTAAATTATATTAAATGCATAAATCTACAAATCAAAAATTGTGTCTTTTAATTGGTTTCAAAAACTGGTACGTGACATTTGGTCCGTTTTATAGATTTCCTTTTTATATTTGTTTATTCGTAAATACATATTTTATATAACAAATCATTCTTAAATCGCAATCAACTGCCAGCGTAATTACTGATAACAAGCCGTTTATTGTGCGTGCCGTCTACTCACGCACTAATTATTAACCGACAATTAACGTTCGAAACAAACCCGCATTATGACAACAACAACGAATGTTTACTTAAGATATTTGAAAAATGTAAATATCCGACACAATGTGTTTGGGTGCAATAAATAATGTTTGGCAAAAAGTGGAACGTGACATCTGGTCCGTTTTAAAGATTTCCTTTTTATATTTGTTTATTCGTAAATACATATTTTATATAACAAATCATTCTTAAATCGTAATCAACTGCCAGCGTAATTACTGATAACAAGCCGTTTTTTGTGCGTGCCGTCTACTCACGCACTAATTATTAACCGACAATTAACGTTCGAAACAAACCCGCCATTATGACAACAACAACGAATGTTTACTTAAGATATTTGAAAAATGTAAATATCCGACACAATGTGTTTGGGTGCAATAAATAATGTTTGGCAAAAAGTGGAACGTGACATCTGGTCCGTTTTAAAGATTTCCTTTTTATATTTGTTTATTCGTAAATATATATTTTATATAACAAATCATTCTTAAATCGCAATATACTGCAAGCGTAATTACTGATAACAAGTCCAATTAACTGGAAGGAGTTGCATGACATGTTTACAAATATTGTCTGGTCTATGTATCAGGTTAGGAGCTGTTGAAAAGTCGGTGACAGAAGTTGATAAACTGGGTAGGTAGGTATATAAACCACAGGTCTGAATTTAGATAAAGTCGACAACGTAGATAAAGGAATAAATTTAAATCATTCTGTTAATGGTATCAAAACAACAATAGTGTTATCGTGTCTGCAATTGAGTAGTAGTAATAGTTCAATTTTTAATATTTTCATTCGGTTTTTGATAAATTAATTTTTATTTAGTTTACGTTATCGGGTCTGTAATAGTTTAATTTGCATATTTTCATTCGGTTTTTGATTAATTAATTATTATTTAGTTAAATATTTTTATCGTTGAATTGGTTATTTATTTTTGATATTTATTAATATATTTGATATATTTCTTTGTGCATCATTTCCTTCAATCTTGGTGAGTATTATCTACATATTCGTAAAATCTGGAGTGAACACCCAACTTTTGGGACATTAAGCAGAATTTAAAATATACATCTTCTTCTTCTTAGGGTGCCGTCTTCAACGAAGGTTGGCGACCATCATGACAATCTGGATCTTATTTACTGCTGCTTTAAATAGTTGGTTCGAGGTACATCCGAACCAATCACGTAGGTTACGCAGCCATGATATTCTCCTCCTCCCAACGCTCCTCTTCCCAGTTATTTTCCCCTGGATTATGAGGTGCAAAAGCTTGTACCGTGCACCTCTCATAACATGGCCAAGGTACTCGAGTTTCCTGGTTTTAATTGTTGTTAATATCTCTTTTTCCTTTCCCATTCTTCGCAGTACTTCCTCATTAGTAACTCTCTGGGTCCATGATATTTTTAGGATTCTGCGGTATATCCACATCTCAAATGCTTCAATTTTGTCGCTTAGGCGTTGTTTGAGCGTAGAGGCCTCTATGCCATATAAAAGTACGGAGAAAATATAGCATCGTACCATTCTAATCTTTAGAGAGTTACTAAGGTATTTACTGCAGAAGAACCGTTTCATTTTAATGAATGTGCTGCGGGCTTGTTCAATTCTGCACCTTATTTCTAGTTCAAAGTCATTGTTGTCATTGACCCATGTACCCAGATATTTGTATTTATGAACTCTTTCGATGTTGTGGTGATTGACCGTTAGTTGTGTGTTGTTGTTTGTTGCGTTTTTGCTGATTAACATAAATTTGGTCTTATTAATGTTCATTTTAAGTCCGTAGCGTTCACTGACCTCTTGGACGTGTTCCGTAATTCTACGTAGGTCTTCTATATTACTAGCCAGCAACACGGTATCATCGGCGTAGCGGATGTTATTTATGGGAGTACCATTCACTATAATACCTGTTGACTCATCTTCCAGGGCTTCCTGCATTATTATCTCTGAGTACAGGTTAAAGAGAATTGGGGATAGAACACACCCCTGTCGAACGCCTCGATTAATTGGAATATTTTCAGATGTTTCTCCTTCAATGTTAATGGTGGCCGTTTGGTTGTAGTAAAGAAACTCTAGTACTCGTAAGTCTCGGCTGTCCATTCCGTTCTTATGTAACATTTGAATCAGTTTTTCGTGTCGTACTTTGTCAAAAGCCTTTTCGTAGTCGACAAAACATGCGTAAACATCCTGATTGACATCAAGACAGCGCTGTACGAGCACGTTGAAGCTAAACAGTGCTTCGCGTGTTCCTACCCCATTCCGGAAGCCAAACTGGGTATCACTTATTTCGCTATCCAGCTTGTTGTACATTCTCTTGTGCATTACCTTTAAAAAGACTTTCAGTATATGGCACATCAGACTTATTGTGCGGTGGTCTTCACATTTTTTCGCGTTATTTTTTTTGGGGATCGTTATGAAGGTTGATACTAGCCATTCTGCTGGTATGATACCGGTATTATATATAACGTTAAATAATTCCACTATTATTCCAATTTGATCTTCTTCTATGAGTTTAAAAATTTCTGCCGGGATATTATCAGGGCCAGGCGTCTTTCTGTTTTTCATATTTTTGATAGAGTATATGACTTCTTCCTTTGTTATTCTGGGTCCTGTTTCTTCTTCTGTTGGTACTATATTCAGTCTCTCAGGTCGTATGTCTTCGAATAGCTTTTTAATATATTCTTGCCATCTACGCAATTTGGTTTGGACGTCTGTTATGATATGACCATTTGTGTCGACCAGGACACTACTCTGTGCATGTTTTGAAGTACCAGCTATTTGTTTTATCTTCTTGTGCATGTTGAAGATATCATATGATTTTTGGAGAATCTCTAATTCCTGACACTTTTCATTCAACCATTTTTCCTTTGCTTCGCGGGTCTTTTTGGTGATTTCTCTATGTAGTTCTTTGTTAGTATCTGCAGTTTTGTGTCTTCTTCTTTCTTCCATTAGGTCTATTATTTCTTCCGTCATCCACTCGTTCTTCATCGTCATTTTGCTAGGTGTTAGGTAGTTCTCCTCCACATCTATTATATTTCGTTTGATAGTGTCCCATTTGACATTTGGATCATTTGAATTTCTAATTTCTTCTTTAGCCTCTTTAAGCTTTTCGTTCAGAGTTCTTTCTACCTGCTCTTTGGTTGTCTGGCATTTAAGTTTTGAAACATCTAGTCTGGCCTTTTGTTTTAGTTTGGTTTGTTTCTTCAGTTTCACTCTGAAGCTGGCTACTACAGGGTTGTGGTCAGAGAAGATATCTGCACCTGGATATGTTTTCGCTGATATTATGCTGTTCCTATATCTTTTTCGAATTAGTATATAGTCGATTTGGTTTCTTGCTATGTGGTGGTGTTCAGTGTGTTGTGGGGATGTCCAGGTATAGAGTCTTCTGGCTGGAAGCTTAAAATATGTATTTGCTATAGTCATATCATTTTCCTCTGCAAATTCTATTAGGCGGTCTCCGCGTTCATTTCTCTCACCCAGTCCGTAGTCTCCAACCAGATCCGTATGCCTGCCTTTGCCGATCTTTGCATTCAAGTATACATAACATTAAATTTATTCTGAAAATTTTAAGTTTCTTCTTTTTTATAGCATCATTTTAAGATATACTAATTAAACTATAAAACCAAATAATAATTTGAAAAGAAAAACTTTATAGCATTACAAATTTTTCGTATTGTTCATATTTTATACATATTTAATTTCATATTTAACAACCACTTGAACAGGTTAAATCAATTAATTATCCTTACAACATATATTAGTAAAAATACTGTGAAATAGATGTTTGTTGCGCACAACTATATAAATATGAGTAATTGCTGTATTTATTATTATTACAATTTGATAACGGGTAGTTCTGACTTGTGTTACTATATGTGGGTGTGGACACCAGATACTTGATATATTATTCAAAAATGTACCCGTGCCCTCCTATGTATCTTGTGATTCTATGTTTCAGTTACGTTGCCACTACCTACACTAAACATGGGGCGCAAAGTGTATCCCTGTTTATTTTGTGATCGTCAGATGACGCATCTACCTCGACATCTTACACGCTGCCACAAGGATGAACCCAGGGTGATTGAGGCAACTGATCCCGCCAAACGATCGTAAATATTGTGTATTAATTAATCCGTAGTTCCAAACGAACATATCGTTTTACAGGCAAGCGTTAGCTGCTTTGAGGGCGGACTCTATACATAAGTTCAATCATATAAATACGGAGGGCGACAGAATTGCCAAAAGGCAATCTGTCGGTACGAAATTGCCATATCCCGCATGTAAAGAATATATACGGCATACATATTTAAGGCGGCATATGGAGCGGTTGCACGCCGGTGAAAGGTATATTAAACATACAGTTTTGATGATTAACGTGATTGTAATTATTTTAGAGTGAGGTACCGCCGCTTAAATACAGAATCGGCTGTCGTATCATGTGAGAATGCAATTCCGGACGAGGCAACTTTGTTGTTGAAAACAAAAGTCTTTTCTAAAATGCAGGATGACGATATTACAGGTATAGCTCAACGGGATGCTCTCATATGCATATATGGGAGCAAGTTGATCCAGAAACACGCCAACTTGCCTCATCTTCATGGGTTCGTGTCTACGAAGATGAGGGAGTTGGCGAACCTGCTAAAACACGCGAGAGCCATTAACAATGACATTAAAACGTTGGAAGACCTATTAAAACCTCGTCACTATGACTTAATAGTGGATGCGACACGTATAATTGCCGGGATGAACCCAGAAACAGGAGTTTATAGAAACCCTTCGTTAGCCAAAAGTACAGGCCACAACTTGGCGAAGGTACTGGCCTGTGCCAAGGTAAGTGATTCAATGTATTCTATTTTTCAGAACTATAAAATCTTAAATTCGTAGTCACGTTTAATAAAGCATCAGGAATCTGAAATGCCCATCTTGCGTCTGATTGGTCTATTCCAAGATGATTGGACAGACGATATATCCCGAGGTGCGCTGGGAACTTTAAGTGACCGTAAGTTTGTTACATTATTAATGCATTGATTAGTGTTTATAACACCGGACTAGTTTTAAGTCGCCATGCATAATTACTATTTTATCCTAACTGATCTTACAGGGAAATTCGATAAGGACCTTGCTTTGCCACAAAAAAGTGAAATAGATGTGCTGGTGATACTTTTAGAGAAGAAGGTTGACACACTTTACGCATAATTGCGGTCAACCTTCTCCTCTAAATTGTACGCCAGCCAGTACACTAGATGCGATTTTAGCATATTTAATTATATATAATCGCCGGCGAGCTGGGGAGGTAGAGAGGATGCATGTGGTAGAATTCAAAAATGCTACCATTATAGAACCTGGCACTGACGAATATAATGATATGAGTCCGAGGGAGAGGGCATCATCACAAAGATTTTATTATGTGATGATTCGGGGAAAGCAGGGGAAAAAAGTAGGCTTACTAATATTTAAGAAACACCAAGAGGTATTAAGCTACTTATTACAAAGGGATGTCCGGTCACTTACAACAATTACACCGGACAACCCCTTGGTATTTGCTGCCGCTGGTGAGGGCTCAAGGAAGGCTGGAGTACTTTTGGAGAGGTTCGCAGAGGAGGCTGGAATCCGAAAGGATATAATGAAAAGTACTCTACTGAGGAAGCAGTTGGCAACATCTTCACAATCAAAAAATATATCTGAGATGGATGTGTCGAACCTCTGTTCCTGGATGAGCCATGATAAGGAAATCCATAGAGTACACTACCGGCAGCCCGATAGGGCTATCCACATGGTGCAGTTGGCGCTGACCCATTTAGATTTATCGCAACCAGGACCCTCGGGGCTGCACCAAGTGTCCGTGCCGCAGGATCCGTCCCAGCCAGGACCTTCAGAACTGCAGCAGACGCCCTTTTTGCCGGATCCGTCCCAGCCAGGACCATCAGGGGTGCAAACTGCCGGTAGAGGCGATTTAGGGTCCCGACACTCATGTAAGTATAGTATTGTTTATATACGAGCAAAGCGCAGCGTCCTTCATTGCATCGTAAGTAACGAACTTTAGAAACTACAAGTTTATGTATTTTCATGGTAAGTTGTCAGCAACAAAGGAGCATATAAATCAAAGTTAGTTAACATATATCTTAAATGCCAACTAAATAATATGATTTGTATAGTTAGATTAGGGATTGTTTTGCTATTTTGTCGTTCGTTCCAAGTAAGTTGAGAGTATCATTTTTATTTAATACGTACAATTATGGTTTATAGCAGACACCGACTCCGACAGCGAGGATAGTTTAATTGAACCACCTAAATGTAAGTAACAAATACTGCTATTACAGTCTAATATTTGAACAATTTGCTCCTTGTGTGATAATGGTTTTAGTCAAGTTACATTTATATTAGACAATCTAACGTCTTTTAAGCAATTGTAGCTTAACAAAATCATTATTATTCAAGCTTATATTACCATTTTGTTAATTTGATTCTTATCCGCATATTGGTTTAAAAAGGTTATACTACAAGAAAAACCAAAATAAAACGCACTACCTGGTCTTCAGAGGAAACTAATGCTGTGACGGATTACTTCGCAGACGAAATTAGGAATGGTGTCATCCCGAAGAAGATAAAGGCTGTGCAGTGCCTGAATTTATATCCTTGTTTGGCGGGGAGGACGTGGGTCACCATTAAGGCCCACGTTAATAATTTAATTAAAAAAAAAAGTAGAATCCAGAGTATTTTGTGTATTTTTTTAATGATAAATAGCAGAAAAACAGCATTAATTTAATTTCATTGTAACCCAAGTAGGTTCATTTGATTCCGGACAAGTTTTCTTTAATAAAACAGCGCGCCTTTATCTTGAAGCGGCACGCGCATTTCGGCCTACTGCGCCATCCCTACTCATCATCGCCGGTAGTATTGCCGCAACCGGTCGTCGAAAAATCGGAACGCTTCTCCACCGTTAGCGCTCCGGGCGCCACATCGGGGGAGATTATCTATATTAATATATATATATATATATATATATATATATATATATTATGAAAAAGTTGTGAGGATGTGTAGCTCAACTTTGGGTTAATAACATTAACTTCTTTAAATGTTCACGTAGAGTTTGAATGGGTTTTTCAGCGATCTCCGATACAATGTTACACCCGTGTGATCTGGATATTCTAATAACTAATTACAAAACACTTAATTCATATCGATTATAACGATCTACACAAAATAATTTCTGATAAAACCGACATTTTACCAGTCTCAATTTTGCAAAATTATATATTGCATTATAGATCAATGATATCAAACGATGCTCTCGTAACTAATAAACCATGATATGCACTTTGTTAGAATGGACGAAGAAAATCAATTCGATTGAAAGAGGAAGCCTTGGACGGTCGGTCGCGGTGGTAAATCCTATCAAACAGCTTATTTTATTAGTGCTGTAATACTCATTATCTCCTTCCTCTCAGATGTAATTTTCCCACCTGCTTATCTTTCGTATTGTTCTCATGCTGCCTTTTCATCTTTATACGTTCGTCATCATTATGTCAACATTAAATTCTTTAAATTTTCATGTGGACTTTAAACTTTCAGCGATATCTGATACGAAGTTGAAGTGATATTCTAAAAAGGTCCTCTTCGTCTAAAGCTATTGACTTTTAATTATTTATTGTCGGCGCCTATTTACTTTACATTATACATGCATTTGTCACTTTTGAAAATATGATATTTCAAAATCAAAAGAATGATCATTATAGAAACAGCTGCCCAGAACGAGGACTCTTCACCGGTCGGGAAGGCTGACAATAAAGGCCAGCCGGTGTTAAAATCTTAACCGTTTGGTTAAAGCTATATTTGCAGGGAAAACTTATACGGTAAGTAATTATCATTTTAGGAAAGAAAATAAGTGGTTTAATGATCATATCCTAGTAGTCAGGACACTGCCGCTTTTGATTAATCTTTATTCAAGGCTTCTTAATTATAGATGTGTATCTACTTAAAAAATAACTGAAAAAACATTCATTTCAGAAACATACCATTTAGTTTAATGTATCATCAAGCATGTCTTTTATATTATTTAAATCATTCAAAATCCTAGTCAAGTAGATACATATGTATTGATGTTAATATGCTATACACAGCATTTACATATAAATCATAACATAATATTTAATAAGTAAAATATAAATTAAATTACAAACAATTCAATAAAACACGCTGTAAAGTTTACATATTAATGCCATTTATAACGTATTCTTCCCATCTAAACATGCCTTGCTAATTAAATATAAAAGAAACAATCCAATAGTCTCTGATTTTGGTTTTAGATAAATCTGCCTCTCTGTGCTGTTCATAAGAGTACAAAACGTGTGTTACTTTTTACATATTTCAGACTGAATGAATATATGAAGACATATACTAGTTTCACGCGAAGACGCTATTATGCGGTAAGCTGGATAATGATTTTAAATGGGGCGCAAACTATCTTAAACATCTTGTTTCATCGTTCATCCAAAACATATTCTGTCGCCCCTCCTCTCCATACCTGAACCCTGCCAGAATTACCCTTCATCTGTGTTTTTTCCTATTAGATATTTCTGTGATTCTGAGAGTATTTTCTGTATCAAGATTCTAATCTTCTGCCTTGCAGATCTGTAAAATATTGTTTCATTTTTCTCTTTCTTAATGGCTCTCCCCTGATCTCAATTTTGCTATCTGTTCACTTTTATTCCATTAATAATATTTATTTTCAGTTGTGCACCAATGCAATCCCCGCTACATTCTTGCAGCAATATACAATCTGTACACTTTCTTTATAAACCTGTGACCAATTGTTCTTTACCTTATTTCCTAAACCAATTATTTATTATTAGTCCTTATAGCTTCCTCTGGAGCATAGGGCACGCACCTTCTGGCGTAAGCAGCTTTTGGATAAGTTTGCTGGCCAAATATTTTAAATTTCGCTTATTTTACGACAATTTTCTTCCATTTCGTTTTGTCTTCTGCTCCTCTTTTTAGTTCCTGCCATGATTTATGCATTTTTGTATGTTCCTTGTTTATTTAATTTTGCCATATTTATTGCTCCTCCTCCTTTTCTTATTCCTCTAATATTATACTTCATAGCTGCTCTGGCTTCCTCTTCTTTATTGCGATTGCACTGGCTCTATATTAGATTTTTTTCAGTTTCTCTTTTGATATAACTTCGGAGTAATATATGTTTAATATTCTACGTAAGCTTTTGTTAATAAAGGTTTGTATCATTTTTACTTTTTTAAGTTCGTAGTCAATGATTCCGATGCATACAATAATACGTTCTTTACATTACTGTTATTTTTTTTTATTTTGTTGTATATATTATTCGCTTCCTTGTCTTTCGCTTATTATGCTGACTAGGTGCAGAATACTTTTTTTTTATCTCTTTTCCATTTGTTCTGATTGGTATATCTTTATTCGTCTATTAGACGTTGCACCTGTTTGCACTTAATTTTAGTTCCACATTTTCTGCTATCTGTTTTATTATTGTAGGTTGTTTTAATTTTCTTTAATTGGGCAAACATCGTCAGCGAATTCTAGTCCCTAACATTTCCAGTTTCTACCGGTTTTATGAAACAAGTTTTAGGAACAAGAGAAGCGCTTTTCAGCGTCCAAGTCCTGGTACAGAGATGCAGGGATATGGATTGTGATGTACATATATGCTTTATCGACTACCAAAAAGCTTTCGACAAAGTACAACACAACAAACTTATAGATATTCTGAAAGAGATAGGCTTAGACAACAGGGACCTACAGATAATCAGCAACCTGTACTGGAAGCAGACTGCCTCAATACGCATTCAAGGAGAACATTCGGACGACATCGAGATCAAGAGAGGCGTCCGACAGGGATGCGTACTATCACCGACATTGTTCAACATTTATTCAGAACGCATATTTCAAGAAGCGTTGGAAGAAATAAGAGGAGGTATTAAAATAAATGGCGAGTATATAAACAATTTAAGATACGCAGACGATACGGTGGTATGTGCAGACAGCTTGGAAAAACTACAAGAGCTGATGGACCGAATTACGGAAGTGAGCCAAAGATATGGTCTCGCGCTGAATGTCAAAAAAACGAAGTACATGATAATAACGAAAAACAACAACCATGTCGGACAGCTTCTAGTTAACAACGAACTGATTGAAAGGGTCCAAAAATACACATACCTAGGGACAACAGTAAACGAAACGTGGGACCATACTCTTGAAATAAGATGCCGGATAGAAAAAGCTAGATCTGCGTTCCTGAGAATGGCAAGAGTATTCAAAGCTCATCACTTAAATATACAAACGAAGATCAGATTATTAAGATGCTACATCTTTCCAGTACTTTTATATGGAGTGGAGTCCTGGACTCTGACAGAGGCCACCGCAAAGAGACTCGAGGCATTTGAGATGTGGCTATACCGCCGCATATTTAAGATCCCGTGGACGGCACACGTCTCGAACCAAATGGTATTGGAGAGAATGGGAAAAGAATGTGAGATATTAATAACAATAAAGACAAGGAAGCTGGAATACCTGGGCCATATAATGAGGAACACTCAACGGTACGGACTGCTGCAGCTCATACTACAAGGAAAAGTAGATGGAAGAAGAGGGCCCGGAAGAAGGAGAATATCGTGGTTAAAAAACCTTCGAACCTGGTACCACTCAACAACAACGGGACTTTTCAGAGCTGCAGCAGACAAAATTCGAATTGCCATGATGATCGCCAACATCCGAAACGGATAGGCACCCGAAGAAGAAGACCGGTTTTATTATCTGCTACTTTGTTCATTATATGATCAATGACAATTAGGAAAAGCATTGGTGATAGAATGTATCCTTGCCTTTCTCCGGTCTGTATTGTATTTATTATTTTCGTATGAGCAGCTAGCTTTATGCTTGTTTTTAGCTTATAGTATGTGGTCTGTATTTCCATCTGCTCCCTTCAATCTTACGTTGATTATTGGATTTCTCCATTTCTTGTAGATTGTAATGTGTAATGTAGTGTTACGTAGTTCGATGTGTTTCCTTGTGTTAAAAGATTTGGTTTTTACACCACCCAGGAGATAGTTTTAGTTCGTTTTGGTTCTTACCCAGCCCAGAAGATAATTTTAGATCGTTTTGGTTCTTACATCATTCTGAAGATATTTTTAATTTGATTTTGATTCGTTTGCTACCACCCAAGTATGTTTTTATTTCCGTACCACAGTAGGGCCAAGATGACAGCTCCATACCGGAGGGTCGCGCTTTCGACTAACTTCGCAAAGACGTAGCAGAACTTGCTGACCTGTTTGAGGAGCGGAAAGTCACTGCTGCAAAGACGACCGGCGGAAAGCGGGGCGGAAACAATGACGCCACGGCCCAGTTGAAGATGTGGGCGGATTATCACCTATGCATTTCAAGTTCCGCAAGGGGCGGTCGACCGTGGACGCAATACGGGAGGTCAGGGGGCATACGGATGCGGCCAACACGGGACCACTGAGGAGGCGAAGGCAGTGCCTGATGGTCACGTTAGACGTTAACAACGCCTTCAACCCTCCCGTGTGACAAGATCATGGAGGCACTGCAAAGACTACTCACATAATGGCAGAAGAAGTGGCAGGACGCAACGAAGGGACAGTGGGCGAGGGGAGACCGATCACTGGATCACCCTGGTGCTCACCGGACATGGGCGCTTCCAGAAATACCTGGAAAGGATCAGGAAGGCGACCACCGGGGTGTGTCATTATTAGCTGTAGTAGCTCGTATTTCTGATTCCTGGCCTAGGTACTGGAGCTCTAGTTTCTGTATAGTAAAGCGGATTTCAGTTTCCTTGTTCATCCTTCGAAGCAGCTCCATATGGGTGACATCGTCAACCCATGGTATGGCGATAGACCCACATCTCAATGGCCTCTACTCTTTTAGTGGTTTCTTTATTCACGTCCAGCTTTCTGTTCCGTAGAGAAGGATCGGAAAATTTTAGCAGCGGACCGATCTTGTCCTTAGGTATAGGCATAAACATTCCATTTGGATAAATGCTGCTCTAGCTTGTTCTATGCGCATTAGAATTTTTTGACGGTATGTCCATTCGTCATTGATCCATAATATTTATATTTTGAAACTTGCTCTATGCTCTCACCATTTATTTGCAACTTTTTGCTTGATTTTTGAAATCGCCATGAGCTTCCTTTTCGTTACGTAGTTTGGAGACCATATTCTCTATTTTTCGCTTATAGATTGATCATGCGCGTGAGATCGGTCATATGGTCTGCTCACAACCGTGTCGTCTGCATAGCGGCTACTATTAATTACTCTGCCATTTACAACTATTCCAGAAGGGTCCTCTGCAAGTGCTTCCCTAAATATGGCCACAGAATACATGTTAAATAATATTGGGGAAACAACACACCACTGTCAGACACCCTTTCCTATATTAATATCGTCTTTCAATTCATTATCGATCTTAATTTTCGCCGTTTGACCCCAATAAAGGTTACACAGAATTCTGATGTCGCGATAGTTACTAGTTAAAACCGTGTGCTACGGAGACAACACATTTAGAAAGGAATGCGAAACAATAAACATGACTATAGCCACAGCAAAAACTAAATCTTTATCATATCAAAATGCCCATGTAGGTATAAGCTAGTCGTGTATAATACCACAATCGAGCAAGTCTTCAATTTCAATATCTCGAGATCAAAATAAATGCATACGGAGACTTAACGCCAGCGTTACGAATCAAGTTGACAAAGTCTTAGCAAATATTAGATTAATTTAGACAACACCACACATGTAAGATGGGATATCCTGACCATACTAAATATTGATTGAGACGTAGTAAAGAAGATATAGTCAGGGGAATCGATAAGGAATAATGTGTCGTACTGCTAAACAAACGGCGTTTTATTCTATATCATTCCCATAGTTTACATATCAGAATTGAGATATGTTCGTGACCAGAGGTAGGTTAGTTTAGATTAAGAACGGGGCCTATCGTTATAATGTGTTTGTTAAGCCAGCAGTGACCTGCTAAGACGCCTACCATTATTCTTACGGTTTTCCCATCTTGGGTTAGCCCGTTGTGAATTTGGGGCTTCGAACTATTATGAATTCGGTTGCATGTCTGTACCCTGGCTGGTTTGTACACCACTCCTGAGACCATTTTGCATGGATGTCTTTTCGATACTGCAATAGGCCTCCGGACTGATTAAGAGTTTTGATGCGCTTTCTCGGGCGAGTTCGTTTGTCCTATATCTGCCTCGGCTACCACCATGCCCTGGCACCCACGCTAGGGTTAGTATGTTTTATCTACCTAGCTCGCCATGGCTCTGCTGGCGATCGCTTTTACTGTCGCTTGGCTGTCAGTGTATATAACAATTCGTGTATTAGTTATTTTGCGTCTCAGCACTTCCCTTGCACAGTTGTATAGCCATTGTTTCTGCCTGAAGCACTATTGAAATATCTGTCTTCGTATTGAGGCTAAAGATACCACCTCCTGTTCCTTGCGCTATTTTTGTGCACCAGGAGTAATCTGCTTTGACTGGTGAGTCATTTGACCAGGCCTCTCTTCCTGGTATTACGACATCGCATTTCTTACTTAAGCTGTAGGTATTTAATTCATACTGACTACGGATATGCCCAACATGGGGTCTGGTGTGAGCTCGTTATGCAGCTCTTGGTAGTTCACCACGTACTGTTTTTTAGGGGGGGGGGTTGACCGTGAAATAATATGTGGCTTACAGATCTTGCCACTTTTTCAGTGAGGATGTGTAGTGATGGTAGGTGCAGCGGAACTTTCATTACAGCGTTGTGTTGTTTTCATGGTTCCTGTTGTTCTCAGGCAGACAAGCCTTTGGGTGCTGCTCAGGAGCCACTTCGGTTGCTTATTCTTGGGCCACCATTCCACTGACCCATCTGATATCACGGGTCTTACTACTCTGGTGTATAGCCATAGGGCCGTTTTGGAGTTTAAGCCCCTGTTTTCCCGTCGACCTAGGGTTATAGCTTTCTGTGTGGTTTCGGTCGGTCGGTTAAAACCACGGTTGGAGAAAACGAGAGAAATTTTGGGAATTCAACATTCTCCACAAGTCCACTAGATGAATTCTTTTGAGGTTAAAGTTGGACGACGGCCAAGCAGGCGGGTTTACGTACTGCGACGAAGATAGACCGCTAAGCAGGCTGATTTACGTACTGCGACGAAGATATACCGTTAAGCAGGTTAGCTGCCAAGAGGATATCGGGGAGTACTATGCAAACCCTTTTGGAACAGAACTTGGCATTGATAAATTTATTATAAAATAATATAATAATATGTCGATAAGTGATTATACACATGCTTATGCAAGATTTTTCCAAGACATTCCCAGATTTTAAAAGCACAGAGTTGAGTAAAGGCAAAATCACGAATTGATCGAGTTAAGTCCATGGCAAAACTTTATAACTGGTCCAAAGAGAGTGTCTGCTAGAAACGGCCAAGAACAAATTGAAAGCAGCGGATCGATCATGGTATATGAGGAGAGATTCAAAGATGTATAGCTGGACAGATTTTGAAGAAGCAATTGAGAAAACATTTGTCGTCACACCTTCAAGAACTGAGTTGTGGAAAGCGATGGAACAGCATTCACAGGGAAAGGATGAGGACATAAATGTATACTTTCATGAAAAGGCAGTACTATGTCGGCACTTGAGGCTACCTTTCTGTGAAGTGAAGTAGCAAATTGCTATTGGACTAACGTTCCCCAAGGTAAGCATGGGAATAAGAACGAACTCTGCAGGGATATTATTATATTTGTGAGAATTGAGAATGCCCGAAAAATATAATCAGTGAATAGAGAGTGGAGGCATTATAACCATATACCACGCAACATATAAAGAGTGTCGTTGCTCTTGGATTACTAAAGAACAAATAAGAGTGGTCATTGTGTCTCGAGGAAATGAGCTGATTTAGAATTCCCGGCCAATTGGGGAACTATTTGCATATATTTGTATATGTTGCGTACCATCATCTCTATAAACTGTTTGGGATAATTTTAAACATTATATGTTTGAGGATATTATAAAAGAACATGTTGAAAACATTGTATTACTGCGAATAGAAAATATTCTAATAACAAACGGTTTGGATTACAGCTGTACTTATGATGCACCTATTAAAACACGAAATGGTGAACAGATGTGTCATGAACTAACAATAGAACTAAGAATGGTCGTTTGATTTCTATTTGAAACAATTGTGCAACAGTGCATCCATAGAAGCACCTGTATGCTGTAATTCGTTTGTTTATTTGTGAATACTAAACATTATTCGAGGTAGAAATAAAATAGTTCTGGCTGTATGTTGGATTGTAATTTCCGCATTATTTCTTGATGGTGGTACTACACTACACAGGTTATGCCAGTCTATAAAGGCAAACTGCAAAAGAGCTCAAACGCTACCTAGTGGTTTCCTAATTATAATTGATGAGGCGTCAATGTATCCACGTCTTGCTGCAGATTGCATGCATGGACTAGAGACATAACCCAAATTAATAAACCAATGAGGGATATATGATTGTTTTCGGTGGCGATTTTCGTCAAGTTCCAAATTCTAGCAAGATCCAAATTATGCAAAAGTGTGCAAAAAAAAACATGTAGTAGTATATTCCAGTATGTGTCGGGGTGTCTGTGGATGCGTTGACCACTCTTATTCCCTCCGGTGAAATAAATAACTGGAAATATCTTTAAGAAAAACAACATAACCCCAAAGAAAGTAATATCAAAGGATACAGCAACAACAACAATAACTGTAAAATTGAATAGGGAGATCAACACGCTAGGAAATATGGTACATATGGAGAGCACAAATAGAGATTCAAGAATTTCGAATACTCATTGAAAACACATTTATAGGTGTATTCTGAAATATATTGTTTCAACAAGTCTATAAATTAATTAAAATGTTCAACCAGACCATGTCTTCCCATGCAACATAAAACTGTCACAACAAGATTCTGCTCGAAAAGTCACCTCGCGCTCCATAGCAATCGTAGCAGAGCCCGAAGAAACCACGAATGCCAACTCGTACTCCGAAACCACAAAGAAAATACCAAGCTATGCTGGAGCTGCGAATTCGGTAGCTGCTCCGCTGTAACACTGGCAATCGATAAAAGCAAAGAAAAAACTAAAAATTCAAATTCAACATTTTGCCAACCAAAGAAAGCAAGAAAAACCATAATTGAATCTGTATAGAAGTTTATTTTCAATTTATCTAAACTTTCGTCGCATTATTGTCGTGTTGAGTCCTGCAAGTTTCAGTATAAAAGCAGCAATCCAACAGTTGCAATCTACTGAATGCTCGCCGGTGAGGAGTACCCAATGCTGTCCGGCCATAGTAGGCCAGCACTCTCCTGGTACTAGTAGTATATTGTCTGGTTGATTTTATTGCGGAATTATTGGACCATGATATAAAATCTGTGATATCTATTCCGACGGATACGCACACATCTAAATAGAAACTGGATTACAAAAAAATATCTTACTAAAGCCCAAGCACAAAGGGAATGCGATAGAGTGCATAGTGTAACGTTATAGTATAGACGTGTATATCGACCCAGTCATCTTATTTCCCTTGTTATAGGAGCATCCGAACCATTCAAATTTAGTCAAATACATATCAGTAATGATTGATGATATAAATTTAATATACTAACCAATAAGACCCGGGCAATCCTACTGAAATGGATTTGAAAGTAATTGTATACGAACCAAAAGGGGTCATAAAATACAAAATATATGGCGATAAACTTTAAGACATGTCTGGTAGGACAAATAAAGGAATTGCAGAAACTTCTTTTTCTATTGTAAAACAAGACCTTAGAAAACTACCGCATGATAAATAGAAATATTTAGTTCACGTCACGTTAGTTCAAGTCAAGTTTAATTCCTGTGTACTAGTAATATATCAATTTACCGAGGAAGAAAGTACTAGTATAAGAAAGTAAAAAATAAACGAAGGTAATAAAAAACACGAACGAGCACGGCTACTAAAGAAAATCTGTATAACATGACCCAATTATTTTATTTTGTTTAGATCTAAGAATTTTTTGTTTTTTTGATTTTCTTTCGCTGGTTTCGCTGTAGCATCCCACTGCACTGCGGCCTATTGTGCTCCCCCATAATTATTCCTCATTCTTGAGCTCTGTGTAATGAAGTCCAGAAGTCTCGTGAATGGGCGAGCTTGGAGCTCTATTAGGTTCATTCGCGTTGAACCAAAGAGCTTTTTCCTGCCTGTGTTGAATGCCTCGCAGCTAGCTATTACATGTAGTAGTTTGTCTTCTTCTTCCCCACAGCCTCTGCACGTTGGTGATTTGTCTATCGCCATGGTGTGCAGGTGTTTATTTACTGCGCAGTGTCCTGTTAGGAGTCCTACGACATTTCTTGGTTGGTTCCTATTTAGTTTTAGGATTTCTTCCGTCACCCCCGCACTGGGAGCCTTAATGAACCTCTTCGAGTGTTTCATTCCAGTTTGGGCTTCCAAGTATCGGCTGTGGCGGTTTCTTTGGTGCTTTCTCAAGCTATTACTTGCGGTCTATATGGTATCCCGCAGGTTGGTTCGGGGCCAATGAATTTTAACTCGCTTGCCTCTATTGCTCACAGTATCATCAGGTCTTCAATGCATTCTATGACAACTCTGAAGTTATTCACGCTGGAGTCTAGAGCTCTCAGCACTGCTTCACTGTCTGTCACAATATTGATTTCCTTCTTAGTATAGTTTGTCCAATAGAGTTTTAACGCAGCCTTGAATTGCGATAATTTTTTCTTGTAACACGAAGGTATGCTCGCCAAGCCGACGTCATGTTCCTTCTGCCGAGTTGCTCTCATACACTCCTATTCCTGTTCCTTTGTAGAAATTAGATTCATCGGTAAACCAGATTGATCCTTTTTGCATATAGCCCTATCTGGTATTACTACTTTGTAAGGTTTCATCATGTGAAGTGTATTTATTGTCCTGTCGGGACGCATTCTTAGAATGTATTCTTCGGTTTTACCTAACGCTAGATGGGTGTGGTCTATGGATGAGTCGTACGACTTTCCCATGGCGTTAGTTCTGTAGTTTACTATCTTGGCTTCTGTCTCTACTTTGATGTGAAGTGGAGCCAGCTCCAATATAACCTCCATTGCGGCGGCGGGGTTTGTTGCCATTGCCCCAGTTATTCCTATTCTGTCAGGCCCTCTGCTGCACACCACCGTTCCACGTGTTTGAGTGCATCTTGCAGAAGTTCTGATGTGATGCCGTCAATAGCATCCTTTCTGGTCCAGTTGATCTAACAGATCGTCTATGACTAGGCACCACAGAAATGGGGACAGTACGCCACCTTGCGGGCAGCCCCTGCCGACCATAGTTATTCCATTTAGTGATGTCTTTTTCTCCGCCCACTTAACATTTGGCCGATCCAGCCAACTACGATTGACTGTATACCTCTTGTTTGTGTGGTCTTCTAATGGATTCAAACGAGTTGTTTTCAAAGGCGCCCTCTATATCCAAGAAGACCGCAAGAGCAGTCAGCTTGTTCTTGATTGCCTTTTCAGCTCTTATGGTTATTTCGTGCACTGCGGATTCGCACGAATTTCCTGATTGATAAGCATACTGGTGTCTGTGCAGTGGCTTTAGTACCATTGCTCCGTCCCTGATGTGTCTATCAATCAGTTTTTCAATTGTTTTCAGTAGGAACGAGGTCAGACTGATGGGCCTGTAGGATTTTTTTGTTAGAAGTTATAGTATTCTTTAATAGCTACCTACCTACATAGGTATGTTTCAACTTCAAATCTAGAAATATCATTGTAAGGCGCTAAATAATAAAGTACGACAAAAAAAAATTGAACCTGTACAAGGATTGTAAATAAATTAAAATCAAAAACCAAAATTTGGCATGAAGCAGACAATAATAATGTCACAATTAAAAGTACATTTTAGACTTTTTAAATGTGTTACAATAGAGTAAAAGATCGTATTTGTGAACTAAATAACTAATTTTTTGTTTATGGAATAACAACAAAATTTACAATACCAATCGGATATTTCTTTCATTCATATTTAACATCATATGATTTTTTCATTAACCATAAGCGTTTTAAATCTAGTTACTAATTGTGGTTTCATTATTTTAAGAATTGCAACAGACAGATTTTTGAGTTTTGACTTGCGTCATGTTCTAAAGTAAGCTTAAAATATATTCTTAGATCATAAAGTGAATTCCAGCGAAGGTATTATTTTATCTTCCTTAAAAAAATATACAATTTAGAAAAAAACATTGCTGTAAAACCAATAAAATACTTAACCAAATGAAGCTAATCAAATATGTTCACCAGCAGTTTCTTCATCTTCGTGATTTTTAATATATATAATATATAGAAACTATGTACCATTTTTTTCAAATTTGAGATAACGGCATCAAAATTACTCTTAGGCGTCGTCGCCGCCCCTGCCCAGACTAAACGAGAAGGAGTTATCCCGCATCGTCCGAGAGTTCTTCCCAGGGGCGTAAGAGGATACTGAGGAGCAGAGAGTGGAAATCAACGAATGACCCCAGGCCCACAGCTATAACCGCGATCACGGAGGACGAACTAGTGCTGCAAAGAAGAAACTGACCTGCAGGAGGGCACTGGCGCCGGATGGAGACTGCCACAAACCCTCAAATTGGCGGTGTAACGGTAACGGATCCTGATTCCAAAAATTTGGAAAAGGCCCAAACTTGTCGATATCCCCAAGGCAGTGAAATAAATATGATCGGTAGAAGGCTAACTGATTTACCACACCCACCAAACGACTTCGGCTTTTTTATTTCTGTTCATTTATTTTCAAATTTTAATTATTTGTTTGGATTATCACAATAAGCAATTTATGAAAAATTTATTAAAATGTATCAACAACTTCTGCGTTTTTTATGAAAGTCAGTATATATTAGAAATGGTTAACGATGACAAATATTATTCCATTATTTTAGACTTTAGACAATTTCAGCTATTAATCACTCATTAATGTCTATTATTATACGTTTTGTCCATCATAACAAGGAAAAAAGTCTTGTGGAAATTCTGGAAGATTTCTCAAGCATTTGTAGCGTACATATTGTAGACCATTTTAAGAAACTTAATCTATATATCCAAAATCTCCGTGGACAGGGCTAGGACAATGGTGCAAATATTCGGATTAAATATAACGGCCAATAAAATACCTCAATCAAATTCTAAAACATTTTATGTCCGATGCTCTGTCCATTCCCTCAAATTCGTTCTCAGCGGTGCAGGAAAATTGTCATTTGAAACTCTTGTACAGGAATTATACAATTTCGCGCATCAACGAAAACGAGTAAGTGTACTATATTAAACAAAACTAATCTTCTCTGTATCATTATTCGTCTTCTGTTGGAAATATGTATAATCGCACACGTTTGTCGGTGCTTTTATTCCCCCAGTTTATAAAGCTAGCTGCACACCTTAGTGTTTATTATTCAGTTTTCTATTCAAACGCAAATGGTTTTCATCAAACTAGTAATACTGATATGTTATTGGAATCAATGAAATAGTGAGTGAAAACAAAAACTCAGCTTATATTTAAAATGCACGCCGAACATCTGGCACTGAAATTAAGTTCCAATATACTTTTATTATGTAACCTCGCTAACTGCGTATCAGCAACTGCACTGAGAGCATCATACTTTAATTGAGTCACATATAAGATATGGACTACTAATATGAGGCCATTCCACATCAAGGCACTATATTTTTCTCTTCAAAACCGTGCGTTGCGCATCCTAGCCTAGGCCGGGTACTGAGAAGACTGTAAGCCCTTAAAAATAATATTAATACATACGAAACTGCCTCTGTTAGACATTCACACAATACCAGAAGTAGCCATCTCTATATATCTCTATATATCTCTGTATAATGCTTTTTAAGCGGATCACCAGAAGTCAAACTCTACTCAAACTTATGCACTAGGGTTTTTATTTCACTACCATGTAATATAACAGCCCTGAACGGCAAAGCATTCAAAATGGCTACCATGCAATTTCTAGCTGACCAAGCATACAACTCCACCGATGAATTTCTGTTTTAAATGTATCGTATGGTTTATTTATTTATCTGTCTCCTGTTATATTTCTAATTGTATTTTAAATGTATTTGAAAATTTGTGTATATTTTAATTTATAAATTTCTCCCTGTACGAGATAGCCGACGCCTCTAACCAGTAGGCTACTGAGCTGGGCCAATAACCATATTATTAAGATATATATAATACAGTTGTTTTAATTATTACCATAAAACAAGCAAAGATGCCAAATACATGTTATAAAGCCACTAGCACATATTATGAACATTTCATTAAAATCCGGCGTTTATCCACAAGCCTGGAAATCATCTAAAATACACCCCCACTACGAAACTGGTAATAAAGCAAATTTAATAAACGACAGACCGATCTCAATAGCCTCAAACTGCTAGAGCGAAGAATTCGCCGAACTGTAGAGCCACTTCTTCCTACACATCAAATTCATTTCTGAAGTAAGAGGGCCACCGCTGATAATCTGATGTGCTTCACTCAAAATATTTATGATGCATTTGACACTATTAACCACTCACTATTTCTAGACAAGTTGCTTATTATCGACCCGAAATAGTTCATTAATAAACTACTACACACATATTTAATGAATGGAACGTAGGCTGTGTACGTGAACGGTACACAGCCTTCAAAATCGAAATATACTGCATCATCTGGAGCGCCAAAAGGGTCAAATCCTCGACTACTACCTAATGTTGTACAATAGCATAGATATGGATTTATTTATTTTCTCTGTGGGTTTTCAGTATTCAGCCCAGGTAAATGGTCGTCACTCGGTAGCAGAAACATGGCCGCGATGAGGGACCCGACGAGGGCCCAAGTAAGCGCCAGAAAATAACAGGTGAGCAATTATTGCAAGATACCAATAATAAGGTTTGACACAGCTATTGTATATAAACATAATATGTAAATATACTATCTAGATGAGCATGTAGTTACGTGAACCCATCATCAAACAGCCATTCGGACTTTCACGGTGCGCGTCAGCGATTCCCATACGCGACCGCACATCCGCTGCACTCAATATATGATTCTTTAGCATTATTATTAATTAGGTCATTTCATTTATTCTTAGTTAGCAATTTAGTTTTATATAAAATAGTATTAATAATTAATATTAGTATTAATTATTAGGTTTTAGTTATCAACTTGTAGCGATACACATACGTTGTAGAAATAAAGTGTTAAAAAAAAGGTCTTCCGCGACGTTCATCACATAATTGGCACAGTCGGTAGGATATCGTGGTCCAAATTAAAATTAGTTCACGGCATCGAGTCCGCAATATTTCAATTACTGGATCTTGGTTTCAACCATCAACACGGTATCTTCAGAACCTGTCAAGGAGACCTCAGCCTGCTACCACCATTGGACCACTAGAGCAGAGGTGTCCAAACTACGGCCCGCGGGCCAAACCCGGCCCGGCAGGCGATTATATCCGGCCCGCCAAGGATTTTGAAAAATTTCGTAAAATATAAATGTAGCGTGGCGCGTCGGTATTAGATCTCGCGCAGATGAAGAGCGCATTCGGTTAGAATGAGCACGGTATCACGCTCGAAAAAGTACAGTCTGGTATTCAAGTTTTTTCGGTAGTCGGCGATGCGACTCGGAAGCTCGACAACATGAATGATTTTGTACTCTGACTGTGTTAGGCGGCGCGGAGCGGCAGACTGCACTCAACTGCAGTGCCTGCAAAGCTACGAGATTGTCCACGACAAACCAAAATTCGTCGGCCGCGGAGCTTATTTACATTCTTTACAGTTGATATATTGTAAATTGGTGTGTTTAGATTTATATTTAATATATTATAATTTAATTATTATGTTAATATTATTTTTTAAAGTTGAACATGGAAACAAAAAGAAGAAAAGTACATGACGAGTGCCGCGTTTTTAAAGAAGAATGGGAATTCAAATATTTCTTTGTGCAATCGCAGTCAAAGAATGGCAAAGCTATATGTGTAATTTGCAATGACACTATTGCTGTAATGAAGGAATACAATTCACGTCGACATTATGAAACAAAACATGCTTCAGCTTACTCACAATTTAAGGACAAGCAGCGTACTGAAAAATTTGAAAAATTGAGTCGTAATTTGTCTTCTCAGCAAAATTTATTTAGGAAGGCAAACTCGGAAAATGAATCATTGACTTTAGTTAGCATGAAAGTTGCTTATTTGTTTGCGAAATAAGGGAAACCCTTTATGGATGAAAACATCGTTAAAGAGTGTATGATGGAAGCTGTTGGGGTATTATGTCCGGAAAATGTGAAACTTTTCAAACCGATAAGTCTTTCCCGCAATACTGTAGCTCGTCGAATTGACGATATTGGCAATAATATACTCTACCAGATTTCTGGGAAAGCACAGCGTTTCACTTACTATTCTATCGCGATGGATGAATCGACCGACGCTAGTGACACCTCACAACTTTTAGTATTTGTTCGTGGCGTTGACGACGATCTTAATGTCACCCAAGAATTAGCATCGGTTAACAGCATGCATGGCACTACAACTGGAGCAGATATTTTTAAGGAACTACAACAGACGTTGACCAAATATAACTTGGACTGGAATCGACTCCAAGGTGTGACAATTGACGGAGGAAGAAACATGTCTTATGCAAATATTGGGGTGGTTGGGCTAATAAGAAAAGCTTGTGAAAGCGCAGGAGCAACAGTACCAATTTTTCTGCACTGTATCATCCACCAACAGCCCTTTGTGTAAAACATGTCGACATGAGCTGCGTTTTGAAACCAGTTGTTTCTGTGGTAAACTTTATTCGATCACGTGCACTCAATCATCGCCAATTTCGATCTTTCCTCGAAGAAATTGAATCTGAGTCTGTTGACTTGTATTATACAGCAGTTCGATGGCTTAGCTGTGGAAAAGTGTTATTGCAGTTCTTCAAGCTCAGAAAGGAAATTAAAATTTTTCCTGCGGAAAAGAATCACCCTGAACCGCTTTTATCGGATGCAGAGTGGCTCTGGAAGTTGGCAATTTTTGCAGATGTCGTGTCACACGTAAATAACTTGAATTTAAAGCTCCAAGGTAAAAACAACTTAATTTGTGATTTATTTGAGCAAATCAACGCATTCAGAGCTAAGCTATTGCTCGAAAGTCATATGAATGAATGTAATTTTTCCCATTTCACGTGCTGTGAAAAATTTAGTACAGAAACTGACGAAAGATTTCTTACCATATTTGCAGTAAAAGTAATCGCGGATTTAAAACTAGAATTTCAAAAGCGTTTTTCTGATCTTGACATAAATTCAAGGGAAATTCGGCTGTTTCAAAATCCATATGACTGCAACGTTGGCGACGTTTCAAGTCAGTTTCAAATGGAAATAATTGATCTTCAAGCTAGCGATCAAATCAAGAACAAATACAAGGAAAGAAACTTGATCGATTTTTACAAATTTTTGGACGCAAAAGAGTTTCCAAATTTAAAGCAATTGGCTGGTAAATTTATTTCTATGTATGGCACTACCTATATGTGCGAACAAACTTTGTCCAGGATGAAGTATCTGAAATCTAAATATAGGGCAAATTTATCGGATGATCATTTGCAATCATTGCTTATAATTGGTGTTTCCGATTTGAATCCCAACTTTGAAGAAACTCTCCAGGAAAAAACCCAGTTCGACCATTCCCATTAAAAATTGCATGAAATAATTTTATAATAATATAATTTAGACATGTTTGTTTAGTATTTTTATATCTGTAATTTACTATAAAAAATAAAATTCAATGCTGCTTTACTCGTAATAAGGTTTTTTAATTCACATATTTACAATGCTTGGCCCCCGCTAATGAATTTAAATACCAAACTGGCCCTCGCAGCAAAAAGTTTGGACGCCTCTGCTCTAGAGAATTCGGCTGACAAACTGTAAGGTAGTGCCAAATCCTCTGCATTTAGTCCTTAAGCAATTTTGATAATAAGTTCGATTAATGAACAATAGTGATATTGATAATTTAATAGACCAAATAAATAAATTAAAAATTGAAAAAATGACTAACACCGTAGATTACACGCTCTTAACACTTAACATAGCAAAAATACCAACTTTCGACGGCAATAACGAAATGACAGACATTTTTATTGCTCGTTGCGAGGCGGTACTATCAGAATACCGTACATTAAATAATGATCAATTAAATAAATATTTACTAAAAGCCATAATTGGAAAGTTACGAGAGCCCTTATAGCTATTGGCTCACGTACTCAACTAAAAACATCGTTTGAAATTAAAAATAGTATTAAGCAAATATTTGGTGACTTTAGAAACTACGATTGTCTTGTGCAAGAATTAATTAATTTAAGACCAGGTAGAAACGAAAAACCACTCGATTTTGCCGAGAGAATTCAACTCGCTCGTAGTAGACTAGCTTCAAAAATTAATTCGCTGCCAGCAACAACAATGTCTAATGACGCCAAATTAATACACCTCGAACAGTACGGCACTTTAAACGTTTATTCGAGGATTACACGGTAAGAGAACGCCAGCTAGAAGACGCCGTAAATTTTGTAATCGAGGAAGAAAACTTCCATTATACTTTAGGAAACGATTTAGATAAACCCCACAATATTCAATATAACTACCAAAGACAACCAAATCCACAAAATCTCCAAACCCCTTCATTCCCCAAAAATAACATTAAGCCAATTAATTTTGCCCCACGAAACTACAACAATACGACTTCATACAGACCGCAAATGAACTTCCCAAGCCAGCCAAATCATTTGCAACCCAGACCAATTCAACAAAAATACCCGACAAATCGACAAGTTTTCGGCGCACCCCGAAATGTTTTTAGGCCACAAGGCTATCAAAATCAAAACTTTACCCCGACACCCATGTCGACTACCTCCAGACTATCCAGTTCAAGATTCCCGCAGCAACAAGCCCCACAACCAATGTCTACCAGCACAAGAAACACTTTTACCAACCCACCAAACTTTTACAATAACTACAACAGACCAAACCAAATTTTCAAACCCGACCGAACTGAATAACATAGACAACCAAACTTACGACACAAACGATTACACATCTGAAAATTGTTATGACGAATCTTACCATCCGTAATCCGTCATAGAATTAGAACAAGTCACGTATTATGAAGAAGAAATGGACTACAATATTTCTTACGAACAAAACGAAACCCCTAGCGAAAATTTTCATTGCGCCACAGACCTAACGAACCCGACATAATCGAAATCAATAACGAAATCTGCACAAACCCACTTGCTTATATCAAAATCGAAAATCCACCTCTGAAACTATTAATCGACACAGGATGCTAACCTTCTATTCTAAAACCTTCAGTTGCAGAAAAACATTATCCTGAACACATTTACCATCAAAACTCGATAATCAAAACAAGCAATGGTGAAAATTCTACCCGATTCAAAGCAAACATACAATCTTTTAACGAATTCCGATCCCCCCACGAACTAAACGTCCTTCTGTACGACTTCCACAACTATTTTGACGGACTATTAGGACTATAAGACATGACAAATCTAAATTTAGTTATGGATTGTGCAAATCAGAAATTGTACAATAATGATATCGAAATTCCATACTTCTACAGACAACCAGAAGACACAAAAGCATCAATTGAGATTAACGCACACGAAATATCCGTAGTTAAACCTCCTATTTCAGAACGTAATGGCGACATTATTATCCCAGAACTAAAACGTCATGACATATATTCCACCCTCCCTAACGACAGCAAAAAGCAGTTTCGCCAACGTTGAAGTACATAATTATAACGATACAAATTCAATTTTTGGAATGGTTAAACCTCTCAAGGTAATCCCTTTTTCCCCAGAAACATTTGAAATTTTCAATGTAGAACCTAAATCGCAATTTCAAGCTTACCAATAAAAAATAGATAACTTAATTAGAACTGACCACCTTAATCTGGAAGAAAAACGAAAAATAATTAATGTATGCCGCGAATACAGAGATATATTCCATGAAAAACTGGACAAACTATCTTTCACGAACACAGTAAAACACCACATCAAAGACAACCGACGATACTCCCATCCACACTAAAACATACAGATATCCATTTATTCACAAACAAGTCCAATCTCAAATAGACGAAATGCTAGAAAATGGCATCATACGCCCTAACACAAGTCCATGGAGTTCTCCGATGTGGGTAGTGCCCAAAAAGCAAGACGCCTCTGGTCAACAAAAGTGGCGAATCGTCGCCGAATACCAAAAAATTAATAATAGAACTATCACAGACCAATACCCAATCCCCAACATAACGGACATCCTATACAAGTTAGGCAGATGCACCTATTTTACTACATTAGATTTGGCATCCGGTTTTCACCAAATCGAAATGCACCCCAGGTCAATCCCCAAAACAGCATTCAACGTAGAAAATGGCCACTACGAATACGTTCGCATGCCATTTGGCCTAAAAATGCACCAGCCACTTTCCAACGCGTCATGGATAATATCCTAAAAGAGCTTCAAAACAAAGTCTGTCTCGTTTATATGGATGACATTATTATCTCCTCTACTTCCCTAGAAGAACATATACAAAATCTAAAATTAGACTTCCAGAAGCTTAGGAACAAAAACCTAAAAATCCAGTTAGATAGATGCGAATTTCTTCGCAAAGAAGTAGAATTTCTAGGTCACGTCATCACTCCCGAAGGCATTAAGCCAAACCCCAGAAAAATAAACGCTATCCAAAAATTCCCTAAACCCAAAACTGCCAAGGAAATTAAATCATTCTTAGGTCTTCTCGGTTACTATCGTAAATTCATCCCTAACTTTGCAGATATTACAAAACCATTCACACAATGTTTAAAAAAAAGATGCAAAAATAATTCATAACGAAAACTTCATGAAAACTTTCGAAATCTGTAAAACAATACTAACTAACGACCCGATCTTACAATATCCTGATTTCAAGAAACCATTCGTTCTTACCACAGATGCTTCAAACTTTGCTATAGGAGCAATTCTCACCCAAGGCCCAATAGGCAAAGACCTGCCCATAGCTTACGCTTCGAGAACCCTAAATCCAGCTGAATGTAATTATTCCACAATTGAAAAAGAACTTCTAGAAATTGTCTGGGCTACTACATACTTCCGCCCCTACCTTTTCGGAAATAAGTTCACTATTGTAACATACCATAAACCCTCAGAATGGCTTATCTCTTGCAAAGAACCAAATTCCTGTTTAGTTAGGTGGAGATTAAAACTAGAGGAATATGACTATGAGATCCGATACAAAAAAGGAAAAATCAATACTAAGGCAGACGGCCTATCCCGAGTAGAAATTTATGCCGCCGATACCGAATCAGTAGTAGCACACCCAATCGACTCAGATATCGAAGACCCCTCACACGACATACATTTCCGTCCCTCTCTGACAAATGAAACTAACCACACTTCTCCAGAAAACCCCGTCTTCGAAATCCCAATATCAGAAAGACCCCTAAACTACTATAACCACCAAATTATAATAAGATCTAACGACACCAACCAAACATTCATTAGGAATTTTAAACCATTCGCCAATAAAGAACGCACAATTTTTTCTCTTCCCAAAATCAATTTCGAAAACGAACTTATGCAATATATAAAAACCAAAATTTCACCACAACTATCTTACGTAATTCAATACGACAACGAAAGAACTATGGCATATGTAGTCCACGTCCTCCAAAAACACTCCAAACCTAATTCCTTCTAACTCACCCAATCGCCAAAACTCCTACTAGACATAAGTGACGAAAACGAACAAAACCTAAAAATACAATACTCTCACGAAACCAAAAGCTGCCACCGCAGTATAAATGACACTGTCCAACAGCTAACCAGATATTACTACTGGCCAAACATATCCAAAATGGTACAAGATTACATCAATCGTTGTGAAATCTGTCAAACCGGAAAATACGAGAGACATCCACTCAAAATTAAATTCGAAATTACACCTTCTTACTCTAGACCTTTCGAAACACTTCATATTGACGTCTTCCGAAATAATAACCGAAACTTTCTTACAATAATTGACGCTTTTTCGAGATATGCGCAAGCATACCCGATCGACTCAATTGTAAACATAAATGTAATGAACAACTTACTCACATTTATCGCTCATCATGGTATACCCCAAGCAATAATAATTGATCACGGTAATAAATTCAAAAATCGATTGCTAGATGAATTTTGCAAATTGCACAAAGTCAATTTACATCATACCACCGTCAGAAATTCAAATTCAAACTCTCCTGTAAAAAGACACTCTACTCTAGCCGACTCTATAAGATGTTTACTACAACAACGAACACATTGACATGATTATGAAACACGCTATAATTGGCTACAATAACTCAATTCATAGCACAATTAAATTTACCCCATTCGCAATCATCTACGGAAACACTGACAAAACACTAGAAACCACCGAAGACGATATGCTTAACGACTATACGGACAAGCACAAACAGCTAATTAATATTCTTCATGACAAAATAAGAATAACAAACGAAGAAAAGAAAATTACACAAATGACGAAAGTTAACGAGAAACGCGAAGACCCGGTAGAGTATAAAGCAAACGACACGTCAAACAACAAGCACGTGTTGCAAAACATAAGCCTCGCTTTATAAAGACACACGTAACAAAAAATCACAACAAAAAATTGACAACTCAGACTGGAACATTACACAAAAACCTCATTAAAAACCCTAGGAAACTAATACACCAAACTCCTTTACAGATTGCAAATAACCTTAAACCTGGTAATGATCGTTTGGACACACCAAGCATTTCCAGAGGAAATTTATATTACCCCAATTACCGCCGGTATACTACCACTAAAGGTAGTAATATCTTCCCGCCATACTACTTTTTCCTACACTACATAAATCTAGAAACCTTAATAAATCAAACAAACATACTAAACAACTTTCGCGAATCAAAAACTCTTTTTCTAATTCAACATTCAATAACAATGCATCCGTAAAAATCCTTCCCATAAACGAAATGGCTGATCATGCGACCTACATTATAAACGACGCTTCTCAAAAATTAGAGAATATAAAACCCTCAAATAGACGTAAAAGAGGACTTGTAAATGTTGTTGGTAAACTAAGTAAATGGCTATTCGGTACGTTGGACAACGAAGATGGAAGCTATTACGAAGAGAGCATACGACAGTTAGAGTCTAATTCAAATCTTGTACAAAGCAATGCGTTACAACAAACTACTCTCAAGCAACAAACCATAGATGCTTTTAATAAATCAGTAACAAGCTTAGATATAAATCAGAAAAATATTGCAAACAAAATTACCAATTTAGAAAATTCACGATCAGAAGCCATATATTAACTAGACGAATACTTACTTACAACTACAGTCTATTTTAAATCAAGTTATCCTAAATGGGCAACATTTGGTAACTATCTTAGACAACATAGAAAATACTATCATGTTTGCCAAATTAAACACCCTACATACCGTCGTAATTAATCACAAAGATTTAGAAGTTACACAATATCAATCAAATATTTAAATTCAAGGATAGTCGAACTTACTATCAATTGGCTAACCTCCAAATGACCTTTCACCATAACAAAATTATATTTGCTATACACTTTCCTATTATCAAACCAAACACATACATCCTGTACGAACTCTATCCAGTTCCTTATAACAACTATACCATTATTCCGAACTACCCTTACATCCACCAAGAGGAAAGCTTCTACGAAGTAACAGAATGTCCGAAATTGGAAAACATCTTCATCTGCCGAAATTCAAAAATTGCACCAGAAAATGACTGTGTCTCGAACTTAATAGCGAAAACTGTACAAAACGATTGTACTTTAACTACAACCTATGTTAAAGAGACAATAATCGAACAGCTCGCATCAAACTACGCTATAGTAATCCCAAAGCAAGGAACCCAGATACTGGAAACATGTAATAAAAGACGATTTTCCACCCTACTTGGACCAAGCCTGATTACTATACTACCCAGCTGCAGCATATCCGTGGATAACCAGCAATTCTACAACCGACTAGAGCTCGGAGAAAGTGAACCCTATGTAACCACAACTTCAACTTGGTATGTCAGCTAGGAAGAACAACGCCAGCAGTATCCACTTGGAAAAAATAGACCTCGACGAGATCCACATGCTAGGAAGACAAGTGAATAATCTAAAATTCCAACCTCCTCCTACCACAAACCACTGCACCATCGGACTTGGATCACCATTTCCGTCGTCAGCGCCGGACTCATCGGACTCCTAATCCAGAACGCATGTAGAAAACTCAACTCCCGGAAAGCAGAATCTACCACAGACGTTCCACTGGACCAGGAAAGGAAGATTACTCCCCAATATAACTATTCAACGATTTTATTGAGATATATGGTTATATTAGTTTCTATAGAAATGTTATGTATTTCGAGGGCAAAGTGGAGGTATAGGTAAGTTAATCTAGCAAGGATTCGATTTTTATATTTGTAAATTCGTCTTTGTTTGGTAACTGGAGGACATTTACGTAGACCAATCAGCGCTTCACATTGTGTACACAAAAGATAATCACATTGCCTTAATAAAAATCTGACACTGACGTATATAAGTTTCAATCAAACGCAGTAGCGTCAGATGTTTTTATGGTTATGTTAATTTATGGTGAAGTGCAACAACATAATTTAGCTGCGGTAAAGCGGTAAAGAAAGGTTCCCGAACAGAAGACTTCCGGAAAGACGGTGATTTTCGGATCTTACCCAGCTGTGGATTCTAGACAATTTTAGAGGACGCCCTTTCAAAAGTTGACCGACAGAGAAATCGGTAGGTCGCCACCGCAAACAGCAGGACGTTGACAGACGTTGAACATCTATGTGATGATTAAGGTCGTTGTTTAGTGATCACGTGATGCGCATAGGCGAAATGTACCCGTCACATGTGGCCCTCTACATTCTTGTAGTCAAAATAACTTGATTAGCAAAGTTCACCCCCAAAAAAAAGCATCCTATAAAACGGCAATACACTGCGATCTTTTGTTTCATACAATGCGGCAACGCAGTGTCTGGCGCAAATAATATTTATAATATTAATTTGCTTGTGAGCTTCCCAATCATAGACAAGTTCCCAATGATTCGCTCAATGACAGTGACATTTATAGGTTAGAAATTTTGTAAATAAATTTACAATAGTTTAGCAGCATGTAAATTTAAGATGATTCTGGCAACGTACATTATATTATTAAATAACCTCAAAGATGTGATAACTAAAGTAAGATAATCCGGAAACAGGTTACTAAATTGATTTTTTAAAAGATTCCTAGGAAACAACAATGAGAAAGTTAAAGGAGAGTAGTGATAGTGACTAAAATATATAACATATTTTGGCTTAATTTTACATATGAAAATATATAATTGAAATCTTATTTTAAGGAAGTTGTGCTTTTTAGAAAAACTCTACCAACTCAAGCAACAGTCTTAAGAAATATTTTATTTACTTAATGCTTACTTACTCTACTTTAAAACATTTAATTTCTTGTAATTTATCATATATGCACTGAGAGAGCCAAGGTTATGGTTGGTGTTATAAAGGGTGTAATAGCACATATTTAAGTTGGTTCGAAAATCCTTTTGATGAGTAGTGATGGAAGGATACTTGTCAATTAAGAAAAGGGAGCAATGGTATATGTATGGGCTCCACATTAAAATCTACATTTGGACAGGATGGCATTGGGCCATTTTGAATAAAATAGTTGGGCAGCAGTAGTTTTTAAATATTTTATATATCAGAATTGATGCAGAATATTTTTTACGATTTCTATATATTTAATATTTCAAATAAATGGGCCTGTATAAAAACATGGTTTAGTATATTTTTTGGACATTTTGTTCACGATCTAGAAAGATTATATAGGACCTGAAACGTAATCAGTATTAACTATAGTGGTAGCTTAATCGAGAAGTAGTAGACTATCAAGCTTTGAGAATAAACTTAATTAACATTAATAATAAACTAACAATATTTAACCAAATATTGAAAGTATATTTCATTTCATCTCTATAGTTTACAATTTTTATATATTTTTTCAACACATGAATTTCGTAATGAAATAATTTCATTAGTTCAGATAAATTATATAAGTCATTTTTTCTTATTCTTAGTTCTGATGATTTTAAAATCATTCAGGAGATATATCTCCACAATTTTGAAATTCATCTATATTAAATCTTCTCAATAAGCTTCTAAATTTTTTATTTACCCACATTATTTACCTTCTGCTTACTTATTTAAATTTAGATTTCTCATTTTAATGATATTTTGTCTTAATGTTGGAATTGCCTTTATAGTAATACGCTTCCCTATGAATGTACTAAAATAAATGGTAAGACTATATACAATTTTAATTTAATTATATCATATTTGTAAGCTAACTAAAAAGATTTAAATACATTTTTGACTAGATATATCTTGGTTATTAATATGGAAAGCAAATGAGATAGGTATAACATAACTATTGTAACTGTGTGATGGCCATACATAATAACAATGTTTTTTATAATTGAATTATTATACATGCATAATTAGTAGAATATTCTAAGAATGTGAGTTGGTTCAGCCAATATATGTAGATATCATAGAATATTTGGTGGCATCTATAGACCTCCGGAAGGGTGGTGATTTGTAAGTAAGAACTTATAAACTATTGTACCATGTACACAAAACAATAGCTTTGAATCCATCTATTTGTTGAAAAAGTTAGGCAAAATTGACCCCAAATGTCGGTCGCTTAAAATGTGTTGTATATAAGTAACATAAAACCTTGATGGCCTTATATTATTTATATGATCGGTTCACAGAAGTGGTTCTATTTCAATTAAATATGTATTCCGTCTGTTATGGTCTGACAGTTCAATAACCTCAAATTCTGACGGCGGGCAAAGTTTATTTCACATAGTAATAGAAGACCACGCTCGTTCACATAACAAAAGTGAAAGAGATAGGGACAACATCGCATTTACAGGAATATATGTGTTTTATATTCTAGTAAACGCATAATTTACGAACAATGTCGACAAAATTTAACGATACAAAAGTCAAGAACTGGAATACACCAATAATTCAGGCAAAATGTTTGCGCTTTGCGAGAATTATATTTAATTTTTATTTAGCGCCCTCTCTTTGGACAAGTCACAGTGCGGGCGGTTATTTTTATAAAGATTACCGACTATAGCTCACTGTAATATTTATTAACCATTGCATTCGCATGTTGTGTATGGATACGCACCATTCATCTTAACGAAGCCTCTATCATTGTGGATTTCTATACTAATACGTCCTACAATACTTGTTACATGGATCAGTCTCAATATTAGGCTTTGAAATACACTGTACATTTTTAAAAACATTAATTTGTCGCGGATGTCTACAGAGGGTATTTATTTATTTTTTTACCGAGGGACTATGGACATTCTCACCTAGACTACGGAATACGTGCATCATTATTCTTTTGCATACGTATTTTTGCAATTCAATTTATGTTCTAGTTAAAGAGAACGGTGCGTATTTCTTATACGCATTTCGCCTATGCTATTACATGTGCATCACAAGTTGCCTAAATTCATAAACACCACCCTTAATCAATGGTAGAACTACAGACGCAATGAAAAGGCATAATTCGAAGAACAACACGGAATAAGAAAGCAATTATTGAATACAATAAAATAATTGATGACTGAAAATAGATAATATTTGTGTAAAAAAGTGCGTGCTTGTAAAAGTGTTGCTACACGTTACAACTCCATGGCAAAAACAGGTATTCGAATAGTAGCTACAGGCTTTGTATGATGAGCTAAAAAGAAAGGATAGACACAATTTAGATGATAAGCTAAATGAAATACAGCTGTATCTATTAATTTCTGAATTATAAAATTAATGCTTAATCACTTTTTAAAACTTGGTTATTTGAAATACTAAATATTTTTTTAAAATTTTTACCACACATTTTGAAGTTTTCACGTACGTATTAATGAATCAAGACAATACAATTAAAAAAAAACGAGAACATAAGGAATACTATTGTGTAATTCGGTCAGTAGCGGTATAGCGGTATAGCGTTATCTTGCATAAACAGAAAATCCTTCCGCACAAAAGGAAAAAAGGCCATTACGTGATGTTCCAAAATGTTTTCAATATGAAAAACTGCCGTGATACGCCCTTTTGATATCACCACCAACTCCGTACGACCCTCTAACGTGATACCTCCTCACACCATTACAGATTCCCCACCAAAAAATACCGTCGAATCAAAGTAACATTGTGCATACCGTTCTCCTGGCCGTCTATACATACGCATTCTTCCATCACTGTCATAAAGAGAAAATCTAGACTCGTCACTAAACATAACGTTATCCCAATCGGGGTCCAAACCAGCTTACATGTATTCGAACAAAAGTTAGCCTGACTCTACGATGCTCTGCAGTTAATTGTGGGCCTGTTTCAGGTGTCGGAGGAGTTAGTGGTAACCATAGTAACATATGTGCTCTGTGGTGGTAACCAGGGGGGTTTCAAAGCATTGAAGATTTGGTCTTGTCTAAAAACACCAGACTAGTTAAACAAGAATGTGTAACGTGATGTGCAGTTTGATGTGTAACGTCTTACAGTATTTTTATTAACTTTATGTACATGTATGTTTCAGTTATTTCAAATTTACATATGTCTTGTACTACAGTTATCTGTGAAATACAAGGAGGCTCCACTATTCACCATGTCTCCTTGCTTCCAGGCCCTGATGATGCTGGCACTGGCTAGCGAAACGTTGGCACGTAACATAATACACCGGAACCACACAAGATCTTGGCTTTAATTTTGTTCACCTGGCCCTTGGTTTCCAGTATTCCCCATTTGGATATATAGATATATATATATATATATATATATATATATATATATATATATATATATATATATATATAGTGTGCAAGCCGTCTACACTCCTTTAAATCTCAGCCCGAGATAGTTGAAAATACCATGTAATCTCTTGACATAGCTATTTTCATTTTGATTTTATTATTTTTTTGTTGTTGTTGCCTAGTCTAAATATTACTTTTTCAAAAATACGTAGTAGTATACGTAGTACTGATATAGCAAGACATAATATGAACGCTAGATAAATAATTATACAAAATGGTCGCAAGTTATATGAAGTACTGTGGATATTTTATAAAATAAAATAACAATTCGAACCGAATCGAATTGAACCATTAGATATTCGGGGTGAATCGGTTTTAATTTTTATTTCCTATTAATCGTTTTCCTAGGTAAGTCTTTTTAAATGTCTTAGCAGCCAGGCCTCAGCGTACAAGTACAGCACGATTCATAGAAGCGCAATAACTCCATTCGGTACAGCATAAGCATAAGCATGGTAAGCGCATTATCATCGTCTTCATACATTACAGCGACGATGCAGACGGCTCCATGCATATACAGAACCTATCCCACGACACCCAACATCACTCAAAATCTACGCGAAGGTCTTTCAATTCTCCACCACGTTCGGAAATTTGAGACGTCTGAGATGAACATCACCACTTTAGAGAACAAGTCGCCCTTGTTTATCGCCCTTTATATCAGGAATTACATTGAGTTTCTGGTTTTCCTTATTGATACTTTGCAATTGACGGTTTTTTGTCTTTTGCTGTAGCGTCATCCATGTCCGGAGGAATCAAATCCTATTCTCTTATTTATTAAGTTTAAACAATTTGCACTTTTTATTTGATTTTTCAATTGATGTTATAATTGACCTACAAATTATGCTTATATACAAATTCAAAAAATTTGGTATTTTCCTGTTTGGCATTGAATACACCCTATTTGGCAATTACAGCAACCACTACTGAAGCAGCGCAAGGTAAGGAAAGCAGCATTCATGATATACACTTCTCGTCGACAAAACATGGTAGCTCATATTTCGTTATCCTCGAATATCTATTTTAACTACTTTGTTTAAGTTCTAACTTGTATTCAGCAGTTGAAAATAACCTTTCCGACCGACCGAAGATTAAGAGAATTAGCAAACTATTTTTAGTTTTGTTTCCTGATTGCTGTCAAAAATATTGTTATACTGTGTTGTAAGAATAATGTAGTCACCATTTCATTAAAAAGTGAGCCCATTATAATTTATGAGGTTTTGCTATTTCTGTTGCGCATTTCCAATAATCTGCAGTGGGTCTTCTGAGCCTTGTGCATCCTCGGGGGGTTGGTTACCCGCAACAATAGTTACGCACTCTGTCCGTATAGGTTCCATCCTGTGTTTCGAAAAAGCTTATTTGGGTTTCAGTACCTTCTTTCGCGCTTATCCTCACCTGGGAAGTAGGCGGAGCATACAATCAGTCTATTCAATTCCCCCTCGGTTCGTGCTGTTAAAAGAGCTGTAACGAAGTCCGAGGTACATAGCGACGTTATTAGTGTGCAGCTTATCCATTTGTTGTATCAGAGCCAGGTCTAGGCCTTCCTTATCCACTCCCCCACATGTGATACCGAAGGCGACTTTGGCATGTTGGAGGTTTGCCTGTAGCGCCCTGATCTCCTCCATTATTCCGGATAGGTCGGAGTCTCCGGTAAAATTCCTGCCGGAACAGTTTCTTCTCCCTCCTCTATTTCCATGCACGCGTCGGCCTGCGCCAGGGCAATTAATTTACTGGGCAGGTAGGTGCTTCCTTCCAGAGTATTGACCTCCTCGGCGGGTGCAATGAGGTAGTGGGTGGTTCCCGTCGGGGCTGGTTCTTCTATTTCCCCGCCTTATTTATGTTCCCTAGTCTTCGACCAGAATTTTCCCATGCCGAAGTAGGGCGACATATTGCTGTTTTCCAGGGTCGCATGTGAACCTGTGTCTATGGAGAAGGTACATACTTGTCCCGTCTCTGTAGAGGTAAAGCCCCAAATTGTCCGTAGACTCGTCTTCAAATCGAGATTGGCCACTTGCAATCTTTCAGAATCTTGGAGGAATCTAGGCTATCTCCGTATTCGTCTGGTACGATTACGGTATATGAACAGGGTTTCAGGATGTCCTCTCCCTCCAGCACTTTTAGCGCTGCCCCCTCGAAGGGCTAAGGTGTTGGGATTTTGTACTTTAGCCAATCCGCAGTTAGCTGTCCACGCAGGTAACGACTAAGTAGGCAGGCCAGAGGCGATTGCATTTGGTGATCCTTATTTGTGGTCTGTCTTCTAGTATGCCCTCGGATCCTGTGAGGATGGCTCTCTAGTCGGCGACTTGCCTTTCCGGGTTCAACTGCAAAGAAGGAAACCGTCTTGCACTACAGCCACTTTCACTGCTTCCAGTTTCTCTTTGAACTAGATGCTTCACCCCATTCGGGCCTACTTTTTGGTATGCTGTTGAGGGGAACTGGTTTCGGAGCGTTTTGTCTGCTTTCAGGAAGTTTCCTCTGAGCGTCGTTTTTTGGCGTCCAGGTAATCTTTTCTGTTTCTAGCAGAGCCTTTTACCTATTTTTGATGGCGCCTGAGAGGCGAGCAACAATCGTGCGACATCAGCTCCGCTTCCTCTGCAGATTTTAACCTGCAGACGTGTTGCGCGGTAGGTGGCCTATTAGCTTTACCTCTTAACCCTTGCTTGTTGATGCAGAGCACTTGTACACCATAGTCTTCTTTGGCGCTGCGTGCCTTGTAGCCTTTGCAGGACCATGACCTTCGGTATCGGATCTTCTTTGTGTTTGATGGTTGGTTGTTTTGCTTCGTCCATGTTGCTGCCACGAGATTCTAGGGAAGGGATGGCCCCGAGTAGAGCCCGGCGTGCGTTGGTGAGGCTGACTATAAGGAGTTGTCGCCTCGTGTCCTTAGTGGAACGTTATTGTCTGTATACTCACCGATCACAGGTACAAAGTCCAAAAACTGACAACACACCGGACCGGACGAAGATGGTCCACGAGCTGGCTCCAACATGAATCCTTAACAGACACCTAGACAGCATGCAGAAAGTGAGGAAATTGGGAGCGGAGAAGATGGTAAGCCTGCTTAGTGAAAAGCTGTAGGAGGAATGCGACACCACGATCCACGCCGTCGGGGTCTATTGGTGGTGCGCGGAAGTAGAAGAGGCCCGAAGAGAAACCAATAACGCACACGAACCCAGCGGACGAGAGCGGTTGGACGACCGACAACACTACTCTCGCGAAGAGTACAGGGCCAGAGGGAAGGAGTATCGAAATTCCAAAATCGATGCTGGTGTCGCCTCTGCGAGAATGTAGTGAACGACCCATGGGACTCCCATACAAAATCGTCATAGCCTAATGCGATGGTGATGGGAGCAGCGACATCGGTGGTGGCGGCACAGTTTCCTGCCAGGCCACTCGCTAACCACACAACATCCCACCCTTGGATGCTGGAGAACCCAGAACAGGACAGAACAGAGGAGGTGGTGAAGAGGATCCTTAGCAGCCTCTGCCGCAGAAACGCACCCGGATTGATGTGCTGCCAAGCGAGGCGGTTAAGGCAGCCCCAACCATTGTCAAGGATGCCACAAATACGTTAAACCAATGCCTGCTAGAAGGCATATTCCAGAGCAGGTGGAAGGTAGCCAAACTCGTGCTGATCGCTATAAAGGGGAAGACAGGCGCTGACCCGACCGCCTACAGTCCACTGTGCCAATTGCACGGCATGACGAACACCATGGAGCGGTTGGCCACGGACTGGCTCGAGGGAGCCATCGGAGAAGCGGGTGGACTGGCTCCGACACAGTTCAGTTCAGGATCAGTAAGGGACGTGCGACAGTGGACGCCATCCTGCTGGTGAGAGGGATAGTTGACGTTGCAAACAGCAGGCCACGACGAAAGCGTAAACATTGCTTAACGGCAACGCTGACGTAAGCAACGGCTTCAACTCCCTTACCCTGGGACCGGATAATGGAGGCACTGCGGGGCTTGAATACGCCGGCGCCGATACTGTGCGTAATGGCGTGCTACCTCGATGAGAGGAAGGCATTTACAGAGCGCCGGACGGCAGTGAGTGGAGAGGAGTTCCACTTTGGGCTCCTTTTGACATTACCACCAGCCATCGAAATGATGATTTGGGGTTCTTTGACAGCGATCAGGACGCAGAGGCACTGACACAGAAGACCAAAAAGGCGGTGGACCAGATAGCGAAAAGGATGCGGGAGAATGGTCTGGAGGTTGCGACCTACAAAACCGAGGCGACACTACTCCCCATAAAAAGAGCAGGAACAGAGAGATGCGGCACAACTATTGGGCGAGACAGTGACAGTCAACTGCACCACAGGCACAACGCTAGAAGCAAACCTCCAATTTCACGATTCACATCCTCCAGGCGTCGAGGAAGGCAACGAAAATAGAAGCGGCAACAGCCTGAATCCCATTGAACATCTGCGGCCCCAGAGAGGCCCAGCGGAGATTACTGGCTAGTCACGCGCTCGAAGCAACTCTAAGCTGCACCTTTCTCTGCCAGCGGTGCAGCGGTCCAGAGAAACAGCCAGAGGCTACTCACATCCCTCCGTACTGGAGCAGTCGGGACGTGCAATGCCCGCTAACGACCAAGCAAGGTGAGGAGGTCCTTCTGCCAATTTAATAAAGGACCGACAACCAAGGCCTCGAAGGACGAGACGAGAGGAGATAGCGAGAATCCCAGAGACGCACGTGGGCATAGCGGCTAATCCCTAGCATCCAGCCGTGAATATACAGCAAACACAGGGAGATCGACCATTGGACAACCCATATATGCTAGCACTGCGAGAGCGGTCCCAAGGCAGACAGGCTAGTATAGGTCATGCTGCAAGCAAACACCGGATAATTGGGACGCCGTGGCCCATTTCTCCAGGACAGTAATAGGGCCAAAACACAAAGACGGGCTGGCAGGAAACACAGACGAGAACCCCAATTCACGAAACTAACGAGACAGAGACGGACGAGAAAAAAGGACCAGAACAAAGGACAAAGAGAAGGGGCATAGGAGTGCCTCGAGGCGCACAAGCCCCCATCGAGGTCCCTGAGGCTATTTTTAATCAGTAGGGGGCAGGAGAATGGCTGGGATGGCGGGTTAAATCCGACACCATGGGTGTCTTTTGAAGATTTTAATCTTACAGGACAAAAGAAAAGGTTTACTCCCGGACAGGAAGTGCCAGCGTCAAGTGATAAAGCGGCAGATACCTAGTAGCACCGCTAACCCCATACCCGTACTCTGGTGATGTCATGAATTACCCCTCCAAATTCTGCAAGGAGATAAAAGAAAACGATACAACGAACAGCGTCTCGGAGAGCTATTGGATCGACCTGGTACGACAACAACGATAGGTTGTTTGTCTCTTTTCAGGAATTTGAGGCGTCCTTCATCAATAAGAGGGATCCTGTGGCAGTTTTTAAACCGAAAGCGGCTTTTGGCGCGGAGGATCTCCACCGAATTAGCGGAGACTGAATGGATCAGGCACATAGTGTACTGACTCGCTGCCTCAGCCGTAACATTGCATGTAGGTCCGTTATGGACATGGGTTGCACCTGCCTGGCATCAGAGCTACTCCGTTGTTGCATGGACGGTGCACCACGGTGCTCACATCGACACATATCGACTCAAGAACATTACCTGTAGCTCCGTCATGGACATGGGTTGCATTAGGCTTGTGTCGGAGCTACCCCCTTGCCGTATCGACAGTGCATATCGGTGCTCAAATCGACACATATGGACTCAAGAACATCGCCTGTAGGTCCGTTATGAACATAGGTTGCGCCTGGCCAGTCTCAGAGCTACACCCTTGCCGTATGGACGGTGCATCGCAAACGAATTAAACTCCGATGAATATTAGTTAGACATGAGAAGATTTCTTACACCAGCATGATATTGACGTCTGCCCTAGCGAAAGGTGTATAATACCAGGTTACAATCTTTCTTGAAGGGATAGATTCGGAGCACCAAATGGGGGCATAATATATACAAGAAGAGCACTGGATCAGGCGGTGCCCTAGACTTGCTGTTGCTGGACAATCTGGAGGTCGAAGCCATAATAATATAAATCGATAATAAATTTCCTGTCGCGATTGTTATAATAGCCTGCTACCTGGACTTAATGCAGGCCTCTGAACGCAGTATCATTTACCCCTGCGAAACTTGCGGAGGGGAATTGTCGCACGTATACCGTGCGTGGAAGGTTCTTGTCGCTGTGGGTTTAAAACAACTGGTTCTCGATTGCGAGCCTGGACAAACCCACCTTCTACCATAAGACAAGGAAATTGCCTAGAATATCAGGCACTGCACTGTTTCGCAGCGTAAATGTTCCTAGTAATTTGACGGTTCATGATGCCCTTAAGTCGGATCATCTCCCCATTGTGGTTGACCTGCAGTGACATGCAAGCAGGGAACCCCTTAAAGTCAACTGAATGGTACATTGGAACGAGTTCCCGCAACATCTTTTTCCGGTATTGCATCCGTTAGGCCATATTTCACTCCCGTGCGAAATTGATCGTGCATATTCCGAATTAACTGTCGCCAGAGAAATCCCTGTGGACATCCGTGGACTAATCAAAGCCAAGAACCATACTAGTCGAATTTATCATGAATTGCGATTACTTGCTGACAAGCACATCATGCTTGATCTTCAGAAACACAGCACAAAAACTTAGTTCATAGAGTCTACCGATGATACTCTTCAAAAGCTATGGAAACATGCTCGTAGACTGGGAAGAATTTAGAAAACCCCAGCATTCCTTTCACAGCAGCAGAAAATGCAAATTATACAGCCATGGATATAGATCATGTCTGTAGTGTCAAACATAAAGTAACCCGAGTTTTAAACCCAAGATTTCGATGGGCATCAGCCAAGAAATGCGCAAAAAGGAAAGTTCCTGTCCAGGATATCCCAAATACTTCTCTGCTATGTATAGCACAGCACGTTGACTATACAGCTTTAGTGTTTCGCTCGAGTAACTCGTCCGCTATCGCTGCGCGCCTATAATCAGCCACAACCGAACTTGAGTTGTGGATGAAGACTTGGCGGGTACAGATGAATCCAGATAGAGCAGCGTAGTTTTCTTTTCCCGAATGATACTGGCGAGATTGGATGACATTTTATTATTTGATTAGAATATTCCCTGAAGTGATTATGTCATATAGTTGGGTGTCATCCTGACGCCTAAACTGAGCTGAAATGCACACCTAGAGACGGACCTGGCAAAACCAGACAAGCCGCTGGCAGGTTATTTCCCTTTATTGGGAGATGTAGCGTTCTTAGTTGGCGTTATAAGTTAAGGATATTTAGCTCTGTGCTGAAACCAAAACTTACATACAATAAACTGCTTTTGCCTGCAGCGGTAACAGAACATTACGCTGGGAATTCCCCGTGGTATGTCAGAAACACCCAAATTATAAACAAGCTAGAAGTATGTCTGGTGTTTGAACATATCAAACATATTGGCACAAGCTTTCACGGAATAATGGAGGCGCATCCAATAGAATCAATGAAGTTATGTTCCAACTCTTATGAAACTCATAATTGAAAAATGGTAGGCCCACCGTGGATCGGGTAAATTAAAGTGAAGTCCTCCTGGGCTAGCCACCATGGCCTTTCTTAGTCAGTAAGAATCTAACACTGTTTAGCTTCACTAGCCTACACTAGTGAAGGAAGTCGCCTTATGACGCTGCCACTACGGCACCGTCAAAGGCACCCGCTGCCCAAAAGATTTCTTTCAGGCACCCTCTAGTATGCACACCGACCCACTCGCAGTCAAAATTAACAACTTCAATAACTTAATCGATCTCAGACTAAGCCAGGGGGTCACTGCTGAAGCACAAGATGCGCGAATAAACTTGAGTATCAAGTTTATGACTAATATATCCTCCAGTCCTTAAAATGCCTAACATTAGCACACTGTGGCCTCACCATTCAAGTTAGCGTTCTGGAATGCAGGCGGTTTAAATTCCGATAATCACGAATTAACAGATTTCTTAGACCGACAAGATATTGACGTCATATTGATCTGCGAAACTCACCTCCGCCCTAGCGAAAGAAAAAATACCTGGTTACAATCTTTTTCGAATGGATAGATTATGCGAACCAAAATGGGAAAATATATGCAAGAAGAGCACTAGATCATGCAGTGTTCGAGATGTCGTTGCCGGACAACCTGGAGGTCAACGCCATAACAATAAAAAACGATAATAAAGAACTGTCGCGATTATGGCTTGTTATAATAGCCCTGCAAAATTAATACGGCCAGGGGAACATTATTCTCGAAGGTGATTTTAACAGGAAACATGCGTGGTGGAATTGTCGCACGACTACAGTGCGTGGAATGATTCTGTCGATGTGTGCTGAAATCAACGGGTTCTCGACAGCGAGCCCGGACAAACCCGTCTTGTACCATAAGGTGGGACATAGGCCTGATATTCTAGACATTGGCTGTTTCGCAACGTAAATGAACTGCAGCGACAAGCAAGCATGGAACCCTTTAAAGTTAACCAAATGGTTTATTTAAGAGAGTTCCCGCGACATATTTTTCCGCTACTGCCTCCGTTTGGCCATTTTCACTCTCATGCGAAATTGATCATGCAGTTACCAAATTAACTAACTGTGGGGCAGCTTTAGAAAAAAATCCCCAGGGCCGTAGACTCATCAAAGCCTGTGTTAGATGCATTTATAATAAATCCAGATGACCTGCTAGAATGTACCGTAAGCATTTATTTTAAAAGGAAATAAGCACCAACACAAATGACTGTATTTAAGAAAATCTATAGGCATATGTGTAATGTATGGCTGTGATGGTTGGGTGTTAAATACAACATATTAAGTACATTCTTCTTATGAATAAGCATAAGAAAACAAGAATAGCCCATATCAGTAACAATAAAATTACATCAAACGATGGTTCTAGCATTTAGTCAGAATATGCGAAAGACCACTGAAATGAAGTATAGGAAGTAAACGCGCAAGGAAAAACTAGAGGAACACCCAGATAAATAATTATTTTAACAGAATTCAACCATGTGAGAATTTTCCGTCGACCTGGCATGGTTCGCTATGCAGTTTCAAGAATAGTATTCAAATTCCACTGAAGCGGACATATGGACGCTAATCCAAAATCAAGAAAATCAAGAAAAACAACGCCACATAGCAACAGTTTCTAAAAATATGTCGCGCTCATCTACGTCCAGTCCAGGGATTAACATCTAAATCCATGATTTTAATATTAACGAGAGATAAGTAGAAGAAGATTAGATGAAAGAAAAAAGGATATTAATCAGTTCTGCGAAAATGTATCGAAAAAGCACTTCATTATTGCTTTTGTACTTGCTAAAGCAGTGTTCATTTAACGCGGGGCAATTAGAAAGTGTCCGGCTTTCGGAACGCGGCATTTCTAAACGAAACAACGGATCTTTATCAAATAAATTGCATTTTCTTACATATGAAATTACCCAAAAACGGGTCTCTACAATTTTTTAAATTCGTTTTGTATCAAAAAATATTTTTTATAACTTTTATCATACGTCATAACACTAGTGAGATATTTTGGAACTAAAGCGTTATAATATGAAAATGGTCGGTAAAATACTATATAATAAGCGAGTGAAACGTTTGACAAATTATTGTAATGATAAAGTGTGGTTCATTCGGTAATTATAAATAATAATATATTTTTAAAATTATTATGTTGTGGACCTGACATACATAGTTGCCCAATATAATTATGTTTTGTTATTGTGTACCTTGTCTATGGTACATAACCTATAATTGATCCGCTCGGCAGAATATAACTTGTGACAGTGTTTTACAACATCACACGCCAATGTAGTACAGTGCTGAGTATCCCCTCTTATTAAGCGGGTGACCCGGGTAGTCGATACTTGTCTATGGTCGATACCATTTGTCATTGGCATACAATCAACAAAGTTGAGTACAAAGTAAAGTCCACCATACATACACCATTAGCACATGGCAGAAGAGCAAGGTTGATAGCTATTTGCTATCACAGTAACTACTACTAATCAACAAATATTCCCTTCCAGAATACTGTGAGAACAAAGTATACCAGTTAATTCCGCACCAACACCAGTCAATGCTGCAACTTTAATAGCACAATATATCCATATATGCATCACAAATGACTGTGGATTGAATAGTTAACTGATGATGTTGGTGATACATAGGGTTGGAATGATTGAGCTAAGGGTAGTCAAATGGAGAAGTTGAATTGACATTAAGAGAAAGAATATGTATGTGTTCAGGATTTTCACAGGCTGATGTGGCCAACCTAAAAGCAGCTGCAATAATATTACACTAACACTAACTGCATGAGCAGAAGAGTGCAATTATAAGTATCAGATATGGTAATTACAAATTAATTAAGTGAATGCTGCCTGAGAAATTGCTAGCCCTCACAACAAACGATAAGCAGATTTATTATGCACTTTCATTGTGGAAATGGCATAATTGTGGGTGAATAACAAAGAACATTTGGGGACAGAATATTGTTAACTGTAATATTATTTTATTTAGTAAGTGTGGGATTTAGAGATTGTGATACTGTATATTATATTTATTTTATTTTATAACAACACAATCTATGTCACATATATGTGTATGTGTGAATTAAGTGTACCAAACTGTTTGACATCAACAGGTAGCTATAATTGAAGGGTGCAGCACCTATTGCAACATATTCAACAGTTTTAATGTAACAAATAAGGTATTAATGTTTATTCTAGCTGTTATATTTTAAATAAAAACACTAACTTGTCTTTTGTTATACAAATTATATACATTTGCCCTAGAGAGTTAAAGTTCGTTCCAATTCGAAGATTTATAATGTGCCATGCCAAATATGTGAAATTTCAGAAATAGATACAGACTATACTGTAGATGGTAATTTTTATTCCTTTTGATGAGTGCTAATTTAAAAACTAGCACTACATTAAAGTATATGGTGCTCCAATAACTAAATGCAGCTCTTCTGTGATCATAGTTATTTCACATACACCATGTATATATTGATAAATCAACAGTCAATAAAATTGAGTTTGAGTAATATTGTAAAGGAGCTTATTATACAGATAATCACATGGATAAGTCAGGCAAATAGATACCAAACGCATACAGAATAGTTTGGGTAAATAGTTCTTAATGTCTTGTGTGTAACAATTTCAAGATAAAGCCAATAATATCTCTGAATAAATACAAACATTAAATACAAGGAAGGCAACCGTAGATTTACAAATTAAGTTTTTTTTTTTTAGAAAAAAAACACTGAATTTAAAAAAAAAATAAAGTGGAAATGAAGCAATCTAAATGAAACTTTGCACATTACTCTATAATATCATACTAAATGTATGTATTTAATTCGTGAGAATAGAAAATAAGTATTTGATAAGACGTATGTATGTAAATGAAAATATATAAGCTTTCCTATTGGAAATCCTGGCTTTTTACAATTTGCTTGAATTATAGAAATTTATTGAATATGTTTACTACATCGGAGAATTTAAAGTTTGTTGGGATGTATTTCCACTCTCGAACTATATGCAGCACTCATTTTGAATTTCTTCTTTCACTGTAGGAAGGCACAGATATAAGTCCACGAGCGTGCAATAGTTATTATTCAAAGCATGTTTTGGATCAATTGTTGGAGAACCCAGAGCTGGATTCTGTAAGCCCATATTGGCTTAATTACTGTTTTGTTATCCAAATTAAGCTGAGATAGCTTTCCCAATATCCAGTATAAATACTTTGTTTAATTCCGAATTATTATTTATTTTTTTATTAAATATATGTTTTTACCAAGCCCATGATCAAGGTCTAAACCAACATATTTAATGATGTCAGAATAATTTTTTGTATATAATATTACATCGGGGCAATTTTACTTTTTCACTGTAAGTCTGTTATGGATTGACTTGCCTACATTTGCTTTAATTTTCCATTTAATTTTTTCAAGTGTCTGTTACATAAGAATTTAGGATTGTATGAATGTCATATGGTAAGATTATAACTCACGTGCCACTCTAAATCATTATTGATTATATTCACAATTCTGTGTATTGGTTCAATTGTGCCGTGGTGATGATGAGTAAGAGCTCTGAATGCTTCAATTAGTAACTCCTGCAGTATTTGTTTTCCGTAATAAGGTCAAGGCCTGGATATTTCTTTGGGTTAATTTCTTTATTTGGTTTATTTCTTTGAGTGCCTTTTTGGGGTAAAATCACTTAGCCGATGTTTCACATCCCTGAGATTTGCAGATATCTATCAAGAATGCGGCGGCCTTATGGTTGTCTCTGGCCCAATTTCCTAGTTAAACTGGTGCTTTTACAAATTGTAGTCTCTTTATTTTTGTTGTTGCTCTTCATAATGAGTATATTGTCGTCTCGTTTTGTAAGTACCTTTGAACTGTTTGAAATGTTGTGATTCATCATTGTCCTTATTTGAGTTATTTCATCATGGTTTTCAGTTCCTCCATGATGTTTCTTTGTTGTATGTTAGTTGTATTTTCTATTATACACCCGTATATTTTTGGAAACGTGTACTTTTTGTTTTAGTTTTATAAAGAACATTACCATCAGGTTTATATTATATTGTTTTTGGCATTCCATATACTGAAATATCCCAGTTTGTTAATGCACTGTTTGATTGCCTCAGTGTTTATTGAGTAGTGCAGGGTTTAAAGGCCTACACTGAATCATATTGAATGTTTTTTTGGTAAGTACTTTATTAGTATTACTGTAAGCTGTCCGAGTTTTGGGTAATTAAGTAATAATGATTTTGATAAGAAAGTAATCTCAATATGAAATGGGTTTCTGATTAAATTACTCCTTAGTACACTTCAGTTTATATAATTCTATTGCCTTCATAAATAATAAATAAATAATTTACTCTATTTTTCTTGCTTGCTTTAGAAAATTTATATAATATAATTATACAAATAATTACTTTTTGATTACATGTTATCTCTTTCAGTAACATAATTCAAATCCGACAGGCTATTTCGTATGTTTATGCAATTTCCTCAATACAATCGCATACTATATAGGCGCACGAAACGAACAATATTCTGTTCTACGTTCGTTCTCTGTCCTGTAATTTATTATCTCGCTCTATAATATATCGGAAAACGAAGGTTTCGTGAACATTTCTAATCGGTGTGACGTTATACATAAAAATTGCTTCCAACACTGATTCGTGCCGCGGAGAGTAGCTACTAATACGATTATAGAGTAATCGTAATATAACAATATGGAGTTTTTATTTGAAGTATTGTAATAATAATAATATACATTTATTATTATGAAGCTATTTACAATTGTCATGTAATCCTATAAATATTTAATTTTAATTTTTAGCGTAAACACTTTATGATCCTGATAATAATAATAAGTTTATTCGCCCTTATTTTTACAAACAAACGTAGACATAAATTTTTAATTAAAAAAGAAACTTAAGATATATTTATATTAACTAAATATTGATAATATATGGATATATATATATATATATATATATATATATATATATATATATATATATATATATATATCAAATCAGCTGCTCTGTTGTGCTGGTATGATGATAGCCTTCCTCGCTGGATTCTCTCTTTTTTAATTGTTTACAAAATATTCTCTCAAGATCTTAAATTTACGACATATTTTAATATCTTTGAGATGGTTTGGGATTGTGCTGTATGTCTTCCTACTTTCGTTTATTGGGCTTTTTGTCTGCATATTATGTGATGTCCTTGTGGGTGTACGTCACAATTATACATTTTTTGTTCCTTTAACATTTGTTTTCCTATCTTCACAGTAATTGGATTGTTAATTTTGTTTCTATTTTTATTAATTAGATATACCGTTTTGTTTGTTTACTTTTATACCCTTTGTTATGGTCCTGTTATAAAATAGATTTAAGTCTATTTATTTCATCGAGTATGGTTGTTGTATTACTTCCTGTATATAATAATAAGGTGTCATCAGCGTAAGAGTATTACCTTCCCTTTAAGTTTAGTATTCTCAGATCTGTGACGTATAGTATATATAAGTGTGGTGCTAAGAGGGATCCTTGCGGTACACCCGTGTGATTCACGTCTATATTGCTTCTTTTATTATTGATTACCACATATTGTTTCCGGTTTGTTAAATAGGTTTTAATCAATTGTAATTCCATTCCTCTTCTGCCCATGTTTTCTAATATTTCAAAAAGTTTTGAGTGATTAATTGTATCAAAAGCTTTTGTGTACTCTATGAAAATACTAACTCCAATATTTCCTCCATCCACTTCAGTTGTTATTTTTTCCACATAATCACATACGGCCACCTTTGTATTATTATTAACTTGGAATCCATATTGGTATGCGTCAAATTTAATGATACTCTTGATAAATTCAGTTACCCTATTATGTATAATTCTCTCTAGTATTTTACTTAAGACCGATAACATTGCGATGGGTCTATAATTATTCGTGTCGCTTTCTGCCCGTTTTTATATATTCGTATAATTTGCGCTATTTTCAATTCCTTTGGAAATACGCCCGAAGATATGATGTTGTTTACAAGGTTAGTAATTATAGGATTTATAATGCTTATATTATTTTTATATCCTTAGTCGCGATTCCATCTGGCCCAGGATGCTGTTTATAATATTTTCAATTTCCGCTTCATTACATTGATTTATAAATATGGACTTCTGATTGTAGTCTGTCGGATTTGCTATACTTTTTTATTGTTTATCTCTCTGCTTAATATTTGATATTATTTCTTCTGTTATCCAATTCTTATTCTTTGTTCTAATTTTCTTTTTAGTCATGTTTGTAATCTTTGCTCTTTAGATTATATTCATTAGTTCCTCAAATGTTTCAATTCTGGTGTAATAATATTATTTTCTTTAAATCTGTTAACGTTTGTCCTTTTCTGTGTAATGGTTTTGTATTTTAAAGTATCTGTTTTGGTGTTTTTTAAAACCTTTATTTGCATTATTTTATGATCTGAGATTGATGTATCCTGTAGGATAATTGTTATTTTCGTGTTTTTAATATTTGTAATGACATGATCTATGATGGAATATGTGGGTCTATTTTCATTTACTCTTGTAGCGTAAGTTTTTTGAAAATTGTTTATGATATTATATCCATATATTTCCAACATTTGCTTATAGGCAGTTGTTTCATTATTTTGACATAACAAATTAATGTTAATATCTCCAATTATTTTTAATTTTTTATTATCTATGAGGAGCGGTGGGTGGTTTGTATACGGCTGGTACTTTTATTTTATCGATTTCAATAAGTATAGGATTGTATTCAAGATTCGTGTTTGTTGCTATTTCATGTTCCTTAAATTCCTTTATTATGTAGATAGCCGCCCCACCGCCTCTGGTATTCCTACAGCAGTGTATGGGAGTTGTAAATTTCTATTTCGTAATACGTTATTTCCATTTGGTTTAGCCATGTTTCTACTAGTATAATTATGTGAATGTCCGTATTTGTTTTGGTTGGGCAGTTTAATTCGTCCAATTTATTTTTCGTATATTAAGGTAAACTACGTTTAAGTCTTAGACAATGTTACTCTATTAATCCTTCTAGTTCAAGTTATTATTCTGATAGCCGCTATCTTAACGTATCTACGTCCATTTTTGTGGCATATAAATTTATAGTTCTGTCTTTTTAGCTGTAGAGCTTTTCTAAATAGCTGTTGAGTATCTCTGCTTAGATCCTCATTTATGAAGATTGGACTTTCAGGTACTGGATTTATTTGACACATTTCCGTGTTAATTGTTATTGTATTTTAATAACGTAGTGTCTGCGGATATTTTCAAATGAAATATATAAATATAAATGAAATGTATGCTAATATCTTTTCACTGTAGATAATATTGTTAATGATTTATGGTGAGATATAATGGTATTTTAAAATTCGTATCAAGTGTTTGCTTCCGGAATCTATAGAAAGACCAACAAAAGCCAACAAGAAAATATGAGGTGGCCAAGGCATATTACTTCATCATACGTACCATAATAATGAAGGGGACTAAGAAATAATATACACATTTTAACAAATACAGTAACTACTACTATTTCATTTTTATGTAAAATCATTGATTCTTTATTAAATTTGATTGAGTAATGTGTATACTCATTTTTTATAAAAACAATGTTGGTTTTGTTTACAGTTATATTTACGTTTTATAAAATATATATTTTTTAATTATAAAAGATTTAAAAAAAACGGGCTTATAAAAATAAACGAAGATCTAGTGGCGAACCTGGGCCACCGGCTTATGAGTCCAATGTTTTAACCACTATGCCAACTGTCGCGTTCGAATAAATTTATAAATATGCTATGTGTATGCAAATTATACAACATCTGTATTATTTTTAACATCACGTAGGCCCCATATTTATTGTGTCACACGTATTGACTGGCATCCCTTCTTGAACTTTCGCGTTGCAGTCGAAAATGAATTACGATGTCAGTCGATTGGGCCCTTAATATATTAAATTAAACAGCATATTTCTAATGGCAACATGGCGCAACGTCAAAAACAGCTGTACTTGGCTGTCAGTCAAGCATGCTTTCATCTTTGTCTAACATCACTCCGTGTACTTCCGGTTTCAAATAAATACTATAAAATGCGATCCTAATGCTATCTAAGAACTGGCAATCGTACTAACAAATAAATACATTTTCTAAATCTAGTAGGCCTTGAATTCCCCAGCCTTAAATTGAATAGTTTGACTCTTCCTCTAGTCATACACACTTAAAAATATTAACTACATTTAAATGATTAAATGTAGTCAATATTTTTAATTACAACGGCGTGCGCCGTGTTAAATGGCCTGTAATTATCATTATACATACCGGACACTTTGTGCAAACATTTAATTTACTATCCCATTAACGCCAAACATAGATAGCACTACAGTTTATTCATGATCCGGCAGTCTTTGACCCAGGCATTTCCTGGAAATTCGTCCGGCAAACAAATTGCAACTGCGCAGGAGAATTTTTGAAGGAATATATGCCTAAATATCATCTACCTCTTTAATATATTACATTGGAGGAGAAGAAGATTAGAATTGTATTCATTCCAATTTTTTCTACAGAGGCTAGAAGTCATCGTTGATTGTAATTGTTCTAATACTTAATTCTATTAAAGTTAAAGTCGTAGTGTTTTATGTGCGCTTTTATTTTGAATCTGTATTGATTCAATTCAATATAAATGCCTTAGTTAGTATTGCATAAGAATTGTTACAGTTTTGTGTAGTTTTCAGTTTATATATTTATTTATATATATATATATATATATATATATATATATATATATATATATCTATATATATATATATATATATATATATATATATAACATTACTAGTTCAGTTTAGTAGAATTCTTGTTTTTATTTTGAATAATTTCTTGGTTGGTTTAAATTTTGTACATATTTTGAACAATCATTTTCATTTAATAATAAAATGAATATTTCCTATATCTATACTAATAAATTAAAAAAACTCAAATATTTGCGCAATAAAATGTATATGATTATTTCTGGCATAAAGAAGCAGCTCTATAATGCCGAAGCTAAGCTGGCGAGATATCGCCAGCTAGAGAATTTGTACCGAATTATATATTCCGGCTCCTAGGTCTGGTAAGTTTTATTGCATTTACTAATTTCTTTTATATTTATTTTGTAATATCACCAATAAATTTGATCAAAAGTACCGATTTAATTGTTGCCCAAGTTTTGTGTATTTTTTAGTGTTAGTTTTATTCGTTATAATTAACACTATATTGTTTCGATTAACAGTGAAATTGATATATATATATATATATATATATATATATATATATATATATATATATATATATATATATATATATATATATTAATAAATAAATAAATTAATATATTATAACATATTCGTAGTAGTAAATTCAACCCTTACACACATTTATGTAGTTGTATTATAAATATTCATATACAAGAAATTTAATTATTTATTTAAGTTTAAATCACCATCTGGCATGGAGTTTGCTTCAGCCCCCGCCCGCGCCATACCCCCCAAGTTGTTGGTTTGTACCTACCAACCCGTAGCGCGTTCTATACATACGGGTGTTTAGTAAATAACGCGTCAAACAGAGAACAAACTACTTTGTGTTTTCACAGATCATACATCCACCTATTTCGACGTAAACAATACGTCATTTCTTTTTTATTCCCTTGTGAGTGTAAAATTGGTATGAAAAAGGTAAAATATACGGTTTGAATTTGCTCTCAACGATATTTATAAAAATAAATAAAAAGAATAAATATTTTTTTTAACTGATACGTTCGTGTTTCCACATATCACACATCCACTTGTTTCGACGTAAACAACATGTGATTTATTTTTATTCCTAGAGTATAAAATTGGCATGATAAACCACATCTGGTAACATATGGGTTGAATTAGGTCTCAACGATAACAATAAAAATAAATAAAAACAATATTTAACCATTTTTTAACTTGATATGCAGGTGTTTGTTCTTAGACCTGGTGGGATTTGTTGTCCAACAAATTAGATATTGCTTTATCATTCTACTTCGAATTGTTTCTAGTGAAACATCGCCTTTTCATTACGTTTTGCTCCGTTTTTGTATATCTCATAGTTGTATTTAGTTTTATTCGTTATATCATAGATTTTCATTTCATGTATATAGTTAGCATAGTATTGTTAGTGTGTCAATTTGTAATTTGTAATAGTGTGAACCATTTTGAGACTTCTTGGTAAGTACTATCTATATATTCGTAATAGCAAAATCAGATACTTCTGTCTACAACCTTTACACACATTTATTTTAATTATATTATAAACAACTTCCTATATAAGGAATTGAATGTTAGCTTTAAAGAATCCGCTCCCCCTCCTTCTTTGGGACTGGAGCACTACACTATTTTCTTCGGCGGGGGGAGAGGTGTGATGCTTGTAGTAAATAGACCTAATATATTTCTATTTAGCTGTATAAATATGTTCAATTGTAATTTTCACTTTACAACTCCAATTATTTCGATACTGTAATACTATCGGTATTATGAATGTCGGAATTTCAATACTCTCGATATTTCGATGTCGGCATTTCTTTAAGCTAATTTTAAAAAGCTTTGTTGTTTTTCTTGCAATGCCCCGTCAATCTTAGCTTCCATTATATTAGCGAGTTATAATTAGAAGCAGAAAACAAGTTTTATGTCCAGTTTAATTATACTAAATATATATGTATTAAATATTATAGTTGCTTTGTCTCAAGAAGAGACTATGACCAGAGGGAAAGTATACCCGTGCCTTTACTGCAATAAAAAGGTTACGCATCTACCCCTTCACCTAGATGCTTACCATGGCGAAGAACCGCGGGTTCTTGCTGCAAAGGATCCAGCGATTCGCAAGTAATTATTTCATAGTGATTACAATTATTGTCTTACTTAACTATCTTGTTTCCAGACAAGCTTTGGCAGTATTACGTGCCGATTCAATTCACAAACACAATCTAATGTGCACTGAATCGGAGCAAATTTCAAAGCGGACATCCTTCGGAGCTCATGCTCCATGTCCCATATGCAAAAAATACATAAGGGAATCATACATTAGTCGCCACATACAGCGTCAACATGCTGATCAGCGGTAAATTAAATCTAAAATAACCATATTAGTACTGATTGTAATAATTGTAGAGTTAGGTATCGCTGACTGAAAAGTCAAGCGGCAATTATAATGGCGGTAAATGCAATACCAGCGGAGGCATCTGACTTACTGAAAAGAAAGGTATATAGTCGAATGATAATTGACGATATTAGCCAGATAGCTCAGAAAGACTCATTGCTATGCATTTATGGCAATCGTATGCTAGAGGCGTATATGAGGCAGCCTCATTTATATACGTTTGTGTCGACGAAGCTGAGGGAGGCAGCTAAGTTACTGAAAATTGCCAGAAGCATGGACAATCGGGTAACACATTTTAAGTCCATGCTCCGTCACGACTTGTACGATACGGTCATAGATGCCACTAAGGTTTTATGCGAATTCGATTCCGAAACTCATTTTTTTGGAAATCCATCGCTAGCCAAAAGCACAGGTCACGCACTGGCAACCATCGTAAAATATGCCATAGTAAGGGGATATGTACGAGGCATATCCAGAAAGTAAGAGTACTGAGGCTCTCACGGTCGGAGGAATTTTATTGCCATCATGTTGGCCACACGGCAGTGTAGCCTGACTCCTCCCCTTTGCACCGAGACCGGTTCGAGGTCAGTACGTTGAGAACTGTTGACACGACAACAAGTTTCGTGAATAATGTCAATCCAATCTCCCGCCAAGTGCGAAATACGCGGCGTCATCCGTTATCTCGTTTGGAAGGGAAAACCTCCATTTGAGATTTATAATTTAGGTGAAAACTGCATATGGTGATAAAGCTATGAATCGTACGAATGTGTACAAGTGGTGTCGCGAGTTTAAAAACGGTCGTACGTCTGTGCATGATGATCAGAGGAGCGGAAGACCTTCAATTGTGACTGACGAAATTGTGGAAAAAATTGAAAATGCGCTTTGTGACGATCGCAGATTGACTGTGGATGAACTTTCTGCGATGTTTCCGCAAATCTCCAGATCTCTACTACACAAAACAATCACAGAAATCCTCGGATATCGGAAACTGTCCGCGAGGTGGGTCCCAAAACAACTGATAGACCAGCACAAGTTGAATCGAGTGGAGGCCGGGCAAGAGTTTTTGAGGCGCTGGAAACTCCATGGAGATGAATTTCTCCGCTCCATCGCAACTGGAGATGAAACTTGGGTAGCACACCACACGCCCGAAACCAAAAGACAGTCTCAACAGTGCCGTCACACCTCTTCACCCTCCGCCAAAAAGTTCAAAATCACAATTTCAGCCAAGAAACTCATGGCATCCGTGTTTTGGGACTGTCAAGGCATAATTTTAATCGAATATCTGCCTCAAGGGGAGACCATCAACTCTGCAAGATACTGTGAGACCTTAAAAAAATTGCGGAGGGCGATTCAGAACAAGAGGAGAGGCATGCTGACAAAAGGAGTCTGCCTGCTGCACGACAATGCCAGACCACACACGGCCAACGCCACGAAGGAACTGCTCGCCTCGTTTAAATGGGATGTCCTGAACCATCCCGCGCATTCCCCTGATCTAGCACCTTCAGATTACTATCTCTTTACCTCCCTAAAGCTGCACATGGGTGGAAAAAGGTTTTTAACCGGCGAGGAGGTAAAGGAGGAGTTGGAGAAGTGGACGAAGGAGTTGGCGGGAAACTACTTCGAGGAAGGCATCAAAAAATTGATACCTTGCTACACCACCTGCATAGAGAGGAATGGCGACTATGTCGAAAAATAGCTTTTATTATGTACTAAAGTTTCACGTAATTTTTTTTTTAAATAAAAAATTTTAACACCTACAAAAATTCAGTACTCTTACTATCTGGATATGCCTCGTATATATTTATATTTGAATACAGTATGTCCAAGGGTGACTTTACAAAGAGGAAAAACGTTATTGATATTTATTACATAATCCATATTCATCTCTTCAAAAGTTTAACAAAAATGCACATAACTTTAAAGGAATAATAATTTTGTCCCGTTAGGTAAAGTGCCATTTCTGTTATTGTTACAACTTGTTGGCTATATAAGTTATTCGAAATAATTAATTCAATTAGGTACTTTGCATATTTTTATGAATAGAAGATTTGGAGAAATCAAACTTTCTATGAAGAATAGCATTTTCTCATAATAAGTGTATCATTTTGTTCCTCTTTAATTTCACCCATGAACTCGCTGACATGAAAATTGCAACTAGAAGCTATAGAAATATATGGTTTAATTTGGATCAAGTACCATTATCGATTTTGACAATTACTTAAGTTTCTTCGAATATTGTTATCTCTTATTTTGTCTAAAGAATATATATCACTCTTAATGTCCTATTTCATTTGTTCTTTTGAAAAAATCAAAAATCAAACCACCATAATATGATGATATCAGGCAGGGACTAGAGAAGACAAGAAAGGAGCGGAACTAAAGGCCAATGAATCCTTCTAATTGCCAGGGCAATTCCTGATCAATGGAATGGTGTATAAGGTGGCCTCATATATGTCTTCGCCAAAACAGATCTGTGAATGTCGAGATAATCTAGACCACATCTTATGTTATCACACATCGGCAAGTACCGTTTGTAATAATGCAGGTTACAGGATGACATTAATCTTCTCCTCAGAGTTATAGAATTCTTGTCTTGTCTAGATCTCCGGACCTTTCGCCAATTCGAAATGTGTGGGACATGTTAAGGACATATGATTTTTTCGTCACCATGCATTGAAATCAATGCTACTAACGTTGAATGAGTATAAATATTAGGGGTGAACCAAAGGATTGTTAATAAGAAATAAATATGTTATTTTTCAATAGTCAAAAGTTTTTACAGAAATCAGTTGAATAATCCTTCTCGGTGTTGCAATTTTCATGTCGGTGATATGATATGTATATATAATATTAATTGAATATTCTAAATATTTAGGGGCGTTTAAATAGAGTTGCTGGGAACACTGCGGACGTAAAATTATTTAAGGAGTTATTAGAAACTGAGTGGACCCTGGACATTTCACGCAACGCGCTGTCCACCTTAAAAATTCGTAAGTCATATAACAAATTGTTTAGAGATAATAAATAATATGCTTTTTTAAATATAGAGTGTCCCAAAAGTATGGAATAAATTCGATAAAACCTTTACTTATGATTATTTCAAAAATTGCTCCGACACACGATTGCCAACTTTTAATGAAATTGTCAATTTTTGCGACCATTTTTGAATGAGCAATGACGTCATGGAGAATTTTTTTAAATGAGAACCCCAGTTTTTATTACGAATTCTAAAATTGTTCTACGATCAGCGATATATAATTATCGTATAGGTCGCACATAGATATTTCCGAGAAAAATCAATTCTTTAACAATGGGATTCTCATTTAAAAAAATTGTCGGTGATGTCATTGCTCATTCAAAAATGGTCGAAAAAAATTGACACTTTCATTAGAAGTTGGCAATTTAGAATTATAAATCGAAGTGTCCAAGTAATTTTTGCAATAATCATAAATAAAGGTTTTATCGAATGTATCCATACTTTTGAGACACCTTCTATATATATATGTAAATAATCTATCTCTTATAGGCAAATACAAGAAGGGCGTACGTCTACCAACGGCCCAACAAATTGAAAAATTGTTAAGATTCTTGGAGGAGAAGATCGAGCAACTTCACGAGAAGTTGTTTACGACCTTCTCTTCCGAATTACATAAAGAACTAATGGACGCAATTTTAATTTCACATATACGTTTATAACCGACGTCGACCTGGGGAAGTTGGGCGCATGGCGGTGGATAACCTTAAAAATGGTTCTGTAATGTACCCCAAGAGCGAGGAGTTCCAGGCAATGGGGAAAGAAGAGCAGGAGTGTTCCCTCATATGCCGCCATGTCATGGTCAAGGGAAACACGGCAGGATGGTGTCCTGCTTAATTCTCCGAACACATGGGGACATACTTGATTATTTGTTAAGAGAGAACGTACGCTCTCAAACGAATATTAAAGTGGATAATCCCTATGTGTTCGGAACAAGGGACGAGGCACCACGCAAAGCAGGCATACTTATCTCAAAATTTGCCAAACAAGCTAAGGTGTGCCCTAACCCTATGAAAGGAACCCTCATGAGGCAGCAGGCGGTCACCGCCATGCAATTTCGGAAGGAAATTTTGTACACCTATGCAAGTAGAGAATGCTGCCGGGCACTTCGGGCACATTAGAATATAGAAACACACAAAAATTATTATCGGGTCCCTCAAAAGGCCTTCCATCTTGGGGAGACCTCAATGATAATAAATCCAAATAGACCTGGGCTATCTAGTAAAGGAAGCAAGGTATCCTCCGGCGAAAACCGTTCTATGGCGCCACTTCCAAGTACGTAATAACTTATATCAATCGTTTAAATCACAATATATCTGCCCAAACATAATATAAAAAACTTCTAAAAAATGTATTCCCTATTTAATAGATTCGAGCCGACTTTTGCGAGACTGGGTAGATGAAGAGAGTCGTCTTTGAATAGTAACTACTCTTTATTCTAGCATTTATGTTACAAATGTCTAAAATCATACAATCATAACTAGATATTTTTTACTAACACATTTGGAAGCTGAATTAACAGGAATACTAAAGGGTGTTCAAATTTTAGCTGAACGGAATATTAAGGATAAACATATCCAAATACTCACCGACAGCAAAGCAGCTCTAAATGCATTAAATGCCAACACATTTGTGTCGAAAGAGCTATATATTTATGTCTACACAGCCTGGAGGAGCTAGCTAAATATAACAAACTAGAACTCTGCTGGATAAAAGGACATAGTGGCATCAAGGGGAACGAAATAGCAGATGAACTTGCCAGGGATCCTTACATCCTCTAACAACCCAAGAGGATGAAATACTTTCTGCTGGTACTCTGAAAAAAATAATAGAGCATAGGACACATGCTCTTCACAAGGTAAGATGGCGAGAAACGCCGGGCTGCAAGCAATCAAAGGCAGCAATTAGACAACCTTGTAAAATTGCAGCCCCGACCCGCATTAACTTATCTAGAACTAATCTGAAACAATTGACAAACATCCTAACTGGCCACTGCCGGCTAAACAAACACCTACACACGATGGGTCTGGTGAACAGCCCGTTATGTAGAGGGTGCAATGAAGAACTAGAACAGCAGAGCATGTAATATGCCTCTGCCCAGCTCTAGTAAACACTAGGCATCTAATACTAGGGGAGTACTGGCCTAGTATGGTCAGCACTGGCAGCTCCTCACCCGCCAGGGTTTTGCAGCTTGCACGCAAAATTGACTGGTGGGATAAGTGAGCAGCCTTAAAGGGAGGTTTCACAATGGGCCCAATTTGAGGCCTAAGTGTCTGTAGCCATGCTACCCTCCAGCCAACTATTCAGAACTATCCGGAACTAACACAAGGGGTGTATGTTGCATGTTCAGACTGTGCCGACTCCTCCGACTCGGACCCCGATTGTGCCACAGCGACGCCTGCACAACATAGTAAGTGATGATACATTTTAATATATAATAATAATATCTTGGCTTGAAATTTTGAAATTGTGAATATTTTTGATTTAGTTTATCGTATGTCTAAACAATTATTAAATAGTTTTTCCAGAGGTATTAGTAATTGTTTCCCGCCTTCTCTAATTAGTTTCGTGACTATATTATTCATGCCTGGTGGTTTACCATTTTTGTGGTTTTTAATTCTAGTTTTATTTCATATATACTTATATCGGGGATGTATACAGAAACATCGATAATTTTGCTCTTCTTTCCTTCGGGCTAACTAGTGTTTTTGGATGAGTATAGCTTCTCATAAAATCTTTCGATGTTGTATGTCCTTTAAGTAATAATCAATCGCTTTAATCACAAAAAAATTGCCCAGCCATAAATTTAGCAACTTATGCTAAAATAGTTTCCTTGTTTAATAGAAACGAGCCATCCTTTACGAGAATGGGTAGATGCAGGGAAGCCTTCTCTTAATAGTAAGTAACATACTATAATAAACATATAATAGTATTGTCACTCAAATTGGCAAAACGATTTTATATTATAATTATTTTACTTATTTGAATATGTCATTTAAATGGTACGGAGAAACTCATCTGGTATTGATATGGAACGCCTGTCCACCTCCAGATTTGCTGAATATGGTAAGAAAAACATTTCTCTATATACACAACTGCAAAGTATAAATATATATAAATATATAGAGGGTGTCTCAAAAGTATGGAATAAATTCATTAAAACCTTTATTTATAATTGTTTCAAAAATTGCTCGCAGACGATTTTTAATTTTAAAATGCCAACTTATAATGAAAGTGTCAATTTTTCTCGACCATTTTTGAATGAACAATGACATGGAAACAAATTTGTTCTTCGATTAACTCATTGTTGACAATGGTGCATAGTTTGAGCATTTACTTTAGCTTTTTAATGTTTAATTAAATATTATTTCGCGTTTTGTGTTTTGTTCACTCTGACATTTGAATTGATTTTTCTCGGAAATTTTATTATGTGACCTATACTATAAATCCCTTTCAGAATCCGTAATAAAAAATAGGGTTCTCATTTAAAAAAAATGTCGATGTCGTCATTGCTCATTCAAAAATGGTCGAAAAAATGTACACTCTGTAAATTGAATATTTAAATATCTGCCTAACCTTAATTTAAAAAACTTCTGTTAAATATATACCTTGATGAATAGAATCGACTCGACCTTTACGTGAATGGGTAGACGCAGGGGAGCCTTCACTGAATAGTAAGTAACATACTCTAATAAAACATGTAATAGTATTATCACTCAAATTGTATTATAATTATTTTACTTATTTGAATATGTCATTTAAATAGTAAACTCCGCAACTGCGCTTGATATGGAATGCATGTCTACCTCCAGATCCGCTGAACACGGTAAGTAACTCATTTCTCTATTTACACAACTTCAAAGTACTATGCCTAACCATAATTTAAAAAGTTCTATTAAATATATACCTTGTTGAATAGATTCGAGTCTACCTTTGCGCGGCCGGGTAGATGCAGGAGAGCATTCATTAAATAGTAACATACTCTCTATGATACAAAATTAGCAACTATTAGGACAATCTAAAAAATCGTTTACCGTTAGGGGTTCATGGTTGTACATCTAATACTTTCTCAACGCATATTATTATGTCATGTTTTATACTTTTTAGATTCCGTATCGGAGGCTGACCCGCCAACGAAACGAGTAACTAGTAAGTAACAAACTTCTATTTAACTATTATAGTATAAAATTTTATACTAATTCGAATATGTGGTTTAAATAGTTTCGACCGACAACTCTGCAGTCCCAAGTTATTACTTGGACTGTCCGTGCAGCCGTCCTGAACATAGTAAGTAATAAATGTGTAGGAGATGTTAATACCTTACGTTATAACGAGGAATGTAAACTAGAGGGGATACATTGTTGACCTGTAATCCTACGCGATAATTGTTATCCCTGTTTATTAAGCTTGGCATATGATGTTAAATTGAAGCTAACCGTAATATGCACCTTACGGTTAGATAACGGTAATCGTTATGCTCTATTTTTTCGGACCCAAGTTTTCAGTATGTAAACAATGGTTCGTTTCCAAAGGTTCTCTGATTGGCTTGTGAGTTAAGAGTTATCCTCTCTCGTTAATTATTCTTCGTAATATACGTTTAATTCTGAATTCATAAGTTATAAAATATTATTTACTATATTAAGATTATTACCTTTTTACTGTATACTTAATAGTACGTGTTGTTTAAATAGCTCAACCGGAAAAGGCCCCTGTTCGAAAAACACCTTGGTCGGCAGAAGAAACTAATGCTGTTATGAGGCATTTTAGTAACCATATTTCTTGTGGTATTATACCGAAGAAGCAGGAGTCGCTGGAATGCCTTAAAAATGAGCCTTCTCTAGGCAACCGAACATGGGTCATCTTAAAGGCCCATGTTAATAATTTAATACAACAGGCCAAGAGACGCGACAGACAGCTTTCTTCTTTAGATTTCATTATTTTACAATTTTTAAAATTATTATTATTTACACACTAATTTGTTTATATTATTATTATTTATATTTTTGATTTGATAACTGTTTTGTATATTTTCAACACAAATACACTTTAATTTTTTGACAACAACCTCGTAAATTATGATAAGGTGGCAAAATTTGCTTAGAAGAGCTAATTCAATAACTCTTCTCTGGCGATATCCTGAAGTGACCAAATCAATTCTACAAGGGTATTAAGGATGTAATTAGGAACAATATCTTCGAAAGCCGCTGGACTGATCCCGCTCTCTAGACTCTGGGACGACAGACAATTTAGCGCCACGTTCACTTCAGCCTCGAATCATCAAACTGTTTCGGTCCTCATTAGCTTTGCTTTTGTAGTAACAAATATTATAGACATCTATTTGTCGTAAATAACGACCTCACTTCAGATTTTTTAATTTGAGCATTAACGCCGACATTCGCAGAAAACGCTTACATTTCTGAAAAGATAACATAAATTGGAAGGTATCGTGTTTTATTGTTGGAATTTCCCATTTAAGTACCCAGACATTATGATAGTAGACCGCCGCATAATTGTTCATGTGCTCTGTTTCCGTAATTAACGATTCAACGTCGCCGTTTCATCGCCGGAGTAACTACGTTGCGATTTGTATTTGTTTCTATGTAATTTGAAAACGAAAAATCGCCCTAATTAACGAACAGAAATATGTTCATATAAGACCAAATTTGTCACACCGGGCTGTCTCAATTTTGCATTACGGTGTGGAAGCATGGACTATGAATAGGAATAAAATGAAGCGACTTGAGGCGTCGAAATGTGGTACTATAGGAGAATTGTGAAGGTATCATGGATCAATAAGATAAGCAACGCAGACATACTTAACCGTCTGAAAAAAAACATAAATCCTATGCACTATTAAACGAAGAAAATTAGAATACTTCGGTCACGTAATGAGAGGCATGAAGTACAGACTACTGCAGAATATCATGCAGGGAAAAATTTCTGGCAAGGCGTAAGACGTCTTGGTTAAAAATTTTGGGCGATTGGTGTGGTATAAACTCAAGTGCACTCTTCAAACTTGCTGTAGACAGGATTCAACTAGCTGTGAAGGTAGCCAACATTCTACGACGACACGGTACATAAAGAAAAAGAAGGGTTGTCTAACAGGATACTCATAAGAGCCTCCCCGCCAAAAAGAACGAATTCAGATAGATTTATCAACAATTCAAGTAATTTGAAAAGCAATAACTACCACAGAATTAATAATAACTAACATCTACTCGCATTCTTATACACGCCGCCATATGTCGAGGTATACTTAGCTCTCGTCATCTGTCTAAGCACAGAGCACTATAAGAGAGAGTTCAAGCCCTGTAAAATGTTGGCAACACGTTTAAGCGCGCCACCTCAGCGCCTCTCTTGTTATTATCATGAACTAATGGCAATTTTATAGGTTTAGGTTATATTTATAATATTGCATTTTGATTAAAAGTAACTGAAAATATTGAATTAGGTAGGGTATAATATACACAAATGTTGAAGTTGAAAAATATTTATTAATATATAGGTGTGAAGAGTCAAAGATACATTACAGCTGAAAAAAACATACATATAAATATATTTGTCTGCAACTTCACTTCATTAGCATTTAAATACATATATTATAAATGAAAATATGATTTTATAAATAGCTAAAGCAAGAGCCTTTTCTTGAAATGACCATGTAGCATGTTTCTTACTGACATTTCTAAACATGCCTTTAAGAAATATTACACCTGCTGTGCTAAGTGTTTATAAAGGTCCTTTAAATGTGAAAAAGTTGATAAATTTTGCCTACAAATAGCCAATTTCTTCTGAACTTTACATACATAATAAGTTGAACTTACGTTGCTGCCTAGATAATTTATATTTGCCATTAGTGGCTAGAAATATAGGCTTAACTGATTTAACAGCTGTTGTCTTATTAGATTTCACATTAAGGACCTTAGAAATTTGCAAACTAAAATTATGATCTGACTCAATACTAGAAAGTTTTATTCTTTTACATGGTATGGCAGGGCTATCTGAATCTGATTCAATAAATGATGCAGAAGGCTGAATTGTATTATTATTTCCCTCAAAATGTTCATGTAATACTAAATTTTGAGTAGCAGCATTGTCCAAATATCCTGTATTAAATAAAGTAGGAGTGGCTAGAAAGCGTAGACGTGTTTTCAAAGTATTAGTGAATGAATTGTATTATTATTTACGTCAAAATGACCATGTAATACTAAATTTTGAGTAGCAGCATTGTCTGAATAATTTGTATTAAATAAAATAGGAATGGCTAGAAAGCATAGACGTGTTTTCAAACTATTAGTGAATGAAATCATCAAAGTGCTCTACACAAATAACAAAGTTACCAACAGCTTCAACATTAGTATTAAAAGCTGAGCTAATAGAATCTAGCCATCTCTTTCTCCTTTGAACGTGTCCACAAAAATTTAATTGATCTCCACCTCTGCAGGTATATGTATTCATACAATTGGGCACTACACAAAGATTTTTACCTGAAGCCATTACGCATATTATTGTCTAAACGTATAATATGGTTTGATTACTCACACCAAACTTTTACATATATAGAATTTGGAAAAGAAACGGGCACGTGCACGCGTGAAGCTAAAACATAACAAACAATATAACCTCAAATTATATATCTTGTACGGCGGGCCATCTAAATTCTGTTTAGTTCCTGATAATACCAAGGAGGCTCTTTTTGGCGCTGATGCGGCCATATTGCCAATGCTTTGAAACCCCCCTGTGTCTAAGTTTGCCTAAAGAGTGTTTGGGGTATACCCATAGACAAGATTGACCTATAGAATGACCGATGGGGGCGCCACCGCGCCGGCCCGAAATGGTGTAAACGTGACATATACTTTTGGCGCCAAGTTTTCGTTATTGAATCATTTAAATTTCCATTGATTATTTGTTGTAAGAGTATTGTTTTCTAATAGCATGCTCTTAATATGTAAGAATCCACTACCATAAAATCTGATGGTTTATTTATTGCGTTGGTAATTGCCGCCGACACATTTGACATGGAATTTTATTCAATGGTCGTTTTACACTTTCTCGCAATAATGAATTTGCACAGATGGTGCCCAACGTGTTCGTCCCACATTTGGCTATACTGAGACTCTACAATTCTTGTCCAATATTGTCTTTACTAATAGAAAAGCATTAATTTTCATACAGCAGTTTTTGCCAAATTATTGTCAATCTGTCTCATTTTAGGTTATTTTATGTGTGGTTGCATACACATTTTGAAGCTATATGTTTTGGGTGATAGTAATGGACTGTATGGAAACACTTTTAGCTATTTTCGTCGTTTATTTTATTGAGTAGTTTATTTTAATATAAATGTGAAAGATGTGTTTTAACTTGAGATGCTGGATTCGTACTGCTTGGGTACGCGGCGGTCGAGTACCCACTTGATATGGCGAGGGTGGAGATTAGAAATATGTGGGGTGAAAATCACTTCCAACTATATGCAACCTTAATTGCCCTAAGTTGGTGGCAACATACTCCCCGCGTTGAAAGCTGTTGCTTTAAACTAGTTGGCCTCAGGGAGAATGCATAGCTTTCTCGCAGCCCTCTTGATGGTACCTTGGGATGTCCTAATGGTGGCAGCTCGAACGATGCCATCCTTGCCGGGATGGAGTTCAAGAACTCGACCTAGCAGCCACTGCATAGGAGGGAGGTTTTCTTCCTTGATAATGGCTAGAGATCCTAGCTTCAGTTGCTCTGGTGATTGCTGTTTCCATTTACGCCTCTGCTGAAGTTCGGAGAGGTACTCCATTTGCCATCTCTTCAAAAAATGCTGCAACATTTGCTGTAGGCGCTGAAACTTGGATAGACGATTCTCACGAATCTCGGTTAAATTCGGATCAGGCACGGTCGTCAACGGCTCACCGATGAGAAAGTGTGCAGGCGTTAAAGGAAGTAAATCGGCAGGGTCATTGGATAACGGATATAATGGACGGGAATTTAAAATTGCCTCTATTTGAATTAATACGGTGTTAAATTCCTCATATAATAATTTTGATTCGCCGAGCACTCTTTTGAGATGATGCTTTACAGATTTTATACCTGCCTCCCAGAGCCCGCCGAAGTGTGGAGATCTGGGAGGTATGAATTTCCAGGATATGCCTTGATCGGACAAGGTATTCTCAATGCCGGGTTGGTTATTTTGCAAGAACAACCATAGATCATGTAGTTCGTTATGGGCTCCGACAAAATTTGTTCCATTATCGGAATAAATTGTATGTGGTTTTCCCCTCCTGCTGGCAAATCTGCGGAGGGCTGCTATGAATGCTTCTGTGGTTAAGCCACCTACTAATTCAATGTGAATAGCCTTAGTTGAAAAACATATAAATAAGCAAATGTATGTTTTAATAAAATTGCACCTGGGCGCCTTACGATCTTTTTTTTTTATCAGAAAGGGTCCGCTATAGTCAACCCCAACTGTATAAAATGGCCTACTGGGTGTTACTCGTGTAGTGGGTAAATCGCCCATAATGTGATTGACTGGTCTAGGCTTTGCTCGAAAACAGCGAATGCATTGGTGTACGATTTTTCGAGCTAGACTGCGGCTTGACAATGGCCAGTAGTATTCCCGAACAGCAGCCAAAAGAGCTTGAGGCCCGGAATGTAAATGTTTAATGTGAAAATGTTTGAAAATTAAATTTGTGAGTTTGTGTTTTGAGCATAATACAATAGGATGCTTTTTAGAAAAGTTGCAATTAGATTGACTGAGCCTACCTCCAACACGTAAAATTAATTGTTGATCTAAAAATGGATTGAGACTGCATAGCTTGCTCTTATTACTAACAACCCCAGTTTTGTTTAACTGCTCTAGTTCATGGGAAAAACTCTGCACTTGGGACAGCCTAAGCCGGGTTTCTAGTGATTGAGCTAATTCAATCGGGGAGAGCTCCCCAAAATTTCGAAGATTTTTTGGCTGACTGGCATTAAATCTGAATCTTAGAAGGTAGGCAACAGTTCTCTGAATTTTAGTTAGACTGGAAAAATGGTCAATAAAATATTTTTGAGTTGCCGCCACCAGTACAACCTGAGCTTGTTTAATTTCAGGTATGTCTTGCGGTTCTGCAACACATGCCACAGGCCACAAATTATTTTCAGCCGAGAGCCACTCGGGACCTTTCCACCATAGTTCTGTCCCCCTCAAAGCCTTGGGCCCGATACCCCTTGAAATTAGATCAGCTGGATTGTCTATGCCCCTAACATGATTCCATTGACATGTTTCCGTCAGAGCCTGGATTTTGGCGATACGGTTGGCTACAAATGTCTTAAGAATACATGGCTCAGACTTGATCCAAGCTAACACTATTTGGGAATCGGTCCAAAGATTATTGAATGAAACTGAACGGCAAGTGAGTCAGTTACCTTCTTGGACAGTTGCGATAGTAAAAGGGCACCACAAAGCTCTAGTCGAGGGATCGTTAATAATTTTAATGGCGCAACCTTTGATTTGGCGCACAATAAACTTGTTTTCCAACACATATGTTGATTCAGACTCCTAACATATATGCATGCACCGTATGCTGTTTCGGAGGCATCACAGAATCCGTATAACTCAATACGTGACGAACAATCAGATAATATAAATCGGGGAATTTCTAGGCTACTTAATTCTGTTAACTGAGATTGAAATTCAACCCACTGGGTATGCAGACCTATTGGTAATGATTCATCCCATGACAGATGGCATCGCCAAACCTTTTGAATAATAATTTTGGCTATTATTATGACCGGACCTAAAAGGCCCAAGGGATCATATATTTGGGCAATGTTAGATAGAATCGAACGTTTTGTGACTGATGCATTGTAGGCTTCCTGCGTTTTAATAGAGTATTTAAAATGATCATTGCTTGAATTCCAAAGCAATCCTAGCATTTTTGAATTTGGATCTGATCCAGATATATTATAAGATTCATGATTGATCTTAGTGTCAAACATGTGAGACTCGTTTGAACACCACTTTCTAAGCTCAAATCCTACGCTGCTCAAAATAAATGATATTTGTTTTTTCAACTGCTGAGCTGCCTCTATCGTATTAGCCCCAGTAATAAGGTCATCCACATAGAAGTCGCGAAGAATTATACTAGAGGCTTCCGGGAAGTTGAGTTGTTGCTCAGTTGCCACATGCTGAAGGCAACGAATGGCAAGGTAATAAGCCGCGGCCGTTCCATATGTTACGGTGTTCAGGTTGAATGTAATCACAGGCTGATCCGCAGTCTCGCGCCATAAGATGCGCTGCAACGGTCTTTGTTTCTCTTCAACCCATACTTGGCGGTAGATTTTAGCAATGTCCGCCGTGATGGCATATTTATGACTTCTGAATCTTAAAATTATTGAAAATATATCATCTTGCAATACGGGACCTACGCGCTGAATGTCGTTAAGCGAATATCCAGACGATGTTTTTGCAGAGCCATCATATACCACCCTGAGTTTAGTGGTTGTGCTGTCTTCTTTAACTACAGCATGATGAGGCAAAAAGTATGAAATGACTCTCTCGTCTGGATTCTCCACCTTTGACATATGACCAAGTTCAATGTATTCATTCATGAACTTGGTGTAGTCTAACCTTAAGTTTGTATTCCCTTGCAACCGTTTCTCCAGCTGATAAAATCTTTTAAGTGCACCCTGTCTAGATTCCCCTAGTGCAGAAGGACTAGTTTTCATCGGAATGCTAACTATAAAATGACCATCATCAGCTTTCTTGGTTGTTTGAATGAAATGTTCCTCGCAAAGTCGATCATTTTCTGACATAAAATTGTTAAAATCATTATTAAACTCCTCTATTTCCCAGAAATTCTTTAGCTGGTCCTGAAGGGAATTATCAACGTTTAAATTGCAGGTAGAAGATAGGGCTAAGCAGGATGGCGTGAGTGGCCGGCTACGATCCACCCCAGCTGTGTCTTCTGCAGTATCGGATTGTTGGACCCTAAGCTAATTTGCCCTACTGAGAGCAATTCAAAAAATATACTAGCCCCTATCAGCATGTCAATTTTAGCAGATGTGCTGAATTCTGGGTCAGCTAATCTAATATTTGCTGGTATGTTCAAACGAGCTGGATTAAATGAAAAGGCTGGCAAATTCTCTGTTATTTTCTGTAATACCAAGAATGGAATATTGGCTTTAAAATTGTCTTGACAAGAATGAATGTTAGCTGTAGTTTTGTATTTGATACTTGTGCAGGATTGACTGATGCCTGTCACAGAAAATGAAATTTTTGTTTTTCTTAAATTTAACTTAGTGCAAAGCTCGTCCGTGACAAAATTTGATTGTGAACCCGAGTCTAATAATGCCCGACATCTATGCATCTTACCACTATGATCTTGTATTTGGACCATTGCAGTTGATAATAGAATGTACGAATCTTGAATTGATGCATGATTGGATACTGCACTTTGATTGCTTGATTGATCACTAACTTCCTCTGTCTTGTTTAAATGCAATAAAGTGTTGTGCTTTTTTGAACATTTCCTGCACGCTGAACTGGTGCAGTTGGTTGCACTATGATTTTTTTTTCAAACAGTTTATACATAAATGCAATGATTTTACTTTCTGAATTCTTTGATCAACGGATAAATCAATAAATTCTTTGCAATTATATACAAAATGATTTTTTTTACAAATATAACAGGAGTAATTTGTTGTTGCGGAATACGACTTTGCGGCTGGTTGTTTAGGCTTTTGATTTGAGTTTAATGTTTCTAGTAGCTGGGCCTTTGTTTTTAAAAAAATTGAAAATTCGGAATATTTCGGAAAATCACTTTTGTTTTCCATCTCCCATTCTCGCCTGGTGACATTATCAAGTTTTTCCGTTAAAATGTATATTATGGGCATGCTCAACTGGCTGCCCCAATGATTTTAATGCTCTCATATGCTTCGCGGAGCCATCTAATAATGCGTGTAATCCTTGATAAGATTCTTTGGATAAAGAAGGTAAATTAAATAATGCGGAGATGTGGTTTTTGCCAATCAATCTTTTGTTTTCGTAACGCTCACGCAGTAACTCCCAGGCTATAATGTAATTGGAAGCTGAAACTTCCAGTGCTTGAATAATATGTATGGCTTCCCCACTGAGAGAGGATCGCAAATAATGAAATTTTTGAATGTCATTTAAATTTGGGTTATCATTTATTAATGACTTGAACGTGTTATAAAAGGAATGCCATTGCTCAAACGAGCCATTGAATAGTGGCAAGCTTATAGTGGGCAAACGCACCTCCCGGTTATCAAATGTACTAGCAGGGGAAACATTAACCGGTGTAGGAGCCCTCTGATCTATGCATTTTTGTAAAAAATCGGTAACTGCCGTTACCGTGACGAAATAATTAGATTCAAATGCTTCACGTTCTACTTCGTGGTCGGTAGAATCATCAAGCACTTCGATTTGTGATTGAATTTTGTCGTAGTCATCTAACAACCTTTCTGCCCTTGAATACCGTATTTTAATCTGAGCTGACAGAGAGGTGTCACTACAATTCGCGTAAAAGAAATTTTTAAATCGCGTTAGTTCGCTCTTTTTCTGCGTACGCTGCTTAATAAGTGAATTTAATTCTGACTCCATGCTTAATTCAGAGATGATAAGGAACTAATATTCAAATAGAGGCGTAGCAATGTGATTTTGGAAAAAAGATAAGAAAGGAATAACGCACCTTTGCACCTGCAGATACAAATATGATGGCGTGTTCTTGCAGCAAGACTTTTTCCCGTTGTGGCTTAAAAGCCCTGGTGCTGGTTGCACTCCTGGTGAAGATGCTTCGACGATGATCTTCGTTAATATCCGCGTAGCCTGTTGGCTCCCTGACGGACGATGATTTGGCGCCGTTGATTCCAGACGCTCCCTTTGTTTGAATGCGATGGTGGACGAAAAGCGACCCTAGTAACCGCCGCGTTCTTTGTTCGGAGTTTGAATATGTGAAGTACGCACGTTATCTTCTCGCGTAATTCACTCACATTTGGCACGAATCCGGTTCGAAGGACCAATGTTTTGGGTGATAGTAATGGACTGTATGGAAACACTTTTAGCTATTTTCGTCGTTTATTTTATTGAGTAGTTTATTTTAATATAAATGTGAAAGATGTGTTTTAACTTGAGATGCTGGATTCGTACTGCTTGGGTACGCGGCGGTCGAGTACCCACTTGAGATGGCGAGGGTGGAGATTAGAAATATGTGGGGTGAAAATCACTTCCAACTATATGCAACCTTAATTGCCCTAAGTTGGCGGCAACACTATACCAACATTCAGAATATAAACACTGTTGCCGTATTTAATTGTTTTATGTTTCTAGTGTTTACTATAATTATGGGCATTGAAATTAAATTTGTGGATTCCAGTGAATATGACGATCCTGAGTTTAATGATGACTTTTACATTCCTTCATCTCTTTTTATTTTGATTCAAACTTGGAATTGGAATATATATCGTTTTACTGAACTGATACTAATACTTTTAGAGCGATAGTAGGAACAGTGACAACATCGCATGCGATAGGTTGATTGGCAGTACCGTATAAAGTAATGAATAAACATCAAAATGTGTCCATGAAAATTTAGTATTTGCAGCTTGTAACGAGTAGTGAGATTCAGAAACCAACTAGAATCTGATAGCGGAAAGTGAGACAAACACGACGAGACCATACACGTGAAGAATCATTAATCGAGTGAACTGTAATCTAATCTGAAACACCATACAAAATCAATGTAAATTTGAATTTTACACCATTTCAGGACCTCAATTTATAGACACCAGGTGCCGCTTTAGAGTCGGATAGAGGTCAATAGATGAGAAAGTGACTCTGGCACATCTCTTGTCTGCGGACGGAACTAATGGTTCGCGTCTGAGATAAAAGCTCAGACGCGAACCATATGCGTCTCGGCTATTAGCTCAGACGCGAACCATTAGTTTCCTTTATATATCTTAATGTTTTTATTAAACGTTTTTGTAAAGCATTCAATGACATGTATTTAAATTATTTACAAAAATTAAATGCATGTTTTCCATTAAAATGTAACACAAAAAAACATATAAAAACATTCAAATATTTACTCTTTTTCAAATTCCAATGTAGTTGCTTTTAAATATATATTTATATTTGGGTAAATAATAAAAGAAAACACCACATAACAGGAAAAAATATCTATTGCAGAACCTTAAAAAGTCGGTATACATTACTATATGCATAATGAAAACATGTTTATTATATAATATTAAGAATAATAAGCTAATATAGTAGCCAAGTAGAATATTGTTATCTTTCACATAATGCACATTAACTACATTTTAAAATCCTAACAGTGCATCCTTAAAGCAAGTAAGTGGGGACAGTCATGAAATTAAACATGATTTATGATGTACAATTGAAGGTAATGAAAACGTTGACTATTCATAATAAAACCAAAAGTAAACTCTTGGAGAAATAATTTAACTTTATGCTTTCGGAATCATACTCCCTCAAGCTTACCGAACAATGATCTGGCAATATCTCACTTGGTTCCTGTTGCAATGAAATGCCATCAATCTGGAGGTTTGTTCGATGATGTTTTCAGTAACATATTGCAAATTACTTAAGTTATTTAATAGTTTATGTAAATCACCCTTTGATACACCTGTATCATATCTTGTGTCATTTATGTGGCAGAGTTCACAATCCAATAGTAATGCTTGATTCGCACATTGTTGAGCTGCTTTAGCCAGCGAGTATAATCATCATAACTATCATATACACAACACTACACTTGGTTACAATCATCAATATACATGTGTTAAATACGTTGTTTATGTTGTAGAACTTTCGCACTGTCATTTGCAATTATTTACTCACTCAGTAAAGAACTAATAGTGCCAATTAGAGAACTAACACATTTTAACTAAAACGCCAATACAAGAAAAATAAAATCTGAATATGCTAGCGCCATCTACAGTCTGCGGACACAACCAAATGTTCAACTTTCCCCACCCTGGGTATACCGTAGACGACCACTCCATCTTTGACGTGTGGTGTGGATCTCAACTATTATAGAGCTTCTAATGAACATGTTTTGTTATTTTAAAGGATATATGTCTTGACCTTTTGGGCGCGTTCTTACGGTATTTCAATTGCCAGATCTTTTCAATGTCGGGATATTGAACTTGTCGGGATTTCGATGCTGCACGCAGAACTGCCCGGCGATGAAAAGGTCATCTCGTCATCTGAACTGACTGCGCGAATATCTTAAACTTCGGCGCCGCCTCAATGATCAACGTTTTAAATTAAAAGACATACTGCCCAAAATGAGTTTCCCACCCTCAAAGTGGAACGTCGCAACCCAATACTACGTCATAATCAGAACAAAAAGTTGCCTTCGGTGATGCTAGAGCAATTGATATTGCTGCAGTATTTACCAAATGGGAACCGATGACAAAATAAGAGATATTTGTCTGACGATTGTGCAAGCCTCAATAAATCGAAACAGCGTTACCATATAAATGAACAGGAATACCTATCAATAGTTTAGGCCATTCGACAACTTCGAACATTACTGGAAGATACAGCAATATCTTACTGCGTCATCGAATAGAGTTTCGATTCTGCTAACAGTCGTAGGTGTCTATGCTCATGGTGCTCATGGTGAAGAACTTATTAAATTGGTTAAGGATCACGTGTAATCCGCACCATCGGCGATTGCTGATAGGTTTAGAATACGCAAACAAAAAGCAGGAAAGTCCATTACAAACTATATCTCAACGCTAATATGCGATTTTAAATCTACATTGAGGGTAAATCTGCGAGTTCAGATGGTCTCTCGAATATCAAAAGATATATTTACGCAAAATATATTCAATATGTCAATCATAAGACGGCATAATCTTTTCATTAGAAAAGTACGAAAAAAGTACTATTTCAAATAGCATGTGGGCAACAATATTTCCTTCCTCTTAGAAATACATTCAGTTAGCGTCATTAACATTATACTATTTATATTCACCGCGTGGGGGGAACTAGAAAGGATACTGATAGCAAACTTTTGCCGACCAAGTTCAACCATTCTTCGTTCCACCACATGCCGCAACTCGAGAGAGAGTACGCTGCTCGTTATGAGCACATATACGTTAAGAGCAAGCGTGGCAGGAAAGTGGCCGTCTTAACGAAGCTGTAATCTCAAATATTTGCTACCGTTGATGAATCGACGGCAACTAGCTTCCCTAGAATGCTCTTCAGTAATTTGATGTCATTTTCAACGAAGCGCAATGCATCTAAATGTCACACATAACAACTATTTATGACACAGATAGCTTCAGGTAAAAAGCATTGGTTTATAATTTTCAATTGATAATACGAAACGCGAGACGCTCGAAAAGCTGCTCGACTTTCGTCGTCCTCCCCGGGACCGACCGCCAGCTTTCAACTGTTATTAGCATCTTCCACCTCGCTTCTTGCGATTACGATTAAATGTTGCGCTATATCGCCTCGAATCCGGCTTATACCCTATAAGAAATTCGGCAGCGCACGTTGGTGAACAGGGCATTTGTTTCCTAATTGGAATAGTTGTTAGTAACAAAATGTTGCTTTAGGTATTTAACAACCGAGAGTTTCGCTTGAATGACGTTAGATAATCCCGTCATTTTCCAACGAGTTCAAGATGCGATTGATGTCGCACTAAACTAATATCAGCTAGATAACAGCTAGTCTGACTGTTTCTACTTGCAACAAACGATTGTTTATATTTTCAATTGTTATTAGAATCTTCCACCTTACTTCTTGAAGCTACGAGTTCGCATTGCGATATATCGCCTCGTAGCCTGCAAAGGACTATAACAAATTTATAGACGCCGTCTGCAATGTGGCGCACAGAATTTGTTTGCTAATTAAAACAATTGATAGCAACAAAATGATACGTTAACTATTTAATAACCGAAAATTTTACTCGAATGATGTCAGATAATCCCTTGCATTTCCAACGAGTCCACGATGCCATAATTGTCACACTAAACTAATATCAACTAGTCTGACTATTTCTACTTGCAACAGCCAATTGTTTATAATATAATATATATATATATATATATATATATATATATATATATATATATAAAAGCTTTCGCTTCTTGACTCTACGAGTTCGCATTGCGCTATATCGCGTCGTATCCTGCCGTGGACTATAACAAATTAAGCTGCGCTGTCTGCAATGTGCGCAGGGCATTCGTTTGCTAATTGGAACAATTGATAACAACAAACTGCTGCTATAGCAATTTAACAACGGAGAGTTTCCCTCGAATGATGTCAGATAATCCCTTGCATTTCCAACAAGTCCACGATGCCATAGGTGTTACACTAAACTACTATCAGCTAGTCTGACTGTTTCTACTTGCAACAGCCAATTGTTTATAATTTTCAATTGTTATTAGAGTCTTCTAACCCGCTTCTTCAATCTACGAGTTCGCTTTGCGTTATATCGCGTCGTATCCTGCCGCGGACTATCACAAATTAAGCTGAGCTGTCTGCAATATTCGCAGGGCATGTGTTTTCTAAATGAAACAATTGATAGCAAAAAATGCCGCTTTAGCTATTTAACAACCGAAAGTTTCCCTCAAATGATGTCACACAATCCCTTGTATTTCCGATGAGTCCACGATGCCATAAGTGTAGCACTAAACTAATATCAGCTAGTCTGAAACAATTGATAGCAACAAATTGCTGTTTTATCTATTTAACAACCAAGAGTTTTCCAGGTGATGTCAGATAATCCCTTGCATTTCCAACGAATCCAGGATGCCATAACTGTCGCACTATACTACTAAACTAATATCAGCTATACTAATTACGCCTAAACAAATTCAGAAACAATTACGAGTTAATCTATAAAAACAGCTCTAAACGTTCACCTTTGGTGTGCCCTACCAAAAATGTTGCATTTAATAGCTCATGCCAATTGCAAAACGAGCCCGTGCCTCTGCTCTTATTTAGCGGGGGGTGGATATTTGCCGCATATGTTGCAAGTCCATGGCCCGTGTGGAATGAAGGCTGGTATATATTGTTTGAATGCTACCGGTACTGAAAGTCCGGCTGCCCCACTCCTAATGCGCCGCCGCGGCTTGTATAATACATATACTTTTTTTACAAAGAAAAGGAAATGTTGACTCTGACGGAATTTTTAAATGTGGCATAATTGTTGACGGTGGATTGAGTCATCGTTCATATAGACATAGCTATAATGCCAAATCCGGTGTAGCTTGCATTATCGGTATAGAAACCAAAATAATGTTATTTTTGGGCGTACGGAATAAGTACTGTAGTATATATGCCGTTGCCCAGCATTCCAATGAAGTTCCACCGTGTCATAAAAGCTACAAAAATTGGACTAATTCCTCGTCAGCTATGGAAGCTGATATTTTGTGCGAAGGGTTTCGTTTAAGCGAAAAGCAGCACAAACTTCGATATAATAAGTTTGTTGGAGACGGAGATTCTAATGTTAAAAAAAAAATAGAAACCGTGCCATATGGTAGACAAATTATCAAAATAGAATGCGCAAATCATTTAGTTAAAAATGTTACTAAACATCTTTACAAACTATAGGGAGAGTCTTATGGTAATAAACGATTTTTGTCAAGTGCGAATATTTCTAAAATATCTAAAATAATTAGATATTACATTGCGAGAAATGCAAAAGCAACAAATCCATCTGCTGAAAATTTGAAGACTGATATTTTGTCGGTGGTTCCCCATGTATTTAAAAATCATGTGAGCTGTGGTTTCATCATGTGTAGTAAAGCTGGAGAACTGCCGGATGTAGAAACAGATCTAGATCGTGCACCTTCTGCAACAAAGTCGCGTATTATGACGATTGTTAATTCATTAACAGCACATACCCGAGGCTTGATAGAAAATCTAACAACAAATTTAGCAGAATCATACATGCATTTAATATCCAAATTTACTGGAGGCAAGCATTTTATGGTCGAAGATCTTCCTACATAACACGGTGTTACGGTGCTGGATTATCCTTTCAGTACGGTCCAGAATGTTTGGGAAATACATGGAAGCACGCTGTCGGCAGTCCTGTTCTTCGTATAAAGCGGCTTATAAACAGACGACAGCTTGCCAAAATGCCACCACGGAAAAGAAGACCCGTGGAATTTGACAAGACAGCTTCAACAAGCACAAATAATCCAGATTACGGTATTAATTCACAGCAGCCAGATATGTCAGAAGTAGATATAAAGGAGCAAGTCACATATCTAGTAACATCTCTCACAGTAACGGCCGATAAAATTAAAGAGACTGAATTTAATACTAGAGGACAAGCAGAGAATGAACAGTGGTATATCGAACGCTCAAATAGACTAACAGCATCTAATTTTAGAGTCGTTAATAGAAGGCGTAAAGCGCCAGGTAAAGTTGTAGCTCAGCTACTTTATAAACCGCTCATTACAAATGAAGCAATAGATTAGGGTAGAGTTCACGAGAAAGTAGCTAGAGACGAGTACGAGACTTTGAAACAAATTAAAGTGCAATAAGGTGGTGGCCTTTTTATATCGGAAGTGCATGGATATCTAGCTGCCTCGCCTGATGGGATTGTTGGAAACAAAATCATCGAAATAAAATGTCCATTTTTTGCAAAACTGTATACAGCTTTTGAGCCTGTTGAGAAAATAAATGCAGTAAAGAAATTTTGTAAAATAAACAATGGCAAAATAGAACTAAGGCATAACCATCCATACTACGCTCAAATTCAAGGACAACTCCAAATAACCAAAAAGGATGAATGTGACTTTATTATATGGACACCGAAGGGCATGAATATTCAGACCATACATAGAGATCAACAATTTATTGACAATATAATGACTAAATTGACTCATTTTTATGAAGAAGAAATGGCCCCCGAAATATTAAATTCTAGAAAAAATAGAAATATGGAGATAAGGAATTCATAAATTTATTTATTTAATCATATGCCTTCTAAGGCGTATGCATGTGTTTTTTCTCTTTTATTCTTTGTATGTTCTTTTTATTAAAATATTTTATAAAAAATGTTTTATTTAATTTTAATATAAAAAAGAAAGTGTGTGAATGTCGCGTGTTTAATTTATTTCACAAATTCCATATGTATCTTTTAATATTATTTTTAATACTTTATCAGGGTGTCAACTTTAATAAAAAAAAATGGCACTTTGGATTAGCCGTACCCATGAGTTTTATTAATGTAAAATTAATTTCCCGTCCATTCCGAAATAGTAGCAGTATTATTTAATTGGTTGTCGTAGGGATCGACGCATCTTGACTCGTGTTCTTGACCATTCTCCTTGTTATTATCAATTATCCGAACCTTATTAAGGACAGTGGTATATCTATTTGTCGGTAGATGACACCACTTCCCGGCGCAATATATTCAATAAATTCATGTTTATCTGTATTATAATATACATAAACGATTCATGATTTTCATAAATCAAAAATGTCAAATTGTTAACAATAAATACACCCTGTTGGGAAAGCATTTTATTTAGGTTCCAAACATCTCTACCCAGATAATTCACTGTTTGAAATAGTGAGCAAATAAGTCCTTTTTTATACTGGTTTAAACAATTGATTTATAGTTTATTAGTATTATGTTCAACTTTCCCTACATCATAGCAGCTTCAAGAAACATATACAAAAAGGAGAATCTTTTCCTTTGGATACCTTTTGAATAATTCGAAAAAAACGGCCGCTATAATTTCGTACAGATATCACGATGTATACTTTACCATTTTCTCTAATTCCGCGATTGATTTTCGCCACGTCCGCTGACGTCACTCCGGCTTTCGGAACACGGCTTATCTAAACGAAACAACGGATCTTTATCAAATAAATTGCATTTTCTTGCATATGAAATTACCTAGAAATCGGTCTCTACAATTTTTTAAATTCGATTTATATAAAAAAATATTTTTTATCACTTTTATCATACGTCATAAATTTAAAAAACAAAGCCACACTCTATGACCAGCAATACACTATTGGGTATAGTAAACCGACTTCGTATTGAAATGGCACGTTCCGAAAAAAAATATTGACCTCTATCCGACTCTAAAGCGACACCTGGTGTCTAAAAATTGAGGTCCTGAAATGGTGTAAAATTCAAATTTACATTGATTTTGTATGGTGTTTCAGATTAGATTACAGTTCACTCGATTAATGATTCTTCACGTGTATGGTCTCGTCGTGTTTGTCTCACTTTCCGCTATCAGATTCTAGTCGGTTTCTGAATCTCACTACTCGTTACAAGCTGCAAATACTAAATTTTCATGGACACATTTTGATGTTTATTCGTTACTTTATACGGTACTGCCAATCAACCTATCGCATGCGATGTTGCCACTGTTCCTGCTATCGCTCTAAGAGTATTAGTATCAGTTCAGTAAAACGATATATATTCCAATTCCAAGTTTGAATCAAAATAAAAAGAGATGAAGAAATGTAAAAGTCATCATTAAACTCAGGATCGTCATATTCTCTGGAATCCACAAATTTAATTTCAATGCCTATAATTATAGTAAACACTAGAAACATAAAACAATTAAATACGGCAACAGTGTATATATTCTGAATGTTGGTATAGCTTCAAAATGTGTATGCAACCACACATAAAATAACCTAAAATGAGACAGATTGACAATAATTTGGCAAAAAGTGCTGTATGAAAATTAATGTTTTTCTATTAGTAAAGGCAATATTGGACAATAATTGTAGAGTCTCAGTATAGCCAAATGTGGGACGAACACGTTGGGCACCATCTGTGCAAATTCATTATTGCGAGAAAGTTTAAAACGACCATTGAATAAAATTCCATGTAAAATGTGTCGGCGGCAATTACCAACGAAATAAATAAACCACCAGATTTTATGGTAGTGGATTCTTACATATTAAGACCATACTATTAGAAAACAATACTCTTACAACAAATAATCAACGGAAATTTAAATGATTCAATAACGAAAACTTGGCGCTAAAAGTATATGTCACCTTTACACCATTTCGGGCCGGCGCGGTGGCGCCCCCATCGGTCATTCTATTGACCTCTATCCGACTCTAAAGCGACACCTGGTGTCTAAAAATTGAGGTCCTGAAATGGTGTAAAATTCAAATTTACATTGATTTTGTATGGTGTTTCAGATTAGATTACAGTTCACTCGATTAATGATTCTTCACGTGTATGGTCTCGTCGAGTTTGTCTCACTTTCCGCTATCAGATTCTAGTCGGTTTCTGAATCTCACTACTCGTTACAAGCTGCAAATACTAAATTTTCATGGACACATTTTGATGTTTATTCGTTAGTTTATACGGTACTGCCAATTAACCTATCGCATGCGATGTTGTCACTGTTCCTACTATCGCTCTAAGAGTATTTGTATCAGTTCAGTAAAACGATATATATTCCAATTCCAAGTTTGAATCAAAATAAAAAGAGATGAAGAAATGTAAAAGTCATCATTAAACTCAGGATCGTCATATTCACTGGAATCCACAAATTTAATTTCAATGCCCATAATTATAGTAAACACTAGAAACATAAAACAATTAAATACGGCAACAGTGTATATATTCTGAATGTTGGTATAGCTTCAAAATGTGTATGCAACCACACATAAAATAACCTAAAATGAGACAGATTGACAATAATTTGGCAAAAAGTGCTGTATGAAAATTAATGTTTTTCTATTAGTAAAGACAATATTGGACAATAATTGTCGAGTCTCAGTATAGCCATATGTGGGACGAACACGTTGGGCACCATCCGTGCAAATTCATTATTGCGAGAAAGTGTAAAACTACCATTGAATAAAATTCCATGTAAAATGTGTCGGCGGCAATTACCAACGAAATAAATAAACCATCAGATTTTATGGTAGTGGATTCTTACATATTAAGACCATACTATTAGAAAACAATACTCTTACAACAAATAATCAACGGAAATTTAAATGATTCAATAACGAAAACTTGGCGCCAAAAGTATATGTCACCTTTACACCATTTCGGGACGGCGCGGTGGCGCCCCCATCGGTCATTCTATAGGTCAATAGGTCAATTGACCCAAACTGTAACGGTGCGCTGCTCCACCTGTTGCGATTTCGGTGAACTGTAGAGTTACAGTTTTGAATTAACTTCAAATACTTGATTGAAATTATTTGAAGTACTTCAAACAACCGTCAAATTACTCTCATTGCAAATTCATTTTATTAATAAATATTTTAAGAACAAAATATATATATATATATATATATATCCATAAAGGGCAATGTAAAACTGACCATACTGGCGGGTCCAAAGTTCAACTTTATTCGCAAAGAAACAGCTGTATGTAGCCGTGGTGTGGCCAGTGTGGCTATGTGTTTAGGATAAATAATTATTCACAAATATTGCGATTTTCGTGTTCTGCGCATGGAAGGCGTAACAGCCACTTTAAATTGTATCTACTCTAACCATTGCCAACTGCATCAATGACAGCTTCGCTCTCATACAGCCTGTTCAATGGACATATACAATTACCGATGGGGGCGCCACCGCGCCGGCCCGAAATGGTGTAAAGGTGACGTATACTTTTGGCGCCAAGTTTTTGTTATTGAATTTCCGTTGATTGTTTGTTGTATAAGAGTATTGTTTTCTTATAGTATGGCCTTAATATGTAAGAATCCACTACCATAAAATCTGATGGTTTATTTATTTCGTTGGTAATAGCAGCCGACACATTTTACATGGAATTTTATTCAATGGTTGTTTTACACTTTCTCGCAATAATGAATTTGTACATATGGTGCCTAACGTGTTCGTCCCACATTTGGCTATACTGAGAATCTACAATTCTTGTCAAATATTGCCTTTACTAATAGAAAAACATCATTTTCATACAGCACTTTTTACCAAATTATTGTCAATCTATCTCATTTTAGGTTATTTTATGTGTGGTTGCATACATATTTAGAAACTATACCAACATTCAGAATATATACATTGTTGTCGTATTTAATTGTTTTATATTCCTAGTGTTTACTATAATTGTGGGCATTGAAATTAAATTTGTGGATTCCAGTGAAGATGACGATCCTGAGTTTAGTGATAACTTAAATACATTTCTTCATCTCTTTTTATTTTGATTCAAACTTGGAATTGGAATATATATCGTTTTACTGAACTGATACTAATACTCTTAGAGCGATAGTAGGAACAGTGGCAACATCGCATGCGATAGGTTGATTGGCAGTACCGTATATTTATGAAACTTTAGGTACAACGTCACCGAATAAACATCAAAATGTGTCCATGAAAATTTAGTATTTGCAGCTTGTAACGAGTAGTGAGATTCAGAAACCAACTAGAATCTGATAGCGGAAAGTGAGACAAACACGACGAGACACGTGAAGAATCATTAATCGAGTGAACTGTAATCTAATCTGAAACACCATACAAAATCAATGTAAATTTGAATTTTACACCATTTCAGGACATCAATTTTTAGACACAAGGTGTCGCTTTAGAGTCGGATAGAGGTCAATTGCCCAAAAAACCTGTTACCGGCCATATACGGTTGGAAGCTCCCTCTATTATGTTTTCAACATAATATACTGATAGTAGTTTTCAATAATACCAATAAAAACCATTGCCAACTGCATTAATGACAGCTTCGCTCTCATACACCCTGCTCAAATGCATGAAATTCATGGTCCAAACTGTATACGGTGTGGCACTCCACCTGTTGCGAAGTCGATAAATTAAATTACAGTTTTGGTTTAAGTCAAAATGTTAATTCAAAAAATTTAAATACTTCAAACAGTGTTATTGTCATTTTATTTGTTAATTTTATTAATAAATATGGTAAGGAAGAGCCTAGTTTGCAATAATACAAATATAAACTTTGAAATTACTTGTGATAAAATTTCAATATAAAATTTCAATAAAAAAGTCCCTCGATGGTCTGAGCTATCAGTACACATTTGTACAATTTCGCGTTTTTGTTCCCCAAAGGGATATGAACATTGTCGCAATAATATAATTAAATTGCCCTCGAAAGCGACAATTTCACGTTATTTAGGTAAATATAACGGCCAAAATTAATTAATTAAAGAACGGCTTGTAGCAGAAATTTCCCAATTAAAAGTACCTGTAGAGCGTATTTGCTCTCTAATAATTGACGGTATGTCAATTAAATATAAAATGTGTTACAATAGAGTAGAAGACCGTATTTATAGACTAAATAACTATTATACCGAAATGATCGGAATACGTCCAGATGTAGCAAAGAAAATGCTATGTTTTGCTATTCATGGCATGACAACAAAATTTACAGTACCAGTAGGATATTTTTTTCATTGATGTTAACATCCTCAGACTTTTATTCATTAACCATGAGCGTTTTAAATCTAGTAACTAATTGTGGTTTCATTATTTTAAGAATTGTAACAGACAACATATCGTCAAATGTTAAATTATTTAAAACGTTGAGCAATGGCGAGTTAAAAAGTCGCATCGATCATCCATTTTTGGAACATATGCCGCTATTTTTGAGTTTTGACTTCTGCCATGCTTTAAAGAATGCTCGAAATTTATTCTTAAACCATGAAATGAATTCGAGTGAAGGTATTATTTCATCTTCCTTTAAAAAAAATATACGATTTACAAAAAAACCTTGCTGTAAAACCAATAAAATACTAACAAAGAAACATTTATACCCCACACATTTTGATAAAATGAATGTATTGAGAGCTATTCAAATATTTTCACCCGCAGTTTCTTCATCTTTGCGATTTTTAAATGAAAATGGCGAACAAGGATTTGAAAATGTCGCTGGCACCATACAATATATGGAAATTATGTACCAATTTTTCCAAATTCATAACGTTAGTACTAGATAAATATATCAAATCATTAGATAGTAATATTGCACCTTACATAAATGTATGTGATGAACGTTTATTGTGGTTAAGTGTCACATTCCAAAATTATATCGGTGATATTCAAATAGGTTCTTCTTCAGCTGGCATGCATGGTTTAAGCAGGGAAACTGCATATGCTTTAAAATTTACCGCAGAAAGCACAAGTCTTTGCGTAAAATTTCTTTTACAGCAAGGATTTTATTACGTTTTGACTAGGTCATTTAGTTCGGATGCTATCGAGGGAATGTTTTCCCACGTGAGACTTAGAGGAGGTTCAAATGATGCTATAACTGCTGAGTACGCACTAAGGCAAATTTGACGGTGCGGAATTGTTAAAGCTGCTAAATCATCAAATACGTCATGTAATATGGAATATATTAGTTCTGCCACAATTCCAATTTCCCACGTTACTACACCTATTGAACCAAATATACCAATTCATTTACAACAAAGAATACAAAAGTTAGGCTCTTACATAATTTCCAATATTAGTATATATTCTGCTTCTCTTGCTTTCTTGGCCGGTTATATAATTAAAAAACTTAAGGATAAATTTAAATCCATTAGTGTCCACTGAAACACCGGGACCATTATTGAAATTAATTTATTATCAGGATCGTGGCGGGCTAATGCACCCTAATACTTATTTTGTGGTAATTTTAAAAGAAATGGGAAATATTATTTCAGAAACATTGAAACATGTTAAGACAGAAAATCCTTGTTTACTGTTTGTAAACCTTATGCATCCTGTTATGATAAAAAATAGAATATTTAGCTGCATGGAGCATAAAAATGAACTATGTAAAATAGTAATAAGGGCCTTTGTGAAATCTGTGTTGAACAATATTTGTTTGGACGTAACAGATAGAGTCAAGAAAAATAGTATCAATAATAAACCTATTAGTAGGAAAGTTTTAAAATTATAATTAATAAGGTATTTGATTTTCTATATATATTATCTATAATACATTTGGCGGTTATGCCTCCCATGCGCAGAACACGAAAATCGCAATATTTGTGAATTATTATACATCCAAAACACATACCACACCACAGCTACGTACAGCTGTTTCTTTGCCCATAAAGTTGAACTTTGGACCCGCCACTATACTATGATCAGTATTACATTGCCCTTTATGGGTTATATATTTTTTTTCTATTTTTTGTATCATTACGACTGGGCACTTTCTTAAAATATTTATTAATAAAATGAATTTGCAATGAAAATACTTTGACGGTTGTTTGAAGTATTTCAATTGATTTCAATCAACGTTTTGAAGTAAATTCAAAACTGTACCTCTACAGTTCACCGACAATGTAACAGGTGGAGCAGCGCACCGTATAAGAACAAGAAGATCGATAGCTATTTGCTATCACAGTAACTACTACTGAACAACAAATATGCCCTTCCAGAATACTATGAGAAATAAGTGGATTGAATAGTACAACTGATGATGTTGGTGATACAAAGGGTTGGAATGATTGAGCAAAGAATAGTCAAATGGAAAAGTTCAATTGACATTGAGAGAAAGAATATGTATAACTGTTCAGGATTTTCTTAGGCTGAAGTGGCCAACCTAAAAGCAGCTGCAATAATATTTGACTTTCAAGTATCAGAGAGGCTAGGAGGTAAAACTACAAGAGCAGAAGAGTGCAATTACAAGTAGCAGATATGGTAATTACAATTTAATCTAATTGAATGCTGGTCTGCCTAAAAATTTATTAGCCCTGACAACAAATGATAGCAGACATATTGTGCATTTTAAGTGTGAAAATAAGGAAGAATGGCATAATTGTGGGTGAATACCAAACAACATTTAGGGGCAGAATATTGTTAACTATAATTTTAATATATTTGGATATTATATTTGATAAGTGTGGGATTTAGAGATTGTAATACTGTATATTATATTTATTTTATTCTATAACAACAGAATGTATATCACATTTGTGTCTGCAGGTAGCTACAATTGGATGTTGCAGCATCTATTCCAAAGTTTAACAGTTTTAATGTAATAAATTAGGTATCCACTTCTATTGTAGCTATTATATTTTAAATAAAAACAGTAACTAGCCTTTTATTATACAAATTACATACATTTGCCCTAGAGAGTTGAAGTTCTTTCCAATTTGAAGATTTATACTGTGTCATGCCTCATAAATATGTGTAATTTCAGAAATAGATGCAGACTATACTGCAGCAATACTAATAAAAAATACTATTTTTGTCTTATTTGATAGTTTTCAGTGGATGGTAATTTTAATTCCTTTTGATCCTAATTTATAAACTTTATTACATTAAAGTATATGGTGCTTCAATAACTAAATGCAGCTCTTTTGTGACCATTAGTCATTTCACTTACACCATGTATATATAGATAAATCAACAGTCCCAATAAAATTAAGTTTGAGTAATATTGTAAAAGAGCAAATTATCCAGATAATCACATGGATAACTCAGGCAAATAGATACCAAAAGCATAAAACATATTTTGTATAAATAGTTCTTAATGTCTTGTCTGTAACAATCTCAAGATAAAGCTAATAATATCTCTGAATAGATACAAAGAATGCAAAGAAGGCAACAGTAGATTTAGATTCAGATTTTTTTTTGTTCTTAATCAGAAAAAAATACGGAATTAAAAAATGTGTAACTAAAGTGGAAATGAAGCTATCTAAATGAAACTTTGCACATGACTCAAAAATATCATACTAAATATATGTATGTAATCTATGAGAATAGACAATCAGAATTTGATAAGACATGTAAATGACCATACAGAAGCATTCCCATTGTAGATCCTCCCTTTTTTACAACTTTTTTGATTTCGCTTAATTATAGAAATTTATTCATCAAATGTGTTTACTACATCTGATAATGCATAATGCATAATACATTTTACAACGTCTTAATTCACTTGAGGGACACATTAGATTTTTTGCAAGTTTGTTGGGATGTATTCCACTCTTGAACTATATGTAGCACTCATTTTGAATTTCTTCTTACACTGTAGGAAGGCACAGATGTAAGTCTATATTTGTTATATGCCAGGGTGCATTAGTTATTATTCAAAGCATTTGTTGGATTAATTGTTGGAGAATCTCAATGTTTGATTGGCCGTTGTCACCAGAGCTGGATCCTGTAAGCCTATATTGGCTTAATTACCTATTTCAATTGCTTTAAAGGCTTTTAGATGTTATAGCTGCGTTGGTATGTGATGGGAGTACAACTGTATCGTCCGCAAAGGTTGCTATGGACGTCTATTGGGTTGTCGGTAAGAGTCGGCTGTAAAAAAAAGTATAATACCGGTCATAATACACTTCTTTGGGGTACCCTTGCTAGAATTTCATGCAAGTCTTTGATTTCGTTACCACGCTTTACCAAGAAGTGTCCGTTAAATAAGAATTTAGGATTTTAACAATGTCATATGGTAAGCTTCTAACTCATGTCTTCGTGCCACTTTTCGTCGAAGGTCTCATCAATGTCCAAGAAAGCAGGAGAGCTTCCTCCCAAATCATTGTTGATTATATTCAGAATTCTGTATATTTGTTCAATTGTGCCGTGCTGATTTCTAAACCCATATTAATGATTCGGGATTATATTTCCCTTGTCCAGAATTGACTTCTTTCTCCTATCAAAATTTTAACACTTTAGATAAGATTGGCAATATGTTATTGGTCTGTAAGAACTGATTTCTGTCTTAGGTTTTCTGGGTTTGGGATTACTATGCTTTGGGCGATTTTCCATTCGTTTGGGAAGTGGTCAGTCCTCAAAATCGCATTAGAAATGTGAGTAAGAGCTCTGAATGCTTCATGTGGTAACTTCTGCAGTATTTTTCCCGTAATAAGGTCAACGCCTGGATATTTCTTTGGGTTAATTTCCGTATTTGGTTTATTTGTTTGAGTGCCTTTTTGGGTAAACTCACTTGATAAGGAGCTTCAAGAAAATGTTTTGTTTCTGCTTGATGATTAGCTGAAGTTTCACAACCGTGGGGTTTACAGATATCTATCAAAAATGCGGCAAATGTGGCGGCCTTATTGTAGTTATCTCTGGCCCATTTTCCTTGTTTATCTTTGACTGGTGCGTTTACTAATTGTCTATATATTTGTTTCGTTGCTCTTCATAATGAGTAGTTTGTCGTCTCAGTGGGTCTTAAGTTTTGTAAGTACCTTTGAACTGTTTGATTTTTGATCTGTAACATTTTTTCAGATCTTTTGATGCTTTGTTAAGTGATATATGTATTCTCTTCAGTTATATTACTCTGACCGTTCTCTTTTTGAATTTAATCTCTTATGTTAATAGACAAGTTTCTACATCTCTTTTACATATTCTTGTGTGGCAATCCAAATTGATTAGAAAGTAACCTCAATATGAAATGGGTTTCTGATTAAATTACTCCTTCGTACATTTCAGACAGTCCCCCTCTCAGTGTATATAATTGTATTGCTTTGTTAAATATTTATTTATAATTTACTCTTTATTTTCCTTGTTTGCTTTAGCAAATTTATAATTGTACAGATAACTACATTTTGATTACATGTTATCTCTTTCAGTAACCTAATTCAAATAGTTTTTCTCATTAACAAAACAATATTTATATTGAATATTGGCTGTACTTGGTCATCAGCAACAACTTCAATAGTAGTTTTAGCATGATTTAAAATTGCATAAAATATCGTTAATTTATATACTAACTATACTACTATACATATAATTGTAATAAAACGATGAGGTTTGTAAAATTAAATTTCTCGCATGCTTGATAATTTAAAAAATAATGTTATATACTTTATTCTCGGAATACAATTTAAAGTGTTCTACAAGTTACATTTATCCAAGACATATAAAACGCGTTTAACATTATATAATCGTTTTGACGACAGCCGTACAATCCCTTCTTAAGCTTTTATGTTTAGGCAAATATATCCATCTCGCTTATTGTAATGCTACTGCCTCAGGAATATTCTTTTCTATGCTAAAGATACACTAACTTCAGAAAAAATCCCAAATACAAAAAGCATTCTGCTTATAGAATACAATTTTATTTTTTGATGGAAGTTATAGAAAGAATTATGTACAAGGAAAAAGGCTGGGTCATTTCAATGATAAACTGTTCTTGTAAATCTTATCACAACTGTCCGTCTTCAAATTCATCACAATAATCGTACGCTTTTGCTGTTTCCAGTCTTGTTATATACTTTTCTATTTCTTTGTCACCTCAAACAGACGTACTACGTTAGAGGTTTTGATGATGTAAGTATTACATTATTATTAATTAACGCCATTTCTATAACGCAATACAAATAAAAATCTTATAATTGTTTGTAAAAATGACAAGTAAAATAACCTTACTTTTGTACTTATTCGTCGAATCGAAGCGTTCTAACGTATAAATTTATACCAAGGATAACCTTATTCCCCACTTAAATGCGCATTGTAGAACCATGTAGATCTGTCAATACGTTAAACTTAAAATAGATTGCACTTCTCTAATAGAATTTCAAACGTTTGAAATGATATCCACTAGATTATCTCTTATGTTAAAGTAGAAGTCCAAAGGAGTCAGATCCGGAGATGTTGACGGTCAAGATAATGGACTATAGACAAGGGTCTAGAAATCAATGAAGAAAAACCAAAAAATCACTGACCAGCGCGTACAAAGCATCGAAACATTTCTATAGAGTGGGTTGACTACAGGAAAGCATATGACTCGGTACCACATGACCGGCTGGACGTTTTACCATTATATAAAGTAGGCCCAATAAGATACCGATTTCTTAACTATGCGATGCAAAACTGGAAAACGGTAGTCCATATAAGAACAGGACATACTAGATATCAAACATCCAAAATCCCTATAAGGCGCGGTATATTCCACGGTGACAGCCTTAGCCTCTTATGGTTTTGTCTGGCTATGGCCCCACTAAGTAACCTGCTAAAAGAGGCGATATATGGATACAAAATTGAAGGAGACAAACGAATAACACATATTTAGCGATGATATAGGAATTGAATTCGGGCTCAACAAATTTGCGACGTTACAGGTACAACGAGGTAAAATAATTAATACGCATAACACCTTGCTTATAGACGCTACAGCCATGACACTAGACCCTGAAGAACGGTAGATATCTTGGCATTGATCAAGGATTCAATATCGACCATAAGCTCAACAAAGAAAAGGCTGAAAAGTATAGGGTTTACCATCCAAGATCGTGCAAGGAAAGGCTTTATTTACCTCGCAATAAAGTAGGGTGCAGACTACGCAGTATAGAGATCCCCTTGGACAAGCATAAAGTAACATTAAAGAGATATTTCCTAACCCAGAGTTCTCTACTGCTGAAATCATTGATACGAGTAGATGTTCACGTCACTCCTCTAAAACTAGCCACAGCGATTCAACGACAGAATGTTAAACCGGAGATCGCTCTTGAAACTATTTGGCAGGGGGAAGCACTTCATGGCCGCTTCCACACAAGCATATACCAGGAGAACGCCTGTAAAGTATTCAGCAATGCATAACATCAAGGGTATCTCTTCGCTTTAACGGAAGGTTCGATAATTGCCATTCAAGACCAGGGGGGCTATTTTTACGCGATTGCTATGAACATAGCGATATGCAGACCTTCACCATTATTGCGAATGGTATCGATTTTTGGCCTTTCACGTCGTGAAGAGTGATCGCTATCTTTGGAAAAACTAACAACTTGACAGTTGTTATATTTTGCCATTAATTTTTGAGCTAATGCTATTAGTTCATCGCCACGAAACTAAACGTTTTATAGCGCATGGTGAAAACGATCGCTCAAAAATTGCACCCCAGGTCGTGCCCATAAGTACAAAATATATACTTCTTCTTCTTGTCTTGTAGATTGTCCGTACCATTGAGATACACGTAGATTCTTCAGCCTTGATGTTCTGCGGCCTGGCCTGCGCCTACCATCAATTTTACCCTGTTTGTAACAGACGGTATTTATCATTTCTCAAAACGTGACCGAAACACTCGAGCTTCTTCTCTTGATGTTATTGAGAATTTCTGTTTGTTTGTTTAAGGGTCGGAGTATTTCTATATTTGTTATTCTGTCGGCCCAGAATATTTTGAGTATTTATTGGTAGGCCCAGATTTCGAACGCCTCAATATTTCTACACATGGCGTCTGTTACGAGTCCATGCCTCTACACCATACAAAAGAACGCTGATTACGTAACACCGAAGCAGGCGAAGACGTAGGTCAATCTTTAAGTCCCGGCTAGAACCTCTCGAGTGTTTTCCCATTTATCATCTATATTGTACCCTAGATATTTATAGGTTGAGATTTTCTCTACAGTTTACTTCCAATTTGAAGAGTATCGTCATCATCAACAATTGGGTACTTACTGACAACGAGCCATTAAGTTTTCTTAATGTTCATTCGCAAGGCCATGTTGTTGCTTGCGCCCATAACTGAATTCAACCTGCAGATCCTCTAAGCTCGTGGCTAATAGGACTGTATGATTTGCGTATCTAAGGTTATTGATTACGACACCGTTGACAACCACACCCATACCACTTCCTTCAAGCGTATCCCGAAACACCCGTTCTGAGTACATAACAAAGACGAAAGGACACAACCTTGGCGAACAACTCCTCGCAGGATAGAAACTTCCTCCGTCATCTCGCCCTTTATTCTGACGGTAGCTTTCTGGTTCCAGTACAGGTTAGTTATTATTCGGATATCTCTGCCATTCAGTCCCATATCCTGCAAGATGTTCAGCAGTACTTTGTGTTTAACAGTATAAAACGCCTTCTCGGAATCGATCAAACAAGCGAAGACATCCATATTTACGTCTCGACACCTTTGAACCAGTACTTGAATGCTAAATAACGCCTCCCGTGTACCGAAGCCATTCCTGAAGCCAAATTGTGTTTCGCCAATGTTTTCCCATGAAAAATCTTTAGAAACAACTTAAGAACATGACTCATTAGATTTATCATTCTGTAGTCGCTGCAGAACTTCGCGTTAGATTTCTTAGGCAATGTTAGGAAGATAGAGGTAGCCGTTTTGTGTTGCTTCGCTTTTGGTACTTTTTTGGTTTCAGACTAATTACTACTAATATGTTGTGTCGGCGCCAGGATACGTCTTTGCACTTTTAATAATATTTTTGAAGCGTTTATTAATGATGATGTCGATCTGATTTTTTACATTACTATTAGCATTAAAGGTCCATGTATACAGATGTCGCGGTGGTAGTTTATAAAAGGTCTTCGTTATTACGAGATCTTCTTCCTGCACAAGTCGGTTTCCACTGTCATTACCATCCCCTAGACCATATTCCCCCACTATATCTTCTGTTCGACCATTGCCTACCTTAGCATTGAATTCGCCCATAATTATATTGATCTCAGATATTTTGGTGAGTTTGGTTTGGCTTTGCAATCTCCACGTAGAACTGTTCCACGTCATCATCTGAGCATTACATGTCGGAGCATACGTTTGTATGCAGCTATTCTGTGTAAAGTGGTAAAAGCTTTGCTTGAACTTGCAAGAAGATGACGCGATCAGTCCATCGCATTTCGCTGATACCGAGAATGTCAATTTTGAGCCGTATCAACTCTTTTATGGTGTTTTCTTATTTGCCTTTGTACAAACTTGGCGCGTTCCAGGTTGCAATTCTTCTTTTGACTGGTCTGGAGATTCTTAACATCCCCTGCCCATTTAAGGGCTGCCGAGTTCTAGGGGCTATAGCTTTGTTTCCAGTCATGTTGGAGCTTTTCCTGGGGATAAGTTATGAGGTGGTTTTCCGTTGCCTTCCTCATCGCAGTTTTAGGACCGTTGTTGCCTTTCTAGCTACGCTCTTAAATGCATGTTACATCGCCGTTACGGATATTATTTATCGGGTGCCGATGGACATTAATAACGAAGCCCTCCACCATTTTTAGCCATGTCTGGCTTTTGTACCCGCCCAATCTGGGACAGACGTTACGCTATCTGTTCGTCCGCGGGAGGTAATTATTTCCCTCCTACCCGGCATATTTGCCGAGCGTTCCCCTATCCGCCACCTGGGAACGCGCCGTATGGGGGTTACAGATTCCCCTCAAGGAAAGGAGCCAATTGCAACCACTAAATGCCACTTATGCAATGTAGCAGAGGAATCTGTGCAACATATTATATCGGCATGTAGTTATTTGGCACCGACCTGGTACACAGTTCGGTACAATTATGTGGCAAAAATTGTTCACCAGGCACTGGGTATAAAAGCTCTAAGAAAGTTAATGTCCCGCAAGGGTCCATTTTAGGCCCAATCTACTTCTCGGTGTAGACTTCTAAACTACTAACATTTATTAAATATCGTCGTGATCACCTATATGCCGAAGATAGACAAATTTACTATTCTTGTAATCCTGCTAATGTCAACACAGCCTGTGATTATATAATCGAAGATCTAACTAGAGTTTTCTCTTTTTCTACAAGCCATTGTATCAAACTAAACTCAATCAAAACACATAACTTATGCTTTTTCGTTCGAAAAGAAAGATGAGTAAAGTAAGTGTACATGTTAATATCACTCTCGATGGCTTTCCACAAAGCGTGTTCTTCGCAAGCTCGTAATCTGAAAGTCACCTTATTTATAGGACATAATTAAGTATAGGACGGATATATACAATATCATTATACATCATAAGGGTATATATCTCCACATAAATGCTACCTTCCTGGATCTATCAAAAGCCTTTAACTGAATCTCGCATCAGATTCTCCTGCTTAAGGTTGGGGTTTAGTAAACACGTGATGCGCATAGGCGAAATGCGTATAAAAAATGAGCACAGCACTAAGCGTGTACCCGTCACGTGTCGCTTTCTACATTCCTGTAGACGTATTAAAACTAAAATGACACAGTAACAGATGTCTATTAATTTCCCGAGTGAATTGGATCGTGTCATTGTAATGACAAACCATCAGTTTAAATTTAGTTTCATCTCTCGTTATTTCGATTGAGAATGAACCTAAAGGTTATAATCCGCATAAATTTCTGGATTTAGTGAGTGTTGTGAATTTTCGTTAGTTTAATAGAGACTTTACGGAATTATTATAATCCGCATTACTTGCTGAATTAAGTAGTGTTGTGAATTTTGTGTACAATATAGGCGATTAGTGAGTTTTGTATATAAATGCCACCTCCAAGTTACGCCGGAACTTGGAGGTGGCAATGGGTCGATCAAACCCAAGAAAGGGCAACTGAAATTGTAAGCGATCGACTTCTGCTAGAAATCGTGAAGAACAGAAGAAAAATGAACGTTTTATTCGTGGAAATTGTTGACAATGTTGATAAGGAGAAACAATCAATAAAAGTGTGTGAAGTGGTATTGGACTATAAGCATAATTATGCTGTGAATGCAACCTCAACAAGACTCGTTTCCTGCACATCCGCCAATGAACGTGATGTAACCAACATCACTGATGAAGTTGTAGACACCGGTGAATACGATTTCACATGGGGTTCAATCGATGAATACAACGAGTGAGTACTGCGTTGCATTATTCATGCTCCAACAGAAATTCATTGATGTCGGTATATTACTTTATAATAAAACTTCAATCGTGCGAAAATAAATAGTAATAGTTGCGCACATTATAATAATTAGATCCCCTAATCATATACCTTCTTTGGGTAACGCCTTTCCATCGGCGGTCTGGCGTCTGCTTGTGATAAAGGGTTCCTCAACGATTTCGAAAAACCTACTAAATTGTGAATCAATCGTACGTGGCTACAACCTCACGAATCACCGTCTTGTTAAATATTCCATAAAAATCGGCCATGCTGAAAATGTTCAATTTTTAAAACTAAAACATGCAGTTTTCGTGTTTTTTCACCACATTAGATTAATTATTACGTTTATATGAGTTTAAACTTAAATATAATATCTTAAGGGGGGCGAAAAGGGCCTAAATCAAGTAGGCGGCATTAGTTTATTGGGATGATAATAAGTGGCGCTAGTATGTCAAACAGAACAAAATAACTTGATTACCAAAGATCAACACCCCAAAAAAAAGCTGCCTATTAATCGGCAATCCACTGTAATCATTTGTTTCATACAATGTGGCAACGCTGTGTCTGGTGCAAGTAATATTTATAATATTAATTTGCTTGTGAGATTCCCAATGATTCGCTCAATGACAGTGACATTCATAGGTTACAATTTATGTAAATACATTTATAATATTTTAGCAGAATGTAAATTTAAGAGGATGCTGGCAACGTACATTATATTATTAAATAATAAAAATAAAACTCAAAGATGTAATAACTAAAGTAAAATAATCCGGAAACAGGTGACTAAATTGATTTTTTGAAAAAGATTCCTAGGCCATAACATAACGAGAAAGTTAAAGCAGAGTATCTATGAAGTGACTAAAATAGACGAGAAATTTCAGGGTAAATTTCTATATTTGCATATTTTGGTTTAATTTTATATATGAAAATATATAAGTGGAGTTTTAGCTACAATATAGGAAACAAATATTTCGGATATTATTGCAAACATTATTGTGAGCAATAGTTCTGTGGAAGCAAAATAATATTAAAATATTATGTGTAATGCTCAAATTGCCGTTGATTATTACTTTCCGAATACAGTATGCTGTATAAGTGTGTGTGTGCCTGGATGTGTGGTCGCCTGTGAACAAAAAAACGGCTGAATGCATCGCATCAAATTTGAAAATCGGCTGGGGTGATCCAGTGAAAATTTGAGTAAATTCGGTCCATAAACAGAGAAAAAAAGGAACGTGACCGCTCTAAAAAATATCTGCTGCAAGCAGAACACGACTTTCCGAATAAATGAATTAAAAAAGTCGTGTGTTGACCACATCAGATATTTTTCAATTCCCTAGTTTGACTTGACCACTAATATCAATATAATTATTTAAACTGTGCCCATCACTAATTATGAACTTATCCAGTTGTCACCAGTTCCACATTTTATAACTACGAATTTTTATCAATCATCAGTACTTTCAAATTAAATTTGAGAGCCTACAATAAAGTGATTTAACCCGTTAAGACCCAAGGACGTTTTTCTAGAATTTTTATCTTTATATCTTATTTTAAGGAAGTTATGCTTTTCAGAAAAACTCTACCAACTCAAGCAACAGTCTAAGAAATATTATATTTACTTAATGCTTACTTTTAAAAAACATTCAATTTCTTGTAAATAAAATTAAACCATAAATACACTGAGGGAGCCAGGTTATGGTTGGTGTTATAGAGGGTGTAAGAGCACGTATTTAAGTTGGTTCGAAAATCCTTTTAATGAGTAGTTATGTGGATACCTTGTCAATTAAGGAAAGGGAGCAACGGTATATGTACCGACTCCACATTAAAATCTACATTTGGACATGATGCCATGGGTCATTTTGGATAAAATAGTTGGGCAACGGTAGTTTTTAAATATTGTATGTATCAGAATTGATGCAGAATATTTTTACGCTTTCTATATATTTAATATTTCGTATAAATGGGCCCGTACAAAAAAATAGTTTAGCAAATTTTCGGGACATTTTCTTCACAGTCTAAATTATATAGGACCTGAAACGTAATCGAACATTTTGAAATGTGTAAGGTACATCAGTATTAGTTATAGTGGTAGATTAATCGAGTAGTGGACTACTTCCAGCTTAATTGAGAATAAACTTAATTTTAACAATAATCTAACAATATTTAACTAAATAGTATACTTCATTTAATATCTATAGTTTACAATCTCATTGTAATGAAATGTATCATAGCTCAGATAAATTATAAAAAGCCATTTTTCCCATTCTTAGTTCTGATGATTCTATAATCATACAGGAGATACATCTCCACAATTTTGAAATTCATCTATATTAAATCTTCTCAATAAGCTTCTAAATTTTTATTAACCGACATTTTTCTTTCACTTACTTCTCCAATTTAGATTTCTCATTTTAATATTTTTTTTTTTTTTTTATTTTTTTTTTTTTTTTTATTTATTGATACATGTATTAGTTTCTTACATGTTCGGGATTAAAACTGATCACATATGATCAACCATTAATTTACTTCTGTTACATCTTACTCTAATTACTAAGTTATCTAAAGTCCATCCATTGATGTCCTTTGGTTGTGTATGGATTGCGTAGTATAATTAACATTCGCGCACAATGCTCTGCTTTCACCTGCACTATAAACTACACTAATTCGAACGGCTTCGTTCGCTTCAGTGTCCTCGGAAGCTGTTGGTTGTCTAGTAGTTTGATTGCTTCTATGTTGACATGGCTGTGAAGTCTGGCTTCATGTCTGCCAGCATACCTCTTGACTTCTTCACTGACCATTGGAATGTCTAGGTCTCTATGTATATCTTTGTTACGGACATACCATGGGGCATCCACTATATTCCGTAGAACTTTATTTTGGAAGGTCTGTATTTGTTTTATGTTAGTCTGCTTGGTGCATCCCCAAAGTTGAATACCATAAAGCCATACTGGCTTTATGATTTGGTTGTAAATAAGAATCTTATTATGTGTGGATAGTTTTGATCTCTTTCCAATGAGCCAGTAGTGTTGTTTGTATTTTATGTCGAGTTCCTTAAGTTTTTTTTTAACATGTGCGTCCCAGCGCAGTTTAGCATCCAGATTCATACCTAGATATTTTGCTTTGTTTTCATGGGGTACGTTCACCCCGTTTATTTTAAGTCTCCAATTATTTGCTCTTCTCTGATTGGTAAAGTTTATATGTATTGATTTACTCTCGTTTAGTTTAATTTTCCATTTTGTTAGCCAGTTGTGTATTTCATTGCATGTATTTTGTAAAGTAATATTGGCTCTTTCTGCATTTCTGTCAACAGCAAGAACAGCTGTGTCATCCGCGAAGGTTGCGGTGAGTACTCCTTCGGTTTCTGGCAGGTCCATCGTGTAAAGGAGGTATAAGATTGGACCGAGGACACTTCCCTGAGGCACACCTGCGCCTATTTCTTGCAGTTCAGAGTGTTCATCTTCTTGTTTTATGCGAAATTGTCTGCCTGTTAGGTATGATGACAGTATTTCAACGTATTGTTTGGGTAACGATTTCTCTAGTTTGTATATTAGTCCTCTGTGCCACACTTTATCAAACGCCTGGGCAATGTCTAAGAAGACAGCTGTACAGACTGACTTTTCTTCCAAAGCATTTTCTATGATGTGTGTGATTCTGTGCACCTGATCGATGGTCGAATGTTTTTGGCGGAAACCAAATTGGTGATCTGGAATCAGCCTGTTGTTATCTATTATAGGTCTGAGTCTGTTTAACAGTAGCTTTTCGAATATTTTAGAAATAACAGGCAATAGTGAGATCGGTCTATATGATTTAGTATCGTTGGATGGCTTACCCGGCTTTGGTAGCATTATCACTTCTGCTATTTTCCATACAACAGGGAAGTACTTGAGTCGTATTGCTGCATTGTACAAGTATGTCAACATTACTATTCCTTTCCTTGGCAGCTGCTTTATAATCTCTCCTGTAATAAGGTCGTAGCCAGGTGCTTTTCTTGAGTTCAGGTTGTTTTTAATTTCTTTTGCCACTTCTTTTGTAGTGACCAGGGGAATGTTTTCCATGTAAAGGTTTTGGGTTTCTTCAAGCTCAGTGTTCGACTGTGTTTGGTTTGGTTTAAAGGTTTCTGCTAAGTATTCAGCGAAGACTTCAGCTTTTTGTTTATTGTCACGGGCCCACGTTCCATCTTCCTTTTTAATTGGTGGTATAGTTGTAATGGGTCTTTTTATTTTCTTGGTGGCTTTCCACAGGGAGTAGCCCTTTTATGCGTCCACTGAGAGGTCTCTCACGTGCCTGGTTATGGTATCTTCTTTTATCTTTTGGATTTCTCTTTTAAGTTTCTGAGTTTTGTTATTTAGGTCTGTTTTATCCATTAGACTTCTCGTATGTTGCCATGTTCTTCTTGCTTTTCGTTTCTCGCTAACCATTTTCCTGATTTCTTTAGGATAGTTGTTTCCTTTCGTTGTATAGGTTATTACTCCGGTGTTGCTGTAGGCAGCTTCTTGTATAGTATTGTTTAGTTTTTCAGCTTCTTTATCCAGCTGTTCATTTGTTTTAAGTCTAACATTAAGTTTTATACTGCTTTCTAGTGTGTTTCTGAAGCCTTCCCAATCGGTGGTTTTATTTACCAGTCTGGGTTGTGCTTCTTTCCGGATTATTCTCTCGCTGAGTGTCAGAATGACTGGTGAGTGGTCGGAACTGAGGTCGAAACTTTCTTGTACTTCGATGAAATTTGACGATATCTTTCTTGTGATGTAGAAATCCAGCAAGTCCGGCAGTTTGTTTGAGTCTGTTGGCCAGTAAGTGGGTTTGCCTGTAGATAGGTAGTTACAGTTTGACACTTCCATTGCGTAATTAAGTTCTCTTCCTTTAGAGTTCGTTAATCTGGATCCCCAGTTCCTATGTTTCGCGTTGAAGTCGCCTCCCAGTATGAATTTTTCACCCATGTGCTGGAGGAAATTCAGATAATCTGTTGTTTTAAGGTTGTATCTGGGTGGCAAGTAGACCGCCCCCACATTAAATTTTTGGTTATTTGATTTAATTCCAATTACCGTTAGTTGTGCTTCTTCTAGTTGAATTTTGCTTTCCTCATAATGGTTAATATTATTTTTAACTAGTATTGCACTTCCCCCTTTTGCTTTATTCGCTGGGTGTGTGCAGTGGTAGCTTTGGTATCCATTGACTTTGAAGTAGGTTTGGTCTGTACAGTGGGTTTCTGTGATTAATAGTATATCTATGTTCTGCCTTTTTAGAAATAATTCAATTTCATGTCTGTGGTTTAGAATTCCGTTAGCATTCCAGAGACAAATTATGAGGTCTGACCTGTTCATTTTAGTGCTTAGGGATGGCGCCAGTAGTTCTGGCTTCTATTCGGTCTAATCTGGTGGATAATTGTTTGAACATATTTGTCAATTGTTCCATCATTTGTCCTATGTTATTTTGTTCATCTCGTCTTCCCTGCGGGAGTTCTGTTTCCTGTGGTTTCTGCAACTGCGTAACATTAGCATATGTGAACTCATTTGTGACTTTCCTGTCATTAATGATTCTGGACGGCATTTTGTTCCGTTTTTGCTGGTTTTTTTGGTTTTGTAGTTCTTTTGCTACGGTGCATCCTCTGTAATTTGCCGTGTGGGCTTCGGCACAGTTTGAGCATTTGGCTGGGGCAGTTTTAGGCTTTGTACAGTTATCTGAGTGGTGACTGCCTGCACATTTTACACATACGGGACTCCTTTGGCAGTATTTTTGTGTGTGGCCATATCGCTGGCACTTTTTACACTGCGGTATTAGTGTGCTTGGTCTTAAAGCTTCTATCTGCACTTTCAAATTAGATAAGTTAGAGATTCCGTAGATTTTTTTAATATCTTCGAATTTATCAAAGGTTAGTAAAAACATGGGTAGCTTAATGTATTTAATTATGTCGTTTTCTCGAAGTTTTTTTAATTTATTTTCCACGGATATTATTTTAAATCCCTTTTCTTGCAGTTCTTGTTTGATTTCTTCAGGGTCACAGGAAGGGTGCAAGTTTCTGGCTATTACTCTAATAGGCCTTTCTTGTTTATTCTCGTATGTGTGCCATTGTTGTTTTGTATCGTTCATCGATTTTGTAAGGTTGCGGTAGTCTGTATCATTATTGACGTTAATTTTGACTTGTTTATTGTTAAGCATCGTTGCATTGTAATTTAAATTGATCGTTTTAAGGCTATTTTTAATTTCTTGATAATTTTCTACATTGCTTAGCACAACAGGTGGTGGCTTTTTTTGGACATTTGTGATTGTACTGTTATTTATTTTTTCCGGACTATTTTTAGTTTGTATGGGAGAAGCTTCCGCTTTCCGCTTTTTGTTTTTAGGCAGTAGCCATGCGGTTTCTTGATTAACGACATTTTCTTCTTCATCAGAATTTTCTGGGCTGAATGATATTTTTTTTTGTGTTAGCTGTTTCGACTTGACCTTTTAATATTGCTATTTCTGTCAGCGCTTTTTTAGTTCAATTTCCAGGTAGGTTAACCTTTCACGTTCGTTTCTATTGACTATGTTTTGTTGCATTTTTTCGCACGGGTTTATCTCCTGTTGTATATTCATATTTATTTACTTACACGATAACTTTAGCGGCTATGCGCCGCCCGATATCACCTCGCGTAAGTGATATCGTTCTATTGTTGGGACACTTGTGCACTTGGGAGTTCGGGTATACGTCTTCACTCTCCAACATCTCACTGACGACGATCATTTTAATATGTTGTCTTAATGTTGGAATTGCCTTTATAGTAATATGCTTCCCTATGAAAGTACCAAAATAAACTGTAAGACTGTATACAATTTTAATTTAGTTATATAATATTTGTAAGCTAACTAAACAGATAAATAAATTTTTGACTAGATATATCTTCGTTATTAATATGGAAGGCAACTGAGATATGTATAACATAACTTTCGTAACTGTGTGATGGTCTTCATAATAACAACGTTTTTTATAATTGAATTATTATACATGCATAATTAGTGGTATATTCTAAGGATGTGAGTTGGTTCATATATCTACATATATTGTGTAGATATCATAGAATATTGGTGGCATCTATAGGCCTCCGGAGGGGCGGTGAAGTAAGATCTCATAAATTACTATACCATGTACACAAAACAGCTCTTGAAACCATCCATTGTATATTTCTTGAAAATTTTAAGCAAAATTGACCCCAAATGTCGGTCGCCTAAAATGTGTTGTATATAAATTACATAATACCTTGATGGCCTTATATTATTTATATGATCCGTTCACAGAAGTGGTTCTATTTCAATTAAATATGTATTCCGTCTGATATGGTCTGACAATTCAATAACAATTATAACCTCAAATTCTGACGGCGGGCGAAGTTCATTTCACATAGTAATAGAAGACCACGCTCGTTCACATAACAAAAGTGAAAGAGATAGGGACAACATCGCATTTACAGGAATATATGTGTTTTATATTCTAGTAAACGCATAATTTACGAGCAATGTCGATAAAATTAAACGATACAAAAGTCAAGAACTGTAATACACGAATAATTCAGGCAAAATGTTTGCGCTTGGCGAGAATTATATTTAATTTTTATTTGTAGCCCTCTGTAGGGAAATCGCTGGACTATAAAATGCTCTAATTCACAGGTATCTACTTTTTAAATGTCCGCCAATTTTGATATCGCAGCATGTACTGAACTCAATCTTTCGGAACAGTAATTGTGGAAATGAAGCAATATATATAATGACTAGGCATACTAATACAAGAAGTAGGTTCATCCTTATGTATATTTTACTGGTTGTTAAGAAATAATGAATATTTTATATGAAAATGTTATATTAAAACGTTACATAAAAAATGAAAATTTCAAAATTCTGAGAAACTCTTTTGTAGGTAATTTAATTGACTACACCATGCAATATTTTTTTTTAAATAGCTTCAGTTCTTTTGGCGATAACTGTTCCTTTAGGTGCACATGTCGGCTTTTCCTCCCCTTAATATAATAAGAAATTATATAAACAAAGTAAAAGTGACTAGCTAAAATGTATTTTGTTTTGGTTCAATTCAATCACTTATATGTAAAACATTGTGATAAGTATTATAAAGTATATGAACTGACCTCCTTAAATGTAACTCTTTTCATTTTGGATTTTTTCAATTATTACCTTTAGTATAAAGAATGAAAGGTTACATGTATAAAGTGAACCATATACTCCAAAAATGGATGGCTATAGAATTGTGAACATAGACTTTCTACTAAGACAAAGTGTGTTAATGCAGACATTCTAAGGTTTGCACAGGAGAATAATTAGAATTACAAAAAGAGTTTCTACACGGTTTGGCCAGTACATTTATTTATGAATGCAACAAGTGTGGGAAGTCTGATATTATTTGTACAGAGGATCCAAATAATAGTATTGTTAATAAAGCTGCAGTTTGGGATACTTTATCAACTGGCAGCACGTATGCGCACACTACTGAGTTACTCAGTGTATTAGACATCCCATTCATGTCACCAAACATGTTATTTGATATTCAACGTAATTTAGGAAACGTAAGTTAATTGAGTAAAATTTAAAACTTGGTTTATGGTTGACCAATAAATATATGAACCAGATTTGGAAAGAATCTGTCTGGGAAAACATGGAATTTGTTGGCTGTGAAGAGTATAATATTGCGAAAGCTAAAGGAGATGTTGATGCAGATGGGATTCCATTTATTACTGTGTTTTTGGATGGGGGCTGGTCCAAAAGAAGCTATGGTCATACTTTTAATGCGGCATCTGGTATGGTATGTTCATGTCAATGGCAATAAGGCACCTTTTAACGTTGCAATGTATCCTGATGGTTAGCATTCCTCAAGGATGTACTACCTTTTTTATAATTTAATTGTAGGCTGTAATAATTGGGAAAGCTACTTCTTTACCTAGGAGTGAGAAATAAATTCTGCTCAATTTGTTCAAAAGCAAGTAGGTGTGAAGTAGAGCCAACTGAGCATACATGTTTCAAAAACTGGAGTGGGGCATCTTCGTCAATGGAAGCAGATATAATTGTAGAAGGTTTTCACAGTAGCATAAGTTATGCTTCAAGAAGTTCATAGCAGATGGTGACTCTTCAGTTTATTCTTAAATTAGGAAGCAGGTGACATATGGACAAAACGTTTATTGCATATCTAACCAATATATTGTAAAAAAATTATGTTATCATTGCATGTTATTAAAGTAGAATGCATAAACCATGCAGTAAAAAACTACAGCAGACATTTATATAGGGTAAAAGGGGATACAAAAAATGTATCACTAACTACAAGGAAAGTACTTTCGAAAGGCAAAATTGGGGGTCTTGTGAAAGTTGCACAACGTGCAATTTATGCAAGTTCTCATGGAGATATACCCATTCTGAAGAGGGATTTGAGAAACTCTGTGAAGCATACCGTTGGGAGACATTCAGAATGCCAGACTTACTTGTGTACTACTGTAGGCAACGTAGCAGAGGATAAATATGCTGAGTTGTTGTTAACAGGTGCACATCATCATATATATGGTGCTCTTACTTTACTTATTAAAAAAAGTCATCTACTAATCGATAGACACCAATAAAAGGGCTGAATTATTTATGAGTATATTGGCTAGGTTTAATACTGAACCTGACAACATGTGATTCATTCCAAACGAGGGCATTTTTAAAAGGACATTGCTATAATGAAGGATACTCATGGCATCAAAAGCCATGGAAACAATGCTTCGAGCAGAGCCCTGGAAAATATTTCAAGCAGTACATGTCACAAGAGAAGAGTAACGCATGTAAGAGGAAAATGAGAGAAGCTGAAAATCCTGTTGCTAGGATAGGAAAATGTTGAAATTTCAAGGAATTGATTTATCACCAAATGACGTATCGAAGATTATGGCAGTGATATAGCTGTAGTGCGTCTCAATGATGTAGAATTGCAAGTTGAAGTAAGGAAAATTATAGACCGACTACAAGTAAAAAATTATTTAAAAAACAACATGTCATGTACTTACAATTACAATTCTGTGTCTGTTCGTGAAAGTAAAGAGATTGCCAAAAATACTGTTAGTCAGTTTGAAAATTCTTTTTACACCAATCATCGACTAGATCGGTTAACGGCTTCGCAGTTTGGCGCTGTCGTGAAAAGGAAATAAACAACATCATGTGGTGCACTGATGAAACGTATTTTAAAAACAGCTTCAATAATTACTCCCGCAATGTCATATGGTAAGCTTAATGAGATAGCGGCCATAAGCAAATTCGAGGAAAAGACCGGAAGACATGTGTCTCCGGCTGGTCTTTATGTTGATCCAGATCATGGATATCTAGGAGCGTCTCCTGATGGTAGGTATTATCTTATCTCAACCTTTAATGTTTATTATGAACATTTTGTTTAAAAATTGTATATTTGATGATATAGCTATTTTTGGTACATTCTATGTATGTGTGGGTGTATTATTATTATTATTAATAGTATGTAAGAGGAACCATCGCAGATAATTAAACCATTGCGCTTCAAACAAAACTTTTTTTAAATATCTCCGAAGGACCTTTTTGTGTGGTGTTCATACAAAATATTATTATAAATATAATGTCATAGGAATCATAAATGATGATGAGTCGAGGTAAAATGCCTATATAAAGTAGCTTTGCTGGAAGAAGAAATTGGAAAATGCTGTGAAAAATAAAGACATTCCCTTTCTGGAAATTAACAAACATGGTGAAATGCGTCTGAAGAGTTTTACAAAATATACTTATAATTAGTCACGCACTATGAATAAAATGGAATGCTACCGATTAAATAATCTGGGAATTACAAAATATAGTTATAATTAGTCACATACTATGAATAAAATGCTAGCATGTGCTGAAAGATGTTGAACTTATTAATAGCATGTGCTTCTTGGCTATTCAACTTCGCACTATTCACAATTCTTTATCCATGCTCAGGGTAAAAGTATTATTTCGGAATGTCGTATACCACGAAATATTTAAAACTATTCAAGAAACATTGAAAGCAACAAAGGCTAATAAACGAAAGCAGTGGATGAAATCATGAATTTAATGGCTGAACGACGAAAATACAAAAATGTGAATCAGCAGAAATATAATGAACTGAACTCAAACATAAGAAAAAACATTAGAAAAGCTAAAGAAAAATGGATGGAAGAAAGAACTTGAAGAACTTCAAGACAAACACAATCTGTTCAACCTCCACAAAAAGGTGAAAGAAATAGCTGGAAATACCAGAAGTAATCTACCATCCAGAATAGTAAATGAGGAGAATCAACTTTTGACAAATAAAGAAGAACTGAAACAAGAGTGGACAAAGTATATCAAAAATTTGTTCGATAGCGAAACTAATTTACCACATCCAAATCAAGGTGGAGACACTGGCCCGAACATCATGAAATCAGAAGTTATTAAAGTTATACAATCAACCAAATCAGGTAAAGCTGCAGGACCGGACGACATGTACATAGAAATCCTAAAGCTTATACAAGAGGAAAATACCGACGTTCCTGTAAACTTCTTCAACAAAGTATATGAATCCGCAAACATACCGCAAGACTGGCTAAAATCAGTATTCATTGCCCTGCCAAAGAAATCAAACGCAAATAAGTGCGATCAATTCCGACTGATGAGCCAAGTATTAAAAGTATTCCTAAAAATCCTACATGACAGAATACGTGTGAAATGTGAAGAAGACCTAAGCAAGGAACAGTTCGGTTTTAGAGATGGACTGGGAACAAGTTGTTTGGGCTGTCAGTTCTCATGCAAAAATGTAGAGACCAAAGAAAGGACGTGTACATCTGTTTTATTGATTATGTAAAGGCATTTGACTGTTTAAAACACGACGTCCTAATTAACATTCTGATGACTAAAGGCCTCGACCAAAAAGATATCTCCTTCATAAAAAACTGCTGCAGTAAGACTCGAGGACGATACGACCAGCGATATTCCTATTAAACGTCAGGGCTGTGTACTATCACCATTGCTGTTCAATATCTACTCGGAACAAATATTCCTGAATGCCTTAAAAAGCTCTACAGATGGAATCAAGATCAATGGTGAATTATTGAACTACATCAGGTACGCGGGCGATACGGCTACAATTGCAGACAGCGCAGCTGGCCTACAACGTTTGATGAACCTAATAATAGCAGAACGTGATGCGCTTGGGCTAAAATTAAATACGTCCAAAACGAAAACAATGATTATCAGTAGAACACTGTCCAAGCCAATTTGCAAGTATACAATAAACAAATAGAGCAGGTCGCTAAATTTAAATACTTGGGCAGCTGGATCCTTATCTGGAAGTAAGAACACGCGTCGCAATAGCCAGAACAACGTTGCTTTAAATGAGAAAAGTATTTTGCGAGAGAAGCCTAAACCTGAAACTAAGATACCGGTTCGTTAAGTGCTATCGAGTGAATGTCGATACTGTTGTATGGTGTTGAGGCTTGGACATTGAAGATCAATACTATGAACAGAGTAGAAGCGTTTGAGATGTGGATCTTTCGAAGAATGCAGAGAATATTTTGGGTGGAGCATATCACGAATAATGAGGTTCTTAGACGCATGAACAGAGACAGAGAACTATTGGCTACTGTGAAGAAACGTAAGACAGCGTACCTAGGACATATCTTCAGAAGTACGAAATATAACCTTCTAAAATTAATAATGGAGGGCAAGATACAGGGTCGCCGTGGTCCAGGACGAAGAAAATGCTCCTGGTTACAGAACATAAGGGACTGGTCTGGACTCCCACTCATTGTTCAGAGCGTCACAAAGCCGTGCGGAATTTGCCATGATTGTTGCCAACCTTCAGGAATGGAGAATGCACCTAAAGAAGAAGGCATACTTCTTCTTCTTCTACGACGGGTTCCATTTAGCGCCCTCTCTTTGGACATAGTGAAAGTGCGGGTGGCCATTTTTATAAAGATTACCGACTATAGTTCACTGTAAATATTTATTAATCATTGCATTCGCATGTTGTGTATGGATACGCACCATTGAGCTTAACGAAGCCTCTTTCATTATGGATTTCTTTTGCTTACGTATTTTTGCAACTCAATTTATGTTCTAGTTAAAGAGAACGGTGCGTATTTCTTATACACATTTCGCCTATGCTATTACATGTGCATCACAAGTTGCCTAAATTCAAAAACTCCAACCTTAAGTTGTACATGTATAGTCTCCACCCGAACAGCTGTAAGGTTATATTTTCCTATTTGAGCAATCGCAAACAAGCGGTTCATCATTGTGATTTTATCTCCAGTAGGTGTCCGGCACCTTGGACGCCCCCACCACCACTCTTCGCAGCCACGCCCCTTTACTCCTCGAGATGAATGTCAAACGCCATCTAGTGGTTGGTAGCGAAACTAACATATGTCATCTGTCATATGTCAAATATCAGGGCTGCCAAAGATACAAAAGAAAAACATGTGTTTCAAGATCAAAAATAAAAAATCTGTCATATGACATAAGTCAAGTACCAGGTCTAACAAAACAACCTCATCTGCCAAATGTCACCTGGAAAATGTCAGGGTCACCAAAATTTAAACAAAATCATCAGCCAAATATCAGGATAACAAATCAAAAATTTAAAAAAACATTAAATGGAGGTTTAATAATAAAATATGGCCTCGTTAACAATGAAAATGTGTTAGGGCCCTATGGACATTTCGGTTCATGGTGTTACGTAACTCCAGATCAAATATGGACACATGCTTAAGGCTGGGATTTAGCCTATACTTTCCTTATGGCGAAACTTGTGTAATTGTTTCCAGCTTTTAGACAAAACTACGCCATGGAATGGCATACAATTTATGCAAGTCAATAAAAACACTTCATCCTTGGTATTGAAACTTAGTTTGCAAGAATTGATGACTAAAATTTGTCGTTATAGCATGTTAAAGATTCGACTGTATAGAAGGTAGCAATCTAGTAGTTTAATCACTCCCATACATATTAAATAATCATATATCAAAAATTCAAGATAATCATGCCCTGTACATCCATAAGTATTATAATATTTGAAAAATTGCTGCGCAAATAAATATCTCCTTCATTTTTAATGCTGGAAAGATTGGAATATAATTAAATGTCGATAAGGGTCATATTCGCAAACGTTGCGTAGAATTCTTTACACTATATGTTTTTTTTTATCATATTAAAAATAATTTTTGGACATTCCCACCTAGACTACGAAATACGTGCAATATTATTCTTTTGTATACGTATTTTTGCAACTCAATTTATGTTGTAGTTAAAGAGAACGGTGCGTATTTCTTATACGCATTTCGCATATGTATTACATGTGCATCACAAGTTGCCTAATCAAAAAATCCCACCCTTAATAAACATGGGGGTGGCACATTTTGTTATTAGAAATTGTTTATGATTGACCATAATGGCTACTTACAATATGTGAATGCTCCACTTGTCACACATGGCCTTCTAAATTCGACAGAGTCCGTATAAACTCCTGCCCGGGCGTGCACAACTGCGCAGATGAGCAATTGAGCGGGATGGTATTATTCAGGAATAGAAACAGGCACATTTTGTTATCAGAAATTGTTTGTAATTGGCCATAATGGCTACTTGCAATATGTGAATGTTCCACTTGTCAGACTAGGTCTGCTAAATTTGACAGTCCGTATAAACTCCAGCCCGGACGTGCGATACTATGCAGATAAGAAATGCTCGGGATGGTATTGTTCGGGAATAGAAACAGGCACATTTTGTTATTAGAAATAGTTTGTAATTGGCCATAATGGCTACTTGCAATATGTGAATGCTCCACTTGTCAGACTTGGCCTGCTAAATTCGACAAAGTCCGTATTAACTCCAGCCCGGGCGTGGGATACTGTGCAGATGAACAATTGCGCGCGATAGTGATGTATGCGAATAGAACAACATGGGTCGGCAAGGCATTGCTCCGTAATAGATAAATGCAAATTTTGCAATTAACCATCGTTATCCTCTGGCCCAACCCGCGAAATAGTATGGTAAAATAATTGTTGGATATTTAACTATTAAATGTAAATTACTATTTAAATGGTTCTGACAAGAGGATCCTGCAAGCGATCTAAGAAATCGTTGTAATACTGGTATCGGTAGCAGATAATAAAAATCATTCTGCAGTGGCAGTATGGGTGTGCGGCGCCTTCCACACGTTGCGAGAGTCGTCCGCATGAGAACTAGAGCCTTCCACGCGAAACGTTTTAAGTCCATATGTACAACAGCGGGCTTCTAATTGGGCGGCCCGGGCGCCACATACAAACAGTACCGGTTGCGTGGCGCTTTATCTAACTGTCCACCACGTCTTGTTGTGCACATGAAGACCGTTCCCATATGTGCGCGTCTATTCATTTGTGTGCTTCGTCGGCCCTTTTGTTTATCGGATATCAAAAGTAATCAATCGCGCATTTTACTCCTCGTTTCTACGATTAATTGATCGACGATATCTACGAACTTCCATCGACTTCAAAGAGATGCAGCCACCTCTGGACATCGAGTACCCGCTACAATCTCAAAGCCGCAGTTCACACACATCAAATAAAAATCAGATCCCTGCAGATGGTACCAGAATTTCATGGTGAAACTGGACTTTCTTATGTCTAGCATAATCGCTAAAATTAAAAGCGAAGACGCTGTTAACGTTTCGTCCAGTTCTATAACGAATTGGCAAGAATTGAAAACTTCTCTTATAAATTCAAACGGTGATAAACGAGATCATTATAATTTAAATCATAAGATTACTAATTTAAAGCAAAACGCATATGTTCGCTATTTAAGTATTTTAATAAGGTACAACATTTACTTAATTTACAAATTTCATATATTATTTTATATAGTATTAATATAATGATATTGTTGTTACCGAAGAGAAATACTATCGCGCACAATTTTTTAGAAATAATGCGTTACGCGTTTTATTAAGAGGGTTGAGAGATCCAATAATTCCACAAATTCGTGTGAAAAATCCACATGATCTAAATATGGCTCTCAACATGCTAACGAAAGCTTTCCAATTGGAATTAGTTAAAACCCACTGTGTTCTGTAAAACTAAACCCAACACCGTCTACGTCTACGTAAACCAGTACATAAAGTAAATAATAATAATGTTAACAATCATAATCAATGATTACATTATAATATGGCAAATTTTCAGAGACCGCCTTTTAATAATCAAAAATATAAATCTTATAATCAAGGTGTACCTAGAATTAATGGTGGTGGATCGTATTTTAACAGTACCAACCAAAATAATTCTAACCCTGGTAATAATAATACGAATAATTACAAGCCGACACCAATGTCGACAACGACGCGTTTCACTATGAATCAAGGGAATACAAATTCTAACCCTAGCGCATTATATACATTCGAGTCAAATGATGATCATGGAAATACTTTTTTAGAGGACGGAGCCTCGGAAAAGTAATTGAAATGATGAATGTTGATAATACAATAAGAGCCGATTACCGTATATAATCGACCTACAATATTATTTAAAAATACTTATAGATACCGCGAGCTCACGTTCGTTCGTAATCCTAAAATTATTCATGAATTATTTTAAAAGGACATAAAAAATGATCCATATCAAGTTACCACTGCACATTGTAATTCTCCGTGAAAATATATAGTACGTTAATTAAATAATTAGTTAAATTATTTAAATTAAAGAAAGGAATAGCAATGAAATGCCATTATTTAACTTCCATAATAGCTTTTTTTTCCTATTAGGATTAGAGAATTTAAAACTGCTAAAAGCAATTATTGATTTAGGGAACGACATGTTAGTTTCCCCTAATTGTCAAATAGAACTCAAGTATCATAATTTATACGGACAACAGGTAACGAATTGTACAGTAGTGTCTTATTGATCCGAACAAGTTATTGAAGTTCATATTGATAATATTAAAAATGACGATATTTTAATAATATATCATTCTCGACTGAGCTATCAAACTGTACGGACGTGTCTTAACGCAGTATCAGTACTTATTTTATCACAGTCTGTCGACGATGTCGTCGTCGGACGATGAAATCACTGACGCTCCACCCATTACAAAGGTGGACGAATTCAAAGAGGTCCTTAAACGAAAACGTGGTCGTCCTAGTAAGGAGGAAGCAGCCAAGAAGGTGTCACGCGATGCGAGTACGGTGTCGACCGCCATTGCCCCACCTCCATAGGGCAAGACGACGAAATGGATACAAATAGCTATCCGACGGCAAGCGAAGCGGAAATAACGGACAGGGGCCCCTCTACCTCATGCAGCCCATCTGACAAACACAACACGACTAAATATTTCGCGCGTAGTTAGTAGATAACAACTACGTAAGTTTCAAAAATGATCTCATTTTAAAATAGCCAGGTGTATATTTTACAAAAAGGTTAGAATTTAATTACACACAAATTTATTTAAAATTAATGATTAATTAAACGAAATCGTATAAAATGCAATAAATTAGGCTAAGGGCTGGTTCTAGAATTGACATTTAACCGGAGAAAAGGCTATTCGTGAAATAAGTTTGTGATATTCGTCAATATCTCAAACTTATTCCACGAATAGCCCTATTTTCCAATGAAATGTGAATTGTTGCACCGGCCCTTAAAGGTTTAAAATGGGATAAAATAATATAAAATAAAAACAGAATACAACTGAATCGAATTAAATATTTTTTTAGAAATATCTTAAATTTTGATTGAATATTAATTCATGAATTTAATGAAGTTTTCACACTTTTTTTAAGATTTTTTTTTTACCTTGAGAATAATTATCAACTGTTCTCGCGAATTTATCATAATGTTGATTCGGAAGCTTATTGGTAAACAAAAATTAAGTGAAAAAATAGCTATGAGAATCAGAATTCAAGCGTAATTTAGGGAGATAAATTAATGAATCCACGAATTGCGACCCCAAAACGATTTCGAGACCGGTTTTTACCACTGGCAGGGTGCTTTGACAGATTAATTGAGAACTATGAGAATTCCATCCTCTACATCTGCATTTCTGAGAGTCTCCACGTATTTATGTGGTAAAGCTATAGTAGGTTTTTTTATCGATAGCAGTGTCACCCATACGGCCTCGTCATTGAAAATGATCGCACGGGCGCTTATGATTGGTTGATTGACAGAGGCGTTTATTTATCGACACAATTAGTCGCAGCACTCCACAAAGTAGTGTTTTATTTTCTGTATAGTGATAGCAGAGTGAAATTTTCATTAAACGCCATCAACTCGCGGGCTGGACTAAACATTTCTCAATTAAGCTTACTGCATAGTCGCTAGTAATTTTCACCCACATCCCTATGGTCGAAATTTCTTTTGTATGTTAACTATAGACAGCTTTGTAGTTTCCCGACTATCGATAGATTGATAGTGTCCATCACTAGTTAATTATGTCCTTTAATTCCAATCTAGGTACATAGGACCGCAACGTATATTATTCAACTGGATCGGCCCCACGCTAGCGTTCTTAGCTGGTTCCACCGCAGACCTTCAGTGGTTGCATTTTTGATAGTCGCTCTCTTTCATGCATATTTCGGCCTGTGCTCGTACTTTTCTACTGTGGATTAGAATATAGCACCTCCTGTGCTGGGTATTCTGGTCTGCGAAGGATATGCCCTATTCAGGTTTACTGGTGTTTTCTGATTTGAAGCTCGACTGGTTCTTCATTAGCGCGTCTCCATAGTTCATGGTTTGATATTCTTTCAGATCAGAAAACTCGGAGGATGCGTCGTAGACATTTTTAATAATTTTTGCGTTCATATCAGAATACTCGGAGGATGCGTCGTAGACATTTTTAATAATTTTTGCGTTCATATCAATCATAATCGAACTAAAACAGTACTATAATTATTTCAATTAAGCTGTACTCTCAAAGCTGCGAATGCTCTAGTATCCGGCATCTATTATTGATATAATAAATAATGTACCTATTCGTTCGTGACAATTTTGATGGTTGAATATTATTCGAAATTAAGTTGGCGGAATCTGCTTTAACAATCGCTTTAATTTTTAGTTATACAATAAATGGTGCAGGCGCCGGGCACTCGCGTTCTCCAAATATAGTATGTATATTTAAAGAAATACTAAATAAGTAAGACATTCAAAAACCACCAAAGCCAGATTCGCGCTAAATCTGCCTTTTCTAACACACACTTCCTAACGCTGCCGGAGAACTCCATATTAACTCGTGTTATGTTATCACAACTATGGAGCAAATTCACTAACACAAAAAATGACATCATTCTTAACACCAAATCTGGCTTCAGAGTCAAATCCATGATTCCAATTGCCACTGTGGAGAACAACCTAAACGCTCTAAAAGAATCCAACGATATTAAACATTTTAAGGTAGCTTCCTCAAATAAATCACCTGAATCAAAACCACTCTCCCCATCCTTCTCCGCACGAATTTAACGACGAAGTATTTAGTAACGAACTTACAGCCCAGGAAATAGACTATTGCAAGAGTAAATGACAAACCAACAATGAAGGTACGCGTCATCACTGGGTGTACCGACTCCTACCAGAAACTTATTCAAAGAGGGGTTCTCTTCAATAATTTCGTGTATTACGTTATTGAAAGCAACGCCCCACCCCCTCTCCCTCAACCCTGCACGAAATGCAGTTTATTCACTCATCCCACGGAAGAATGTACGATTCCTCCGGAATGCGGCAAATGTAAAGGACCCCACCAAACTTCCAAGTGCACATCGCCACTTCCTGAGCGGTGCAAATCGTGCGGCGAAGAAGGTCACGGCGCGTGGTCAACAAAATGTAAGAAGCGTCCCACTGCTCCTATACCTGGCGTTCCCAACACCCCAATTAAATGCATCAACCTACTTTCCCAACAAATTCCACTCTCTTCCACTTCAAAAAGTCGCATCCACAAACCTCAAACTATTCATGACAAAATAATTTACAAGTACACCTCCTCCCTCAATTCACCATCCCACCGTGGATCGTAAAGAGGTAATTATAAAACTAAGAAATAAGTTCATCGAAAAATATAGTGTAGACACTGTAGTTAGCTTTTCACTCAATAGAATCTACATCCTCATGTTTGATCTCTATGATCCAGACCCCACATCTCCTACCCTCTCTAATGAATGTACACAAGTTCTACTCCCTCAAACCGGTGTTCAAGATGTCCTGTCATAATTTTGTTTATTCCAACATTAATAGCTATGTCCCCAAGGCATATATTACCAAACACTTTCTTGTCAACAATAATATTGATTGCGCCATGTTCGTTGAAACTAGAGCTACGAGCCCAATCGCTCATCAAAACTATGTACTTATTCACAAACCAGCCTCTCAACCAAACGTTAACTTGCGGGGTGGGAGCGCAGTTTTAGCAAATCCATTGCTCCGTCTTGGTAAAAACAATCCTCCCCACATAGCGAATCCCCTAAATCAGCGATGGGCAACTGCCGGCCCGCGGGCCTAATCCGGCCCGTTACGATGTTAAAGTTGGCCCGCGGCATAAATGAAAAATTGTGCAAGCAGTGTGACGAGATTGCGGTGTAGAAAAACTTTGCGCAAAGATGATGATGATTGTGAATGCCAGACAAAGACAAAAGACATTAAAAGGGTGAGATGGAGAACTTCGCAAGCTAAACGTGCATTTCAATCGTGTGCAACCTGATACTTTGAGCGACTTTGAGAGACGAACGCGGCGACTGCGGTCGCGGACGCACACGTGCACACACGTGGTTGAAAAGTTATTTTAGTGTTTAGTGTTCATCGTGGTTGTTAATTTATTACAGCCCATAAAATGAGCCAATTAAAGAAGAGAAAAATTGATGGCGAAGGCCGCAGTTTTAATGATAATTGGACCTTCAAATATTTAATTACAAATATACAAGATAAAGCCGTATGTTTGGTTTGTAATAAAACTATTTCCGTTTTTAAGGAATATAATTTAAAACGGCACTTTTCAACCAATCATTTCGACAAATATAAATTATTTTCGCCAGAGCAAATGAAAGTTGAAACAGAGAAATTAAAAAATGGTTTAACTAAACAACAAAATACTTTCAAAAGCCTGTCAGAGACAGATAAAGCTTTAACAAAAGCTGGATACATTGTTGCACATAAAATTGCGAAACAAGGCAAAACATTTTCTGATGGAGAATTTTTTAAGGAGTGTTTGTTAGATGTTGCCGAATTATTAATTCCTGATAAAAAAACTACTCTTGAAAAAATTAGTCTCTCACGAAGAACAATTGTAAGACGTATAAATAATATTTCACATAACTTGTGTGATCAATTGAAATTAAAATTGGAAAACTGCACTTATTATGCACTGGCTTTAGACGAGTCGTGTGATATTACCGATACGAGTCAACTTCTAATTTTCATTCGAGGTATAAATGATCGATTTGAAATTATCGAGGAATTACTTTCTACATGTCCTATGAAAGGCACCACCACTGGCGAAGACTTTTTTACAGCGATCCAAGAAGTACTGGAAAAACAAAATGTTAAGTGGGACAAAATTGTCAATATTACAACCGATGGGTGTCCCAGTTTTACAGGAAAAAACATTAATGAATTTGAAGAACTAAAGAATGGACAATGGTTGAATGATCTTTCCTTCTCAGTTGATTTATTATCACATTTGAACGATTTGAATGTTTCATTACAAGGAAAGGGACTTTTTATTTATGATATGTACACAAATGTTACTTCATTTACAAGTAAATTAAAATTATTTTCTCAACAGTTTCAACAGGAACAGTTGATTCACTTTCCAACTTTAAAACAAAGGGAAAATAACTTAAAAAGTACTGATTATGAAAAATATGAAATGATAATAAAAGATTTATTCACGGAATTTCAAAGAAGATTTAAAGATTTTAATAAAATTTCTAATGATCTTGCATTAGTAAGTCTACCATTTGCTTTTAATGTCGATGATGCACCATCCAGTATTCAACTAGAACTGATAAATTTACAATCAAGTGCACTATTAAAAAATCAATTTACTGAAAAATCAGTACCGGAATTTTATGCTTCGTTAAATCCGGAAATTTTCAAAAATATTCTGGATCATGCACAAAAATATCTGGCGTTCTTTGGATCAACTTACCTGTGCGAAAGTACATTTTCGTTAATGAAACATACAAAAAGTAAAATCAGATCGAGAATAACAGATGAAAATTTGGACGCAGTTCTTCGAATTTCTACTAGCGAATTAGATCCTAAGTATGATGTAATAATAGATCAGGAACATTCTAAATTTAATCCATCACATTGAAGATTGAGGAAAGTTTATTGTAATCATTGCAATAATAAAAGTGTTAATTGCAAATTTTTATTTTTATTTATACTTTATTCCCATTGTGGTAAATATGTATTTATTATTATTCTTATTTTCTACTCTGTTAATTGTTTTTATATTCAAATAATTTCACATTTTTTAATTAGATAACTAATTTTTGGTAGCCCTTAATTTGCAGTGCCGTATTTCTAATGCCCCCGAATTTTCATTGTTTTTCACGAAAAATGTTCATAGTTTTATTTATATAGTATATATAAAGTATTATATATATATATAGTATTATAAATCGCTCGATTTGATCAGGCCCGCATCGTCAGAAGAAAATTGAAAATTGGCCCTATGCTGAAAAAAGTTGCCCACCCTTGCCCTAAATGAATGTCTCCACTTTTCGTTCCCTTTCCTCAATCAAAAACTGCATGTATTCTTGGTATATATACATCCTACCTCCCTAATTGAAGACACAATCCTAACCAAAGCATCCCTCTATGACAATGCAATACTCAACGTTCAACGTTAATTCTACAAAATCTCGACAAATCTTTCAATTCCTTAACAACTTTAACTTTACCCGTATCAAAACGCCGCCTACGTTTAGTATGCCAAATAATCCTAGTACAACTCCTGACCTATTTTTTTGTACCAGAAATCTTCTACCTATTATTTCCAATGTCCTTCTCACCCCGGACTTGGGATCTCATCATCTTGCAATCCAGTTTTCCTTCGATTTTCCTGTACCTCCCCAACCCGAACAAGAAGAGCTTATCTACAAAACCCACAAATGCTTCGTTCCTAATGTAAATAAAATCACTTACTATTGCTAGTACAACAAAAACAAAATCAAAGGAATCAATCACGATCTCAGCTAGAAAAACAAAAACAAATGCAGAATCAACTCCACTACCATCTCCTTTGAAAATACCGTCTATCTCTGTTTACCCTACAGCTAATATTTCGACTAGTAAAATCAACTCGGGAGCCCATAATACAAACACAAGGAATAATGCAATTAAATTTGGAATAAAGAACAGTCTGCTACCTGTAGCGATAAAAACATCAATGAAAACAAACTGGTTGTTTGTATAAAGACTAGACAAGTCAGTCACTAACGAACAAGTGCTATTACAATAGTCATGAAACTGCTGACTACAAAATTGAACAATTAAAACCAAAGTTTCCAAACGCTAACTTCGTGTCTAAAATCGGAGTAACTGAAACCAGTTTCGAGAAAATCAATAATGCAGATATATGGCCGGAGGGGTGCCTCGTAAATAATTTTTACTTCAAGAACCCAAGTAAGAACCCAAATTTTCAAGCCAAGCCAGCAAAATAAAGGACACACTCTAAGTGTAAAGATTTTGTTTTTTAATGTGCAGTGCTTTCGAAAAAAGTGTGAACTTCTTGAATCATTATTGTGCGATAATTTTTATAGTGCCATCGGTTAAATAATTCAGAAATGTCTATTCTTAAAATAGGTAGTTATGTTCCCAGCAGTTCGTTCTGCAGGAAAAATTATATACATGAAGGATCTATGATTATAACCAATGTAAATATTGATGCTCTGCATTCGTGCAACCTTGCTTCTGTTGAGAAAGTTTGCAAACTATCAGGTATATTGTTTGCCTCTAACATAAGTATGATTAATGTGTACAGGTCGCCTACTGCTAATTTCGATGAATTTCTTAATATCATGAACAATGTGCTTCCAAATCTAGATCCCATTCGTAGAAACATAATAATAGGGGAAGATTTTAATTGCCACTTCAACAATACAAATAGCCTTGAATCACAACTTATCACTAATTTAATGCAGAGATTTGGTCAAAAGCCTTTAGTTACCTTTAACACCCGTTATAACAATTGTCTAGACAATGTATTTACTAACTTACATAATGAGTGCATAGAAGTACAACCTGTACATACATGATTCTCTGATCACAGTGCACTCAGTGAATATAACCGCATACACAAATAACATGAACTCAAGTTCTTATACTTCTTATCGTCCGATAACGGAAATTTGCAAGTACAATTTTTTTCATGTACTTTCAACTCAAGATTGGAACTTTCTACAAGAAAATCATGATGTAAATGACAAATGGCTTTATTTTTTTAACACTTTGTAACTACATATTAAAAACTCGTTTCCTATTAAGAAATTAAAGAAAAATCCTTGCAATGTAAAACATGCAGCATGGTTTTCAGACAATATTCGTGAAATACGAGAAACATTAGCATTTATGTGTCAGGTATGTCAACGTTCAAATGATGCGGAGCTGAATAGATTAAAAAAATTGTTCAGGTCACAATATCGAGCAGAACTTAATAGGGAGAGAGTTAGTAGTAATGACAGTCTAATCAAATCAGCAGGTAATAAAATTGGTGCTATGTGGAACATCATAAATTCTCATAGAAACACAATCACACCAAACACGAATTGTAATATTGATGCCTATGTTTATAATTCCTTTTTTGTTAATATATCTGTCGATATTGCTCGTTCAATCCCTGTCTGTGACATGGATCATATTTTATATCTACCCAGGCTTGCCAATCAATTCACTACATCAGTGCCTCTCTTTTCATTCCAAAAGGTCTCATGTGCTATGGTTCGTAGCTGCATTATTAGCCTCAAAAACAGTAAGAGTACAGACATTTTTGGTTTAAATGTTCAGCTTTTCAAGCTTTGTATAGATATCTTAGTATTGCCAATCACTAGTTTGATAAATCAATGCATTCATTCAAATACTTTTCCAGATGCGCTTAAAATAGCTAAGGCTAAACCATTATTTAAAAAAGACGAACGATCAGATTTAAATAACTACCGACCTATCTCTTTGTTGCCCATAGTTTGAAAAAATCTTATTCAACCAGTTATTGAACTTTTTTGAAACAAATGGTGAGCCGACAATAGGATTTAGACGCGGGAAAAACACCACCAACGCGATAATGGATTTCGTGGAGGAATGTATGCATTGTTTTGATTCTAAGCAGTATCTGTTCGCATCATTTCTGGACCTGTCAAATGTGTTCGAGTGTGTCTCGCACTCAATTCTGTTGAGAAAGCTATATATGTATAATGTTCATCCCAATAGCTGTAGAATGATACTGTCATATCTTTCCAACAGAATGCAAGCTGTTAAATTTCAAGGTGTAATATCGGATTTCCTTCCTGTTAAGTTAGGTGTACCGTAGGGCTCCATTTTGGGACTCCTGCTATTCTTAGTATATATCAATGATCTAGAAACAGCCGTTAATCATAGCAGCATAAGTATGTTCGCTGATGACACAACACTGTTTAACAGAGGAACTGATCTGAAAACAGTAACAGAATTGGGTGCGTTGGCGCAGGAAGATGCTTCGACCTGGTTTAGTAGTAACCAACTATAACTGAATACTGAAAAGTCCGTTAAAATGCTCTTTAGTCTTCGAAGCAGTGATGATCTTGTCTTTACTACTACCTCACAATGTCTAGGTATTCACCTGGATGATAAGTTGCTGTGGTACAATCACGGAGAACAATTGTTGGTTAAAAAAGCATAAAAATGTTAAACAAAAAACTATTCAAACATGTTTTGAAAAAAAACCCTGCTTGTTAAAACATATTATTCTACTGATGAGTACGTAAATTGTATTGGCCAGGACTTAGAACTCACTAATACTGACCCGTAACCATGTAAATGATTATAATCTTGGCTAGGTATTTTTTTAGGTATTTTTTATTTAGTTTTGGATTTATTTCATTTTAAATTAAATAACTTTTATTATACATGTATCTATATTTTTCTTGTTTATACGTATTTTTATTGATAAATGTGTATTTTGTTCTCATATTGTATTGACTTGTGTAAACTGTAACAGTGATAACACCAATAAACGATTATGATTATGATTATGATTATTAACGTCGAGAATCCCATTTACAGCGAAGTCAAAGGAAGTTCCGCTGAAATTTTATAGCTTTATAGCAAATATAAAACTTCAGAAAAACGTAGAGGGTGGAACGCATTCATGGAAATGTGCAGTACTAGTATTGATTATTCAACCAGTAGAATAATTCCTCTGCCTTTCGTAAATAATCCGCCCAGTAGCTACGACACGATTTTTACTGTTTTATTGGAGGCTGATCAAAAATTAAAAGCAATTGGCCAAAAACATTGTTCTGTAACATTCGATCAACCTCTGTATCTCAAGACTAGAGAAATAATAGCAAGCCGAAATCCTGAAGATGCAGATTATAACTTAAGTTCCGTTTTCAGTCGTCTTGGAGGATTCCACTTATTAATGTCATATTTAGGTGCCGTAGGCTTTATAATGGAGGGTAGCGGGCTTAAAGACATTTTTAATGACATGTATGCAGCTGGGCCAGTCGATAAAATATTAGCCGAACATGCTTACTCGAGAGCTATTAGAGGTCATAAAATTGTTCATGCAACTTTAGCAACAATTATTTTGTCATCTATGAATTTCACGCACGAAGAAACGGTATTTTTAAAAAAGCTTTTAACTGATATTTAAAAACCCGACGGAGATTTCATTTAAAAATTAAAAAGTGGTACCCTGGAAAATATGAACAGTAAATTCATCGCACACATTGACACATTAAAAGAAAGTGGACCAACAGCGAAGCTTTGGCTTCAATATTTCTCAATGATTACGCTTGCTAAGCAATTTATTGAAGCTGAACGAAGTGGTGACTGGAATATACATTTACGGTGTATACAACAAATGTTGCCAATTTTCCATTCAAGCGGTCATTTTTTTATATGCGTCCGCGCATCTTTACCTTCAAGATATGCTTCAACTCGAAACTATACTAGATAGTACGAATATGAAAAGTTTACCAAACTCGGATATTTTACAATCAGAAGAACTGAAAAGTTTGGTCGGGCGTTTGGTCTGATATGACTACCGAGCAAGTGCCGATGAGAGCTATGAAAACTAGCGGTGGATTAACACAAGGACGGGGTGTAACTGAAAGTGTACTGTCCAAATGGATATTATCTATGGTAGTGTTGATTGACGTTACTTATGTTATGGAACAATTTTATAACAATGTTTACGTCTGAACAACATGTTGATTCAAGGACTACAAGGATTTTAAAAGACACGGCAGATACCAATAAAATATTAGACTATTTTACAGCTCGAAACCGATTCAATACCACAGATTATATAATGTCTATCAGCACAGGATATAAAGGAGATGAGAAGGTGAATTGTCATAACGCCTTTGAAGTAGGGGATTCATTATTAAAAGAAATGTCAGGAAAAAATTTTGACGAAATTAAATTTCAAAGGAAGAAACAAGTTATTAGTCTAGGCGCAGTTAAGTCATCTATCAAAATAAACGATGACGTAATAACAATAAATCCGACATTATTATTCCAAATGATCGCTTTACAAGTAGAAAATAAAGGAAATATGAAGGAATTTTTAAAATACGAATTAGCTCCTTATCCGATGCCAATCTTTGACGAATGTGGTCTGAGAAAGACACAAAAATCTCTGTTTTTCGATAATTTTAAGCACTTTTTGGAAAGACCTTCTTTGAATAACATAATGTATGTCATTGATGGTGGTTTCTTAATTCACAGAGTTACTTGGCATACAAATGAAAACATCGATAATATTTTACAAAGTTACGTCAACTATATAAAAAAATATTATCATGAAAACTGTATAATAGTATTCGATGGATATCCCGAAAAAAGTTCTGCTTCCTATACAAAAAGTGCAGAGCGATTTCGCAGATCTACGAAAGTAATCGGTCGCGAATTTATTTTTCAACAAGGGATGAGGATTAACATTTCGCAAAGAAAAGTTTTTATCAAATGATAATAATAAACGCAGGTTGATATATATGCTTCAGGAACAATTAAGAGCTGCAGGATTTATTACTAAACAAGCTGAAGAAGACGCGGATTTGATGATCGTCGGAACCGCTATTAATGTATCCAATTTTTCGAAAACAGCCATTATTATTGGCAAAGATATCGATTTATTGGTCTTGATGACACAATTAGACCCTACAATATTTTTTTTTAAGCCAGGCAAAGGTAAAATACAAGAAAAAATATTCTCATCCCAAAGCTTTAAACATGAAACCTGAAACCCCCTACGGAAGCTGCAGCCACACAACACGCATTCAGAGTATATTTTCAATTGCAGTTGTGGCAGGGCAATATATCTTTGTTTGCATATGACTGGGGATGGGTTTCTTCCACTAATGGTATAAAACCAATATATACAGAAGACAATATTCTAATTCCGGATAAACAATGACCTGTGGCTGCCGAAAACTTGGTTTAAGATGCACAGATATCTGCAAAACTTGTCACGGCCAATCGTGCGATAATATTGAACAAAAAATCATCGATATACCGTCACACGATCCTCAAGAAGCGTTCTTCCAGGATATTTTGTGTGATTTAAAGTCAGATTCATTGCCAGATAATGACATCGTTGAAATGTCGACCAAAAAAATTAGATTACTTTAAGAAGTCGTAATATATGTTATTATTTTGTATCCTTTTTTCCTTATAACAATTATATAACACTTTATATTACAGTAATCATGCAGTAGAAATCTTATAATTGCTACTCATATAATAATGGAAATTTATTTAGTAAATAAAAAAAGATCAAGAGGTGAAGACAATTGGAAGAACACCATGTTTTGCTTTTTTAGCCATAAGTGCATAATTGTATGTTGCGTAAATAGTTTAAATAAATAAACAGTTGTAGACAACATTTTTTCAAAACACAAAAATTCAAACAAGCTATTATTGTAGGTACTAATCATTTGAAAATGTATTACGTGTTGCAGTAGAAACAAAAATCATCAATTTTACTAAGTGATGTAATTTTAACAATGAAAACTTAATACTACATTTACGGAGGTTATATAAAAAAAATGTAAATATTTCATGACTGCGTTAGATTCGTCTCTTCGAGATATTTTATTTTATTAAAATGAATTTTTTAAGTAATTGTCGAGAAACAGAGACCGATACCAATTGTCGCGGTGTGTAGAGTAGACTCGTGCGCTTGCGCGTGAGTCGCGCTCGATTGCGACCGTAAGATTACATAAACTTTTGCTAACACTAGCCTGTTATTATTGTTAACTGGTAATATACCATCACATGCAAATGAAAGTTGAACTCTTCCTGAAACTATTTCCAAAATTTCAGCTGCAAATGTCGCATAGGTAATTAACAATTAATATTTTAAAACGACATGCTATATTGGAACTGGACGGTACTCTTCAACTTTTTTTGGTTTTAAGTTGATCGGAAAAGAAAGAGCTATCGTTTTAAACAAAAACAATAATTCCGAATGACTTTTATTACAAAGATATTCCTTTCGTTTATAATCCTCTTATGTGGTTCCCAGTGTCATTGGAATAATAACCAACAATTTCCAAATTTTCTTTATCCTTTTGATTCTTTAAGCTAGTTAGAACCTACATCCGCGAGATTAACTTTTTTAATAATTTTTTAGATATTAAATCATGCTTGACAAAAAACGAAGGAAACATATTAAGACTGGGATTTAGCCTATACTTATGGCGAAAATTGAGTAATTGTTTCCAGCTTTTAGGCAAAACTACGCCATGGAATGGCATACAATTTACGCAAGTCAATAAAAACACTTCATCCTTGGTATTGAAACTTAGTTTGCAAGAATTGATGAAAAATTTGTAGTTATAGCATGTTAAAGATTCGACTGTATAGAAGGTAGCAATCTAGTAGTTTATCACTCCCATATATATTAAATAATCATATATCGAAAATTCAAGAAAATCATGACCTATATATCCATAAGTATTATTATATTTGAAAAATTGCTACGCAAATCCTTCATTTTCAATGCTGGAAAGATTGGAATAGAATTAAATGTCGATAAGGGTCATATTCGCAAACGTTGCGTAGAATTCTTTACACTATATGTTTTTTTTATCAGATTAAAAATGAGTTTTGGACATTCCCACCTAGACTACGAAATACGTGCAACATTATTCTTTTGTATACGTATTTTTGCAACTCAATTTATGTTCTAGTTAAAGAGAACGGTGCGTATTTCTTATACGCATATCGCCTATGTACTACATGTGCATCACAAGTTGCCTAATCAAAAATGACACCCTTAACAAATACACTATGCAAAAAGTATTAGATCAATAAATATGAAAATTTTCACACCTATTCAGCATTGGACTAACCTCTCTTTCCATGTATTTGCATTACGATTGAACTATTCTATCAATAATAAAACAACATTTTCAAAAATATATCATTTCGTGTTCCTCATTTATTTTCTCATTAGCAGTTGATTGAAAATTAACATTACTCAGTCTAAATTGTAGGTAATTTAATTGCCTACAACATGCATTAACTGCTGCTCCTATCAGATGTCTACATTTTAATAGTTATTGAAAAAAGAAAAAAAACACGTTGTTTTTGCACTTTATTGCATTTTGCCACTTTAGCAGAACTTCTTTCGAGTTTTTCGATATTATCATTCTAGAGATCCTTCCCGACAGTTTTGTGGAATAAAATATCAAGTAAGAATTTTCTCCAAACTCTAATTCGACTGGACTAATTGGTAGTGAATTAACTGGAAATTCCTGAATGCGCAACACGCGAGAGAAATCATAAAGCATTATGTACAATAATTAATCCGCACGAGTGCGATAATAAATATAAATTAATTAATATAATAATGAACCCATAAATGAATATGATCAGTGTTCAAATAAACCGAATTTAAATGTAACAAATTATAATGTTACACTATTTAATATCAATAAGATGCTATTATCGATATAGATAATGTTGACTATAAAAATAGTTTTAATTTAAGTACAAACATTTTAATAAATGAGCCGATACTTCAGGATCCGTTTTTTAATAAAGAATTTAACTTAACAACTGTTTGGGGCAGATATTTGATCGTAGTATTGCGGGTGGTGCAATAATGCGCACGACTTACTGCGTTTGTACTCAGTCATGTTTAGAAGAACACTAACTCTTATTTTAAATATACTATTCCAGAAGGGTCCTCCTCTGCAAGTGCTTTCCTAAATATGGCCACAGAATAGATGTTAAATAACATTGGGAAAAGAACACACCCTTGCCTGGCACCTTTTCCTATATTAATGTCGTCTGTCAATTCATTATCGATCTTAATTTTCAGCGTCTGACTCCAATAAAGGTTAGACACAATTCTGTTGTGCGATGGTCACTAGTTACAACCATGCGCCACGGAGACTACACATTTAGAAAGAAATGCAAAGCAATAAACATGACGATGGCCACAGCAAAAACTAAAACTTTATCATGCCCATGCAGGTATAAGCTAGTCGTATACAATACCATAATCGAGCAAGTCTTGGAATTTCAATATCTCGAAATCAAAATAAACGTATACGAAGACCTAAACGTCAGCGTTACGAATTAAGTTAACAAAGTGTTAGCAAACATTAGATTAATTTAGACAACACCACACATGTAAGACGGGACATCCTGACGGTACTATTGATTGAGATGTAGTGAAGAAGATATAGCCAGGGAAATCGACGCCGTTTGTCTTGCAGAACCACACAATATTCCTTTTGTGTGGTTCTGCAAGACAAACGGCGTTTTATTCTGTATATTTCCCATATTTTACATATCAGAATTCAGATCTTTTCGTGACCAGAGGTTGGTTAGTTTAGAATAAGAACGGGGCCTATCGTTGTCATGTGTTTGTTAAGTCAGCAGTAGTAACAGCCTTCCATCATTCTTACGGTTTTCCTGTCTTTGAGTTGTGAATTTGGGGCTACGACCTATTATGAATTCTGTTGCATATCTCCACCCTGGCTGGTTTGTCCTCCAGTCCTGAGACTTTATTGCCATCCATTTTCTATGGATGTCTTTGTGACTGTTTTTGAAATACTGCAACTCAGCACGGAGCCCTAGCTGATTAAGAGTTTTGATGCGCCTTATCGGGCGAGTTCGTCTGTCCTGTTATTGACTCGGATGCGACCATGCCCTGGCACCCACGCTAGGGTCAGTATGTTTTGTCTATTTAGCTTGTCAAGGCTCTGCTGGCAGTCCTATACCAACCGGGACTTAACCTCTATGGTAGCGATCGCTTTTATTGCCGCTTGGCTTTCAGTGTATATGACAATTCGTGTATTGGTTATTTTGCCTCTCAGCACTTCCCTTGGATAACCATTATTTCTGCCTGAAGCACTATAGAGAGCTTGCTCAGACTTATGGAAATATCTGTCTTCGGATTGAGGCTGAAGATACCAGCTCCTGTTCCTTGAGCTATTTTTGTGCTCTAGGAGAAATCCTCTTTGGCGGGTATTACGACACGTATTCCCTACTTAAGTTGTATTTAATTGTCATACTGTCTACGGATATGAAAAACATGGGGTCTGGTGTGAGCTCGTTATGCAGCTCCTGGTGGTTCGTCCCGTGCTGTTTGTTTAGGGGGTTTGACCCTGAAATAATCTATGGCTTGCAGATCTTGCCACTTTTTCAGTGAGGATGTGTGGTGATGGTCCTTTGCAGCGGTATGTGTTGTTTTCATAGCTCCTGTTCTCAGGCAGGCAAGCCTTTGGGTGCTGCTCAGGAGCCCCTTTGGTTGCTTATTCTACGCAAGTCCACTAGGTGAATTCATTTGAGGTTAAAGATGGACGACGGCGAAACAGGCGAATTTACGTACTGCGGCGAAGATATGCCGTTAAGCAGGTTAGCTGGCAAGAGGACGTCGGGGAGTACGATGCAAACCGTTTTGGAACAGAACTCGGCATTGATACATTTACTAAAAAATAATATAATAATATGTCGTCCTCAACTGATTATACACATGCTCATGCAAGATTTTTCAAAGACATTCCCAGATTTTAAAAGCACAGAATTGAGTAAAGGCAAAATCAGGAATTGGTAGAGTTAAGTCCACGGCAAAACTTTATAACTGGACCAAAGACAGTATCTGCTAGAAACGGCCAAGAACCAATTGAACCCGGCGGATCGATCATGGTATATGAGGAGAGATTCAATGATTTATAGTTGGACAGATTTTGAAGAAGCAATTGAGAAAACATTTGTCATCACACCTTCAAGAACTGACTTTTGGAAAGCGATGGAACAGTTCACAGGGAAAGAATGAGGACATACATGTATACTTTCATGAAAAGGTAGTACTATGTCGGCACTTGAGGCTACCTTTCTGTGAAGTGAAGGAGCAAATTGCTATTGGACTAACGTTCCCCAAGGTGAGCATAGGAATGAGAACGAAAGGCAGTACTGTGTCGGCACTGTATTCTGAAAATAGTTCCCGTGTTATTGAAACATATCTACTATTTCCCAAACCGGCGAGTAGTACCGTTGAGCCCTATTTCGCTTCCAAAGCTAGAGCTCTGTGGAGCAGTATTATTAACAAATTTGATGAAATAGGTGAAAGATGCAATGCAGATTACAGTAGACAGTTACATATATTGGTGTGATTCCACAAAAGCTTTGCATTGGTTAAACGCACCACCACAAACATGGAAAACCGTTGTAGTGAATAGCGTATCACAAGTACAAAAAATAACAAGCGTTGGCACTTGGCGACATGTTGGCTCCACAGAAAATCCTGCTGATCTAATATCCCGTGGAGTTCGGATGGACATATTGACCGTGAAAGACAAACAACAAGGTGTGTGAACGCCTTATTTCAAGGATCATCTTATTACCAACAGAAGACCAAGGGTAATTATGATATAAGCCCATTTTTTAAAGAAATAACACTGTTCCTATCTGTTGACAAATAGTTATATATACCACATCGAAAGGCGTTCAGGGGAAAAAATACTGTTTGCATTATATAACTAGAGTAAAAATAAACCGTACCTGGGAAAACCGATACAACTCCGAGCGCCCGGGTACTAGAGTAGACCCAAACAAAGTAGATAGCGATTGCTTCGTCGAACCTTCGGTCTTCCCTTCGTTGTTTAGTTAGCGCTTTTATTTCCGAAGTTATTCTTAGGTTATCAGTGGTTTGTTTAATACACATTGTATTATTTAATAATGACCCCCAGCTGATAACAACAAAGTGTTCATTGAAGTGGGTGTGTCACTGTAATACCCGTAATTCGCCGACAAAAGGAGGAGTGAACAATTCTATTCCCTCAACAAAAAGTGCGGTAAACTAGCTATGAAAAATGATAACATTGAAAGCATGGCTATAGATTTTCAAAATAATCTGCCAACACCAAATATTACTTGCAATGATGTTTATTATAAGAGGTACTTGAACTTAAGTTATAATATTAATAACCTTTCAAACTATCACGCTATTCTATTCGTACGGCGATTCAGTGGCAAAGAAAGGAGATGTTTCGTCAATGATTTTTCATTTTGTAAATAATGTTTTACCTCCGGCACGTGTTTTGTGATTCTTGTACCGGACAATGCAAGAATTACACTGTAATCATGTTTTCCACAATATCATCTATGAGGCACGCCGCTTTGAAACAGTGCATATTTATTTTCCACTCATATCTAGAAAGTGAGCGAGATATGAGATCGGCCAAAAATCGTACACTGCAGTACCGGAGGACTGGATGAAAGTAATACGGCACAGCAGAACAAAACCTTCTCCATTTCAGGTCATTAACTGTGGCAAGGACGTATAAGTAGTGACAACCCCGACTATATTTCCTATAAAAATAACTAATTTGACAACTTTGTTTCTTCAAGATTCATCAGCCAATGCTAAAGAAAAACCCTCCTCTGAAGTAGTGTCAAACTAAGAAAAAGATGTAAATGTATCCGTAAAAGTAATAAAATCGTTCCTAAGAAGAAAATTAACTATAAAATGATACCTAACAAGGTTGCCAAACATATAGATTTGCAATATTTGACAAAAAAATGGATAAACCTACGCGAGTTGTACGCAACCCTTACACCTTGTACTGCAGCCGCTAAAAATCCAGGGGTTAAACAGTATCAGAAGAGCCCATATACGAGGAAGGTGTAGCTGTCAGTGAAACGCTCATTGGGGACGACGATTAAGAGGGGAAAATGATACAAATGAATACTTCTATCCAAATATAGAAATTTTTCTTGATTTCTGAAGTAAATTTTAATTTTCGAAACTGTTTAGATCGTATATTTTCATTTATGGTGTTTTGAAACGTATGTTAACCTTGAGATTTCTCAAAATCTCTTGACGAGGACCTAAACCGCTTTACCCCCTAGGTCTTCATAAGGCTATTTCCATCTCACAGACCCGTTAACTGGGTTAGCAAGGCTATTGCAGAAGCTGATGTACCACTATTCACTGAAGAAGAACTGTTACATGCGATTGGATGCATTAAGCTGAGTAAGGCGTCTGGCCCTGACCACCTGCCTCCTGAGATTATCAAATGGGCTCTTACGCATAGTAAGGATGTCTTTTTAGCCATAGTTAACCAACAACTCTTGGTGAGCTCATTCCCGAAGATATGGAAGAAGGCTAGATTGCGCTAATTGAGAAGGAAAAAAAGCCACAGCAACCGGTGGGTTATAGGCCATCGTGCATTCTCAACGTGATGGCCAAGACGCTGGAGCATTTGCTAATTGCGAGACTTAAGACGGAGATAGACGCAAAGGGCGGTCTTGCGGAGACTCAGTTTGGCTTCCGTGAGGGTCGATCCACCATCATGGCTATGGAGAGGGTGCGTGATGTTGCCAGAACGGCGGCTCATGAAAGGAAATTATATCTGCTAATTACTTTGGACATAAGAAATGCCTTCAACTCTGTTCCATGGAGAGAGTTAATGAGCGTAATGAGAGACAAGGGTCTGAGTGGATATCTCCTGGAAATACTCAAGAGTTACCTGATGGACAGGAAACTTTTCATCGGCGGAAACCACCATATGCAGATCACCTGCGGTGTTCCACAGGGATCAGTCCTTGGCCCCCTGCTATGGAATCTATATTATAACGAGCTTATTAATCTTGTTACGCCGGAGGGAGTAAAGTTTGTGGCTTATGCAGATGACCTTGCCATCTATGCGGTAGCAGGTTCCCCGACGGAACCTCCCCATCGATCTCCTATACAAAGAAAGAAATAGGATTACGATGAAGGCGCTGAAGCCAAAGACAACATACGATCAGATATGCTGAACAAGTGGCAGGAGAGATGGTCTGGTGGATTGGACCCGCATTATACCAGATGTAAGGAAGTGATATAACTGAAAGTTCAGAGAGGTTAACTTCCACCTCTCGCAATTCCTGTCTGGACACGGATGTTTCAAACATTATTTGAACAGATTCAATATTGCCACAGATGGTCTATGCTGGTTCTGCCCAGCAATAGAGTGGAGCACCTTCTTTTCCTGTGCCCGGTGGTCTACGGAAAAGCTTCGTGCGGAAGCGGCACTGAGAATGGAGTTACGCCCAGACAACGTAGTCGAAGCAATGCTTTCTGATGAAATCAACTGGAATGCAATCCATTCCTGGATTGGTAAAGTCCTGAAGACCAAGGAGACGTATGAGAGAGAACAAGAAAATCAGTGAATGGATGCATAAGATAAAGAGAGCCGACGACTGTGAAATACAAACGGAGAACCAGGCGTCGGCTCAGTGCAATAGTTAGGGCTTTGTCGGTATTCTTGGTGAGTCCGACACACCCCGGCTAGAAAGCCGGGACGGTGCCTAAAAGCTGTGGCGAGAAAGTAAAAGATCTCATAGAAATTCTTAAGACGCAATAGGAAACAGCGAACAAAATAAGAGGAAGCTTTGGTAAAAACAAGCAATTAATATAAGGAAGGCTATATAAGTACATTGGGGAATGAGAGGTGGAAAGGCTTTTTATATGCAGTACCAGAAACTATGAGAGAGAAAGAGTATTATGGAACAGAATCACTATCTAGTAGGTGATTCTTCGATTGACAGAACAGTGGATAGAATCATGATGAGATACTAGTTTAAAGTATCGAGACGCTATGCTCGAAAACGAATCAAATAATATTTCCAATGTCTTGTGAATAAGGTTCCAGAAGAAAGAGGTACTTCGCATCCCATTCAGCCAACTTTTAGACCAAAGCATACATATTGACAATCTAGGGCTGTTGCCGCCAACTTAGGGCAATTAAGGTTGCATATAGTTGGAAGAGATTTTCACCCCACATATTTCTTATCTTCACCCTCACCATCTCAAGTGGGTACTCGACCGCCGCGTACCCAAACAGTACGAATCCAGCATCACAAGTTAAAACACATCTTTCACATTTATATTACAATAAATTACACAATAAAATAAACGAAAAAAATAGCTAAGTGTTTCCATACAGTCCATTACTATCACCCAAAACAAGGGCAGTTCCCAAAGAGTTCGATTGCGAAAGTTCAGATTTGTGTTGTAATAGATTATTTCTCAATTGTTGTATCTTTATATATGGTAAAATCTACAAATGCAACTGCAATGGTTCGAGAGATGGAAGATTAAATATTACGGTTTGGTATACCAGATACCATTGTCCGTGATTGAGGAAAGTCTTTCACATCCAGAGCTTTAATACAATTCAGGGGTATTCGATTAATTCTCAACTCACCAAGCCAAACTCACGCAAATTGGATGGTATAACGAGTAAATCCGACAATAATTCCAGTAATACAGGTAGAAATAGTTGGTGAGCGTCCATGGGACAAATGCCTGAGAAAAATTCAATTCGATTTGAACAATTCCAGGGTCACACGCAGGTGAATTATATAGCAGAAATTAAGTCAAGATCAAGCCCCAGGAGACGATCATGGGTTAATTACAGAAGATATTCCCTTACACCATACTGTGGTAGAAAAAGGTAGCAGATATATATTCTTAGAGAATAAACGAAATACAAAGCATAGTTCAATAGAAAGAGATTTGTTAGAGATACATATCAGGAAGGGAACAACGTTTTAGTTAGAAGGTGAACCGAGGCGACAGGTAAGGTATTGCTAGCAGACACCCAGTCTGGAAAAGGAAGTGCGTACTCAACCGCTGGTCAGTGTCTTATTGGAAGCACTACTACAATCCGAATTGGATTGAAGCTAGCGCGGTCAATTGTGACAAGAAACAGACGAATAGGACGAGGCGTACGAGCACCAAGGAGGTTCGGACCAATAACCTCCTACCACCTGCTCTAGCTGAACAGCCAGTAGTGGCGGACAATGAAGAGCTGAATCCCCAACGAGCGCGAATGCCTCCGAATAAGATCTATGGACAATTTTAAATATTAGTCTAAGATTTAGTTTCAGTATGTAAATATATTTAGGCTAGGCTTAGTGTCAGTCGTTCGAGGATAAACAAAGAGTCATAAAAATCCGAATGTTAGCAAACGTTAGATTAATTTAAACAACTAGGTATACAGCACACATGTAAGACAGTACATCCTGACGGAAGTCGATATTCATCGAATCGGAGGGAAGAACGGCAGAGGAATCGATAAGGAATAAAGGGCACTTAGCACCAGTACTGCTAGCGAAGCGGCGTGTTATTTTATGGTTTTCTCATACTTTGAAAAAGCATTCAGGATATCAGGAGCATTGCGAAATCCTATTGGAAAGAATGAATACATACAACAGCAACCAAATCAAGAATGCATGCGTGAGACCCATTCTTGAAATACTGAGCAAAAACAAGACCTGATACCACAGAGACTAAATGACGACTAACCGCATAGGAATCCTTAGAACCATCACCCGTCACTCGGTTATGGATCAAAGAACTAATGTGAAAATGATAAAATGCAACGGTAAAGACAGTGGAATGAACATGTATCAATAGGATTGCCCAGCTCGTGCGAAACGGAGCCCCAACCTATGTATGCCCTTTCCCCAACAAAGTGCCGGCTCTGCGGATTGACTGCTGGCATTGCAGGTGCACTGATTAGACCTACACAATCGTCGCCATTTCCAAAAAAATAGAATGTTACTTCTGACGGTGGACCTAAATGTAAAAAGTTAAAAAAGACCCAACATTCAAGTAGTATTTTTATAACTACATAAGCTGAAAAGAAATCAACACATATATGGCAGTGCTTATGGCGGCACTAACTCGCATTTAACAACACCGTGATTGGATATATGTGGCATTTTATAGGGCCTGACATGCCACTATCAGGCCCACCACACCCTGTTAGTGTTGTTTCACAATGTCTGCCCAAATCCCAACATCACCCCCCAGTCCCTACCATAAGCCCCTAAAGGTTAGCTGTTCATGTCAATCACATGTAAATCCATAGTGCCTCAATCATAATTAACATCCATGTTTTAACCATTAAAATTCGATGTTATCAGGATTACTTTTTTATATTCATATAAAAAAGCAACTGATGTGCATTGTTTTCATTTACATTTTTGCTGAATTAAAATCAGAGATTAAAAACACGGTATCAACAATTAGTCAAATTCAATTTGTCAAATATAAAACATCACTGACTTTCGATCGTTATAATCAGTAATCAATACTATAGTTTATATTGCTGAAAGTTGTAACTATATATCTGAGAGTTAATTCCTCTGGGCGCTGTTCTGGTGCAGCTTATTTGACGTTTTCCAGGTTGAATGTATTCCACTCATATTACATGATAGTAGTCCTCATGATTCATTGATTATCTGAAACAAACCGAAAACAATCATTATTAACAAATTAAATCCAATTGTGATGCGTATGCAACATTATGTAATTTGAGAACAATGCGTTGCGGTGAGTTAATCTAACAAGAATTCGAATTTTTTATTTGTAATTTCGTCTTCGCTTGGTAACTGGAGGACTTTTTAATTGACCAATGAGAACGGGCTTCATATTGGTATATAAATCACAATAAAACTCATATTTGGCTCATGGATTAGAAATTAATTCAGAATGAATTAATGTACTTTTAAGGTCGTTTTAGACAAGACAATTTCTTGGCTCAAAAGCTAGTCAAGATGCGAGACAATCTAAATTGTCTCGTATCATACAGCAAATTGTTTGAAATATTGAATTGGATTGTAGATTAAATGGAAAAATATAACGCGTTCTATTTCTCAAGGAAAAATTGTATGGGAGTTGCGCCGATCGTTTGTTTTCATTTGGGGTTATATTACGTTGTTTACAATTCTCGAGTTCCCTTTATTTTAGTTAATAGCAGTTAATACCATAGACAGCCCCTTGTAGATATGTTAATCGTTTGCGAGGGCGATGAAATAGTCATATTTACTTAAAAAAAAAACACTTTTCTATTTATTTATAATATACAGAAAATATGTGCATTTAAAACTTCAAGCAAGTGCAAAACAAGCATCAAACAATTAGTATTGATTTTGTTTTGAGACTATTGGTTGTGATTATTACCTACATAGTCTGTATTTGTTCTGCTGAATTGTTCAAAGTGATAAGTACTATTATTATAAATTAATTTCTATTCAGTTATTTCTAAATATACTTTTTACACTACTTTTATTGTTGCTAAACTGCAAACAAAATAAATAAATTAGAGACACCTTTAAAGATATATTATATTTTTACTTTCCAAAAAACAGCATTTATTATCATGAACAAATTTTAAATGCAAAAATATCATATATACTCAACTTTTCAAAACAACTAATATTAAATCAGAATTGGAAAGAATTTATTCAAAAATAATTTAATGATCATTTTACAGATTTATATGTGTAGAATTTTTCCCACTTTTTATTTTTGTGAAGATTCAAATATCAATAAATTTTAATTATTTTGAGGAAAAAATTGTTTTCTACATACAACTCAAATTTCAACAGTTCAATTTTATTGACTCTGTTTAGTTTTTAATAATAATTCTTTTTTGTAATTGTAGCATGAAAGTAATATGATTTACTACAGAATGGGCCTCTATCTGAATGAATTCCCCTGAAATTCCAAGAATAAGCAGATGACCAATAAGGAACTGTTGCTCAGAGGCAGGGCCCTGTGGCACTAAGAGGAAAATGCCAGTGAAGGCATCTAAAGAGGATCTGTACTGTTGGCCAGTGTCGGCAACTCTCAACATCCAGAAGATGCATTTTATTTTTTTTTAATCTGAGTTTAAAATTAAATTGCTGCAGGATATCAATAAAGGATTATATAATAATCAAATTTATATTGTTTTAATTATTATATTTCTTTACCCACTACATAATTATATACCATTACTTTATTCTGCCATTTAACAGATTCAATAGAGCATACAAATATTCACAAATTGATTAGGGTGGCATGATGACATGGTAGGTATAATGTCTATATCATCGCCTAAGCAGCAACACCACACATCTAAAATTTTCTTTGAGGTTGACAAGAGAGAGAAAAACTGATTATAAAATGCTTATTGGAGTTATTTTAATCTGATGGCAAGTACTAATTTTTTTATTTTATTACTTATATATTTTTTTTGAACTGGAGTAATTTAGTTACTCCAATAAACATTTTATCATTTTATCATCAGGTTTTCTCTCTCCTGTCAACCTCAAAGAAAATTTTAGATGTGTGCTATTGCTGGTTAGATGATGATGATGATGATATAGAAGAAATTATCTGATACAATTACATTTGGAATGATAACTCTGTTATCTGGGAAGACATTATCTAAGGCAAATTCAAAATATTGCCATCAACTAGGCAATTGAGGCTGCTGCCTTTAAAAACACCATCACTCATTCTACCATTATTTCAAGACCAACATATATAAATGTATAATTAACATCATGCAATCATGCTAATATTTGCTATGGGAATGTTTTGTAATTTTAATAAAATTACTATATGGTGCTTTGAAATACATGTGTTTGCCAGCACCAACACACATAGGAAAGTCTGACAAATATAGGAAATCATTAGCAATGTTGTTTTTCTCTTGAGAAGAAAGTAAGAGGCATCTACAATATCTCATTTTAAAATTAATACAAATATTCTCAAATACTAGTTCAAAATTTATTTTGATGTGGCATCAGTCTATTATAGCTTAACACACTTCTGGTGTTCTCATGGATTTTAATAGCAAAAGTCTCAGTAGGTATCGCCTAAAGCTAAAGAACAGTGTTACAACACCATATACAGTGTATAAATGAGAAACAAAAGGCATTTTAGCTGCTACAGGTTCAATGTGTGTATATTGTTTTTCTATATTGACTTTCATTCAATTGAGTAATTCTCTGAAGTTGCTAAAGTCCATTCTAAAAATTCCAATATGACTCGGGATTTACTAACAGCTCTTGCTAAGTCTTGCTGCTTATTTTTCATTTTTATTCTTCTTTCTAATATTTTTATTAAGTGAAATAAGCCACTAACACACCGAATTGCCACACATTATTGTTGAAAATTCATATTTTCATTACAATAAACAAAACAAACATGTAACCTCAAAGTTCATCACAGCACTTTGACAACAAGCGAAATGCGCATGATCGGGCCAGAAAAATTGTTTCGTTTCATACAGGTATTTTCAGTAATCAAGACAATTTCTTAGTTAATATATTAGTTCATTTCTTGAACAACTTCTGAGTCAAGAAATTGTCTTGTCTAAAACGACCTTTATACAACCTAGTGTCAATCTGCTAACCAGAAGAGAACTACTTTCAAAGAATAGGAAAATATTTCATTACAATATGCATTTCTTGCTTCTCTAAATATATAAAACATATGCTACTCTTACTCTTACTAGACTTCCTCTCCAAAAATATATCATCCTATTATAGTTTACAAATATATGGAGAAATATAGGAACAAGCGTTAATAGCATTCAGTATTGATATTAATATTGAGTGGGAAAATAATTATTAAATAAAATGACACTATCCATCTCAATAAATTATATTTAAAAAGATTCAACATAGTACTATAATAAACAAGATAATATATCTGAATATATAAGTTATATTAAAGAACTAGAATAAGACAACAAAGTACCATACTGACTTCAACATGGATCAGTGACCATAACTTGACTCCACAAATGAAATGTCCCATAGGAAATCCTAAAACCTACATACCGAATTATCGAGATTAACAGAGAAGATGGAATATCGCTATATGTTAAATACTATCAAGAGGATCAACTAGTGAATCAATCAATATTATTTATCAATTAAAGACTGTAATATTATTGTATCGCCCACCCCAACACTTATTATCTTTTTAAAAATTAGAAATGAACGTTTGGAAAACTATGCAACTAATAACAATATGTACAAGTAATGCAATGCATTTTAAAATACATCCTTAGTTATAGTTAAGGGATAATGAAATGAAATACTATAAACAAATATATATGGCAACCAACTCAAGAATAAGTTAGATGACAAGAAAATAAACACATTTCAAGCTCTACAATAAGAAAGGAGAGAGATTTAATATCTTAAAGTACCACAAAGGAAAATTATGTACAAGAATTTAAGAAATTAAAACCTTTGTAAGATAATCAGTGCACATTATATTTGCAAAGAGATATACATGTGATTTCATGATGGGTTATGGTGATAAACCATTATATGAGCCTGTGAGACTGAAAGTGCTGTAAGTCACTTTTGAATTGAAGATTTTGCGTTTGGTACTACATAAGTAACAAGCGCAAAATCTTCTCAATCGACATACGCAGTTACATTTTTAATAGGGAATAAATTGATTTCAAGCCTGTAACCTGTAACGTTCATTTACATAAATACCAAACCCAAAATATTCTCCTTTTCAAATTAATTCATGTGACTTACACCACTTTCATTCCCACAGGCCCATATGTTTATCACCCTAACCCATGATGAATTTATATTGCATGATAGTTTGTTCGAAAAGGACCATACTATCCAGGAGGTATTGCAGAGGCACGATTCCCCAGACAAATTATAGGACAAACTTGCTCAGGAACTGACCTACAACTAGAATGTATAATGTGCTAATAAATTGATGGTGATACACTTTTTATTTAACTCTGTATTTATATTAGAGCCATTGTAGTAAATAGAAAATTTATTAAATTTGAGTTAGATACTGGGGCAAGGGCATCCATTATTCCTAATGCTGTTATCCTTATTTTTTTTTATTGGTAAATTCATCTGCATTTGGTAAATGGAGGACTTTTAAGTTGACCAATGAAAGCGTGCTTCATATTTTCGACAAACAAATAATCACATTGCCATGATAGAAATTTGACACTGACGTGTATAAATCTTCATAAATCCAATAGCGGTTTGCCATATTTTTGATATAATTTCGCATTTTCCAATCCACCAAATTCTGCATTCAGATGGCGTAAAACATTTCGTTGCACATGGGGTGCACCATCTTGCAGGTACCACATATGAAATGTTTACTGTAGTGGCAAACCACCGAGATAATTCTACAACAAATTGTTTAGAAAATGTTTGCAGGGCGTCCTCTAAAATTGTCCAGATTCTAATCTATTAACCGCTGGGCAAGATTAGTCTTCTATTCGGAAACCTTTCCCCATATCTTACCACAGCTAAATTATTTTGTTGCACCATAAATTTAAAAAAAAAACGTCAGATGCTACTATTTGAGTGAGATTTATATACGTCAGTGTCAGATTTTTATTATGGCGTTGTGATTATTTTTTGTGTGCCAAATGTGAAGTCTGATTGGTCTAATTAAGTTCCTTCAGTTACCAAACGAAGGGGAATTTACAAATACAAACATCGAATCCTTGCTACATTAACTCACCTCTACCACCACTTCAGATATTGCCCTCAAACTACAAAACATCCAGTATTACTACAAAATGCGGATTTAATTGTTTTTTTTTTAATTATTTTATTCTAGAGAACAAGTCAATAAGAAATATAGACATCATAGTTGCTAACATTTAAGCTGTGACTGTAATATTAATATATTGCCCATCACATATAACTAACACCACAGTGAACATTATAGATCTCATTTTGGAAAAATATGGTTAAAAGTAATAGCATAATTATGCGAGACTTCAACATTAATATACTAAAAAAGGATAATAAATCAAAAGAATATGTGCAATTTATTAGTAACAATGGGTACGAAATAAAAAATATGATAACCAAGGAAGCATTAACACGAAATTCCTCTAATTAGATCGAATCCTCACTAATATCAGAAATATAGAAATCAATACCATAATCGAACCAACCGACATAACAGATCATAAAATTATTATAGTTAAAATCACTAAAATGATAAGGAAAAACAAGAAAATAAACAACTTTTAAATTATTATAGACTATAAGAAATATAGCATTTGATTAAAAAATAAGATAGGCGATGGCTTGAACATATAGTCATAAGAAGCTCTACAAACAGTTATGCAAGTTGCTAAACTAATCTCAACAAAGACGTCTATAGTAAGGACAAATGATGGCTGGATCGATGATGAGATACTGAGCTTGATGAAACAAAGGTATACAATATAAAAAAAAATTAAAAAGGAAAATGATGGAGAAGATAATAGCAAACTCAAACAAGAATTTAAGAAACTAAAAAAACTTAGTAAGTCCATAAAGAATAAGAAATATTATTTCTCAAATAAGTTTCAGAACAGTGGAAATAACTAAGAAAAATATTCCCATACACAAAACAGGAAGTAAAAAATCGCCACAAAATTATCGGCTAATTTAACTGATGAGTATCTTCTCAAAAATACCAGAAAACATAATAAAGAGACTTCTAAACTTCATACAAACTAGTTTCATTTGATAATATCAATATGGTTACCAGAAGAAATCAAACGCACAATTAGAAATAGAAGATTTCGCAACATATGTTCTAAATTAAATGAACAGTGGAAATTATGTGACAGTGTCCCTAATTGATTTCTCTAAGGTGTTTGATACTGTGGATAAAACCAATATGATTGACCTGGAATACGTAGAGGACTCTTAAGTTGACCAATGGGAACGTGCTTCATATTTTCGACGAAAAAATAATCACATTCCCATGCTACAAATCTGACACTGACGTATATAATCAACTTAAGTAGCGGTCCGCTCTATTTTATATTTAATTTTGCGTCCAATTTATCGACCACCAAATTCTGCATTCAGATGACGAATAGCATTCCGTTGCACATGAGGTGCACTATCTTGCATGTACCGCATATGAAATCTTCTCTATAATGGCAAACCAATTCTCCAACTGGTTGTTTAGAAAATGTTTGCAGGGCGTCCTCTAATTTTGTTCAGAATCCATTAACCGCTGAGTAAGATTAGAAAATAACCTTCTGCCCGGAAGTCTTCTATTCGGGAACCTCTCTGCATATAATCTTACCTCAGCTTAATAATGTTGTGTGACACCATAATTTAACAAAAAACGTCTGACGCTAATGAATTTGATTGAGATTTATTTACGTCAGTGATTTTTATCATGGCAATGTGATTATTTTTTGTGTACAAAATATGAAGCGCACTCTGATTGGTCGACTTAAATGTCCTCCAGTTGTCAGACGAATTTACAAAAAAAAATCTAATTCTTGGTAGATTAACTCACCTCTACCACCACTTAAGGGATTGCCGTCGATTTAAATAACATCCTATATACATAACATGTTATTTCAGAGGCGCTCAAAAAGTATTGAAGATATTCAATATTAGACAATGTAAAATTAAAGATTGTAACGGAATATAAATATCTAGGCATATGGATAGATTGTATATTTCAGTGGGAAAAAATGTAAGATACTATTATCTGTAATAGGTACAATATACCATTGTAACCAACTATTAACAAATAGGGCAAAGTATCATATTTACCATGCATAATATCAATCCAATGGAACAGTTATACACTCAAAATAAGTTACTGAAAACGTATTAAATAAATACCGTAAAACGAGGTTACTTTACACCGCGTGGGGTAACTTTGCACCAACGTCCGAAAAAGATTCATCGTGGAGCCATATGTGTAGTTTCTAATTTAACTGCGCAACATGTTCAGATAAGTCACCATTTTAGTACCAGTTACACATCTTTGGCTATATATTTTGATAATTAGTTTATATTTAAAATCATCTGGTAAGTACTTGTTAACATTTTTAACACGTGGGGTAACTTTGCACCACAATATGGGGAGACTTTGCACCAACGTCAAACTGTGTTAAAACTGATGAAACATTTTTTTTTAATTCACAAAATATATAAAAAACAGAAGAAAGGTAATAGGATATATCAGAAAAGACAAAGCGAATCCAGCGGGATGATGACACTGATGATCCAGTATTGCAGGACTCTTCAGATGAAGAATATCTCAATTTTCAAACATACTCGGAGCAAATGGTAAAAGAAATGGTAAAGGAAGAAAAAGCTGCAATGATGGAAGGTACGAAGTCTCTAGCAAATGCTCTTGGCATAATTGCCGCAAAGAGAGTTGTAGGAGAATACATGATTTTCAAATACGAAGGGGAATTGTTTTCTGGTAAAATAATATCTTTGGAGTTATAATTTCTTCTATGGTTAAATCTATCAAGTCGTGAAAATTGCCTGAAAATCCAGATGTTTCATATTATGATAGGGAGCATGTATTTGACAACATAAACCCCTCTACCATGGTAAATAGAAGAGGATTGTATCGAATTCCAGAAATGGAAAAGTTGGGTTGACTGTAAATAATTAATTTGCAATGAGTCGTTCATGTTTTTTTGAAGAAAAAATCAGTTCCATGAATACATTTTGTGTGCTCTATTGATTTATGTTTTTAACTTCGCTTCTTTCCTATATACAACGGAGTTTCGATCAAAATGATGTGATGGTGCAAAGTATCCTACTCAAAGGGGTAACTTTGCACCAAATTTATATAATAAATATTGCATAATAAATTACTCACATTACATATATTTTATATTAAATAGAAACTAATAACACTAAAGAACAAAATGCAACAAGTCCCATATTTTTAACGCGCTTCAAAAAAATATTTCTGTTCAATTAAAGACAAAAAACCTGCAAAATGGTGCAAAGTAACCTCATTTTACGGTATTCAAAAATGCTCAAACATGAAATGATATGAAAATTGGGTATAAATGTAAACCTTGTAACAGGTAATGTTACCCATGGCATATCCACCAGACAATCAAGAAACTTAAGAATGTTTAATTGTTCCTTCAAAAGCATATAATTTAACATATGAATGGGTGGGTTAAAGCCAAAGTGGTGTAAGTCAGATTTTGTCAGATTTGAGTCAAGTCAATATCAACTGTTCTGTCAAAGCCAACGTGGTGCAAGTCTTAGACTTACGTAATTCTGCCAGTGTTTTGTTGATTTTCTTTTTCAACACGTTTTGTGATTGTGTTGGTGATACTCAACTATTTTTTTAAAAACAGTTTCATAAATTGAGAGATTATAGAGTTTTTAAATGAAGTAAGTTTCCATTATTCATTCTTTTTTTAATATAGTGGTCTTAAGAAGGAAAGAAGTAACTTTCCTATACTTATTTTATTTTTTCACCACCCTTGTGTTTTAATAAAATTGTTTTTTTAGATGAGTGCATTTATTAACATCAACATGACATACGCCAAATTGGATGTTTTAGGAAAAGTGGTGTAAGTGCCTTACTTATTATACCACTTTGTTGCATCACAGTAAACATTTTCAAATTCATCATTCCTAATGGCAAAGTGGTGTAAGTTTTAAAATATGCTTATTAACAAGCATAGTTATGTGATTATACCTTATTGAGGAACTAACAACTTAGTTAAGAAACTTTAAAAAGTAAGCAAAGTAAAAACAAGTGACATAACAATGTAACAGTAGTAACAAACTCTAAAAGACTAAACATTTCTTCAAAGCCAATTTCCCCAACATTTTACTTTTTTGACTTACACCACTTTGGCTTTAAACGGTCCACTTACTTCCGATATAAAAAAATCTACACATTTTAAATCTGTGAAAAATCATTAGTTGCTTCTTTATTATATGTTATGTAAAAGTGAATATAATAGTTATTAATTGTTATTTTTTAAACTTTCTGTTAGTTTGTTCTGATTCATTTTATGATTTACTCTTTCTGTTATTTTTATTTAGTTTACCTTATCTTTAAATTATTATTTTCAGTAAAGTGTAGTACTGGGCACCAGTATATGTAACCATGAAGGAGGTTAAATAAATAAATAACTAAATATGTTGTTCAGCGATTCAAACGTTAATAGTTTTCTCCGAGTTGGTAGGTAAACAGCTGATCTTTGTTATTGTTCAGCTGATTGCATTAAAATTACACGATTGCAGTTACTTATACGACAATGTATGATTATTAATGTACTTTTAATGTATAAATAGCAAAGCTCTGGGTATATACTCATGTATATGATGTAAAAACAAAAATTATGCAAATTGGGATAAAGATTAGGAGTAGTTTTTGTAAAATTCAAGTATAGGCTTCTAGCGACTAGTTTTGATTTTGAATAAAAGTATGACAACTCGAAGAAAAACAAAGCCAATTGTTTATCAAGATTACTATTAAAGGCATAAACACAAGAATATTTTGAGAAACCTTAGTAGTGACACATTAATTTTGTAAAAGCAATTACCAATTTGGTCTTAGATTGTGTCAATTTAGCTGAAGAGATGACAAGAGATGAAATATAACAAAAAGTAAAAAGGTATATTTCAGAATGGTGGTCAGTAAATTCACCTGAAAAAATTATAAAAAGATACAATGGGGTGCCAGAAAAGCTAATTTTTGAAGAAGAATGTAATATGTTTGGATATAGAGTTATTATTCCACAGGAAGAATTCAATCAACTACATCCATATACAAAGTAGGAAAGTCACAGTACGCTTCAAGAAATATAACGAATTGAAGTAAACATAATGGTACTGAGTGAAACTAGATAACCTGACTCAAGTGAAATACAAACGAACCAAATAAAAATATACTAATCTAGTAATAACGACCAATAACACCAAAATGGAGTAGTGATAGTTGTAAACAAAAACTTCAAACAGTCCATTACAAACTTCATACCTGTCTCAGTAATGAATTGCAAATGGGTTACATGGGTCACATTTGTCACTAAGAGTCTGGCAAGATGATATGTATAGTGGCACATCATGAGTAATTGTTAAGGCATATTAATAATCCTCCACGGGCTAAACGCAAGTCTAGGTCGTCGTCGTTATAAATATACTTCTGCCTTTTCACCCAGCTTCAAATCGGCAAGTGGATAATACAGTTAGAACAATTTAACGTGCAATTGGAAGAATTTGTTACAACAAAACAATTCATATTAATTTAGCATTAAATAGATTTTTAATAAGCTATCGCAACACAGCTCATTAGCTTACGGCAATTTCGCCAACAGAAACATTCGTCGATAGAAAATTACATACAAGACTAAACTAGCTTTAGCCCTAATCTGTTGGAGAACCGATAAGAAATAAGCATAAGAAATATTATAGGGGGAAGAGAGCAATAATATTGAATGCTAATAATTTAGTTTTAGTTAAAGAATGGGAGAATGCTCATCCCAATTGGATCAAGCAAACAACTTGGCTAATGAACCTATTTAGTTTATACAGGATGATCTGCTAGGTCAATGACAATCTCTGACAGGTGTAAGATGATGTAATTGTGAATTATCATAGAACATAGTTCAAATTCATTTTAATTGAAAAAATATTTAATGAAAATTTCTATAACTATAACTAAAACAAATCGAAACTATGTTCATTAATTTTTCTTCTTCTTAGAATCACTTCATCTTTCACCTCAGAGTGTGTCACTGAGCTAGTAAATCAACCTATATTTCAGAATAAGGAAAGGATCAAACATGTGAACCAAATTAAGGAAATTGTAATAGTGTGCTATAAAGTTTATCAAACATATAAAATAGGTCTATAAAACAAAAGAAATTTAAATTTAAATAATACCTGTTAGACAGAAATTGTTAGAGAGAAATTGTAAAGGTATTTCTGCACCTAAATTAGGGTTTTATATCATTTATAGTTAGAAATAGTAATAGTAGTAGTAGTAGTATTATTGTAAGTTACAAACCTGGCATACATTACAATAATTAGTTTTCCTATGAAATGGATCTAGGTCAAGTTTTGGTTGTCACAAATTTATAAAATGAACCACGAGAACTTTTAAGGATTTTTCTATATAAGAAGCAATTCAATGTTGCTGAAAAATAATTATGTCAAATTTTGAGGAAGTTTGTTAAACAAACTACTATTACTATATACATAAATGAGCTATATACAATATCACTTAGTAAATGTTTGACTACTTATTACATTAACTTCTGTTATTATTGATTGCATAGTTTTACAACATACCTTGATAATTAAACTCAATCATTTGCCCAGTTTCCATAAATGATATTGCTCCTTCTGCATATTATCAATGATTTGTATAAAACTTCTAAAGATATGTAGTATCTCCTCCATGTGTAGTGCATTAATAAATAGCTGATTCTTCTGGTAGAGTATTCCACAACAATCTGTAACAATAATAACAATGATGAGTACAAAATGATACCAATTTTCATCATAATAGCCATGTCCAATTGATTGATTTATTATGTTATGAGCAAGCATTAAGATTACTGTTGGTATATAAATATACACAACCAGGGTTATTATTCTGTAAGTTATGAATGTAAAAAGCAGAATGGTGTGTTTTCCATGGCAACCAACTGTTTCAACATTAATATACATAACATCTGGTCAGCTTAATTTATATTTTAGCATCTGAACAATTTCAGAAAAGATATGTTATATGGGAGTAAAATACATGGGTGCTTTTATTACCACAAATTGTTATTTTTACCCATTACTTAGATCTAATTAGACACTCTTGAAAATTAATTTTCAAATTTGTCAGACATATTTAACAGCTGTACATAATTACTTTAACCATTATTTACTATAATTTATTATTATGTATATAGTAATAGTAGTATACTGTACTCAATTGGTAAACAATAAAGAGTAATCATACACCTTTTTTTAGAAATATTGTGCAAATGTCAAGTAATTGAAATGTAAGATAATGCTACATTTAATCAAAAAATGTTAACAAATAAAAATATGTCTATCCTTGCAGCTGTCAGCTATAGTGCTGGTAAAGGGAGAAGCTCAAAGGAGTGTAATCACTAGTATGTCCTTCTCAGAAAACATTTGAAAAACTGTAAGTTATTTCCCAATTGTCCTACAACAGGTTTTCAAATCTCACTCCCCAATGATCAGTACAAGATGGTTGGTGCCTCTGACCACTAGGCTACTGAGCTAGGTTGTTGAAAAATATATAAAATAAATAAATAGCTATTTGTTTTCCAATAAAATTCAACAAGAATAATGACATGTATATAAAATTACAATTTAAAATACTTCGGCAGCAAAACAAGTATCTAATAAGCAATACAGAACTACATGTGAGTGTCCAATAAGTATTATGGTTGATAGATCACACACATGTTCACATATAATGTCTCTGCACAATGTATCATAGTTATATATATGGGCCTTCATTAGAAACATTGTGCATACATAATTTTCCTATAGCTCAATATATAATATATTAATTATACCACTATAGCTGTTATGATAACTTGTCTACACTTGGTAATGGTAAACTAGGTTTCATTTAGTGAAACAAAATATTTCAGTTCATTATTCTAATTAGAATTATTTCAATACAATGTGCTATTATAATGGTAAACACTAGTGAATAAAATACCAAAAAATACCAATGAATAAAATATGTAATTATATTATAAAATTTATTCAATAACTTACCAGTTTCAATTTATAGGATCACATAGCTCAATGAGTTCGAATTTTATGATTATGAAATGCATTGAACCGTGCAACCGCTCGATCTTTCATAAAATGTGTCTTGTAACACGTAAAGGAGATTCATAGAACTGCCAAAATATTTGAGGTTATGAGCGACAACTCCCGCCACAAGGGCCCGCTAAATCACAAACCGTTATAACAATACACTGTTGCCAGGTTTTGCGGAAATACAAAAAATAAGCGTAAATTAAATTCACTACTGAATGTATGTTTTTAAAAACAATTATACTTTTTATTTATTAATTCTTACTATCACAATAGATTGTTATATTAAATTACAACTATAACAGTAGGAGTTACATGCATATTGTAGATAACGACGCGGCGGCCAGAATTATGGAAATGAATAACGGTCACCGTCAGAAAGACCCCGCCGCGCAAATTCATACGGCCGCTGGAATTATAGAAATTCCCCCGGGCATGTCGCATGCATGCCGCGGCAGTTCATTACTTTCCGAATACATCACTGATGTAAAGGAAGGTATTGTTTTACCGAAAACGTGTTCACGTTTTCAAACTAAGATTGTGGAAATATACGATAATTTTCCGGGAATATAATTACACCAGAAGGAAGGTATTGTTGCCGTGTACCATTTAGCAAAAAAAAAAATCAATTTTCGTTACGTTTTATGCCCAAAATAGTCGAAAGAAACCCGATTTTTGCGATGTCAGTGTGTGGTATGTATGTCTGTCAGTCTGTCTGTCAGTCTGTCTGTCTGTCTGTATGTGAACAAAATTCCGGGAAAACGACACAACAGATTGCTACCAAATTTGGCAAACATCTGCGGACACTATCCAGGACGATCCAGTGAAAATTTGATCACAATCGGTTCACTAACAGCAAAGGAATCACAATCAACACGACGCGCGGAGCATAATTAGGCGCTGTGTCGGACCATTTAACGCTCACGGTGGGAAAACGGCACAACAGATCGCGACCAAATTTGGAAATCGGGTGAGCACCCGCGCTTCGGCGACCCTGTGAAAATTTGAGCAAGATCGGTTCACTAAAACAGAATATTTCTCAATAAGAGCGATTTCCTATTGCTCATATCACAAATAATGAATAATATACGTGACGTCAACGGGTGTGGGGTAAATCAAGCGCGGAATTCGCGAAAATTGTCGCATGTTAAATGTAGCAAGGTATCGAAAATATACATTAATACTTACATTATATTTTCATGTGAAACTGTGAACATTTGAAAATGTGAAATATGAAAATGTGAAAATGCCTAAATGTAAATATGTCAAAATTTCAAAATGTAAAAATGTCAGAATGACAGAATATTAAAATGTCAGAATGTCAAGAAGATAAAAAGTCAAAATGTCAAAACGTGAAAATGTCAAAATCTCACGTGTCAAAAATTTCAAAGAAAGTAAAAAATAAATCAGAAGTGTCAAAAAAGAGAAAAAGTCAAGAAAAGTAAAAAAAAATAAAAAATGTAAAAAGAACGTCAAAAAGTCAACAAAGGAAACCAAAAATATGAAAAAAGCCAAAAAAACTAACAAAAACGTCAAAAAAGTTTTAAAAACAGTAAAAAATGTCAAGAAAAGTAAAAAAAAACGTCATAAAAGTCAAAATATCAAAAAATTTAAAAAAGTCCAAAAGTTGAAAATGTCGAAAATGTTATACAAAATGAAATAGGTCATGTAATTCGGAAAGTCGTGCGGTGCCCACACCAGATATTTTTCTTTTGCGTTTATCTCAAAACTACTTTTTTCAAACTGGTGTGCACGATATCTCAAGATCTACTTAACCGATTTTGTTTAAATTTGCAACAAATGTTGTTTATTATATTATCTATGAAGTACCATAGGATTTTTTTGATTGGGTACCGCGTACATGAGTTATACATTTTTAAAAGTAAAAATTTCGTTGAAAATCTGAGGATTTTTTCAAGCAGCTGTCATTTCTATGAAAAACAAATTGTTTTATATTATCCTATGCTATTTCGTAGCTACTGCCTTTCTAAATAAGAAATCATTTTTTTCAACCGATGCCTGACAGCTAAACTATGTACACCACCAGCAAGAAATTTCAGAAGAGGGTCCTACTTGACGCCTCTTATCTCCGTTATTTATTATTATTTGTTATTCGTTATTCTTTCATATTGTTCACAAAACTACCACGTATATATGTAAAATAAAAAATACTTTATACATTCAATGCGTCAAGGTGGTGTAAGTTACTAGTCCAAAGCTAAAGTTACGACTGGGTGCTTGAATGAATACATGGATTAAAACGAAGACAGTGTTTTGAAGCCGACCGACCTGTCATTTATGACTTTGTGCAGTCAGTGCATGTCGTGACAATGAATGAGTGAATGTGGAACTTTTGGCGTTCAGCTTAGAAAAGACTATTAACGCCACATTTATATTAAGTACAACATACTAACATTGACTAATAACCTGCCAAGACGTTTAATGTGCATGCAACAGCACCAGTTTAATGGTGGCGCAGTCCGTGGGGGTCGATAATACCTCTCTACCCCCTAAACCCTTGTATGGTGCTGCCTCTCCCGGCCGCTGATTATATTATTCCTACTTTGAATGTTGGTATTTATCGCCTATTAGTTAATACTTTGAGACAGGGTAATTCTTAGATGGATTTTTATGTCGTTAAATTGCAGTCCTCTGTTAACTGTGTTTTTGTTGTTTAGACATTTATTTATTCAAATAAATTATCATAGTTACGGGATTTAAATACAGTGATGATTTTATTACATAGGAATGCAGTTCCCAATCCTCATTTTTAGCCAATGATAAAAAATCGAACATTCCAATTCCAGTACTCAATTAAAAAAATTCAGTGCCCATTCCAAATACCTCTGTTGTGACTGATAGTGATGAAATGGAAGAAAAGATTATTGATGATTGGAGCATAGAAGGCATAGGTATTTCCTATAAACCAAAAAAAATCTATTGGAGGAAAAAAAAAAATCATGTTTATTGCAAGGTGTCAACTTGATAAAATGTGGATTATCTGAAAAGATTGATATAAATCAAAATAATTTCATAAAAAAAGAATGCCTTCGAGTACATACCAGGGAGAAGACATTTGATCTTAGTCTACATTACAAATCTTCTGGTGCTTATAAATTTATTCGTAATCATTTGTAACTAAGATTGCCCGCAATTTTTTAAATTATGTATTCGCAAGCATGAATACATAATTTAAAAAATCAAAGAGAAGGTGCAACTATGAACTATGAACTATTGGTTGATTATAATTTAATTAAAAAATGTATAATTTATAATCAATACAGAGATCCACTAGAGAATACTTCTTTGCTAGTATTTGTCTTATAATTGCATGGAACAGCATAATTTAATTTTTTTAATAAAAGAGATTTGTGAACAATTATTTGAGATTTTTTTACAGCTTCAAATGCTTGTTTGTGAAGAAACTTAAGAATGTTTAAATGTTATCCTTCAAAGGCATATAATTCAACATATAAATGGGTTAAAGCCAAAGTGGTGTAAGTCAGATTTTGTCAGATTTGAGTCAAGTCAATATTTCTACTATACCTAAGTAAAAGTTCTACAGAGCAGCACTGTGTCTGAAACAAGATCAACTGTTCTGTCAAAGCGAACGTGGTGCAAGTCTTAGACGTAATTCTGCCAGTGTTTTGTTTATTTTCTTTTTCAACCTATTTTGTGATTGTGTTGGTGATACTCAACTATTTTTCTAAAAACATAAATTTCATAAATTGAGCATTATTATGGAGTTTTTAAATGAAGTAAGTTTCCTATATTCATTTCTTTAATATAGTGGTCTTAAGAAGGAAAGAATTAACTTTCCTATACTTATTTTATTTTTTCAACACCCTTGTGTTTTAATAAAATTGTTATTTTTTTTACATGAGTGCATTTATTAACATCAATATGACATACGCCAAATTGGATGTTTTACGAAAAGTGGTGTAAGTGCCCACTTTGTTGTATCATAGTATACATTTTCAAATTCAACATTCCTGATGGCAAAGTGGTGTAAGTTTTTAAATATGCTTTTAAAAAAGCATAGTTATGTGATTATACCTTATTGAGGAACTAACTTAGTTGAGAAACTTTAAAAAGTAACCAAAGTAAAAACAATTGACTTAACAATGTAACACTAGTGACAAACTTTTAAAGACTAAACATTTCTTGAAAGCCAATTTCCCAACATTTTACTTTCTTGACTTACAGTCCACTTACTTCCGATATACAAAAATCTACATGTATAAAACATTTTAAATGTGTGAAAAATGATGTATTTGATTTAGTTTTCTTGAGTCTTGATTATAGTTACATTAGTTGCTTCCTTATTATATGTTATGTGGAAGTGAATATAATTGTTATTTTTTAAACTTTCTGTTAGTTTATTCTGATTCATTTTATGATTTACTGATTCTGAAAAAAATATTTTACTCTTTCTGTTATTTTAATTTATTTTACCTTATCTTTAAATTATTATGTTCGGTAAAGTGTAGGGTCTGGGTACCAGTATATGTACCCATTACAAGTACCATGAAGGAGGTTAAATAAATAAATAAATATGTAGTTAAGAAATTCGAAATTTGTTTATTGGGCCGAGATTTTGTAGGAACATTTGGCTTGTCCATCAATCACTTGAAGGAAGGCATTGGCTATTCAAGTATAGGCTTCTAGCAACTTGTTTTGATTTTGAATTAAAGTATGACGACTCAAAGAAAAACCAGGCCCATTGTTTATCAAGATTACTATTAAAGGTATAAATACAAGAATATTTTGAGAAACCTTAGTGACACATTCATTTTGTAAAAGCAATTACCAATATGGACTTAGATTGTGTCAATTTATCTGAAGAGATGACGAAAGAGGAAATATAACAAAAAGTAAAAAGGTATATTTCAAAATGGTGACCAGTAAATTCACCTGCAAATTTGATAAAGGGATACAATGGGGTGCAAGAAAAGCTAATTATTTAAGAACAATGTATTATGTTTGAATATAGAGTTATTATTCCACAGGCAGAATTCAATCAACTACATCCTTATACAAAGTAGGAAAGTCACAGTGTCCTTGAAGAAATATAACGAATTGAGGTAAACATAATGGTAATGAGTGAAACTAGATAACCTGACTCAAGTGAAATCCAAATGAACCAAATAAAAATATACTACTCTAGTAATAACGACCCATAACAACAAAATGGAGTAGTGATAGTTGTACACAAAAACTTGAAACAGTCCATTACAAACTTCATACCTGTCTCAGTAATGAATTGCACATTTGTCACTAAGAGTCTGGCTAGATTTTATGTATGGTGAATTTGTTACAACAAAACAATTGATATTAACTTAGCATTAAATAGATGTTTAATAAGCTATCGCAACACAGCTCATTGGGTTACGGCAATTTCGCCAACAGAAACTTTCGTCGGTAGAAAATTACATATAAGACTAAACTAGCTTAAGCCCTAATCTGTTGGAGAATCAAAAGTTAATATTAATACGGAAGCTATTAAAGTTAAAATACTACAGGAACAATGGTAGCATAAGAAATATTATAGAGAGAAGCAATAATATTGAATGTTAATAATTTAGTTTCAGTTAAAGAATGTGAGAATAATCATCAAAATTGGATCAAGCAAATAACTTGGCTAATAAACCTATTTAGTTTATACAGGTTGATGACAATCTGACATGTGTAAGATGATGTGATTGTGAATTATCATAGAACATAGTTCAAATTCATTTTAATTTTTCAATTATTTCATGATAATTATCTATAACTAACTAAAAAAAATCGAAACTATATTCATTAATTTTTCTTCTTCTTAGAATCACTTTCAGCTTTCTCCTCACAGTTTGTCACTGAGCTAGTAAATCACCCTATATTTCAGAATTAGGGAAAATGAGGATCAAACATGTGAATCAAATTAAGGAAATTGTAACAGTTTGCTATAAAGTTTTTCAAACATATAAAATAGGTCTAATACTAATAAAAACAAAATAAATTAAAATCAAAATAATACCTGTTAGACCACTTAGCAAAAGAAATTGTAAAGGTATTTCTGCACCTAAATTAGGGTTATATATCGTATATAGTTGGAAGTAGTAGTATTGTAAGTTACAAACCTGGCATACATTACAATAATTATTTTTCCTATGAAATGGATCTATGTCAAATTTTGGTTGTCACAAATTTACAAATTTATTTAATGATTTTTTTTAAGGATTTTTCTATATAAGAAGCAAAGCAATGTTGTTAAAAAATAATTATATCAAATTTTGAGGAAGTTTGTTAAACAAACTACTATTACTATATACATAAATCAACTATATACAATATCACATAGTTAATGTTTGACTACTTATTATTAACATTACCATTAACTTATGTTATTATTGATTGCATAGTTTTACAACGTACCTTGGAAATTATACAATATATAATCATTTGCCCAGTTTCCATACATGATATTGCTCCTTCTGCATATTATCAATGATTTGTGTAAAACTTTTAAAGATGTGTAGTATCTCCTCCATGTGTAGTGCATTAATAAATAGCTCTCCTGGTAGAGTATTCCACAGCAATCTGTAACAATAATAAGAATGATGAATAAAAAATTATACCAATTCTCATCATAAGAGCCATGTCCAATTGATAGGTTTATTATGTTATGAGCTAGCATTAAGATTACTTTTTGTATTTAAATATGCACAACCAGGGTTATTATTCTGTAACTAGGCTACTGAGCTAGGTTGGGAAATAAATAACTATTTGTTTTCCAATAAACTTTAATAAGTATAATGACATGTGTATAAAATATTATTTGATGACCACTGGAGATTTTAAATGGTTACATGTATGCAACAATTATGCAATATGGTGATATTTGGCCATTCTTATATATTTTGATAACATTCATAATCATCAGTCTACCCACTATTGTAAACATATGTAATATTATTTCTAATAACAGCACCTTACAGTTTCTTAAGCATAAGGTATATACTTATAAGGGTCACATTAGATTTCCCAGCACTGCAGGTTAATTGGAGCCAAGATAAGTTCTTTATAAATCATATCTAAATTTGTTAATTATCAACTAGAATTAATTTTTTTTAAACATTAAACAACAATAAACATATTTCAAGTAAAAAATTAATAGTAATATTAATTATTCATCAATTATATATAGTTTTATTGTAAATGGGTCTTTAAAAATAATTATTTCATGTAAAAAACTACTTCCATTACATACAACTCAAATTCAAGACTAAAATTACAATTTAAAATAGTTCGGCAGCAAAACAAGTATCTAATAAGCAATACGGAACTACATGTGAGTGTCCAATAAATATTAGGGTTGATACATCACACACATGTCCACATATAATAATGTCTCTACACAATGTATCAGTTATATAAGGACCTTCATTAGAAACATTGTGCATACATAATTTTCCTATAGCTCAATATATAATATATTAATTATACCACTATGGTTGTTATGATAACTTGTCTACACTTGGTAATGCTAAACTAGGTCTCATTTGGCGAAACAACATATTTCAGTTCATTATTCTAATTAGAATTATTTCAATACCATGTGCTATTATAATGGTAAACACTAGTGAATAAAATACCAAAAAATACCAATGAATAAAATACGTAATTATATTATTATATAATTGAATCAATCACTTACCAGTTTCAATTTACAGGATCACATAGCTCAATAAGTTCGAGTTTAATGATTATGAAATGCATTAAACCGTGCAGTCGCTCGATCTTTCATAAAATGTGTCTTGTTACAATTTTAATAAATAAATACAAGTATCGTGATATGTGAATCTCGGCTTGTTCTTGTAACACGTAAATGAGATTAAAGGAACTGCCAAAATATTTGAGGTTATGAGCAACAACTCCCGCCACAGGGGCCCGCTAAATCACAAACCGTTATATCAATACACTGTTGCCAGGTTTTGCGGAAATACAAAAAAATAAGGGTAAATTAAATTCACTCTTGAATGTATGTTTTTAAAAATAATTAAATATATTAAATTACAACTATAACAGTTGTTATATTAAATTACTACTACAGTGATTAAGGAGTTACACCACCTTGAGATTTTAAGAAAATGTCTGTTTTGTTTCTAGGCTAAATACATTTTTTATACTTTTAATAATATTTTAAACATTTAATCATTTCAAAATTCAAAGTATTTCCAAAGTTATAGCAATTAGAAGTGAGCGCGGTTGGGGGTCGGTGTTAAGTTAAACATTCCAAAATTGATTTTTTCTACAATTGTTTACTCTTGTTAGCTGTGTTTTTGTTGTTTAGGCATTTATTTATTCAAATAAGTTATCATAGTTACGGGATTTAAATGCAGTAATGATTTTATTACATTAAAATGCCGTTACCAATCCTCATTTTTAGCCAAAGATAAAAAAAATCGAAGATTCCAATTCCAGTACTCGATTAAAAAACAATCATTCAGTGCCCATTCCTAATACCTCTGTTGTGACTGATAGTGATGAAATTGAAGAATTGAAGATTATTAATGGACAGTATTACCACTATTACATTGCGCCATATAAGAGATATATGGATTTTATTTATTTTTTAATAAATACACACGAATTGATTATTTTCTTGTCAAGCATCAGGTTGGGAGATTTAAACTGGACTAGAACGGATATAATTAGTTCATTTTTGAGATTAATTTTACGTCTAATTTAATATAGAAATTTTGCAGTTAAACTATAATCTCTTTTGTACAGAAAATATAGACTAGAATTTGAAATATAAACATAAAAGTGTATTACTTTTGTGTATACCAAAGAACTCTTTATATGCTAATGAAATTAATTATACTAGAAACCTTAATAAAAAATATATCAAGTTTCTTGTTCGAAATAAAAAGTTTTGTTTTCCATTATTTATAACACATTAATGCTATATACATTACTAAGTTATAATAAACAATAAATACACTTTACCTAGCTAATTTTAATTAAAAAAACAATACAGGTACAGTGTTATTTCAGACAGAGATTATAATTTTGATCATTATAATAAAATATGTAAATTAAATTCACTCCTAAATGTATGTTTTTAAAAACAATTATTCTTTTTATTTATTAATTCTTACTTTCACAATGAATTGTTATGTTAAATTACAACTATAACAATTGTTATATTAAATTACTACTACAGTGATTAAGGAGTTACACCACCTTGAGATTTTCAGAAAAACGTTTCTTTGTTTCTAGGCTAAATAATTTTTTTATACTTTTAACAATATTTTAAACATTTAATCAGTTCAGTTCATTATTCTAATTATAATTATATCAATACCATGTGCTATTTTAATGGTAAACACTAATAAAATATAAAAAAAATACCACTGAATAAAATATTTATTTATATTATAAAATTGATTAAGTCACTTACCAGTTTCAATATACAGGATCACATAGATCAATGAGAACTCGAACGAGTTTTATCATTATGAAATGCATTGAACCGTGCAGCCGCTCGATCTTTCATAAAATGTGTATTATTACAATTTTAAATACATACATACAAGTATCGTGATATGTGAATCTCGTCTTGTAACACGTAAATGTATGGTTTTAAAAAATCGTTTTTTTGTTTCTAGGATAAATATTTTTTTTATACTTTTAACAATATTTTAAGCATTAAATCATTGCAAATTTTAAAATATTTCCGACTGCGATATTCCTCGATGATGAGAAGGCGTTTGATAAAGTATGGCATAAAGGCCTGCTTTATAAACTGATTCAATATGAATATCCGGACTATGTGATTCGTCTTGTTACTTTATACCTGAAGCAGTGTAGCTTCAAAGTACGGCTGGGGAAGGGTCTCTTGCCAGAGAGAACCTTACTCGTCGATGTCCCCCAAGGTTCAGTAATCGCACCATATCTGTTTATTATTTATTTCTCAGATATTTCGCGATCCGATAAAGTCATGATAGCTCAGTATGCCGGCGATACAGCCCTAATGTATCGATCGACACACCTAAAAACAATCGCTGCAATCAGCCACAAACGAACTCGAGTTGTGGATGAAAATTTGGCGGGTTCAGGTCAACCCGGACAAGAGCACCGCGGACCAAAAGGTCTTATTGAAGATTATTACACTCCCGGGCCTTGCGTCACAAAAAGACGCATTACCCGTACTCGAAACAAGAGAAGAAGAGAAAATTATATAAAGAATTACAATAAAAAATATCTGGTGTGGGCACCACACGACTTTCCGAATTACATGACCTATTTAATTTTATATAACATTTTCGACATTTTCAACTTTTGGACTTCTTAATTTGTTTTGACATTTTGACTTTTATGAGATTTTTTACTTTTTTTGACATTTTTGACTTTTTTTGACATTTTTAATATTTTTGATATTTTTTGACATTTTTGATATTTTTTAGTTTTTTTTAGCTTTTTTTGATATTTTTTACTTTTCTTTTATTATTTCGACATTTTTGACTTTTTTTACATTTTCGACATTTTTGACATTTTCGACTTTTTTGACATTTTTGATATTTTTTAACTTTCTTTGAAATTTTTGACACGTGAGATTTTGACATTTTTACGTTTTGACATTTTGACTTTTTATCTTTTTGGCATTCTCACATTTTAACATTTTGGCATTCTGAGATTTTTACATTTTGAAATTATGACATATTTACATTTAGGCATTTTCATATTTCACATTATCTAATGTTCACAGTTTCACATGAAAATGTAATGTAATTATTAATGTATATTTTCGATACCTTACTACATTTAAGATGCGACAATTTTCGCTAATTCCGCGATTGATTTACACCACGCCCGCTGGCGTCACGCTGACGTCACGTATATTATTCATTATTTGTGATATGAGCAATAGGAAATCGCTATTATTGAGAAATCTTCTGTTTTAGTGAACCGATCTTGCTCAAATTTTCACAACGTCGCCGAAACGCGGGCTCTCATATGATTTTTCAAATTTGGTCGCGATCTGTTGTGCCGTTTTCCCACCGTGAGCGTTAAATGGTCCGGCTCAGCGCCTAATTATGCTCCGCGCGTCGTGTTTATTGTGATTCCTTCGCTGTTAGTGAACCGATTGTGCTCATATTTTCACTGGATCGTCCTGGATAGTGTCCGCAGATATTTGCCAAATTTGGTAGCAATCTGTTGTGTCGTTTTCCCGGAATTTTGTTCACAGACAGACAGACTGACTGACTGACAGACATACACACACAGACATCGCAAAAGTCGGGTTTGTTTCGACTATTTTGGGCATAAAACGTAACGAAAATTAAAATTTTTTCTTGCTAAATGATACACGGCAACAATACCTTCCTTCTGGTGTAATTTTTTTCCAGGAAAGTTATCGCATATTTCCACAATCTTAGTTTGAAAACGTGAACACGTTTTCGGTAAAACAATACCTTCCTTTACATCAGTGATGTATTCGGAAAGTAAATATCTGGTGTGGGCACCATACGACTTTCCGAATTACATGATCTATTTCATGTTGTACAACATTTTCGTCATTTTCAGCTTTTGGGTTTTTTTAATTTTTTAATATTTTGACTTTTATGACATTTTTTTTTACTTTTATTGATATTTTTACTGTTTTTAAACTCTTTTTTGACGTTTTTGACATTTTCTGACATATTTAATATTGTTGACATTTTTACTTTTCGAATACATCACTGATGTAAAGGAAGGTATTGTTTTACCGAAAACGTGTTCACGTTTTCAAACTAAGATTGTGGAAATATGCCATAACTTTCCGGGAAAAAAATTACACCAGAAGGAAGGTATTGTTGCCGTGTACCATTTAGCAAAAACAAATTTCAACTTTCGTTACGTTTTATGCCCAAAATAGTCGAAATAAACCCGATTTTTTCGATGTCTGTGTGTGGTATGTATGTCTGTCAGTCAGTCAGTCAGTCAGTCAGTCAGTCAGTCAGTCAGTCTGTCTGTCTGTCTGTCTGTTTGTCTGTGAACAAAATTCCGGGAAAACGACACAACAGATTGCGACCAAATTTGGCAAATATCTGCGGACACTATTCAGGACGATCCAGTGAAAATTTGAGCTCAATCGGTTTACTAACAGCGACGGAATCACAATCAACACGACGCACGGAGCATAATTAGGCGCTGTGCCGGACCATTTAACGCTCACGGTGGGAAAACGGCACAACAGATCACGACCAAATTTGGAAATCGGCTGAGAGCCCGCGGGTCGGCGACCCTGTGAAAATTTGAGCAAGATCGGTTCACTAAAACAGAAGATTTCTCAATAATAGCGATTGCCTATTGCGCATATCACAAATAATGAATAACATACGTGACGTCAGCGTGACGTCAGCGGGCGTGGCGTAAATCAAGCGCGGAATTAGCGAAAATTGTCGCATCTTAAATGTAAGGTATTGAAAATATACATTAATAATTACATTACATTTTCATGTGAAACTGTGAACATTTAAAAATGTGAAAATGCGTAAATGTAAACATGTGAAAATTTCAAAATGTAAAAATGTCAGAATGCCAAAATGTTAAAATGTCAGAATGTCAATATGTTAAAATGTCAGAATGCCAAAAAGTCAAAATGTCAGAACGTGAAAATGTCAAAATATCACGTGTCAAGAATTTCAAAGAAAGTAAAAATAAATCAGAAATGTTAAAAATGTAAAAAAAAATAAAAAAATGTCAAAAAATCAACAAAGTAAAAAAGGTCAAAAGAAGCCAAAAATATTAAAAAAGCCAAAAAAAAAACTAACAAAAAAGTCAAAAAAGTAAAAAAAAGTAAAAAAAAATGTCAACAATATTATATATATATATATGTCAGAAAATGTCAAAAACGTCAAAAAAGATTTTAAAAACAGTAATAATGTCAAAAAAAGTAAAAAAAAATATCAAAACTCAAAATATTAAAAAATTTAAAAAAACCCAAAGTTGAAAATGTGGAAACTGTTGTACAACTTGAAATAGATCATGTAATTCGGAAAGTCGTGTGGTGCCCACACCAGATATTTTTTGATATTTTCACTTTTGACATTTTTTACTGTTTTTAAAACAAAATTTGACGTTTTTGACATTTTCTCACATATTTAAAATTCTTGTCATTTTTTCACATATTTATACTTTTTTGACTTTTTAGTTTTTTTTGCATTTTTTTGGTTTTTTTAAAATATTTTTGGCTTCTTTTACTTTGTTAACTTTTTAACGTTTTTATTTTTTTTTTACTTTTTTTGACTTTTTTGACATTTCTGATTTATTTTTTACTTTCTATGAAATTTTTTACACGTGAGATTTTGACATTTTCACGTTTTGACATTTTGACTTTTTATCTATTTGGCATTCTGATATTTTAACATTTTGACATTCTGACATTTTAACATTTTGGCATTCTGACATTTTTACATTTTCAAATTTTCACATGTTTACATTTAGGCATTTTCACATTTTCATATTTCACATTTTCAAATGTTCACAGTTTCACATGAAAATGTAATGTAATTATTTTCAATACCTTACTACATTTAAGATGCGACCATTTGCGCTAATTCCGCGCTTGAGTTACACCACGCCCGCTGACGTCACGCTGACGTCACGCTGACGTCACGCTGACGTCATGTATATTATTCATTATTTGTGATATGCGCAATAGGAAATCGCTATTATTCAGAAATCTTCTGTTTTAGTGAACCGATTCATACCTTTGATCTATCGGCCTCCCTTGGCCAACCTCTTCAGCCTCCCTTGGCTTCTTTCTGACCCCGACGCTATTAGAGCTACTCGAGGGCTAGGGGTCAATACATCTTCTCTTCATCTAAAAAAAAAAAAAACAAAAAAAAAACAAAAAAAAACAAAAAAAAACAAAACAAAAAAAACCAAAAAAAAACTCCACCCCCGCCGTGATTAGCCTAGCCGGGACGGTGGACACCCACCAACGGCCGGTCAGGACGCCGGGGAGCAGCAGCTGCGAGCACCGTGGATAGCCCGCCGATCCTGGTGCCCCCCCATGCCGAGGTCGGAAAAAAAAAATGTTCTCCCTGCATCAGGGGTCTGGCCGGGACAGTAGCCCCCGCCAACTCGGGACTGCCGGCCAAACATCATACTGGCAGGCGAGGGTCTGCTGATCCCGGTGGCGCCATGACGCAGGGCGACAAACCAAAAAAATTATATGTTCCATGTAGCTGCGATGTCTGTGTTGTCCAGGACTGATCGCCCCAACGACGAACCTAGCGAGAACCAGGACCACAAAAATATTAACATGACTGAACACAAAATAGATAAAACGTTTACCGCCCAGGGGCTGGATACCCCAGGGCCGGTCGGTGCGGGCATCGGAGTGGGTGCCTCCCGACCGTCAACCGACTACCACCAACCTGAGAGGAAACCGGACGGGGCCACTTGCCCAAGACAAGACACAGCGCCTCCCGAAACTGTGGAAGACAAAGACGGCCGACACCCCTCGGCATTCGGGAACCCGATGGTCTCCGAATCGCTACTGGAGGGGGCGAACAAGCCAGAAAGCAGCGAACTCGAGAATACCAAGCGTAAGGCCACATCACCACCCGAAACGTGGCACACACCCACAGCAGGGAAGGGCGCAAGACCAAAGAAGATGAAGGAGGTGCGAAACTCAACCGGCGAAATGTTGAAGGAACTGGAGGAAACCAGATCCCTAGTCTGGCGACTTACGGACACCGCGGGGAACACCCGAAACATCCCCCGGGAGTCCAAACTTGATGCCAAACTACTGAGGGAGGCATATGACAGAATCTGCGAAACCTATGCCCGAGCCATGCGAACAAGCCCGGAATCGAAGCCAGACGACCCAGAAACCGACCTGAGGAAGCAGGTCGAAGATCTAAAAAGGGACAAGCAAAAGGCCGAAGCGGAACTGACAGCAATGAGGAGGGAGCTGTCGGAAATCCGCGAGGAACTAAAGTCGCGGAGCCAACAGAAAGACCAGCAACATAGGGAATCCCACCACGATAGGACCAAACGAATCAAGGCGACCATAACGGCCCACACAACGATCACGGAAGCAAGGGCAATAGCAGAGGAGGACTGGCCGGAGGAGGCGTACGACCTGACGACGTACGTCGCCCCCAAAGACGTCACTCCTTCCCCTGAAGTCCCCTTGATCAGGCTCATCGAGTGCCGTTCGGTAAACAACAGGAGCAAGGCGGGGAAAAGGATCCCCGAGCTAGCAGGCCGGGGCATTGTCGAGGGGGAAATGGCAACAATAGCCAAAACAATAGAGGTGTTAGACTGCGGAGGCCCGCAATATAGACAGCGCTGGGTAACGCACTACATAATGTATGATCCCGACACGGAGGAGACAGTGTTTAGCTCCCTATACCGAGGCATCCAAAAAGCAAAGGAGTCAATCCTAGCATCCGGCGTCAAGGAGACGAGAGTGGAATGGGGAAGCGCCACCACAACGCAGGCCAGGAAGCTACTCGAGATCCAGCTGGCCAACAACGGGATAGAAGTTAAGATAAGGCGACCGGACCCAAACACGGCACAGGGCCCCAGGACCGACGTCACCCGAAACCCACAACCACCACCACCAAAAGCTAAGCAGGACGAGGTTATAATAGTAATGCCTGCGGAGGGGCAAACGTACGCGGACCTGGTCAGCAGGGTCCGAGAAACGGACGTCGGCTCGGAGAACATCCTCTGAATGGACAGATCGGAGAACGGCCACCTACGGATAAAAGTCAGGGGCTCCGGGGGTAGAGTAGACGCACGTTGCTCCATTATCCAAAACACAACCCGGGGATCGTCCGCACGAGTTAGCAGACCGGGCGCAGTCCTGCACCTCAGGGGACTGGACTGCATAACCACCCAAGAGGAGGTGGAAAGAGCTATACAGGAGGCCCTCCCCCAAGACCACAGAAAGGCGTTCCGAGTGGGCCCCCTGAGAACGGCCTACGGCAGCACACAGGCGGTCACAGTAACAACATCACCAGTCGTGGCCGACCTGCTAACATCCAAAAGGATTAAAGTGGGCCTAGTGCAGGTGAAGCCCACCCGTCGCGAGGAGGTCCCAAGCGGATGCACTAAGTGCTGGCTTGACGGACACGGAGCAAACAAATGTATCGGCCCAGACAGGCGGAAACTATGCCTCCGCTGCGGCAAGGAGGGCCACCAGGCACGAACGTGCAAGACGGAGACGCCACACTGCGCGGTGTGTAACGTAGACGGCCACCCAGCAGCTAGCTTCCGCTGCCCAGCCAAGGCGGAGGTAATAGAAAGACGCAGGAGGGGCGCCGGAGGGAGTGCGACCAAACAACTACTAGGATAATCAAGGTCCTCCAAGCCAACGTTGGCAGGGGCAGGGCCGCCCACCAGCTCCTGCTAGCGGAGGCGAGAAAGATGGGGGCGGATATCATCATAGCCTCCGAGCCCAACCACGCCAGGCTGGACCCATCGTGGGTGACTGACGGGCCCAAGGGGGACGTAGCCATAAAATCGCTTGGCAGTCTCCATGGGCGCATTAACGCCTTCGGAACACCCACGAAAGTAATCACATGGGTCCGCTTTGATGATATCACCATAACGGCGTGCTACCTGTCGCCCAACTGCGGCAGGGAACAGGAGCGCCGGTGGCTGACAACACTGGAGGAGACGCTCAGAGAGACAAGAGGGGCATACATAGCCGCAGGCGACTTTAACGCATGGGCAACTGCGTGGGGCTCCCGTTGCACCAATGCTAGGGGGAGGCAGTGTTGGAGCTAGCAGCAGCACTCAACCTGTCTGTCTGCAACGAGGGAAGGACGCCAACCTTCAGAAGAGGGGAATCGACGTCCCACATCGACCTTACAATTGCATCACCGCAGGCAGCCAGGCGGGTGCACGGGTGGCGCGTGTTGGACGAAGAGACACTGAGTGATCACCTCTATATAACCTACAACATTGGGGTAGGAGGCATCACTCAGATCGGAGCCCAACAGCCCCAGCTCCAGCACACCACGACCCTCAGCAGAAGGTGGATACTGGAGAACGTAGACGGGGAAGCAATTGCCCAGACTATCCTGGAGGCAGGAGACGCCCCCCAAGGTGACGCGGACGTGGACGCCCTGGCCATCCGACTCGTACAAAGAGTGACCGAAGCGTGCCACACCCACGCCAAGTCAAAGGCGGCCACCAGTAGCCGGAGGAGAGGGGTCTACTGGTGGTGCCAGGAAGTAGCGGACCTCCGCACCCTCACGAACAGGGCCAGGAGAAGGGCCCAGCGCGCTAGAGCAGCAGGTGCCCCCACCGAACATCTAAGGGCGGAGTACCATGAAAAACGGAATCAATATCGGAAATCGATAGAGAGAAGCCAGGCCAAATGCTGGAAGCAGCTGTGCAGAGAAGTAGAAGACGACCCCTGGGGACTCCCCTACAAACTTGTAACAAAGAAGATAGCAGCAAGACCACCGGGCCCAGATGCGTCTGTACCGGGAGGGATCAAGGAAGTGGTCACCACCCTGTTTCCGCCAAACCATCACCCCAACCCGGAGCCCCCACACGATGAAGATGCATGCGAAGAACCCGATGAATGGCAAGAGGAGGAGGCCCTTCACGCACTAGGGAAACTCCCCAACAAGAAGGCACCAGGGCCGGACGGCATACCCAACGAGTTGCTGAAAGCAGCAGCCCAGGGTATTGCCCCGGCCCTGGCACATATAGCGAATCAATGCATGAGGGTGGGCGTTTTTCCACGCAAGTGGAAAACCGCGAAGCTCACCCTGATACCCAAGCCCGGGAAGCCAGCAAAGAACCCTTCCTCCTACCGTCCTATCTGCCTACTCGACGGACTTGCGAAGACGGTAGAGAGGATGATAGCCGACAGACTAACGGAGGCGATTGAAGCCTCAGGCGGTCTCCACACCCAGCAATACGGGTTCAGGAGGAACCGATCCACCACGGACGCGATCCTGGCGGTGAGGGAGCAAGTTAAGAGCGCGAACACCGGCACATGGAGAAGGCGAGCCCACTGCATTATGGCAACCCTGGACGTAGCAAACGCATTCAACACGTTACCATGGGGAACCATTAATGCAGCGCTCGCCCGGAAGAACATTCCCAGAGCCCTACAACCCTGCCCTGCCATTGTTAGGGCTTACCTCAGCGACCGACGGGTCACCTATGAGGGCACCGCAGGACTCGGAACCCATGAGGTCACGGGGGGGGGGGGGGGGGTACCCCAGGGATCCGTCCTGGGCCCCCTCCTGTGGAACGTGGCCTTTGACGACGTCCTGCGGCTTGAGCTGCCGGAGGAAACATCGTTGGTGGCATTCGCTGACGATCTAGCGGTGGTCGTCAGGGCAAGGGACTTTGAGCTGGCCAAAACCAAACTGAAAGACACAGTGGACATGGTGGCTGAGTGGACGACGGGCAACGGTCTAACCATCGCGGCTGCCAAAACGGAGGTCGCCCTGCTCTCCACTAAGAGAGCAGGTGTCCACGAGGCCAACAGAACCATCGAGCTACTGGGAGTGACACATCCCATTCTAAGAAGGATCAAATACCTGGGTACGGACCTGGAGTCCAACCCACACCACACTGCCCAAGTGTTGGAAGCAGCAGCAAAAGCAACCCGAACGGAGGCCGCATTGGCGAGACTACTCCCAAATCTTGGAGGCCCTAGCATAGGAAGGAGAAGATTGTTAGCGCTGGTCTCTCGAGCCCAGCTATCCTACGCTGCCCCCGCCTGGGCGGATGCTACGAAGACCAAAAGGAACGCAGAGAGGCTACGGCGGGCACTAAAAACCAGCGCGCTCCGAATAAGTATGACGTACAGGACTGTATCGACCGATGCGGTGGAGGTAATTGCCGGCACCATACCCGGCGACCTTCTGGTCATCGAACGCGCACGAATCGACAAGAGGAGGAGGGGCGGAGCAACTCGAAGAGAAGCCCAGGACCAAGCAAGGCAGGACACCTACCGAGCGTGGCAGACGAGGTGGGAAGGCAGCCAAAATGGTGCATGGACGAGGAGGGCGATCCCGCAGATCGAGCCGTGGGTCACGAGGGGCCACGGGGACTTGGATCATTGGACTACCCAGACCCTATCCGGACATGGAGTGTTCCAATCATCCTCTACCGGATAGGGAAGGCGGAATCTGCAAAATGCCGATACTGTGGTGGTACCGATGATCCGGTCCACACCATATTCCATTGCCCCCGCTGGGAGACCAACAGGACACACCTTTGGCTGCAGACAGGAGAGACAGGACCGGAGAGTATAGGTACGAGTATACTCGAAGACAAAGACAAGTGGGACGCGTTCGCGGCTTTCTCCCGGACAGTGATGGGGAGAAAGTTCGACGACGACTTGCGGAACCCACAAGACTAACGGACCAAGACGAAAGACGGAAACTGACGGACTGACCTCGTTCCCCCATTTTTCATTTGTTTCATACCTTTCTCGCTTTTATTAACAAGAGACCCGAATAACGAACTGACGTAAGACGGTCCGGGGGGCTTAGGAATGCCTGTTAGGCGGTCAAGCCCCTCGTCGACAGAACCTGGGTTTTGGTTTAGTCGGTAGGCGCCCCGGCCAACACGCGGGGTGAATCCGACATTACCCATGCCTATCACCATAGTGGTGATAGTGGAGGCATGGGTGTCTTTCGAAGATTCCACCCCAGATGAAAAAAAAAAAAAAAAAAGACAGACAGACAGACAGACGACAGACATACATAGCACATACAGACATCGCAAAAATCGGGTTTATTTCGACTATTTTGGGCATAAAACGCAACGAAAATTGAATTTTTTTGCTAAATGGTAGACGGCAACAATACCTTCCTTCTGGTGTATTTATTTTCCCGGAAAGTTATCGCATATTTCCACAATCTTAGTTTGAAAACGTGAACACGTTTTCGGTAAAACAATACCTTCCTTTACATCAGTGATGTATTCGGAAAGTAAATATCTGGTGTGGGCACCACACGACTTTCCGAATTACATGACCTATTTCATTTTGTATAACATTTTCGACATTTTCAACTTTGGGGCTTTTTTTGATATTTTGACTTTTATGACATTTTTTTACATTATTATATGTTTTTGACATTTTCTGACTTATTTAATATTGTTGAATTTTTTTTTACTTTTTCTACTTTTTTGACTTTTTTGTTAGTTTTGGCCTTTTTAATTTTCTTGGCTTCTTTTGTCATTTTATACTTTATTGACTTTTCGACGTTTTTTTTTGACATTTATATTTTTTTTTACTTTTTTGACTTTTTTGACATTTCTGATATATTTTTTACTTTCTTTGAAATTTTTGACACGTGAGACTTTGACATTTTGACTTTTTATCTTTTTGGCATTCTGACATTTTAGCATTTTTGGCATTCTGACATGTTAACATTTAGGCATTCTGACATTTTTACATTTTGAAATTTTGACATATTTACATTTAGGCAATTTCACATTTTCAAATGTTCACAGTTTCACATGAAAATGTAAAGTAATTATTAATGTATATTTTCAATACCTTACTACATTTAAGATGCGACAATTTTCGCTAATTCCGCGCTTGATTTACGCCACGCCCGCTGACGTCACGCTGACGTCACGTATGTTATTCATTATTTGTGATATACGCCATAGGAAATCGCTATTATTGAGAAATCTTCTGTTTTAGTGAACCGAGCTTGCTCAAATTTCCACAGGGTCGCCGAAGCGCGGGATCTCACTCGATTTCCAAATTTGGTCGCGATCTGATGTGCCGTTTTCCCACCGTGAACGTTAAATGGTCCGGCACAGCGCCTAATTATGCTCCGCGCGTCGTGTTGATTGTGATTCCTTCGCTGTAACCGATTGTCCTCAAATTTTCACTGGATCGTCCTGGATAGTGTCCGCAGATATTTGCCAAATTTGGTCGCAATCTGTTGTGTCGTTTTCCCGGATTTTTGTTCACAGACAGACAGATAGACTGACTGACTGACTGACTGACTGACTGACTGACAGACAGACTGACTGACATACATACCACACACAGACATCGCAAAAATCGGGTTTATTTCGACTATTATGGGCATAAAACGTAACTAAAATTGATTTTTTTTTTCTAAATTGTACACGGCAACAATACCTTCCTTCTGGTGTAATTTTTTTCCCGGAAAGTTATCGCATATTTCCACAATCTTAGTTTGAAAACGTGAACACGTTTTCGGTAAAACAATACCTTCCTTTACATCAGTGATGTATTCGGAAAGTAAAAATATAATGGGTCATTTGTGATTTTAAATCGTTTTTGGTGGTTTCCTCAGTTAGGGGTGGTTTCTGGAAAATTATTATACGTTCATTTAATGAGTGTTTTTTATTATAACATTTTTGCCTGAAATTAATAATTAAATATCTGGTGTGGGCACCACACGACTTTCCGAATTAAATGACCTATTTAATTTTATATAACATTTTCGACATTTTCAACTTTTGGACTTTTATGAGATTTTTTACTTTTCTTGACATTTTTGACTTTTTTTGACATTATAAATATTTTTGATATTTTTTGACATTTTTGATATTTTTTTGTTATTTTATTTAGTTTTTTTTGATATTTTTGACTTTTTATTTTTCGACATTTTTGACTTTTTTGACAAATTTCAATTTTTTGGCATTTTTTACTTTTTTTTTACATTTTCGACAGTTTTGATATTTTTTAACTTTCTTTGAAATTTTTGACACGTGAGATTTTGACGTTTTTACATTTTGACATTTTGACTTTTTATATTTTTGGCATTCTGACAATTTAACATATTGATATTCTGACATTTTGGCATTCTGACATTTTTGCATTTTGAAATTATGACATATTTACATTTAGGCATTTTCATATTTCACATTTTCAAATGTTCACAGTTTCACATGAAAGTTTAATGTAATTATTAATGTATATTTTCAATACCTAACTACATTTAGGATGCGACAATTTTCGCTAATTCCGCGCTTGATTTAAGCACGCCCGCTGACGTCACGTATATTATTTGTGATATGCGCAATTATTGAGAAATCGCTATTATTGAGAAATCTTCTGTTTTAGTGAACCGATATTGCTCAAATTTTCACAGGTTCGCCGAAACGCGGGCTCTTACCCGATTTCCAAATTTGGTCGCGATCTGTTGTGCCGTTTTCCCACCGTGAGCGTTAAATGGTCCGGCACAGCGCCTAATTATGCTCCGCGCGTGGTGTTGATTGTGATTCCTTCGCTGTTAGTAAACCGATTGAGCTCAAATTTTCACTGGATCGTCCTGAATAGTGTCCGCAGATATTTGACAAATTTGGTCGCAATCTGTTGTGTCGTTTTCCGGGAATTTTGTTCACAGACAGACAGACAGACGACATACATACCACACACAGACATCGCAAAAATCGGGTTTATTTCGACTATTATGGGCATAAAACGTAACGAAAATTGAAATTTGTTTTTGCTAAATTGTACACGGCAACAATACCTTCCTTCTGGTGTAATTTTTTTCCCGGAAAGTTATCGCATATTTCCACAATCTTAGTTTGAAATCGTGAACACGTTTTCGGTAAAACAATACCTTCCTTTACATCAGTGAAGTATTCGGAAAGTAAATATCAGGTGTGGGCACCACACGACTTTCCGAATTAAATGACCTATTTAATTTTATATAACATTTTCGACATTTTCAACTTTTGGACTTTTTAATTTGTTTTGTCGTTTTGACTTTTATGAGATTTTTTACTTTTCTTGACATTTTTGATTTTTTTGACATTTTTAATATTTTTGATATTTTTTGACATTTTTGATATTTTTTTGTTATTTTATTTACCTTTTTTTTATATTTTTGATTTTTTTTTATTTTTCGACATTTTTGACTTTTTTGACAAATTTCAATTTTTTGGCATTTTTGACTTTTTTTTACATTTTCGACATTTTTGACATTTTCGACTTTTTTTGAGATTTTTGATATTTTTTAACTTTCTTTGAAAGTTTTGACACGTGAGATTTTGACGTTTTTACATTTTGACATTTTGACTTTTTATATTTTTGGCATTCTGACATTTTAACATATTGATATTCTGACATTTTGGCATTCTGACATTTTTACATTTTGAAATTATGACATATTTACATTTAGGCATTTTCATATTTCACATTTTCAAATGTTCACAGTTTCACATGAAAGTTTAATGTAATTATTAATGTATATTTTCAATACCTAACTACATTTAAGATGCGACAATTTTCGCTAATTCCGCGCTTGATTTACGCCACGCCCGATGACGTCACGTATATTATTTGTAATATGCGCAATAGGAAATCGCTATTATTGAGAAATCTTCTGTTTTAGTGAACCGATATTGCTCAAATTTTCACAATGTCGCCGAAGCGCGGGCTCTTACCCGATTTCCAAATTTGGTCGCGATCTGTTGTGCCGTTTTCCCACCGTGAGCGTTAAATGGTCCGGCACAGCGCCTAATTATGCTCCGCGCGTGGTGTTGATTGTGATTCCTTCGCTGTTAGTAAACCGATTGAGCTCAAATTTTCACTGGATCGTCCTGAATAGTGTCCGCCGATATTTGCCAAATTTGGTCGCAATTTGTTGTGTCGTTTTCCCGGAATTTTGTTCACAGACAGACAGACAGACAGACAGACAGACAGACAGACAGACAGACGACAGACATACATACCACACACAGACATCGCAAAAATCGGGTTTATTTCGACTATTATGGGCATAAAACGTAACGAAAATTAAAATTTTTTTTGCTAAATTGTACACGGCAACAATACCTTCCTTCTGGTGTAATTTTTTTCCCGTAAAGTTATCGCATATTTCCACAATTTTAGTTTGAAAACGTGAACACGTTTTCGGTAAAACAATACCTTCCTTTACATCAGTGATGTATTCGGAAAGTAAAAATATAATGGGTCATTTGTGATTTTAAATCGTTTTTGGAGGTTTACTCAGTTAGTGGTAGCTTCTGGAAAATTATTATACGTTCATTTAATGAGTGTCTTTTTATTGCAAACACATTATCCTTATAACATTTTTGCCTGAAATTAATAATTAAAAATATAATGGTTCATTTGTGATTTTAAATAGTTTTTGGGGGTTTACTCAGTTAGGGGTGGTTTCTGGAAAATTATTATACGTTCATTTAGTGAGTGTCTTTTTATTGCACACACATTATCATTATAACATTTTTGCCTGAAATTAATAATTAAAAATATAATGGGTCATTTGTGATCTTAAATCGTTTTTCGCGGTTTACTCAGTTAGGGGTGGTTTCTGGAAAATTATTATACGTTCATTTAGTGAGTGTCTTTTTATTGCAAACATATTATCCTTATAACATTTTTGCCAGAAATGAATAATTAAAAATATAATGGGTTATTTGTGATTTTAAATCGTTTTTGGAGGTTTACTCAGTTAGGGGTGGTTTCTGGAAAATTATTATACGTTCATTTAATGAGTATCTTTTTATTGCAAACACATTATCCTTATAACATTTTTGCCTGAAATTAATAATTACAAATATAATGGGTCATTTGTGATTTTAAACCGTTTTTGGCGGTTTACTCAGTTAGGGGTGGTTTCTGGAAAATTATTATGCGTTCATTTAATGAGTGTCTTTTTATTGCAAACACATTATCCTTATAACATTTTTGCCTGAAATTAATAATTAAAAATATAATGGTTCATTTGTGATTTTAAATAGTTTTTGGGGGTTTACTCAGTTAGGGGTGGTTTCTGGAAAATTATTATACGTTCATTTTGTGAGTGTCTTTTTATTGCACACACATTATCATTATAACATTTTTGCCTGAAATTAATAATTAAAAATATAATGGGTCATTTGTGATCTTAAATCGTTTTTCGCGGTTTACTCAGTTAGGGGTGGTTTCTGGAAAATTATTATACGTTCATTTAGTGAGTGTCTTTTTATTGCAAACATATTATCCTTATAACATTTTTGCCAGAAATGAATAATTAAAAATATAATGGGTTATTTGTGATTTTAAATCGTTTTTGGAGGTTTACTCAGTTAGGGGTGGTTTCTGGAAAATTATTATACGTTCATTTAATGAGTATCTTTTTATTGCAAACACATTATCCTTATAACATTTTTGCCTGAAATTAATAATTACAAATATAATGGGTCATTTGTGATTTTAAACCGTTTTTGGCGGTTTACTCAGTTAGGGGTGGTTTCTGGAAAATTATTATGCGTTCATTTAATGAGTGTCTTTTTATTGCAAACACATTATCCTTATAACATTTTTGCCTGAAATTAATAATTAAAAATATAATGGTTCATTTGTGATCTTAAATCGTTTTTGGCGGTTTACTCAGTTAGGGGTGGTTTCTGGAAAATTATTATGCGTTCATTTAATGAGTGTCTTTTTATTGCAAACACATTATCCTTATAACATTTTTGCCTGAAATTAATAATTAAAAATATAATGGTTCATTTGTGATCTTAAATCGTTTTTGGCGGTTTACTCAGTTAGGGGTGGTTTCTGGAAAATTATTATACGTTCATTTAGTGAGTGTCTTTTTATTGCAAACACATTATCCTTATAACATTTTTGCCAGAAATTAATAATTAAAAATATAATGGGTCATTTGTGATTTTAAATCGTTTTTGGCGGTTTACTCAGTTAGGGGTGGTTTCTGGAAAATTATTATACGTTCATTTAGTTAGTGTCTTTTTATTGCAAACACATTATCCTTATAACATTTTTGCCAGAAAATAATAATTAAAAATATAATGGGTCATTTGTGATTTTAAATCGTATTTGGAGGTTTACTCAGTTAGGGGTGGTTTCTGGAAAATTATTATACGTTCATTTAGTGAGTGTCTTTTTATTGTAAACACATTATCCTTATAACATTTTTGCCTCAAATTAATAATTAAAAATATAAAGGTCATTTGTGATTTTAAATCGTTTTTGGCGGTTTACTCAGTTAGGGGTGGTTTCTGGAAAAGTATTATACGTTCATTTAATGAGTGTCTTTTTATTGCAAACACATTATCCTTATAACATTTTTGCCTGAAATTAATAATTAAATATCTGGTGTGGGCACCACACGACTTTCCGAATTACATGACCTATTTAATTTTGTATAACCTTTTCGACATATTCAAATTTTGGGCTTTTTAATTTTTTTCGACATTTTGACTTTGATGACATTTTTTTTAATTTTTTGACATTTTTGAAATTTTATTTTTTTTGGATTTTTGATATTTTTGACTTTTATTTACTTTTTCGACATTTTTTACTTTTTTTGACATTTTTTTAAATTTTTTGACCTTTTTTTGTCATTTGACTTTTTTGATTATTTAAAAAAAATACTTTTTTTTGATATTTTATGACATTTTTGTTTTTTTTACTTTCTTTGAAATTTTTGACACGTTTTAACATATTGACATATTTTAACATATTGACATTCTGACATTTTATCTTTTTGTCATTCTGACATTTTATCTTTTTGGCATTCTGACATTTTAACATATTGGCATTCTGACATTTTTACATTTTGACATATTTACATTTAGGCATTTTCACATATTCATATTTCACATTTTCAAATGTTCACAGTTTCACATGAAAATGTAATGTAATTATTAATCTATATTTTCAATACCTTACTACATTTAAGATGCGACAATTTTCGCTAATTCCGCGCTTGATTTACGCCACGCCCACTGACGTCACGATGACGTATATTATTCATTATTTGTGATATGCGCAATAGGAAATCGCTATTATTGAGAAATCTTCTGTTTTAGTGAACCGATCTTGCTCAAATTTTCAGCGGGTCGCCGAAGTGCGGGCTCTCACCCGATTTCCAAATTTGTTCGCGATCTGTTGTGTTGTTTTCCCACCGTGAGCGTTAAATGGTCCGACACAGCGCCTAATTAGGCTCCGCGCGTCGTGTTCATTGTCATTCCTTTGCTGTTAGTGAACCGATTGTGATCAAATTTTCACTTAATCGTCCTGGATAGTGTCCCCAGATATTTTCCAAATTTGGTAGCAATCTGTTGTGTCGTTTTCCCGGAATTTTGTTCACAGACAGACTGACTGACTGACTGACAGACATACATACCACACACAGACATCGCAAAAATCGGGTTTATTTCGACTACTTTGGGGATAAAACGTAACGAAAATTGAAATTATTTTTTTGCTAAATGGTACACGGCAACAATACCTTCCTTCTGGTGTAATTATTTTCCCGGAAAGTTATCGCATATTTCCACAATCTTAGTTTGAAAACGTGAACACGTTTTCGGTAAAACAGTACCTTCCTTTACATCAGTGATGTATTCGGAAAGTAATAAATAACAATAAGTGTAACAAATATATGAAAATCATATCAGGTCCAAACCCTTGAAATTAATCTGAATTAAAGTAAATTACTTGAACTTAAATCAAATTAAATTAAAAAGAAAAATAGCTGGTGTGGGCACCACACGACTTTCCGAATTACATGACCTATTTCATTTTGTATAACATTTTCGACATTCAATTCAACTTTGGGGCTTTTTTATTTTTTTTGATATTTTGACTTTTATGACATTTTTTGACATTATTATTTTTAACACTTTTTTTTACGTTTTTGACATTTTCTGACATATTTAATATTGTTGAATTTTTTTTTACTTTTTGTACTTTTTTGACTTTTTTGACATTTCTGATATATTTTTTACTTTCTTTGAAATTTTTGACACGTGAGATTTTGACATTTTGACTTTTTATCTTTTTGGCATTCTGACATTTTAGCATTGTTGACATTCTGACGTGTTAACATTTAGGCATTCTGACATTTTTACATTTTGAAATTTTGACATATTTACATTTAGGCAATTTCACATTTTCAAATGTTCACAGTTTCACATGAAAATGTAAAGTAATTATTAATGTATATTTTCAATACCTTACTACAACACTTGCGACAATTTTCGCTAATTCCGCGGTTGATTTACGCCACGCCCGCTGACGCCACGCTGACGTCACGTATGTTATTCATTATTTGTGATATACGCCATAGGAAATCGCTATTATTGAGAAATCTTCTGTTTTAGTGAACCGAGCTTGCTCAAATTTCCACAGGGTCGCCGAAGCGCGGGATCTCACTCGATTTCCAAATTTGGTCGCGATCTGATGTGTTTTCCCACCGTGAACGTTAAATGGTCCGGCACAGCGCCTAATTATGCTCCGCGCGTCGTGTTGATTGTGATTCCTTCGCTGTTAGTGAACCGATTATTCTCTGGATCGTCCTGGATAGTGTCCGCAGATATTTGCCAAATTTGGTAGCAATCTGTTCTGTCGTTTTCTGGGAATTTTGTTCACAGACAGACAGACAGGCAGACAGACAGACAGACAGACAGACAGACAGACATACCACACACAGACATCGCAAAATCGGTTTTATTTCGACTATTTTAAGCATAACATGTAACGAACATTTAATTTTTTTTTGCTAAAAGGTACACGGCACAGTTCCTTCCTACTGGTGTAATTTTCTTTCCGGAAAGTTATCGCATATTACCACAATCTTAGTTTGAAAACATGAACATGTTTTCGGTAAAACAATACCTTCCTTTACATCAGTTATGTATTCGGAAATACCAGATATTTGGTGTGAGCACCAGACGACTTTTCTAATTACATGACCTATTCTTTTGTATAACATTTTCGACATTTTCAACTTTTGGGCTTTTTGAAACATTTTTATATTTTGTCTTTTATGACATTGTTTACTTTTTTTAACATTTCTGATTTATTTTTTACTTTCTTTGAATTTTTTCACACATGAGATTTTGTCATTTTCACGTTTTGACATTTTGACTTTATCTTTTTGGCATTCTGACATTTTAACATATTGACATTCTGACATTTTAACATTTTGGCATTCTGACATTTTTACATTTTAAAATTATGACATTTAGGCATTTTCATATTTCACATTTTCAAATGTTCACAGTTTCACATGAAAATGTAATGTAATTATTAATGTATATTTTCAATACCTTACTACATTTACGATGCGACAATTTTCGCTAATTCCGCGCTTGATTTACGCCACGCCCGCTGACGCCATGCTGACGTCATATATATTAGTCATTATTTGTGAAATGCGCAATAGGAAATCGCTATTATTGAGAAACTTTCTGATTTAGTGAACCGATCAATCAAGCGCGGAAAAAGCGAAAATTGTCGCATCTTAAATGTAGTAAGGTATTGAAAATATACATTAATAATTACATTACATTTTCATGTAAAACTGTGAACATTTGAAAATGTGAAATATGAAAATGTGAAAATGTCAGAATGCCAAAATGTTAAAATGTCAAAATGTCAATATGTTAAAATGTCAGAATGTCAATATGTTAAAATGTCAGAATGCCAAAAAGATAAAAAGTCAAAATGTCAAAAATGTCATAAAAAATCAGAGTATTTTTTTAAATAATCAAAAAAGTCAATGCCAAAAAAAGTCATAAAAGTAAAAAATATCAAAAAATCCAAAAAAATTCATCAAAGTCAAAATTTAAAAAAATATTAAAAAGCCCAAAATTTGAATATGTCGAAAATGTTATACATAGTTTACCGGGACTATTGTAACAAGCCGCGACAATAACAGGCCCTTTATCGTCATATCATCGTTTATGTGATGGCATTCGCTTCCAGGTTCTCTAGCAACGGCAGGTAGAACTCTATTGGATCCAGAGTTCTTTTTGCGTATATTGCTGTGCCCCCCCCCCCCCCCCCCCCCTTCGGCATGCCGATTCTATTCCTATGAAAAAATAAAAAGCGGGTATGTTACATCTTTGACCGGGCTTAAGGAACGTTTCGCAGACGACCATGACATCGATATCATGCTCGTCCAAAAGATCGGTTACCTCATGTAACTCTGATTTTAGCCCGTCTGCATTCCAGAAGGCTAGCTTAAAAGGGAATTCTCTAGCATTCTGGTACGCTGGCATTTTTAAGGCGCGGCTATAGTGGCAAGTAATTTAAAACTAAGGTCTCAAAGTACATTCTTTTCACCAACAGTGATCCCCTTGCGGTTCGGGATTGAATAAATTCCGAGAGGCGGTTGATGCGCATCTCATCGGTTATCTCGATGTCAGAGGAGGCCGTGGGCAATTGAGGGGGAGGTTGTGCCGGGCCGCTTGGGGGTGGCTGTGTGGGCAGATGATTCAATTTTTGATGTAGCGCTTGCGTAAGAGATTTCGGTTGAGACTTTGCGGTTGGGGTATTTGGAGCAACTGCGATAGTTTGCCGTGTGGCATTCGCCGCATTTAGCGGGATCGTTTCACGTGTGGTTGTACACGTGGATGTGCCCCGGCACATTTGACGCAGTCAAAGTCGCCGCGGAAGTTCGAGGCGGAATGGCCAAATCTTTGGTAGCGATGGCATTGAGAGATTTCGCTAGACTTTCGCTTGTGTTCCACTGTGACACGGTGGAACCCCATATATTTTTCAGCTTGAAGATTTCTCTTCCGGCCGAAGTCCAACGGTAGCGTCAACATTAGCATGGATAATGCCTATATTTGGATTTTTGGCCCATCCAGTGGGCCGGGATAGCGGGGAAGCCTTGTTTCTTGACGTCATGCAGAACGTCATGTTCTGTGACTGTCTCTGGGATGCCACGAAGCACCACATACAATAACCTGTCTGACGGCAAAGTAACACTCTTTAAAAGAACGTATAATATTTTCTCAGAAACCAGCCCAACTGAGTAAACCGCCAATAACCATTTAAAATCACAAATAACCCATTATATTTTTAATTATTAATTTCTGGCAAAAATATTATTAAGATAATGTGTTTGCAAGCAAAAGACACTCATTAAAGGAACATATAATACGAGGCGTGTTTTTTAATTAAGTACCGTTATGAGATTCTGGCGATTCAGCTCTGCGGTCGGTATTTCGTGCATGCGCGCTGTGTACCTGCATCTATTGGCAACAATGGCAAGGCTGAGACGCCATTACGGCAACACTCGCCCGTGATTACTTGTGTTAGCAAGCATTTAAAATGGCAATGCCGATTGAGATTCCCGCCGACTGTGAAATTCGGGCTGTTCGTTTTCTAAGTGCAAAAGGCTTATAAACGATCGATATTCAGTGTGAGATCTGTGCCTGTGCAGTTTAGGGAGAAAATATTATGAGCGATGGAATGATTAGAAAGTGGTTTCGAGCATTTATGCACAAATGTGCATGATGACGTCCGTCATCATCCGAACCCACTTTCTAACCATCCTACGTCCAGGCAGGGAAGGATTGATCGCCATCGCCATCGCCATCGACCGACTCTGGAAGCTTGGTTTGAGACTTGAATTTTCAAATTCATTTTTGTTATATTGTCACAAAGTATATATAATTAACTAGATATAAATGGGATTTAGGGATAGATTATATATTATTATATTTATTAATTATAAATCTGTCGTCATAGGTTAACGAACGTGCATCGCGCTCGCAATTACACATTCGGGCTAACGCCCGCTGACCGCTGACTCAACAGCCGTACGCGCAATCGAATGGCGGAATACCCTAAGTGACCCAATTGTTTTGCAAGACGACACTTAGCAACAATACAGACTAGGAAACGAATACACATTCTGGCAGGTCAGGTATTTCGTCATCGGGCCAGTGTCCGGCGTTTCCATGCAGAGAACCGCGAGCGTGATGTCACGAATCGCAGCGACGACAGATTAATTTAGTTTATAAGCTATAGTTAAAATTGTAAGGCAGTCAGTCAATCAGTCAGTAGTCAAGCAGTCTAATGTATTGATCAAGTGTGTCTTCAAGTACTAAGTAATAAAGGCGGCGTCGCACAGGGTGCTGTGCGACGCTACCCCCAAACCTGAGCTACCTCGGTGAGCCCCCCAACCCCCCGCTCTACGTTATGGTGGAGCCACCGCTCCACCGCGACATGGTGGAGGCGCACAACCCGTAAGCAAAGCAGAAGAAGACAGCCTCGACATTCTACACAGAACCAAGAGATTCAGGATCAGGATGTAAGCGAGCAGACCCGCAGGATCGGAAAAGCAGGAGCATCAAGTGGCGGAATTCATCCAGAGAGATTATTCAAGGAAAGGACCAGAGGGGCTAGCGACAAGAAGAAGAGGAGTATCAAGACGAACACCGAGAGAAGAGAAGCAGGCAGGAGGAGAAGAACCACGACGAATCATGGAAAATACCACCCTGGAACGAGCTCTGGCAGCTAACAGCGAATGGATGGGACGACATCTCCAAGTCGTGCCGTTACTTGGGACAGCATGAGATGAAGTTGTAGAATCTCGCAAGCGGGCATGGCTGGGGCTATCAATTTATAACACGAAAGAGGACGACCAAGAACAAAATTTCTAGAAACAAAAATTTATTAATTAATTAAGAAGCAGCCAGAAATGGAAATTTCAAAAAACTTTAACTCCGCACGCATAGAAGAATGAACAACAAAATCCACTCTATCACGACAAAGATGCTTCTTGCCCTGAAATTAATCTGAGCCTCTGTGGGCCCGCAGTGTGCTAGGATAACATTTGGAGAAGCTACGATAGAAGCTGCCACATTGGAAAAAGATTTTAATTAAGAAGGAAAAAATAAATAAATAAATAACGAAAGTGAAGCAAAATTATCATTGATCGCCTCATATTTAAATTATTTTTTTGGAAGGGACTGGCCCTCCCAGACGTCTAGACGCTGCTGCTGCTGTTTACCCGGAAGTCAGGACCGAGCTACTGAGATGGCCAAAGCGTTTCCCGGGACGTCGGAATGCGCACCGACCCCCGGAAGTCAGAAGCGAGCTCCTGAGGAAGCTGAGAGGAATGAGAGAGATGAAAAATGTAACGCGTTTCCCGGAAGAAAATTACCTGGAAGCCCAAAGAGGGGCTCCGGAAGAAAATGGATACCTGGAAGCCCAGTGAGGGGTTCCGGAAGCTTAAGGATCCCTGGATGTCAAGAGATGGAATCTAGGAGACTTAAGACTAGACGTCAGCAAAATTTTACCCAGCCAGCCAGCCCCACGAAGAAGCCAGCCAGCCCCACGAAGAAGCCAACCAGCCCCACGAAGAAGCCTGCCAGCCGCACAAAGAAGCCAGCCAGCCAGCCGCACGAAGAAGCCTACCAGCCCCACGAAGAACCCAGTCAGCCGAAAGAGGATGCCAGCCGACCAAGATGCCAGCCGCCCGACGTTGATCCAGCCCCCAAAGACTCTTTGTAGAAATAGACTAAATTTGAAATAGTGCGGGATAGTGTTTAAGTGTAGTTAAGTGTATTGCAACATAGTGCGGGTTTAATTAATAAAATATACTTTGTTAGATTTAGGATTATATATAAGATGCTCTGGGACGAGCAATTTGTAAAAGAGGGGCATGTCACAAAGTATATATAATTAACTAGATATAAATGGGATTTAGGGATAGATTATATATTATTATATTTATTAATTATAAATCTGTCGTCATAGGTTAACGAACGTGCATCGCGCTCGCAATTACACATTCGGGCTAACGCCCGCTGACCGCTGACTCAACAGCCGTACGCGCAATCGAATGGCGGAATACCCTAAGTGACCCAATTGTTTTGCAAGACGACACTTAGCAACAATACAGACTAGGAAACGAATACACATTCTGGCAGGTCAGGTATTTCGTCATCGGGCCAGTGTCCGGCGTTTCCATGCAGAGAACCGCGAGCGTGATGTCACGAATCGCAGCGACGACAGATTAATTTAGTATATAAACTATAGTTAAAATTGTAAGTCAATCGGTCAGTAGTCGATCAGTCGAATGTATTGATCAGGTGGGTCATCAAGTACTAAGTAATAAAGGCGGCGTCGCACAGGGTGCTGTGCGACGCTACCCCCAATCTGAGCTACCTCGGTGAACCCCCCAACCTCCCGCTCTACGTTATGGTGCAACCCCCACCCCACCGCGACAATATTTTCAATACAATTCGTTGATTGAGTTTTATTTGTATCATTATACTAATCACGTAACTTGTTCTGCAATGTTACTGGCGCTTACAAATTAACAACGAATCCACTCACACCGTATCAACCTCAGCAGCTCACAGGCACACCTGTTTACGATATTTTTTCCAAGAGAAAAATTGTTATAGCCGGCAGTGGCCAGTTAGGATGTTGGTCAATAATTCTTTCGTCCATCACAAATTCATACTGCATTGTCTCTGGACTTTCTTACACATTGGGAAGGGGGGTTGGGATTGGGTCAGTTCTCTTATCAACTATGCAACTGCAACCATCACCGATTAAACTCTTGCGAGTATATTGAAAGTTGTTGATAGGGAAGCGCATGCTTCTGACTATCAGTTCTTTTGTTTTCGTGAAGCCTGATGCTGGCCCAGAGGAGCTCGTTACCCAACTGGGTTGAGTAAAAGCTCTCGGCTTGTTCCAGCAGGTATTGTTGAGATTTTAATGTTTGTGTTTGCGGTATCGTCAAGAAGCGTAGTGAAGCGACGTTCATTTGTTTTGGCATACCTGCAGCTCTCTAAACGAGTTGTTGGATACGCCACACCAAACTGAGGCGGCATAAGTCATAATGGGCCTGAGCGCTGCTGTGAATAGCAGTCTCTTGTTACTGACAGACTTCGAGTTGCTCTTCAGCATAACTTCGGTCCTAGTATCGATCCCTGCGGTACGCCGTAGTGGATGCTCTTGATGGTCGAGTCCGACGCGTCTACCGACACATAATTTGCGATCGGAGAGATATGAATGTATCAAATGTATCAAGACAGCCGGATACAGTTGTTTGAACAGTTTGAATACCAAACCCTCGATCAAAACCTTATCAAACGCTTTCTCTATATCAAGAAGCATCATAACCGCGTCTTTCCCGGAATTATTTATTTATTTGTTTAATACAAGCACAACAGCAAAAAACCAATAATAGTGCAGGGACTAACTTAACCTAACTTATAAAATATAAAAATTCAACTACAAAGTATAGTTTAAAATTAAGAATACAGGCACTATAAAATAGAGATCACAGAATTTTTAAAACTTGACAACGTATCACGTTGATTTTATTAACATATCTACTTGCTCTTACAAGTGGCGAATGCAACTGCCTGTTTGTTGATGGCGTGCTATAACATAGTAGTTTCACATTTTGTGTTCAGGTACGTATATCTGGTACTTGGATGTTGACTAGTTCTAGTATCACATGATTATCAATAATATTATTTAATAGTTGTATAAGTACAATACATCCTTTACATTTCTTCGGCTTTCTAGCGTCTGGATTGACAGTAACTTAGGTAAAATATCATTTGTTATCCTCGGGTAAACTCCAGTTTTTTTGTAGTGCACATACCTAAGAAATTTGTTTTAGCACCCTTCTAGCATCTTTACATGTGACACAGACAGATTCCAGAGGACAGAACAATATTCTAGTTTTGGCCTGACAAGACAGTTATATAATGGCTGCAGTGTATCTGTATTTTGGAAGAATTTACATTGACGGATTACAAATCCAAGCATTCTCTGGGATGATGCAGTTACATCTTGTAGGTGTGGAAGAAATGTTAACTTCTCATCCATGATGACTCCCAGATCTCTTGTAGTAGGAACATACTCCAGAGGCACATTGTCGATATTGTAATTGTACAAACACGGTGTTTTTCTTACACTGAAACACATACTGTAGCATTTACTTGCATTTAAATAGAGTTTGTTCATTACAGCCCACCCATAGATAGCATCTATATCAGCCTGAAGTAAATGCTGGTCATTTTCACATGTAATTTTTGTGTATAGTTTTGCGTCATCTGCGTATATTAATATAGACGAATGTTTTACGACATCTGCTAGATCATTAATAAAAATTAAAAACAGTAGTGGTCCAAGATTTGACCCTTGTGGCACTCCAGACGACGCAGTATATTTAGATGACAGGCTACTGTTCAAGTACACAGCCTGCATTCGATTCACTAAATATGAGTGTAGTAGTCTAATAATTAAATATTAAATTGGGTCACAATAACATTCGTGAAATTTGAAAATCGCATTGGCTATGTATGTTAATTGTCGCCTTTTCGGTAGATTTTTCAATATTAAATTTTGAATTTTATCCGGCCCTGGCGCTTTAAGAGCGGGCATGTGTCGGTAAATTATTGTAATTTCAGCTGGGGACGTAATGTACGCCTCCCATTCGATACGCTCCGATTTTGCTAGGTAATCAGCTAGTGCTGATCGGATATTTGCATTCATGGGAAATGTGTCTACTTCTGGCATGTGGACGCTTTCATAGTGGCAGGCCAAGGCCTCCGCGTTTCAGCGACCGTAGTTAGTAACTGATTGCCATTTGTTAGTGTAGGGATCGGCTCTCGTTTTCGTTTAAGGGATTTGGATTATTTCCAAAGTGAATTATCCGAGTATGCTCGAGTATTTCGGAGCGTTTCTCTCTGTTCAGTTTGGACATCCGTAATTTATCAGAAACATCACCGCGTCGCTGTCACAGCTTGCGGATTCTGTTTGTGTCCCGCATTTTGGCAAAAATCGCATCCGGTAACGGCTCTTGTTAGGCCGGAAGGTTCTCTGAAAGTCCTTTAGGGAGTGGCTAGATAAGCCATGCTGCCACGATGTGATAAGAATATATTCCTCGACGCGTTCAGCTCAATCCGTGTAGCAGATGTAGTCGCAAAACGAGCTTAGAAATCCATTTGAGTTCAACATTGCTTCAAAATGTTATTGCCGCCAGAAATTAAAAACAAAAACATAAACAAAATTGTTTAAATTGAGGTGTCACACTTTTATAGTGGATAATATAAACACTTTTAAAAATTGTATGTACAGTCAATAACATACTATCAATATTGTCCTTTTCCAAATTCACCAAGACCATGTCATGTGTTCATTTTATATATATATATATATATATATATATATATATATATATATATATATATATATATATATATTGTAATAAACAACTAATAAACCAACTTTTATAATAAATTAAAGATCACTAATACAATTTAAATAAACTAATTTATATGGAAACTGGAGCGGCGTTTGATCCGAGCACCGAAGAAGCCCGCTGCAGAATGTCGATCTTATTCATCGCCTTCCCCCTCGCTAGCCATCATACGGCGTCTAGTGGCAACTCGACAAACCTCTGCACGGACTCTCCCTGACCGGCGGCGACTCCAGAGTAAATCCATTAATAACTAACACGGCCAATCTTGACACAAGTGGCGCTCTCGACACTATTTAGTACTCTGTAAACACACATTAATAAGGAACATTTCAATTCAATTTCATCATTTCAGGCACAGCCTTTGACAGGACAGATACCATTTCTTCCTTTTAATAATATATGTGTAGACCACAGCCTACCACCTCGCCCAGCCTCTAACGGGACAGAGACCAATTTTATTTGTTATTAGTATATGTGGAGACCGCAGCCAACCACCTGGCTCAGCCACTAAAGGGACAAAGACCAATTTCACTTGTTATTAGTATATGGTGAGACCGCAGCCAACCACCTGGCTCAGCCACTAAAGGGACAAAGACCAATTTCACTTGTTATTAGTATATGTGGAGACCGCAGCCAACCACCTGGCTCAGCCACTAAAGGGACAAAGACCAATTTCACTTGTTACTAATATATGTGGAGACCGCAGCCAACCACCTGGCTCAGCCACTAACGGGACAAAGACCAATTTCACTTGTTATTAGTATATGTGGAGACCGCAGCCAACCACCTGGCTCAGCCACTAAAGGGACAAAGACCAATTTCACTTGTTACTAATATATGTGGAGACCGCAGCCAACCACCTGGCTCAGCCACTAACGGGACAGAGACCAATTTTATTTGTTGTTAATATATGTGGAGACCGCAGCCAACCACCTGGCTCAGCCTCTAACGGGACAGAGACCAATTTCATTTGTTACTAATATATGTGGAGACCGCAGCCAACCACCTGGCTCAGCCACTAACGGGACAGAGACCAATTTTACCTTAATCATCCTGAGCAACATCTGCATCATCTGTTTCCAGGAACTCCAAAACCTCTTGCATATCACACGACAAAGTCCACTGCAAAGGCCATAGCCTCAGTTGTTCCTTGGCAGCTTTAGTTACAATACTCGTGCCAACTTTCTTGATTTCATAACGTCCATTATCCATACACTTTATCACTTCATACGGACCAAGAAACTCGTATTCACTCTTGCTTATGTGCATTTGTGAATCGCGATGCATCAAAACAAAATCACCAGGAGCATATTGAACATTATCTCTCCGCCTATGGTTAATGGCACCAAAAGTACATGCGGAAAGCCTCTTTGCCACTCGTTCTCTGTCGAGTTTTCGATTTCTAATAGGCGCTATATCCTTTTTTTTTAAAAGTGCCTGTATTAACGGCGTCGAACTCTCGATACCCAACAGCAGCTGTAATGGAGTAGCTTTGGTAGATTTTTGAATAGTAGTGTTAAGAACTAATTGTATCTTCCACACTCCACTCGGCCACTCTGACTTAATCTGAGTTTCAATTCTTAATAGATTCCTTATCGTCCTCATGTATCGCTCCACCTGTCCATTACCCCGATGAACATCCGGTGTTACAAAATGATACTCAATCATCCATTCATCCAAATACTTTGGAAAAGTTGTATTTTTTAAATGACGTGGCAGCGTCCATAATGATTCTCTTGGGAGTACCGAACAATGCCAACACTCCTTGTAATTTCTCTCGGACTTCAGCAGTTGTAACAGTCTTCATTACAATGAGGATGCAATACTTTGTAAATGAATCAACTATAACAAGAATATGTTTGTAACCCTCTGATGATATTGGAAGGGGGCCCAAACAATCCATATGTAAAGTATTAAATGGTTCCTTTGGCCTTTCCACGGGATTTATGTACCCTTGTAATGGTCCTGTTAGACACAGGATCTAAAAGTTCATAGCGATCATGCTCTTTTACAGCTACAACCTCGTATGGACCTCTATAATTACATTCAAATCGCCTAGGGCGATTGCATTTTAAAATCAATACAAAATCGCCAACAGAAAACTTCACCGGAGTTTTATTTCGTTTATCAAAATGTTCTTTTTGTTTCTGTGATTGTGTCTCAAGACGCCTACATGCTACCAATCGTTCATCTGCTAATGAACCTATTTGCTTGTTTACATTCATTTATATTTAAACCATCTAATACTGCTCTTATAGTTGGTGAAACAAGGTCATTACCGGTAAGAAGTTTCAAAGGAATTTTACCTGTCGACTTTTGCACCGTTGAGTTTAATGTTAATTGAATTTCAGGCAACGCGCTCGGCCATTCTACAACAATTTTAACATCTACTCTTAACAAATTCATTATTGTACGCATATACCGCTCTACTAGGCCATTGCCTCTATGTAACATAGGAGTGGTCAAATGCACAACAATATCAAAGTTTTTCATAAAATTTAAATTACCTATTCGTTTAAAACACGAACCATGATCAGCAATCAATATTTGAGGTGCTCCAAATAAAGAAATCATGTTTCTCAAGCAATTTTCGACAGATAATTGGGTAGCATCTGAGAGAGCATACAGTAGGGTATATTTAGTGAAGCTATCTACGACTGCTAAAATATACATATTCCTTCGCTTGTTTTGTCCGTCAAGAGGACCTAACAAATCGGTGTGAGAAGGTATAGATTGTTGTCTCGTCTTTCCCGTCAGAAATTATTTTACGACATAATAATTGCCCCTGCATTATGTAATCATCGCTATTTGTTACATTATCAGTTAATTCGCGCGCCTCTGTATCTCGTCGTTGTGCTACAACAAGCCAATGTTTGTCATCCACTAACATGACACGGCAAAGGATTTCTACTGAGAAAATCAACGTGACTGATATTACTACCTTTCCGATACTCTATTTTGAAATTAAAATGTTGGAGTGCATTAAAAATTGCCAAAGTTTCAAGCTCATAGGAATGATATCGCGATTCCTCACTCGTAGTTCGTTTACTGAAATAAGCCACAACACGTTTTACATTATTATCATTATATTGAAATAAAATTGCGCCATAACCGATACTATTAGCATCAGTATGAAGCTCTGTGCGACAATTAAAACTATTGAATTTACTGAAATCAACACACAATCTTTCTTAACCGTTCTTTTTCTGAACAAGTAATATTGGACTGGCAAAGTCAGATTCGCTATCCCTAATTATACCATTTAATTTTAAAATCGTTAATGATGACTCTCACTCTTTCTCTTTCACTCACAGACAACCTATACGGATGATAGTTTATTATGGTATCATCCTTCATTCTAATAGATGGATGACCATTTGTTACCAAACTTACAGCATTTCTTTTAGTAATTATATTACGATAATTGTTAAGCAGGCTTAATAATGGAGTAATCTCACCTATATCTCCCACATCTATATCGGACAGAATATCTTTTTGATTTAAAGTACAGACTGGCAATAATGGCTTATTGGCAGCAACCAATCGACAACTAGCTGTATCGCAGATGACCTTGACACCTGGATATTTGAAGACATCTCGTCCAACCAGCAGCTAACAATCCTCGGACAATGTCGGTAGAACGCGCAGCTCTAACTCTATCGTCACCTCCTCAAACTCCAACCAGGCAGTTGCAATTGAAGTGGAGAGGATGGATTGTCCTCCAATACCAGACAACATTTGAGCATCAGAACGCTCCTGCAGGGCTAATTCTGAAACTAAAGATTTGCTGATCAAAGAACATGATGCTCCAGTGTCTATCAGACACTGAAGGTGTTTTCCGTTAATATTAACGGGTGTTGTCGTTGGGCGTCGCTCATCAACACACGTATTAATATTCTTCGACTCCTTCTTAAAATCGACGCACAATCGATGCGCACCATTTTTCTTTTTGACGAGTATAACTGGACTTGCAAATGGAGACTCACTAGGTCGAATAATTTTAATTGTCATTAAATCCTTGATAATTTCACGAACAGCTTCTCTTTCGCTTATAGCAAGTCGGTACGGATGGCGATTCACAATAATATCTTTTTCTAATCTTATTTTCAAACTCGCATTGTTCACAGTTCCTACTTTGTTACCACTGGTAATCATACCACTAAAATCTTGAAGTACTTCTTGTAATGCATTCCGAAATTCAGATGGAACTTCAACTTCACATATTTCACTGTTCAAATTTTCAGAAACTCGATTTATTCCAGGTAATTCTCGTCGCATTATACGGGAACCTTGATGGTCTGTTATTGCCATCAGCTTGTGATCCTCAAATATGTCCCGACCAATAAATACATCGTAATCGAGACTGTCTTTCGGTACAAAAACGTACGTAATATTAGCGTTTATAAAATGAAATCTTTGTGTGGCCTGTAAATTTTTTTGGTTGCAGTAATCGTAACATTTGTAATGCCTTTAAGCATTATATTACAGGTCGTTACTTTATTTTCAAATAAGTCTAGGAATTTATCCTAAATTAATGACAGATCTGCTCCTGTGTCAACAAGAGCCCAAAATCGTTGTCCTTCTATAAAAATCTCGATAGCACCGGCTGGTTTACCAGCATGACAAAAATTAATGTTTTTACGTTTTTCAATAGTGGCCTTAATAAAACAGTTTGATGCATTATGACCCCGCTTGGCACAGAAAGAACAAACTGTATCCTGGATTTGAGCTGAACCTGATGACTCGTCTGCTTTAATAAACGAAGTGTCAGAGGAAAATCTTGTCCTTTTTACCCGGCAATTTGCTTTTATATGGCCCAGTTTACCACACTGATAGTATTTTTTGGGTAACGTTCCGCCCGTTTTACTTTCAAACTGTGAATGTGTTCTCTTATAATTCGAAAAATTCGCATATGACTTCAAAACTACCTGTTGAGTACGTATAGGTTTCGTAAACGACGACAAAAATATTAAGAGCTCTGATATCGTTCGACAATTAATATTCGTAGCAGCATTACGCACATCAAGCTCAGAAATACCATGTATTATCAATTCTACCGAGTCACTTTCAGTCCAATTTGCTCGCACATTCCTCAGCATTGCCAATTTTTCATGAACGTAAGTTTCATAAGTGTTTATACTTAAACTATTAAATTTTGCTGCCTCGTCTAGTAAGCGTCCTAAATTTCGTTTTGGTGGAAATGCTTCTGCGAATTCTTTACAAAAAGTATCCCAATCTCTCACATCGGGATTCCAACGTTCATACCATCTCTTTGAATCATTCAGTAAAAATCGACCAATTCTGGCCAGAACATGTACGTCAGACCATCCTAATTCATTCTTAATATCTTCTACGTGACTCACCCATTTGTACGATTCATTTGCTTCGGGTCTAAAGTAAGGTAAATCTACCTGTTCACTATTTGGTTGTGATTTTAATGCTCTAACCAATTCGATTAACGCTGTCGAACTAGAATTACCGGAATTCATTTTCACTCTTGTCAAGGTCGCAAGGATAGTACGCAGCACAGAACACGTAGCACGGTTTGCCGGTATGCACACAAAAATGGCGTACCACGTGGCTACACGCGGTACATTAAATACGACACAACACAATCCACTAGCGGCCTGAGTAGTATCCCACTTCTGATGTAATAAACAACTAATAAACCAACTTTTATAATAAATTAAAGATCACTAATACAATTTAAATAAACTAATTTATATGGAAACTGGAGCGGCGTTTGATCCGAGCACCGAAGAAGCCCGCTGCAGAATGTCGATCTTATTCATCGCCTTCCCCCTCGCTAGCCATCATACGGCATCTAGTGGCAACTCGACAAACCTCTGCACGGACTCTCCCTGACCGGCGGCGACTCCAGAGTAAATCCATTAATAACTAACAATATATACATATAACAAAAATGTAAATTATATTGAGGCACATACAAGTACATAGGCGCAATAAGGAAATTATTATACAATTAATTATAGAATAACAACACATATATACACGTTTAAATGTAAATACAAGTGAAATAAATAAATACAAATACTAATAAATACATAAATACAAAATTGTAAAGACATATTCAGAAACCATATTAAATTATCTTTGATTCGGTCGAGGAGGATTATTAATTTTTTATTTTTCATATGCTTGTATCAAATAGTGTCCATGTTTACTCTATCACAGCATTATTTTAGAAATATATATAAATAATCGGTCCCGACCGAATCAAAGACACCTCTTTTTCCTTCAAAATGATACTTCATTTATAAATTTATTGACATTAAACCGATGGGGGCGCTACGGCACTGGTGTGAAGATATCCATTTCCGATAATTCCGGCGGCCGCGCGGATCGCGACGCTGGTATATGATTCTCCAGTAGGAACAACAACAATTTGATTTTTGGTACAATTGTTTACTCATGTCGTGGTAACTATAATATAAGAATTTAAAAAAATAAGTTGATTTAGTTAGTTGTTATTGAATAATATTTGCAAGGAAACATTTTGTAATTTTGATCAACTTTCCCACGGATTTTTTTCTAAATGTTCATATTTTGTTTAGAATTTAATAGTAATCATTAAACATATTTTTTTTTAAATCGCACTGGCCTTAGTATTTTTTAAAATTAATTTTAAACTAAAACTTGTTAGTATACGGCATGGTAAAAAATCAATAAAATCGATTAGAAACTAAGTAACGTGTTTATATTTTCTGTAATGATTAACACTTATAAGGTCAGCAAAGGTTGAAATAAAAAAATAAAAAATTACGCCCTACTATTTTTTGGCCACAGTCAAAGTGAAAATTGTTTAATTTTCCATCATTGGCCACGGAGTTTTGAAAAAAATATAATTATAATTCCGTGGCGAACATCGTCCTCTTTGTGCTCTGCGATTGTTATATCGTTCTTGAAGCCATTGCGCGACTAACATCGCCCTGTGGTTTTTCTAGAATAGTATTTGTAAATATACATATTGCAAAATTTGACTTTACGTCATATTTTCTGGACCTTCGAACCGGATCGTTTTCAAGCGATTTCAAGTTGTCACAGACTTCAATCTTTTTTCAAACTTCTGTACATATTTGGTTTTGGATGTTAAACTCTGTGTAGCTTTTTGCTGCTGAATAAGTCATGTAATAGTTGGTAATTTTGCCGACCGCAGCAATTATATTGCTCGTTTTACTTCAGTCTTATCAATATTGTTAATACTATAATATTGATATAATTGCGATTTAAATATTAGCCAATCCATTGTACCACCATCCAATTCTCTGAAATGTTCTATATTCCTAGCAGATATTTTGTTTTAATTTTTTTTGTTAACTTTATATTAAAATACCATACAACTTAACAACTACTTATTACTATACATATTAACGTAGGGTTTATTTAACTAAAAGCTAGATAATGCGATATGGATTTCCGGGTATACTTTTTATTTACTTTTATAGTCTTAAATTCGTCCTCCTTAAAGAATTTTTATAAAAATTTCGTCAGTTGCTTCTCCACATTAAAGTTCCATATGTTACACACTTAAAGTTTTCTCCTATTATTTCTTTGATTGTGTTCAAATATGTTGTTAAATCTTTAAAACTAAACAAAAATCAATAAGGCATTTCGATTACGTTAAACGGGTTTCCTGTATCTTTGGCCGTTTTTACGATGTCACATACTGGGCTGTGGCGTAAATATGCCACTGGTTAACGAACTTATAAACATGCTCTGTTGCCACCGGTCAACGATAAAATTTTGGAAAATAGACCCCGGTTAAGTGTTTTTTAAGTCAGAGATATAATTTTGTTCTTTACTATTCCATTGAAATTGGAATATTTGTAACTGTACGTATGATATTTTCCGGTACTATTACAAATTAACAATGATTTGCAATGATTAATGCGTTGCTTTTATAATAAAATTTTTTAGGTCGACGATAATAGTCTAAAACTTAATATAAAATAATACAATAAACATCAAAACAATATCATATTCTCGATTTATTATTAAAATAAAGTACATATATTAACTTAACGACTTGTTTTGCATTAATATCTACTATATAAGCTTTCGCACTCATGCAAAACCACAGTCAAATTTAGTACTTTGTTAAATCATGTTTAAACTAACAATTGTGGCGTTTGCACTAATTGCAGTAACACAGGTGAGAATTATTATGCTTATACGAAAACTAAAATTAATTTTTGGGCATATTTAATACAATTCTCTATCATATTTATAGACTTTGTTACACAGTTCACGACAACGATCTATTTCATTTCAAAGTCGGCACATTAATTATTTCTTCTAAAATATGTATTACTTTGTCTATTAATAGAATAATGTTTGATTGAAATTTACAATATGTAGAATAATATTGTAAATGTAGTTCACCTCTTTCATCAAAATTGTGTATGCAAATGCAAAAATATAAATAGAAAGTGTAATAATTTAAGTAGCAAAACTCAAACCTCATAAATACATTTTTAATACTATTTTGTTGAATACTGTTTTTTATGTATGCTAAATATTTTTTAACATTGCAGGCCATGGACTTTAACTTCTTGGCTGGAAAAGAAACACTAAAGGATTGTACTACGGAAAACAATGTTAAAGATATCAAAAAGGCATTGTTACCGGGTTCAAAAGATCCGAATGCAAAATGCTTGAAGCACTGCATTGCCCTGAAGATGAACTTCATTACGGAACAAGGTGAACCTATCCTTGATAAAGCTCCTAAGGACTGCAATATTACAGAGTTCATTCAAACGTGTGCCAAGCAACATACCGAAACGGACAAATGCGAGAGAGTGAATCAAATTTCTAATTGTGTACAAGATAAATCCGAACAGTTAATGGAGGTCTTTTCTGACGAATGCGCAAAGGAAACTAATACAGACGTGACCAGCTATAAGGACTTAGCCAAAAATCCACTAGGAAATGCTTTTAACAAAAAATTGTATTGTTACTACCGCTGCATGTTGATGAAAACTAAGGCAATGGATGCTGATGCTAACGTTGACACTGATAAGGTCAAGCCTTTCTTAGCAGGATCTAAATATGAAAAAATAATTGATCAAGTGAAGACCTGCTCGAAAGCCAACAATCAAAAAGACATCTGTACTAAAGCCGCCCAACGTGTTATTTGTGTTGGTCAAAAATATGTAATGGGTAGTTTCTTGGGATAATCATAATTAGTAACAAAATGTTATAAAATAAATATAGTTTCATTATATATTTGTTTAAACTATTCTGTATCATACGAAATATGGATAAAGTAGAGTGCGAAAAACATTATAATCTTTGCGCAAATTCTGTTTATTAGGTACCCTGATCATTTTAAGACCATCTCTGAAAAAATGTCTGTCGTCCGTCTTTCGTTGTTCCTCCGCAAAAAACTCCATATTTGCAAACCAAAAAGTGCATGTCTTAATACGTTTTTTTGTGTGGAAATCAGCCGAAATAACTCCATTTTGAGCTACAGCGGTTTTTCTATTAAAAAACACGACTTTGGTGCAAAATTCGTTTTGTGTCAAATTTTTAAAGATATACTTGCGATTCAAGTAAAATTCTGTCTAGTTTTGTCAAATACAAATGGAGGGACAGGTAAATATCTAGGAGTAACACTGGAGTAAAACTAACTTACAAGGCATCATATGACAAAAATTATGAACAATGCCGCGAAAGTGATATAAGCATGTCCGTGAATGTTCGGAAAAACCTGGGTACTACAACATCGTGTATTGGCCCTACACTTGAATTATAGTCCCCATTAAGACTTACTCTACATCAATCTGGTGGCACAACGACTCAGACGGGGAAAATACTAGTACAAAGAATAGCCTAAGGATATTAAGGGCAATGGCAACATGCCCCACTGTCGCAATGAAAGTTAAATTGGACCACCTGGCCCCAATTAGAGACGTCAGAGTTAGTTCCTTGTCGCGAACTAGTTCCTTAGTTCTTAGTCCTAGTAACGAACTAGTTCACAAACTATTCATTTAGTTCGCTTAGTTCAAACTGACGCGCATGGAATAAGCGAGAACAATCTGTGGTTATAGCTTAACTGTTTTGCTAAATTTACAATTTACAAAGTGCTAAATTTAAGTGTTTCTTTTTATACAAAACATTACCTTTTTATATTTTTTTATAAATAACATAAAATTCTAAAAGCTGCTAAAATATATATAATTTGTATTCTCCAGTGGTCTCCACAGAGTTTCAATAATTTCTTCTTAAGACCTCCTTCTTTTTGGAGAAGGCAAATCCTTAAAGCGCACATCTAAAATTGTTGCTTCTGTTAAAATATCTGGACTTTCAAGTCTATGAAAACATTATAAATTTGTTGATATAGCCTTTAAGAAAAGTATTATATCTGTACAATACTCATCCTCCTGCATTAGATATATTCTTTCATTGATTTGAAAATATATACATTTTTCACACGCTCACATTTTTTCTACTGAAATTTCACTAGTTGCTTTATTGTCTCCCATTCTGAGTGATTTAGAAATATTTCAGGAAATTCGTTGTTTTGAAATAGCAAACAGGACAATAATTGAGTCTTTTATCTTAAAACCCTCGATAGCATATCATAAGAAGAATTAAAGCGTGTCAAGCAGTCTTAAGAAAATTATAGAGCGTTTTAAATCAGCATCCAAATTAAAAAGAACAGTATACACCCGTAAAGAGAAAAAAAATGACAATTTAATTTATTAATTAATTTGTTTATTTGTTTCTTAATAAACTACATTTGTGTCAAAATGTTTTAATTAATCCTTTTATGTTTATATCATTTAATACCATATACAACAAATAAATTGAACAAATTTTAATTGTCATTATTATTAATATTTTTGATTCAGTTATTTTTATAACAATTAAAACCAATATTTAGTCGCCGGTTAAATTATTTCCCTCTGGATCGGACCCTACTGTGCGGCGCAGGTAACAATTTAGGCCATAGTTTATAAATATAACGCTGCATGATCGCGGGCAGAGACATATGTACTAGGGGAACTACAACGGCTTTTTACCCGCAAGAGCCGTTGTAGTTCCCCTTTCGACTAGTGCGGTGCTTTGCGCCGCGTCACTATCTGTGCAAAACAGAGCGCTCGTTCTAACCTCGCAATAGTTCGTGACGAACTACCTATAACAATCACGAACGAACTAGAACTCGTTTGGATATGAAGAACTACACGATTGCAGTAGTTCGTTCACGAACTACACGTCTCTAGCTCCAATTCACATTAATGTGGAGATAAAGACCAAAATATTAAGGCTAGGGAATTTTATCAGAGACATTATTCAATAGTGTGTCAATTCGGAACTAATTAATTACGCCCCCTTTATTTGACTAGTATTATTTATAGAAAACTGTAACTATTATAAGGTTGCATTGGTTACGTCAGTTACGTGACGCGGGTACGTCCCGCACCCCACTCAATCACTTGTTTCATAAAATTGCAACGCTGTGTCTGGCGCAAATAATATTTATAATATTAATTTGCTTGTGGGATTTTGCTCGATGACAGTGACATTAAGTTACTAATAGGTTAGAAATTATGTAAATAATAATAAAGTGTCTCTATTTTCTTTTTAATTTAGAACTTAGAACAATACACTTTAACATATACAATACAACATTGAAAAAGAAAACGGTAGGTTATATATAACCTGAAAGATGTGATAACTAAAATTAGATAATCCGGAAATAGGTGACTAAATTAAAGTTAGAGATAGGAAAAAGGTTCCTAGGCCATAACATAACAAGAAAGTTATGGAGAATATCTATCTGTCATACTGATAAAAATAGAAGTGTAATTTCCTAATAGGCATATTTTCGCTAAATCTTACATATGAAGATCTAGAAGTGGTCTTTTAGCTAGCATATAACAACTAAAAATAAATATTGGGGTATTATTGCAAACAATATTGTGAACAAAACATACTCTATTGCACGAATGTTGTGCAGCAATGTTGTAAAATACTATGTGAAATGCTCAAATTGGCAATTTCATAGTTTTAATTCCCTAGTTTGACTATCAATATAATTAATTTTATTGTATCCATCACTAATTATAAATTTAATTTTCAAGTAATACAAGTTATCATCAGATAACAAAACAATAACAAGAATTACTTTTCTCATTGGCATAGTTGCAAATTTCTATTGTAATTGGTATATATTGGTTGATAGGCTGTGAATAATATTATCTGAATTTTTGAACAATATATAAAATAATCTAATTGTGAACTGTTAAATCTTGGCAAAATTTGATTTACAATAATATTTCTATATTATCTCTAGTTTACTATTTCTAATTTATTATTTATAATTCCTTACTGTAATAGAATATAAACAACACTAATTATCAACTGACTGATTTTTCATATAAGTATACCCTAACACTGGGTTCACTTATGTCAATTCTATATTAATATCAACTGTATCTATTGAAATTAACTGTATCTGTAGGTACATTTTCTCAAAAGAACAAGAATTCATTAGCTCACGCTCACTACCGAGCAATTTTGCAAATCAATAAAAATTAAAATAATATTTGCATGTCACTCAAATATTTGACGAAGTTGATGAGAAATTCTTAAATCTTTCACATGATAGCTGTAATAAATAGAAATAACTATTTACTGCATTTATTTAGTACTTACCAAAACTTATAAACAAGTAATATATAATTAACAAATAAAATTTAAAAAAGAGATGAAGTGAAATAACCAAATTGAAATGGATTGAATGAAATTGAACCAAATGGAATCACATCCAACCAAATCGAACTGAATTCCTGTTTATGTGAGAATCCTTTTTATTAGGCTCCTTGGAAAATGTCTGTCCATCTATGATACATTTTCCCTCTACGTTTTCGTAAATACTATTTTCAAACTAAGTATTAGATGTGGCTAATATTTAACTTATTTTTATTTATTATGAATATGTGCGTAAATTTTAATTACGTTTTACTTATCGAATACAGCACTGCTATATAAGGAATCTATTGTTATCACGACAAAAATCGAATTGCTAATTTTGTCGATATATAATATAGTCAAACTAGACTATTTTTTGGAATAATCTGAGTATCTCTGTGATCAAAATTCGGGGAAACGGCACAACCAACCGCGATTAAGTTTGGAAATCGGCTGAGAACCTGAACTGGGACGACCCTGTGAACATTTGAGCAAAATCTGACCTGAATGTTATTTGTATCTGAAATTTGATTGCCTATAACTTTCTAACGAATCATTCGTACGAAAATATTATTTTATTAATTCACAACAAATGAAATGTGAAAATGTGAGAAAATATGGGAACAGTGCAACTTATGCAAGATGTACAATCTCTGCTTTTCAAAACAGCTGTAAATTTGTAATAATGTAGCAGAATGTAAATGTAAGAGGATTCTGGTAATATCATATATTATATTATTAAATAACCTCTAAGATGTGATAAGTAAGATAATCCGGAAATATGTGACTCCTAGATTGAATTTCAGGAAAAAGAGATTCCTAAGCAACATAAGAAAGCTATGAGAATATCTGTGATAGTGATTAAAATAGATGCGAAATTCTACTGTAATTTCCTGATGGGGCATATTTTGGATGAATATTACAATGAAGAGATATAAATGAACTAGAGCTATAGCAACACAAAAATAAATATTAGATCATTATTGATAACAATAGTGTGAACAATATTCACACCATTTAATATTGCACCAATTTTGTGTTCATATTGCCATATTTTTCAATAGTTTTAATTCCCTAGTTTGACTTCACCACTACCACTAATATAATTACTTTGATTGTATCTTAATTATAATTTCAGTTTTCCAGTAATACAAGTTATCATCTTTGACATCAAATATATAACAAAAAATACTTTTCACATTTGGAAATTGGTACAAATGTAAAATTACTGTAGGCTGTGGATCATATTATCTGAAGTTTTGCAGAAATATAATAATAATAATACATTTTCTATATTTGTATATGAATTACATGCAGTATATAATTTCTTGATGCATAATAGATATATAAAATATTGCTGTATAAGGAAGGCTATTGTTATAGCGAAAAAAATCTAATTGATAATTCTTTATGTTTCATGACTAATATAGTCGAAATAGACTATAAACACTTGAAATTGATTAAAAAGAACTGGGATCAATATATCTGCCAGTGAATACCATGTTGTATGCATGTAATGTCAGCTAAAAATAGAAATGAAGGAATATGGCAAACTTTACAACCTATAAACAATGTACAACTATTCATATAATAAAAAATTCAACATCTAACTTACATTTTGATTGACACCAATCAGTTTTTAACAAAGACTGCACTTGATACTTGTTTTAACTTATTTTGGCTTCACAGCCATCATATCTGTAATAACATTCCTGGTGTTGACAATAGCACACAATATTAACCCAGCAATGGTGTGGTACATTTTTGCATGAGAACATGTGTGGTGGGGTATTATAGAAAATGTAAATACTTAATTGTTAGGAAAGCTAATGATTGTTTTTTATTTATTAAGGTATAGTGATATAAGACATTTGAAATGCAATTTTAAAATTTTTATTGAAATCCTACCATATAATTTAGTATTATTACATTTTTGCATTTAAAAAACATGTTAATCTTTGAGAACAGATAAAAATATTGATAATAATAATTGAAAACAAAATGATACATTCCTATCATAAAGTTAGCTCTTGCATAAACACAAATCGATATTAGTCATTCTTGTCTGAGATACTACATGTTACAAATCACGACATAATGTTCTAAACAAATTGCATGTGAAACTTGTAAAATGTTTTCTGGCTTGTCATTTATTAATTCAAATGAGAAGTGTTGCAACAAGTACTCCTTTTTGTGTTATAATCACCAGGATTTAGTTGATTAAGTTAATTGCGTCCTCTGAAAAGATCAAACTGCTAGGTTATATATTTTTGCATGTCTTACTTATTCTTACCTCTTCTAAAATATTTCTGCTATCGTAATTAGAACGCTAATACTTGAAATACTCCGAAAGAGTTACATTTGTGCAATCTTTCAATATAGTAAATATTCCAAACAAATCACGTATTGTATTGATAATAAACGTAAACAGCTGATCACAGCTGTCACGCTACTAGCGCGGCTGTCAGGTATTGAGAGATGTTTAATAAGTTCAATATTTCGTATTCTGATTATTAGTTGAGAAATATGAAAACTAATAAGCTCGCCAGTTATTTTTAATATTATATGCGCTTATGTACATTATATCCTAATACATAATTCTGAATATTTAATTGTGATTCCGGCAGTAGCCACCTACGAGACAACGGCTGCACTAAATACGCTATTAATTTGTAGCGCCAATTTCAAATAAGAGCAATAAATCGCAATCGTCTTCAGAGCCCAGAATTCTCATAATATTACAACTTTTGCCCATGATATGATATCGACAGGGTATTATCTGTGTCGTCTGTATCGTTATATTACAAAATAATTTCAATTTATTATAATTACAAAATAAATTAATTGAAATATTTGTGTTTGTTAAACCAAATATATCAGACGACACACCTAATTTATGACTGAATACAACGCTTTTTATTTTATTGAAATCTGTTGAATAGTTTTTGCGTAGAGGTGAATCGCAGATATGAACGTCAAAACCCGACTCTTAATCTACAAAACTAACGCCATAGGAAGTATGAATCACTGACAGATCATACCACACTGATAAGGGAAACAGAAGAAGCTATTCTAAGATTGCATCCTGGCAGAACAATAAACACCCCACATAACGAAACATTACATAGAACAATAACCGATACGACATAATGAGAGAAAAGTAGCTACATGCAAAAACTTAATGAATCGATCTAGTATACCGTTACATCGAGAACCAACCAAGGAACAGAATAGAAGTATATGTGAACGGCTCAGCCAGAGGCACAATCCTTCAGTTGGGCCTGCGGGTTCCAAGCAGAAACATAGCTCCCTTTCCTTCGGCATTAACAATATTGTGAATAATAAAGTGTTGGTATAATTGCGAGTTAAATATTTACCAATGTTGTACTTACAACGAATTATTTGAAATGTCTTTTGTAGGACACAAATTTTTCTTTTACATTTTATATTTTTTAAATTTTATTATATTATACTATAAAGCAACTTAACAAGTACTTATTCTATATACATTAATGTAGTCTTTATTTAACTGAATCCAGCTTTCAGTTAAATAAAGTTACATTTATGTACCTGAGACGTTTTGGGTGATAATAATAGACGGTATGGAAACACTTTAGCTATTTTCTTCGTTTATTTGAATGCGTAGTTTATTGTGATATAAATGTAAAATATGTGTATGTTGTGATACAGGATTTGTACTGCTTGGGTACGCGGTGGTCGAGTACCCAGAGATGGCTCGGGTAGAGAAAGAAAGATTGACCGGTATGAAGATATCGACCCATACAACTTTGGGCCGCCGCGAACACGCGCGCGTTGCTCTGTATTTCTCCGGGCATTGTGGCTTAATGAAATAAGCAACAAAACATCTTGTTCGTAAATTTGTTCATTCACGTGTTGTGAACAATAATATATAAAACAAATATAAGTGTGAACCCACCTCTTAGCAATCTACATATCTAGATTTCGATCTTATTAGATCTCGTCAGTGTAGCTCAGCTAGTGAGGATGAATTCACACAAAATCTCGAGTGGTTTATATACAAAAACAGTACAACTTACCCTCGTAGAGGGAAGTTAAACGCCATCTGGCGGCACCACATCAATTTGCAATGCACACCCATATGGTAATAACCGTCAACATGCTCATGTTATCAGGATCACCGGGTAGTGCCCTCTAGAGAATATGAATAATATTCCAATAGAGTGCTTGAGATATCAGCACAAAGCCAATCGTATAAAACAAATATAAGTGTGAACCCACCTCTTAGCAATCTACATATCTAGATTTCGATCTTATTAGATCTCGTCAGTGTAGCTCAGCTAGTGAGGATGAATTCAAACAAAATCTCGAGTGGTTTATATACAAAAACAGTACAACTTACCCTCGTAGAATAAGATCGAAATCTAGATATGTAGATTGCTAAGAGGTGGGTTCACACTTATATTTGTTTTATACGATTGGCTTTGTGCTGATATCTCAAGCACTCTATTGGAATATTATTCATATTCTCTAGAGGGCACTACCCGGTGATCCTGATAACATGAGCATGTTGACGGTTATTACCATATGGGTGTGCATTGCTAATTGATGTGGTGCCGCCAGATGGCGTTTAACTTCCCTCTACGAGGGTAAGTTGTACTGTTTTTGTATATAAACCACTCGAGATTTTGTGTGAATTCATCCTCACTAGCTGAGCTACACTGACGAGATCTAATAAGATCGAAATCTAGATATGTAGATTGCTAAGAGGTGGGTTCACACTTATATTTGTTTTATACGATTGGCTTTGTGCTGATATCTCAAGCACTCTATTGGAATATTAATCATATTCTCTAGAGGGCACTACCCGGTGATCCTGATAACATGAGCATGTTGACGGTTATTACCATATGGGTGTGCATTGCTAATTGATGTGGTGCCGCCAGATGGCGTTTAACTTCCCTCTACGAGGGAAAGTTGTACTGTTTTTTTAATAATATATAAATTAAATTGTTTTTACTTGATAATTGTCGATGAACAGAAAACATATTTCTTATAATACTAATTCTGGTTTTTCAAAATGTGTCCCAGACCTTTCAAAATTGAATATACACGAATCATGTATACACTTTAACAACAATCAAGTTGAACTTACTCCGGTATTTCAGAGATTTTTACTTTTTTTTAATGAACTTTAAAGTTGGAGTTGTATTTATGAGTTTTATTAAAGCGTCATAAAAAATAGAAGAAAATAAGTAGGCAAGTTGCAATTTTACGAAATTATTAATATTAACAAGAGTAATTACAAAACGAAAAAAAAACGGTATAATTATTATTTTTTTTACCTTTAGCACACACTTTCAATACTTCAGCTATTATGCCTTTTATTTCTAATATAACAATTCATAATCCTATATTCTGGTGTATCAGAAATTTGAACTTTTCTTTATTTTGATTTTTAAAGTGTATTTGAGTTCAAAAAATTTGGGTGGATAGTTTATTACCATATTATTTATAAAAGATTGCATTAGTAGTTTAAGAAAAAAACCACAAGAAAAAATTGAAGCTAAAACTTTTTTCTGTGTGGTCAAAGTTGACTGTAATTATATGAAAGCGCGTTGTTATGTTGGCGATAAGAATTCATTGAACGATTTTGTCGTTATTAATATAATGGCTAATTGTTTATAATGTATCAGTGCAACAATTACCAAAAGGGCATAATTTGTGTTTAGAAGTAAACTGTTTTTATCGGTGATAAAAGTCAAAATATATTTTATTTGCCTGTAGCCCACACTTTCAATAGTTCAGCTATTGTGCCTTTTATTTCTAATATAACAACAATTCATAATCTTATATTGTGGTGTATCAGGAATTTGCACTTTAATTTTATTTTTAAACTGTATTTGAGTTCTGAAAAACATTTGGGTGGATGGTTTATTACAAATTTATTAGGCATATTTTTTATAAACAAACTGCACCGTATTATTATATTATTATAAATCTTTACATTAGTAGTTTAAGAAAAGACTACAACAAAAAGTTGAAGCCAATATTTTTTTGTGTAATTATATGAAAGCATATTGTTATTTCGGCTTGAACGATTTTTTGTTTGTTAAAATATTGATGAATTATTATATACAGGGTACTTCAAAAAAATGTATACACACTTTGAACTTCCATAGAAAATTTATACAAAGTTAAATTTCAGGAAAATAGAAAGCTGAAAGTCCAATGTAAATGAAACATAAATAACAAATGTTAATACTGTTCAAATTGGTGACCTGCAGCATCAATACAATTCTGAGTACGAGTCACCACAGATTCTGTACATCGTATCAAAACGTCCAATGAGATTTCTCTACACACTGCTTGAATCTCATTCCAAAGAATGTCTAGGTTACGTGGTTTACGTTTGTACACCTCATCTTTTACTGTGCCCCACAAGAAGAAATCCAGTGGTGTAAGGTCTGGAGAGCGTGCTGGAAACTCGATTGGCCCCCTGCGTCCTATCCACTGGCCCGACAAATTTTGATCCAGGTAAGCTCGTACGTCCCTGTGATAGTGCGGCGGAGCACCATCTTGTTGAAAATAAAAATCATCATTACAGTATAATGCACGAATGGCAGGAAATATGGAATCAGCAAGCATTGTTAGGTAATTAATACCAGTTACAGTGCCTTCAAATCGAAAAGGTCCAATGAGTCCCCTTGAAGACAAACCGCACCACACATTTACACCAGGCAAATTTACAGCTTTTTCAATTGTAATGTGAGGATTTTCTTCACCCCAGTAAACACAATTGTGCCTATTGACAGTTCCATTAAGTTTGAATTGGGCTTCATCCGACCAAATGATGCTACCCATAAATCCCGGTTCACGTATCACCATCTCCTGAATCCATTCACAAAATTGCAACCTTCTATCTGGATCGTCGCCATTTAGCTGTTGCACCAGCCTTGGAATGTAAACACGATACTTGCCTCTCTTCAGAATGCGTAGCACGCTGCTAGCACTTACATCACTTTCACGTGCCCCTTGCCTTGAAGATTTGTTAGGAGAGCGTTGAAACAGTTCCAAGACTGCCGTTGACTCATCACTTGTAGCTGTTCGAGGCCGACCTGAATGACCTTTATGCACATCACACACTGTTCCATGAACTTCGAATTTGTCTCGTATGCGTGTAATTGTTAATCTTGAAGGTGGTTCTGTATCATACTCCCTTCTCCACTGTCTTTGAACTTCATTTACATTCTCAAACTTCCAGTACCACTTAATAACCTGCTTACGTTCTTCAAAACTCAAACGTACGTCCCCCATGTTGATATTACAAATTCCAACTGATAATATAACATAGAGGGACGATTATGCTGGCACCTGCCGAAGAAATATAACATTAGCCTTGTAGAGCGGGAAAACTACAATAGTTTAAAGTGTGTATACATTTTTTTGAAGCACCCTGTATATATGTATCAGTGCAACAATTACCAAACGGGCATCATTTTTGTTAAGAAAAAATACTGTTTTTATCAGAGATTTTCTTAGTTTTGATTTTAAACTTTATATGAGGTCTCTTTCAGCATTCAATTTAACACAATTTATTTTGGTCATGGTTCCTAAGTGTGAGCATTTTTTTCAGCTTATTATACTTCTCTTGCTAACATAACAACAGTTCATGGGAAATATTTTAGGGTTTCAAAGGTTTGAATTTATTTTTGTTTATATATCATTTTTAAATCTTATAACTTATGCAGCCATTCAGACATAAATAATTTTCAATTATTTTCAGAATTCATATTATAGCACTAGTTGCCTATCTTATAATTTAAAAGATTATTTTTCCTAAATTGAAAGTAATAGTCCAATAATTGCGCTATTGATTCATGTTATCCACCTTTAATTTGTATTTGTTTATAAACTACTCGTGAATGTTATTACGCTGTCAGGAGCAAAGTTGGCACCAAGATTTTCTTTGTGAATAATTTAAATTTCCGTTGATATTCTGATCTAACAATCATTGCTTGCAACTTCTAACACTATCAACAATAAAAATTTAATATGTTATATTAAACTATTGTTAGGTTACAGGAGCCCATGAAACTCTACGGTTGTTTATTGTACTATAGTAGGTCACATTTGTTATTGCGAGAGGGATAAATTAATTTTTAATATGTAAAAAACAAAACTCTTACTTAAAAGATTAATATTAATTTAAAACACTTAATACTTTAATTAAATATTGAATAAAAAACAAAAAATCCACCCTCAATGGAATTCGAACCAGCTAAACCTATGAGTTGCATTAACTATCTGTATGAGTGCTGGGTTAACACTCTCTGAGTGCTGGGTGCACTATGTATGAGTGCTGGTTGGTCACTGTATTTCTTTCTGCTCTCTCGGGCCCTCGAAGACTTGGATGCTGAGGCGGCGTTCTCATGGCCTCGGAGCCACCTGCATCCAGCTCCTTTGTATCGCATGCTGTATTTCGTCCGTTGATGGAAAGCTGAATTTCGAAAATACTACGAGATATTGAAATAAATAGTAATATTTTAAATACTTTTTTAAAACCTCTTATTTATTTGAATTGAGTTAGGGTCAGGGCGTTGCAAGTTGATCTTTTGGTTGTGTCCGCAGACGTAAGATGGCGCTAGTATATTCAGATTTTATTTTTCTTGTATTGGCGTATTAGTTAAAATGTGTTAGTTCTCTGATTGGCACTATTAGTTTTTTACTGAGTGAGTAAATAATTGCAAATGACCGTGCGAAAGTTCTACAACATAATCAACGTATTTAACACATGTATATTGATGATTGTAACCAAGTGTAGTGTTGTGTATATGATAGTTATGATGATTATACTCGCTGGCTATAGCAGCTCAACAATGTGCAAATCAACTATTGGATTGTAAACTCTACCACATAAATTACACAAGATATGATACAGTTGTATCAAAGGGTGATTTACATAAACCATTAAATAACTTAAGTAATTTGCAATATGTTACTGAAAATATCATCAAACAAACCTCCAGATTGATGGCATTTCATTGCAACAGGAACCAAGTGAGATATTGCCAGATCATTGTTTGGTAAGCTTGAGGGAGTATGATTCCGAAAGCATAAAGCTAAATTACTTCTCCAAGAATTAACTTTTGGTTTTATTATGAATAGTCAACGTTTTCATTACCTTCAATTGTACATCATAAATCATGTTTAATTTCATGACTGTCCCACTTACTTGCTTTAAGGATGCACTGTTAGGATTTTAAAATGTAGTTAATGTGCATTATGTGAAAGATAACAATATTCTACTTGGCTACTATATTAGCTTATTATTCTTAATATTATATAATAAACATGTTTTCATTATGCATATAGTAATGTATACCCATGGGGAGGCGTAACGTAATTCAATTTTCGATTCGCGTTGTGGAAAAAACTTTTGGTAACTGCTGGCCAGGGACTTCGTATATTTTCACGTTGGTGCAACTGAGGCATGTTAGATGGAGCAAGGCGTGATATGAGCAAGGGTGTCAGTGTCAGCTGTTCCGTTTGTTAGTTTTTATTTAGTTGTGGTGATTACTTTTTTACTTTGGTTTTACGTTGTGGATATTGATATTATAATATCATTCAAGGGACAATGCCTATGAATTGTGCAGTTTTTGGTTCTACAAATGATGCATATAAGGACTCTCCTTTTAAGTCCTACTCATTTCCTACGGACATGAATTTTCAACTTGACAGTGTTCCTTGAGAAGAGATAAACCTAGTTCCTTCAAAAATGTTCGGCGAGATGGAAGTGAAATAACATGAGTTTGCTAACTTGTTCATGTGAAATCACTAGCACTGAGACGATAAATAAATTTTCACCTCATTACGCGCTACTTATAACGTCACTAGTACCCTAGGGTATGGTATACCCCCGACCACTTTAGTTGTATACTAGAATCAGAACTGAACACTGTTGGACGTATTCTTACATAACGCCCCATATGAGATCTAATTCGAAGGTACACAGATGCTCGAGCTGATAGCATCATTTACTTTGGTTGGGGGTATGTCATACCCCACCGTACCAACGCCAGGTTAAAGTAGACACTTGCTATAGGAATTGTTGGATTAAACTATGTAATCTTTAAAATGAATTCATAATGATTATACGATCAAAATGTATCAAGAAAGTGATATAAAAGCTACACCACTACACTATCATAAAAATATGACAATTTTACTATGACATATATTATTAAATAACACCCCATGCTTTTAAGGGCCAACATAAAAATCTCACTAGATTTTCCCCTAAATTCAAATTCCCGCCTCATATTTCCACAGCATGACGTATTAACGATGTTCTCAAAAGTTGCGTTGCGACTTACCATCTTCTCATAATATCACGATGTATACCGACTTTTTAAGGTTCTGCAATAGATATTTTTTCCTGTTATGTGTTGCGTTTTCTTTTATTATTGACCCAAATATAAATATATATTTAAAAGGAACTGCATTGGAATTTGAAAAACAGTTAACTGAATATTTGAATGTTTTTATATGTTTTTTGTGGTACATTTTAATGGAAAATTGGCATTTAATGTTTGTAAATATTTTAAATACATGTCATTGAATGCTTCACAAAAACGTTTAATAAAAACATTAAGATATTTAAAGAAACTACTCAGATTTCAACTGCAGTGTCAAGTAACGCCTCTTTTGTCTGCGGACGGAACTAATGGTTTGTGTCTGAGCTAATAGCTGAGACGCATATGGTTCACGTCTGAGCGTTTAGCTCAGACGCGAACCATTAGTTCCGTCCGCAGACAAGAGATGCGCCAGAGTCACTTTCTCATCCATGCAGCGGCGACTCCACCATAATTTTCATGGAGATCAGTAATTTTCCTCCAGACCACCTGAGCGCTGTCGTCGTAAGCCTTGGAGAGAGGCTAGCGGGGTGAGAAGGGAGACTAGTTGGATTGTTGTGTTTCGTTTGGGTCACAGAGCACTATATGGTTTGGGTTGTGTATGGGTTCGCCGTCTGGTGGTTTCGCCATTCATGCGCCATTTTTGTTGCTGGTGCCGTTCAGTATACAAGTCAGTTTGTGTAACAGTGCTTGTTTTTAATATGGTTCGCCAGTGTTATGTGAAGTCGTGTAAATCCCTCCAGAAGGATATATCAATGCATTGTCATTTTTATTTAATGATTATATTCTGACCGTAGACTGTATTATATCTTATAATTGTGATGTCAATTACTCTTCATTATAATGGAAACTGTTGTTATATGTAATATTTATAATTTATTGTTTAATAAATGAATGTTAAATGTAACTAATTTGTGTATTGTTATTAATAGATTACTCTTATAATAAAAAGTTGGAATAAATACGTAAAATAGGAATAAAGTATTTGATATATATATATATATATATATATATATATATATATATATATATATATATATACTTGTTTTGATTATTTATACCAATTTTTTGTAATAATAGTAATTTATATTTCCCGCCGCCATCGATCAGCGCGTATGCGGTATGGAGATAAACTAAAACGACCTGATGTTTCGCTCTATTAGAGTCTCCCATCTATAGTACTTATCTATGTTCTCATCTATCTTGTCTATGGTTAGGGTTCATTGCTGAGCTAATTATTTGCCGCACTGCTCCTAGAGGGCGCTGCACAAGGGTTCTAAAACGAGTACGTTAAGTTTCCTGTTTATCTTGTCTATGACCTACAGCTGCGTTGCGCTTTTGAACGGTCCACTATTCTGCTCACTTCAGGTTGCTTTAATATTTCTGTAGTTCATTTACGCATGGCCATGTCGTATATTAACAGTCATCCAGTATCCAGTGCAAATTCAAATACAATGTGATCGAAAGACGTAGTTGTATAATGCAGTCGTCAACAGAGGTGCAACTGATATTACGTATAAGTAATAAGATATAGAAAATCAACAAAATTAAATACAGTAAACATAATGCACAATGGAAATACCGTTTATGCTAAAAGGTGAGTCTTTCTTATTTATCTAGTTTAGCAACTGGTAACTGGCTGTTGATCTTCTGGTCCTTATACTGTATATTAAATAGAATATGTTATTTAAATTTTGACAATTTTTCCTGAATCATGACAATTTTGGTCTTTTGTATTTATTTGTTTATTAGGTATCTCTTATCAGTATTCAGTAATTGAATTGCTTTTATTTACTGTTACAATTTTTAGTATATTCATCTAAATACTGTATGTACCATTGTTAACACTTAACAGCACTTTATATGTAAGTGTACAATTCAATAGAGAGATAGGAACCAATATATTTTCTGAATGCAGTAAATACTGCTAGTAGTTGGTCACCCCATCTAGATCCCTGATAGGTTTCTAGTAGTGACCATGTGTCACTAGTATCTGCCTGTTTCAAGTATAAGCAAATACATGACTATGTTATGCTGTGGTCCACTAATAATATTAGTTTCCTAGTGACTAGTAGTCACTACTAGAAACCTATCAGATGGATGGGGCCCATACGTTATTTTTGGTTAATCTGGGATATAAATCATTCATAAATCAAAGACCCTATAGTAGATGCTATAACCGTGTTATACAAAATTATAACTTGTCTAAAAATATATATATATATATATATACATTACCAAACAATTGAATATACTAGACATATGGGGAGCCATATCGCAGTACAATTTTCAACTCATTCTGTGCATTTAAAAAACAAAATTGGTAACTGTTGGATAGGGACTGGGTGGTTTTCAAGTTTGTGCATACGTAGAGCATGCATGTTTAGTGCCTGTAAGCTGTCATTTGTTAGGTTTCATTTAGTTGTGGTGATCACTTGGCTCTTTTTTGCTTATACCATATATGGAAATTAATATTAATTATCATTCAAGCAACAATGCCTATAAACATATGACAATTTTACAATGATATATATGTCGGAGAGGCAGGATACAATAAATAATCATGATCGAACATGTTAGTTTGGGCGTTTCCGTGAGACGACATTTCGGCTTATTATTCAAAACACTTAAACACGACTTATACAATTACAATAATAATAACTAATTACGCTTAATTTAACGCACTAACGCACTTATAGTTAATAGTGAACCTTTCTCGAGAGAAACAGTCCAGGCCAACTTATCGTATGCGTTGTTCGTAAAGAACTACTCGCACCCCTGTTAGCCAATTCCGTTCGCATGCCCCTTGGCGACGCGTACTCGAGGCAAGGTCACATTCCTTAGAAAATGTCACTAATTGGCTGCAGCGCTTAACATATGTTGCGTGATACACCCTTGCGCCCTCGGATTATCTAAAAACTTTCCATGACGTATTTCATGAAGATCCAAAACGGCCAGGCGCCGACACGGCCAATCTGACATCTTGCACGTCTTCGTGCACTATTGTGGATTCGAATCATCACCTAAAGACAAACATCAATCAATAGGATATTCAAGTTGCTTAATTTCCATGCTTCTCTACAAATTGATACTGTTATTACGGGCAACAAAATAAGTTACATATCATAACCACTCGTCTATCCTGACAATAGACTACTAGTTCTACAGCAAGCAATCATCATCCCATTCGCACATTCTAACAGGTAAATGTGATTTGATACGAATACATCTATCCGTGGAATCTTACTGATTCGCCTGACATTTTACAAATAATCGGAACTGACATCGACAGTAAACCGATTATATTTCTCATCTGATATTGTATAGATCATCGAAACTGACAGCGACAGTAAATCGATATCTTACACATCGGAACTGACATCGACAGTAAACCGATATCATACACATCGGAACTGACATCGACAGTAAACCGATTGTATGCTCATCTAACATTATACAGATCATCGAAACTGACAGCGACAGTAAATCGATATCTGACACATCGGAACTGACATCGACAGTAAACCGATATCATACACATCGGAACTGACATCGACAGTAAACCAATTGTATGCTCATCTGACATTATACAGATACATCGAAACTGACTTCTTACAGTAAATCGATTTCACACATGTTCCCAGATCACTATCTACTATAATGACTAGATTCATTAACAAGACTAAAGAACAACTCTACAATACAAATTAGTATGCTGTAGAAAATTAGATTTCCGCCGACACTGGCTCATCACTGTTATCACTGTCATTACCAAAGTCAAACATATCAGCATCAGTTTGCCCATTAGGAACTGCTCTGAGCTGATCATGGGCAAATTTAAACAATCTGCTTTTACCCTTTTCGCTAATTTTCTCTACCTCATATCGATCGTGAGGTAAGATTTTAATTATCTTATAAGGACCCCTAAATTTGCGATCCAACTTTGAAATCATTCTTTCATTCGATTTAGCGAACACAAACTCATTTACTGAAAATAATTTCACCTTTGCTTTACCAACATTAAATCTCTTAGAATCTGTATGTGCAACTCTTTTAATATTTTCACTAGCCTCTTTTCGTATATCATCGAGACTGGCACTACAATTATCATTAATTACGTCTTTATATAATATTTTGTTCAACTCAAGTGAACGAATTTCTGTACCAAATAGTATTTCCGCGGGGCTAAAACCTGTAGTTTTATGTTTAGTACTATTAATAGCTAATTGAACGTCCCCTAAACTTTCTTGCCAAGTTGAATTTCCCTCACTTTCAACACTCGTTAGCATATTTTTTAAAGTTTGCATAACTCTCTCCACTTGTCTATTAGCTCGACTAGAACAATGTGCAATAAGGTGCAGCTCTATGTTATTTTCTGAACAGAAATTTCTAAATTCAGAACTTGTAAAACATTTTCCCTGATCGGAAATTACTCGACTCGGTGCCCCAAATAAGTGAGTAAAGTTTCGGAAAGCATCAACAGCTTCTTTTCCTGTTAGTGATACAATATGATATAAGAGAACAAATTTTGAAAATGCATCAACCATTACTAGCACACATTCTTTCTTGTCACTTTTACCGCTCAATTTCCCAGAAATGTCAATATGCACTGTATGCCAAGGTTTAGAAACCTTTGGTATTGAATGTAATTGAACTTGTTGTGCGCCAGATTTGCCTTTTGAAGCTTTACAAATTAAACAATTCTCCACAAATTTTCTAACATTTTTAGTCATTTTTGGAAACCAATAACATTCAAATAATTTATCTAGGGTTTTTTCCCAGCCTAGGTGCTTTAGATCAATATGAATATGGTTAATAATGGACCATGTCCTTGAATAAGGTACTACAGGTAACCATTTAGATTTTCCATATCTTTCAATTTTGCGAAATAAGATATTGTTTCTAATGTCATAAGTTTTAATTAAATCTGGTGAAAGTTCACGAGCCCTCCACTGTGTTATTAATTGGATGATCATTGTCCCGCTGCTGTTCAACATGCAGCCAATCTTTTTGCAAGTCAACTATCTGTATGGTCTTTTGAATTAATGTCGAAGGGTTAGATGGTATGGTGGTAGGTAATGGATTACGAGATAGAAAATCAGCATGTTTCATACGAGATCCTTCGCGGTACTGAATATCAAACTCAAATGCTTGTAAAAACGCCCACCAACGATGAACGCGAGGTGTTAGATCTTTTTTATTTCTGGAGGCTTTTAATGAATTGCAGTCAGTTACGACAGTAAACTGTTTACCTTGTAGAAAATCCCTAAAATTTTTAACAGCATTCACGACTGCTAGCGTTTCAAGTTCATATGAGTGATACCGCGATTCTACTTCCGCTGTGCGTTTACTAAAATAAGACACGACATGTAATTTAGAATTTTTCCTCTGTAACAAAACTCCCCCATAACCTTCAGAACTTGCATCAGTATGTAACTCAATGGGCAAAGAAGGATCGAAAATAATTAGAATAGGTTCAGACGTTAAAAATTGTATTAAAGTTTGTCGCACTTCGTCGTGTTTTGGTAGCCATTTTATAGTTTTTGTATTACTTGTGGTAAGCAGATATAGTGGTGCGGCTATTTTGGAAAAGTTTGGAATAAATTGGCGAAAATAAGAAGCCAGGCCAAGAAATTGGCGAACATGAGTTGGTGTTTTTGGAATTCTGGAATTAATTAAGGCAGATATTTTTCGAGGATTAGGCCTCAATTCACCTGCGCGGACAACATATCCTAAATATTCTATTTCAGTTTTTAGGAAGCTACATTTCTCAATATTAAAAGAGAAACCTGCACTTGCTAATGTTTTCAATACAATTTCTAAACGTTCCAGTCCCTCAGATATAGAGTTAGACGGAATTAAAATATCGTGAATATAAACAATTGCTATAGTATTCCGCAGGTTTCCTAAGGCTTTATCAATTGCTCGTTGATAAACAGAAGGAGCATTTGTGAGACCGAATGGCATCGTTAGGTACTCATATTGACCTTCAGGAGTAACAAAGGCAGTTTTCTTAATGGAATCGGGATGAATGGGAATCTGGTGAAAACCAGAAACCATGTCCAGTGATGTGAAGTAATAAGCACCGTGAAGTCTATTAATCTGATCACTAATTAGAGGTAATGGGTAATTGTCAGAAACAGTGTTACTATTAAGTTCTCTATAATCCACACAAATACGATCCGAGCCATCCTTTTTCTTAACTAAAATGATTGGGCTAGCAAACGGTGAACAACTAGGCTGGATAACGTTTGCTTCTAATAATTCAGATATTTTTGAACGCACTATATCTTGTTCGGTAGGAGTTAATCGGTATGGTCGTCTCTGCACAAGTTTAGTAGGATCTTTTAAACGGATCTCTAATTTACCAGTAGTTACTCTATTTGTGGGTACACCACTGACAAAATATTGCTGATATTTTGCCAATAAATTAAGTAAATTTGACTTGTTGCTTGACACAAGATCAGTATTTATATTATCAAGATTATTAATAAAGCTTTCACAGAGTTGCACACGGCTTTCGCGAGCAAAGAACAGTCCTGCTACGTTATAAAGAACGCTAATGTTTTGATCAATTATATCCCGACCAATTATTGATTCAAAGTCAATACTATTATCTGGCACAACATGAAATAAAATTTCAATATTTATAGATTGAATTTCAACTAACACACAAAATTTGCGAAGTACAAAGAATTGCGTTTTCTCCTATTCCTCTTAATGACACTAAACTATTTTCGCGTTTACCATCTAACAAAAGTGAAATACTTTCTTTAACCAATGAGCAGTCTGAGCCAGAGTCAAAAATAAACGGAACGAGCTTACCATTTTGAAGTTTTAATTCCCCGCGAGGTAGAGTTTGCCTTTTGCAAACATTAATCCGTTTCTCAGGAAGTCGTGCACCGGACGTGGAGGGCTTTGGATTGGAGTGACAGTTGTTGGCAAAATGTCCTGGTTTTCCACACGAAAAACATGTTAGCGGTGTTGAAGTAGGTTTCCTTACGGGGCTCGGGGAAGGTCGTATTGAACATCTGTCGGCTTTGTGGCCGAAATGTCCACATCTGTGGCAGCGTCCATTAAAATTGTCCTCGGTCCGGTTGGCTATTGTAACGGCTCGGCGCTTCGAACTGATTTGATGATCGGGTCGAAATAGCGCCGGTCGTTTACCCAATTGTCCTCGAAGTATTACGCATAAACTTTGCACATCCTTCGGCGGATCGGCTTGCAATAATCTCCTCGCCGATTCTGATCGGTTTGCCACAACGTGGCTGGCAAATAGTGTTGCTAGGGAGTCATCACTTTCCCGGGTTTTTATTAAATGTAACGCCATTCGCGCCACATGTAAGCCTTCTTCTAGAAGGGTGGTTCCATGTGGTGCATTTTGGCGCCCATTTACGGCTTCTTGGAATAATTCCATTATATCCGTTGGCTTGCTAAATACGGATATAAATTCGGCCCGAATTTCGCCCCATGGCTTTTGTAATGGGCGACATCTAATAAGCCAATCTGCGGCTTCACCTTTCATCGCATTTGATTGCCTTATTCCCGACAAATTGTGCAATTTTACAAACTCGTCCACAATTGCGCACCATCCTTCTGGGTCCGCCATTTTTGACGCCGGGTTGAACATTGGCAACTGCGGTCGAGGTCCACTAAACACGGCCGCCGGGGATGAGTTGTTCGCCATATTTCCTTGTAATTCAACAATCTTTTCGAGAAGATCCTCAATGCGGGTATCACTGCGGCGAACGGGATATGTTTTTGAAATTTCCGCGGAAAGTCTTCACTAATATCTTCGGTTAATCCCACTTCTGATGTCGGAGAGGCAGGATACAATAAATAATCATGGTCGAAAATGTTAGTTTGGGCATTTCCGTGAGACGAAATTTCGGCTTATTATTCAAAACACTTAAACACGACTTATACAATTACAATAATAATAACTAATTACGCTTAATTTAACGCACTAACGCACTTATAGTTAATAGTGAACCTTCCTCGAGAGAAACGGTCCAGGCCAACTTATCGTATGCGTTGTTCGTAAAGAACTACTCGCAGCCCTGTTAGCCAGTTCCGTTCGCATGCCCCTTGGCGACGCGTACTCGAGGCAAGGTCACATTCCTTAGAAAATGTCACTAATTGGCTGCAGCGCTTAACATATGTTGCGTGATACACCCTTGCGCCCTCGGATTATCTAAAAACTTTCCATGACGTATTTCATGAAGATCCAAAACGGCCAGGCGCCGACATATATATATATATATATATATATATATATATATATATATATATATATATATATATATATATGTACAAGTTATTATTGGGAAACTGCGAGGGCAGTTAAAAACTCCCTCCATCAGGGGTGGTCAAAGTGTCAATTATGGTCTACCTGTCAACCACACAACTATTTCTAGTCATCTGCCTGTCTATGTACACATACTTTATTAATAAACTAATTAGTTTGTGATAAGAAATCATTTTTTTCTTTTAATAAGATAACTTGTTATTGAATATGTATCAGTAATATCTATGTTTATTTTAAATTGAAACTTATTTTTGGCTTTAAATTACTTCTTTTCTTATGATCATATATGTTGGTAGACCACAGCCTATAATTTAAGAAAAAGGTCACCCTAAGTGATCAAAAGTTTGGCGACCCCGTATATATATATATATATATATATATATATATATATATATATATATCATGGTACAGTTTTAAAAATTAAAAACTTTTAATTTATAATACACAACTTTTATTTATATGATTAAGAAAAGTTTGTAATTCTGAATTAATATTAAGTTATTTGGTACCTACACCAGTTCTGTTTAATGTTGCTTAACTAATTTTTGTTTATATTTATTTTGCAGAGTATATACTACTGAAGATATTACTTATCAATGAAGACTTGTAACATTGCGAACCAAAGATTATATTGAATAATTTTCAAGAGATGCAGAGGCGTATTCTGAAAAAGCATTTCAGAAAGTGATGGGTAAGTTTTTGTTATAAATGTATTGGGAATAAATATCAATCTTCATCAATGTGAGAATATTTAGATAAAGAGAATTATGGATTGTACCAGTTCCTGAAATTTCATGACATTGCAATAATAAATAGAATTTCCCTTCTAGAAAAACTGCCTGATTTTAAAAAAGCTCCATGAGATTCTACAAATGTTGTAACAGTTTTTTCATCAATGTTTTCTCAATTTCTGCTAGTATGAAGTTGTTCATTTACCCATTCAAAAGCATATAGAACATTTTATCATTATCAACATCAACCAGCCACTTGATTCCACTGCTGCATAGGTCTCCTCTAAACTTGACCAACATTTTGTGCAACTTGTACCCAATTTGGTGCCATTAGGTCATTTGTCCATCTGGTTGGGGCCTGCCCCTGCATCGTTTGTCCATATGATCTTCATTCTAATAGTTTTTTTGTTCCAGCGACCTTCTTTGTATTAGGCAAGGTGTCCTGCTTACTTCCACTTGAGTGTAGCGATTCTCTTAATTATGTCACACCTGTTTTATGTTATGAACTTGAAGTGAGATACCAAACAATGCACACTCCATAGATCTCTGTGCTACTCTATTAGTTTTTGTGCAGTAGCCTTTGTTAAAGTTAGGGTCTCTTCCCTAGATATTATTACTGGTAGCACACATTGTTGGTAGATTTTTGCTTCATGATCTTTTTGAAAAGCTTATACAGATGTGACAAAAGATTATGGGTCAATAATTATCAAGGTCGGCTATATCACTTTTCCTATCTAATGGTACAGTATTATTTCATTTAATTTGATTTACGCTATCATATAAGCCAAATTAAATGTCTTTTATCAGTTGCAATAAAGTACTTCCTCCTAACTTAACAGATTCTATGACTATATCTGCCTCTCCTGGGGACTTGTTTTTTATGAAACAGAGAGAGTTTCTGATCTCATTTATTGAAATTTCTGGCATTACTTCAGATCTTTGATTTAAGACTCGCTTCTCAGCTGTTTGACATGAACATTGGTCATGTTTGAGTTTTAGTTTTATATAGGGAGGCATATAAGTCTACAACTATTTTAAGGATAGATTCTCTATGTAGTTATTGTTCCTAAATTGTCCTTTAACTTAAATATTTCAGATTCTCCATTGGACAGTGTTTTTCTTCTTCTTAAGTACTTTCATGCTACCATTTGTCTCTATGGTTCTTCTGGTCAGTTCTGTGTTATATCTTCTTATGTCTCAGATCTGTTGATATTTCTTTACTTCAGTTTCTAAGTTTTTAGAGTTTACATTTTCCTTGTTTCTTAGTTCTCGTCTGAGCTTCATCTTATTTCTGGTGTTAGAACTAATTTTGTCATTCTCTTACAAGACCTTGGGAATTGCAGTAATGCAAAAATTAATATGGTTACTGCATTAGCAAACCTAAATAATAATGTTGTTAATATTTAAAATGAATCATGTAGAAATTCTTGCTCTGAGCTGGCTTCAATTTCCTAGAAATTAGATTTTTGGATTCGTTCTTCAAAATACCTATTCAATTGTGGCAATTGAAAATCTGAAAAACATTGTTTTATTGGCCAAGTCAATGCAATGAAGTATGACCAAGGTATTATAATTGTACACTTTTACTTTGCTATATGAATTATGGATAAGTATAGTACTGTGCAAAAAAGTTTGGGCACTAATTACGTATTTTATATTCATTTTATTGATATTAATTTGAATTATTTAATAATAATTTAATAAATAAAGAAAATACTTGGATAAACTCTCTAACCCAGATACTTGATAGACATGCAATATAACACAGCTTAGAGTAATTTAAATATATTAAGTTTTTTTAAATTAGCCTATATTTTCTTTATTTTCCCCATATACGAGATATTTACAAATCAAGAAAAATATATAGATTTATTAGTTTAACTCCAGAATTAATTTGTCATTATAATAATAATATACATTTATTTGTAAGAATATGAGTAGCAGAAATAGAAATGGTTACAGTATAAATACAAAATTCAAAGAGTGAATCATTACATGTTTTAACAATTATTAAAAAACTCTTTAATGGTGTATCGAAGAGATGGCCAAAACTATTGATCTCTTTGGGTGACCTGTATTATAAATTATATGAAGCGATCTACCAACATCGTATGTATTAAGTGATCATAAGAAAAATAGTATTTTAAATCCAAAAATAAGTTTAAATTTATAATAAACATAGCTAATACTGACACATATTCAATATCAAGTTATTTTAATGGGAGAAAATAATGGTTTCTTCTCACAAACTAATTAGTTTATTAATAAACAATATGTAATATGTGTACATATCAGACAAGCGGGCGACTAGGAACAGTCACGCGGTCGTGGCTTTGGCCACCCGTGGCGTATAGAGTCCTATCAATTAGAAAAAGTTTCAGTTCTCTTTTGAAAATACTATGTACTGTAATATTCGTGAGACGATCTGGCTAATTATGAAACCTACAGGCAGTTTACATAAACCCAGTCTCATAAAGAGCATTTTTATTTATGCATATTTACGCAAATCTTATTTAATTGTCTTGTATGTTCTTATGTTTGCAACAATGTAAGTCTTATCTCAATGTGGCCAACCTAGGAAATATAAATTCACTTTATTTGGCGCCAACTTCAGGTTACGTGACGTCGGCAGATGTCATTTGGTCATTAAACAAATGGCGCATTTATTACATTTTGTCTTTCTGCCTTTCTGTTCGTATGGTGCAAAATTACAACACTGAAAATAATTAAGTAATGCAAACAGTCAGCAATTAATGATGAGTGTAGTGCCGTATTTCAAGAGAATTGTTTTCATACACATTGGATAGGTCTGAATTCACACCATGGTGAGGCTAATTTGTAGTACTAATTATAAATATGTATAATTATTAACACCTCATTCATGTATGTATGTATGCATGTCTGTATAGTATATAATTAATTGCACTTATTTGATTTTCTGCATATTAGAAATATGTTGCTTGAATACTGCATTGTGCTAACAAGAAAATATGTAATATATATTTTTAGCAAGAAACATGCAACAGAATACCGTAGAATTTTTATTACACGTATTAAAGACACTTTGTTGTTTGCTGTGAAACTTAATTTACATGTTTTTATGACACACTATAACTACCAATTACACTCCTCAATTTTTACAAAATCAGATTCATTGCCATGAACAAAGTGTTTTTATTTAATTATATATGATTCTGGTGCATAGTTTTAGTTAATGGTTCAATACAAATTGACAATTAGAGCCATAAGAAAATTATAGAATGAGTTATCCCATCCTCAAACATATATGGTCTGTTTATAACTGAACTGAAACATAGTTTGTATACATAGTGGTTGCTATATTTATTATCACAGTGATCAAATAAGGTATGCTTGTTGGAATTGATTCTTCCTATTATAATTAGCTTAACATTTTAATGCCTCCTGCACTTGTGTAACATTTGCTGGTTTTCAAAAAGTCAACAACCACATTTTCACCAAAAAATATATCTTGTATGGTGCAAAAATATCTTATATGTACTAAACTCAATATAATAACTTTAATGTTACAAGGGGTAGTAATTATATTAAAAATTATGTCCATTCATGCTTATATACATACACAGCATCACTATTTACAAGTGTTAATATACAAAATTATATGTAATCAAAATTACAAATTTCAGAGCAGTAAGAAGTTGTTAATACTCACTATTTAACTGATATTTTAAATTAATTTAAATGTTCTCATATATCACTTGGAATTGTATTGTAAAACACAATGCTCTTAGTTAACACAGTGTTTTTTTACTAGACTGTGTGATGCAGAAAAACAAGCCAAATATTTATACTGGATCCATGTATGGTTCTGGTCCCTGGTTCTCACATACTTGTTCTTGGTTATTCATCACTTCATGTTAGTTGCTTTGTATGCAATATTATTATTACTACAATTATATATATATATATATATATATATATATATATATATATATATATATATATTATTTTTCTATAATTTCTTCTATTATGTTGCCCCACTCTTTTGTTTGTTCCTCTTTTGTCTCCTCTTCTTGCTACCCATACTTGTTTTGTTCGATTCATGTTTTCCATCCTAATTAGATGTCCCCACCAGTTGAGTTGCTGTTTTTCTATAAACTTATCTATTGCTTCAATTTCCATTTCTTCTCTTATGTCATTATTTCTTATTCTGTCTCTTCTTGTAACTTGTTTTACTCTTCTCAGGTATTTAATTTCCATTGCTTGTATTCCACTTTTATCTCTCTTTGCTAGCTTCCATGTCTCTCCCATTTGTCAAAATCGATCTGTATATGCTTTTGTATATATTCATTTTTGTCTTTCTGCTGATCTCTTTATTGTTAATAAGTATGTTATTCACTGAGTAGTACGTTTTTATTGTGTTTATTCTGTTGCTTAATTCTCCTTCTGATTTTTTATCTTCTCTAAGCACTACTCCTAAGTATTTGAATTACTGCACTTGTTTATTTGATGTTTCCGTTTTCCTATTATCATTACTTTTGTTTTGTTGTAGTTTTTTTTATATTATATTTCTATAGGTGCTTATTCCAAACATTCAGGTTGTGTTGCAGATTCCTTTCGTTTTCTATTATACAATCACATCATCAGCAAAAGCTCCTTCTGATAGTGTCACCATTTGCATATATTTGTGACCTATATTTGCTTTTATATCTTTCTGTTCTCATACTTTTCATTATTTCGTCCATGTATATGTTGAATAGTGTAGGACCGAGTCCTCCTTGCCTTATCTTGTTTTCTATAGCTCTTTCTTTAAGAATTGTCCATAGTTTATTTAGTGCGATCATGTCAAACACTTTTTCTTTGTATGAATCCTAAATGTGTTTTTATTATTTGTAGTTCTTTTTTCTGTGATATGTTTTATTGTGAAGATGTTGTCCTATGTGGATCTTCGTTTCCTAAAACCGCATTGCGATTCTTCTAGTGTTTGTTCTATTCTTGCTATTATTCTCTTGTTTATTGTCTTTTCTAATATTTTCATCCTTATACTTATTAGTGTTATGCCTCTATAGTTTGAGCGTTTCGTCTTATCCCCTTTGTTGTGTATTGGTACGATTGGTGCTGTTTGCCAGTCTTTTAATATGATATTTGTCTTCCATATGTTGTTCAGTAGTTTCCGTAGTTTTTCTTTACCTACCTGGCCCAGGTGCTTGATCATTTCAGCTGTAATCTGGTGCTTTTCCTATTTTTAATTCTCTTATTATTTCTAGTATAGTTATATATAGTGTCTTTTGTTCTTTGTCGTTATTTGTGGTTAGTAATTCTTCAAAATATTCTTTCCATCTTTCTAATATTTCTTCGTTTTCCTTCAACATTCTTCCTTGCTTGTCTTCTATGTATCTCATTTCTTGTCCTTGTTCTTTTCTGCGATCTTTTAGGTTTTTATATAATAGCTATTGGTTATCCCTTGAGTTTTTTTCCATTGTCTCCCTGGTTTTTGCTATTCTAATCTCGTCTGTTACTATTATTCTCTTGTCTCTGTATTTTTTTGTAGTTTTCTCTATTTTTTTTCGTTTAGGTATCTTTGCCATGCTTTTTCTTTTCTTTTGTTTTCTCTCGTATGTCCTCCAACCACCAGGCTGTCTGTTGTTTCTTGTTTGTGCTTTTCTTCTAACACATGTCTCCTTTGCTGTATCAAGCATATTTTTCTTTATATTATTCCACATTTCCTCTACTTCTTCTCTATCGTTGGTCACTTCTATCTTCGTCTCCATTTTCTCCTTTTCTCCATATATTGTATTGTTGTTTCTTTTTCTCTAAGTTTGTATGATCTTATCTTGTTGTAGTTTATTGCTATATTTGGCTGTTGTATCCTTCTGCCACTGTCTTGGCAGTCTTCCTTAATTGTCGTCACAACTAAATAGCGGTGACTTCCAATTTCGCAGTTTCTTTTTACCCTTGTATCTATTATTTTGCTCCTTTTTCCTTGTCCTATTAAAACGTAATCTATTATAGAGTTTTCGTTTCTGCTTACCACTTCCCTTGTGTATTTGTGTATGCCCTTGTGTATGAATAGTGTGTTCGTTAGTACTAGCTTGTTCATTCTACAGGAATCTAGCATTTTCTTCCCATTTTCCTTTAGTACGTCTTTGCCATATCTTCCACTCGTCAAGTCGTTATCTTTTACTTCCTAAAATGGTTATTTGTTGCTCACTACATCATCTTCATTTGGCCCATATACTATAATTATTGTTCTGGTTCTGTTAGTTTCTTTTAGTGTTACGGTTAGTATCCTTGGTGATATTTCTTGCCATATTTCTATTTGGTATTCGTCATCTCGGTACAATCTTACACCTTCGGCTGCCCTTTTATCGTTGTCTACCCCGCGATGTATTATTTTATGTTTGTTATTGCTTGTGGAATATTCCTTTCCCTTTTCTATTTGTCTCCGTTATTGCCAATATGTCTACTTCCATTCTTTTGAACTCTTTTTCAGTTCGTCCTCTTTTTCGTATATACTCCTTATGTTCCAGGTTGCCATTCTTTATATTTTGTCTTTCTCTTTTTTATATTTTTTTTACATATTGTGTCTCTTTGGTTTTTTCTAGTTTCTGTTTGTGTATAGTTTGTTTTGTTTACATTTTTTGTTTTCCATTTTTATTACATTTATTTTATTTACATGGCCTAGTTCTGTCTTACTTCCTTCTTTATTTAGTTTTTTTGTACTCTGTACAAATTTTTCTTGTTCTTTGTTCCAATTATACCATTTTTCGTTTATGCACAGCTTTTTGTATCCTATTTTCACTCTTTTTCCGTCCTACCTTTCCTTCCATGCTTATCTTCCTTATCTCGTATTGTATTTTTCTCTCTTTGTGGGTCAGGTCTATGGATATTTGTTGTCCTATCAGCTTGTATTTGGTTGTCATTATTTTCATTTTATCTTCAAAAGATTCCACTTCTACAATGTTTATACTATTTCCATCACTTTGTTTTATCGTTCTTACCATTTTTACTTTCGTTTCTATTCCCAGTTTTTGCTGTATGAATTTTCTAGCTTCGTATTGCCTGTTTCCATTGTTATTCCTTTAATTGTGATGTTATTATTTTTCTCCCTTTCCCTAGTTATTTCTCATTCATACTCCTTCTTTCTTCTTCCCATTTTTCCGTTTGCTTCTTCATTTCCTCCCATAATAGTTTTTTTTCATTTGTACTTATTTCTACTTTTTCTATTACGATGGCTTATTATGTATATTAAATAGTTTAATAGTTTTAATAATTAAAATTTATCATCTGCATTGATTTCTATAACAATGATTGATGAAAATGTTCTCCTAGCTTCTGTTTATATATGTATATTTTAGCTCTTTTTACAATTGAGGTAATACCAGTATGGTATATTGTTAGTTATAGGATCTCAGTGGATGAAGCATGGGTCATAAATTTTTAATTCAGCTAAAGTTCTACAGCTCTATTGGCTGTAATCCCATTCTTCTACAGTGTATCCACCTCATTGCTTTTAGACAACTTCCATCCTTGGCCATACATGCTGTTACATTCCTTCCTGCCATCCTCACCTCTTTAATAACATTCATACTCACCAAACCAATGCTCCCACTTATCCATACCTTCTCCATACAACCTGTATTTCCTATAATCCTCCTGTATTTACAAATATTTATCTCTTGCAGTACTATATATCTTGGGGCGAATCTTTTCAGGCCTAGCAATCTCTTCAGGTACTGCAGTTGCACCTTTTCAGCCTCTGTAGCTTCCATTACATCTCATATCTCAGCACCGTACAGCAATATGGATCTCACGCATGCATCCCATACAACCAGTTCGCCATTAAAACAATCTCTGAACTCCTCCCAGGCACCTTCATTCGCTGCACTGCCACTTGGGCTTTATTTGTGTACTGCGCTGCACCTTCTCTACCTTTTCTCCACACCACGTCAAACTTTCTTCCACGTCTCTTCCCGAAACACATTTGTTTTTTAATATATGCTTTCAGCCCTCGCCTCCCAAAGAAGCTCCCTGTTTACCATTTATTTAAACGCATTGAGAAGAAAATTACACCATCGTCCGCGTATGACAAGCACCATTTTCCCTGCATATTACCACAACCCCGCTTGTCCAACTCTTAATACTTCTTCCAACTTTCCCACGGATAAATTGAATAATAATGGACTCTCCCTTTGCCTATCCTAAATCTCCGCGATCTTGCTCCCCGAACACTCACTCACAATACCATGTTATATTGTTAGTTATAGTTGTCGGTGGATGAAGCATGGATCATACATTTTTAATTCAGCTATAATATGCAACTCCAAATGTTAGATTTTAAACAACTAAATTAAATTTGAATTTCCCTATAATTCACTGGATTATATCAACTCAGAACTCAGCTAAACTTCTACAGCTCCATTGGCTGTTATCCCCTTCTTCTACAGTGTATCCACCTCATCCTAAATCTCTGTAATCTTGCTCCCCGAACACTCGCTCGACAGTACGTCTCCTCATACAGATCAGTCACACGTTCCCTAATCTGCTCCGCCACCCAAATTTACCGCAAGTATTAATTCATTTTTACTGTATCTATTCAATCATACGCCGCTTTGAGGTCAACAAATACTGTTGACCTGCCCCTACGGAAACCTCGGAGATATGTTGCATGCTTTCCACCGCACCATCCAGACTTCTCGCTAACAATGTAGTATACATTTTGTAGATATCCATCAATGTGATTCCTCTATAATTTTTTGGATTTTTGTTTTAGTATTGGCCCTTCCTTCCAGCGTTCCGGGACTGTATCATCTTCTCTCCATATTCTATTGATTAATTGGGTAAGCGCCTTCTTGCCACTGCTGTTCAACAGTGCCCACGCCTCGTTTTCTATACCATCCACATCTGCCGCTTTTCCACGTTTAAGCTGGTTTAGCAACCCCACCTCTGAATTGAAATCTTCCTCCATTCCAGCCACGACTTCTACCCGTCCTCGAAAGGCCACAAATTTTACAATGCTTACTTTGCTCACTCGGCCTGTCGTCCCTTTTCTTTTACTTTTCAGCATGCTCCAGTGTTGGTTATCATTTTGACCAACTCCTGAGATTGGAAAGTGGTCCGATACACCCTCGTCTCCGACTTCAAAACGTTATATTAATGACCTCCATCTTTCAGTACTATATAATCTATTAGTGAATTACCCCTGGCTACTTTATAAGTGTATTCGCCTTCCAAATACCCCTCACTGTCACTGCTTGGCCAGCCACATTTTCAAAAATGTATGGTCCAATGATGCCTCCAGTCCAAAATCCGCACCAATCAGTGACATGTTTTGGATGCATTTGTTTTTGACAATCATATGTGGGCTCTCATCAAGGTGAAAATGTGCTTCATTGCTTAGGATGATTTTGCTCGAGAAATCGGCATCCACTTATTGATGTTCAATAATCCATTCAACGAGGTGGCCATTTGCCCGATGTGTTATTCCATAAATAACCCTATCCTATGTACTTTATGATTCAATACAAATATAACAATCTAAAGACTAAAAACTGTGTTTTCTATATAATTCAAATCTTGCATTAATTTTGGGACACCCTTTATTATACATATAGAGAGTCATTAGAGACGTTGTGAAATTGCTTACTAGGATGTCTTAACTTGACTATGATTCTTAATGCTTTCCGGTCGGCGTTGTCTATTATAGATTTGGTATTTTTTCGTCATTGGTTATCAGTATATGTCCACAATTGGTCTCATGTGTAAATGTTCACAGTGATATGGATATACCCATATCATTTCGTGTCAAATTTCTGAAATATTTAGGTCTTTTATTAAATTTGTACTAATTTATTTATAACGGTGATTACATTTTAATTTATAATCGAATGTCATCATTCCTAGATGATTTATTGTGGTTATAGGTATTTTAGATCCCAGTAATTTGAGTGAGTGCTCGGTTATTTTGTGATGTGCAATTAGGAATTGACATTCTTGTGAGTTAGGGGAGAGTTTTCATTTTGACATACATTCCATCATCTTATCTGTCACTATCTGTAGTTGTTACATCATTTCGTTCATGTCTTTGCTATCGCATACAAGGGCGGTATCATCGGCATATTTAAGTATGTAATTAATGTTTATGTCGTTTATGTCTGCTCTATTGAATTTGTATATATCATAGCAGTATAAATTATATAGTATTGCTGATAATGGAGAGCTTTGGAGTAAGCCTTGAAGGGCAAAGTAAGAAGAGTTATGTCTGTTCAGTCTTTTATTTGTTAGGAAACTATCAATAATTTGTAATAAATATGGCGCTATTCCTGTGTAATTTATTGTAATTGTAAAACCTTTATGCCACACTGAGCCAAATATTTTGTTAATGTCAATGAAAAAAGTAGTAGATCACATGTTTTGTAAATGGCTGGTAGTCCATTAGAATTTAGAGTTTTCCTCTTCTAAGAATAAATCTAAAACAACAAAAATGACAGACAAATTCAATATCTTCTAGGGCGTTACTAACACAAAACCAGTGAATTGTATATGCTTGCAAAATAATCAGTGTTTTGAATGTGAAATATAGAATTCGTAATATTTATACGTGATGTTACAATGTGATTTGTTATTTCAAAGAACAAAATACATCAATTTCAATTTTTTTTAACAATTCATGCTAAACATTTACATTAGTAATTCCAAGTTTTATACCCATTCCGGTGATTTATGACAATCGGTTTTATTATTAAAACTAACAAATAGGCAAAGTATTTATGTATATATTTTAACAAAGGTAAATTACTAAATTGCTAAATAAGCTTTTTGAAACCTAGTTTCATTATAATAAAAATGACACACAATTAGTTGTTGCACTGCTTATTTCATAATTACTATACATTTTTAAAGAATTATGAATAATATTAGTAATTTTAGTAATTATAATGATTTGTTTTGGTTACAGGTTAATGAGTCTTCTGTGTGCGAGATAATGCCCCACCTGTCTAATGGATCTTCTGTATGCGAGATATTAGCCCACCAGTCAATTATGTATATCCTGCTATATCCTGCTTGAGAAAAACAATAGAAGAATGCAAAGAAATTTAATTTTATAATGGAATACCATATAACCATAGGAGGTGATAATAATATTTATCGAGGGTGATAAAATAACTATAGTGAATGAATCGTTCCGTTAATATATACAGTATGCTCTATAGGATATTTTTATGAGCAGGAAAAGTTACTATAGAAGATAAATGAGATTTCTATAAATAATATGTACGTGATGTACAATATAAGTACGAGAGCAACATTAACAGGATGTGGTGGGTTTGACATGAGCATGTTAAATTCTAAAAAATACCACATGTATCTTATGACGATGTTGCATTGGCGAATATGTGCCGCCATAAGCACTTTGCTCTTTCAGATGTATTTACTATTCTTTTATTTTCGTTTTTCTTCTTCATTTTTCTTGTTTTAGCTAGATTTTAAAGAGTAGTTGTAAAAGGTTGCTCTGAAAGTATCGCCGAGTCATTTAAGAGGATAGATAGGTTTAGTGATTTTCATTTGTTTTTTGGCAAGAAAGGAATGAATATAGTTAACTCTGAGAACATTTTATACACATTCAACTAAATATCGTATATTTTTTTTAAATACTTCCTCAGTAAATATGGTAGATATCAGCTATACTATACTACTACTATACTACTTTTTTACTACTATCGGTGCTTACCATCAGACTTAGCTGTTTGTGAACATACTGGGGTCCACAGTTTTCATCTAAAATCAATAGGGTATTAAATTTACTTTAACCCTAGAAAACTAAACTTTTTTATAGTACTGAAAAGATAAACAGAAGCCTGAGAGGCGTACAATATTAAAACCGATTTAATTTACAAATTTAAATAATTATTCTTTATTTTTATACCTTCATTGAAGTGTTACATTATTAATAAGTAAATAAAACACAAATGTATATTATTTTTTATTACAAAAAATATGTAGGATTTTATAAATCCTTAACAAAAAGTACTAAACTAAAATTACAAGTCTTCTGTATTTAAGTCGAAATTTTTAAAAATATGTTTGCATATATATGAATTTATGGTATTTTGTCTTACTAACTAATTAATTACGATATAATCAATCTCAAATACATTAAATAATAAAAAAAAAATCAATATTTAGAGACAGTTGTTGCAAACATCATTTTTATGTTTATCACACTGTCTTACATTTTGTACACATAATTTTGGACATTCTTTTCTTTTTTGTTCTACAAAGGTTACAGTAACGCCGAATTTTAGCTGGAGGTTCCTTATCAGCTTCCTCACAAACCTCTTGAGTAGCTGTGACAAGATATTTGCAATACTTTCTCTTAATCGTCTTGTTAGTAATCTCTGCTTTATATTTCTAATTAGATCTCATCCACAGTGTAGACAGTTCAGTGTTTAGTTTCTTCATATATTATCTACGGTTCAATGGTTTTTCTCCTTTTGATAAAACATTGTGAATGTAACTTATATACGAGTTGGCAACAGCTGTATTCAAAATACCATAAAACATGTCATTGGCCATCTGTTGTCTTTCTAGAACATGACATCGACAAAAACATATGATCAAACGTGTCGACGCCGCCTTTAGCCTGGATGTAGAGCCTAATTATTTCAGGCTTTCCAGTTATAGAATTTATAACGTCGCCTTCATCGCACGAGGATAACATATACACGATTTTCGACGGCTTCGGCTTGTATGATACTAGGGTTAAAATATCCATCGAAACAGACGTACCCATTTGTTGAGAACGGGTGTTTTTCATCTCTTCAGGAATTTCCCCTTTGTTTGACCTTATCGTGCGCACAATTGTTAATTTGTATGGTTTAAGAAGCAATGACTTTGCGACAGGGATGGACGTTGTTAATGAAACAACATTCAGTTTTACAGTGGCGTTCCCACATTTATTGTTTTCAACCGTAAACATATAACTTGGGTTGCATACCCTTACATCTTCCTTTCTTAAGCTAAAATAATACAGTTGTATAACTTAGAATAAACAAAACGTTCTTAAAAACGTACAAACAAGTTTTATAAATCTAGTTTCACTGGAGGTCTAACATTATTTCCAGAGTGAGTTGTAACTATTTTTGGTACATAAATAGATTCACTATCTGTATTAACAGTCTCATTGTCATCAGTCTGTCTCATTACAGACACATCATCAAGATCTTCACTAGTGTCATCAAAAATAGGTATATATATATATATATATATATATATATATATATATATATATATATATATATATATATATATAAAAATTGTGGCTTCGATGACGTTCATTAATGTCTTCACCGCAAGTCGGGTGTCATTACAAAGACGTGGCTGGTTTATGTTCCGCAATATAATGATACCGATCCGACGTTTAATTATGAGGTGGTAATCCGGACGATTCCAGCGAATTTAAAAATTGTTGGATAGTTGATTCGCCAGATATATTATTTTGAATCTGAAAATTAATTTCGTTGACATCATCGTTTTTTGGGGCCAATATAACACGTTCGCTCAACCTAACATGATTTTTGTAATTTTGATCAATGTTTGGGAACACCATCTCGATAAGTTCGGTTTTCGATTCAGTAAAGTGACAAAAATTGGCAGGGAATGTAATGTATCCACCCGATGTGTCAACAGGAATTTTGCCATTACCAATGTCGAGCAATTGTTTGGAAAAAACTTCTCCAGATCGGCCGTTCTGCAATTCGACTCGCATGTTCATAGTGTTTTGGCGTATTTCCATAAAATGGACGACTTCAAACATGCATTAAGTTCGCGTTGATCGTGGAATCAATGGCAATATTTTTCGAAAATCACCTGCCAATAGAATCATCGCACCACCAAACCGGCTATGGTTGTTTTGTAAATCATGCATCGTGCGAACTAATACCTCCAAGGATTTTTTGTGTGCCATCGTGCATCCCAAACGATCAATTTGCTTTGCTGCAACACTTTCGCAGAATTCCTCGAAAGGTTGCAAGTTGGAGTTTCATTAGTTTTAATGTTCAACGGCAACTTCAGTGCTGAATGAACTGTTCGATCCCATTCCAACAACGTAGCTGCAAAACCTGTTGAAGAAAGTGCTAGAGCAATTCCATTTTGTGATCGAATTGTTGCCAAACCCAATGATATTAAAAACGTTTTCCCAGTTCCACCGGGGGCATCTAAGAAAACGGTTGAACGGTTTCTCTCAATGCCTCGGAATCATATTGGGTTTCGCGTCTCAACTCTTGATTAAATGCGTCGTGCATTGGGCGATTGGGTATTGACATTCCTAATTTTATTCATCCTTTGTTGGTAACCATCAAGCACATGTCCTCAATTAAAATTAATGCTTCATTGTGAATTTCTTCGTTCATTTGCAAATCTGCATTCTATGTTCTAAGACGCATCTGATCTAATATATCTTTGGCCATATGATGTTTATATTTGTTCCATAAATCAATCGGTGTTCATGGGAAGCATATACAAAATAGCATAGACAAAATTATAGTAAACGAAATTCGTATTTGTTTAGCATTTGAGGCAATCACAGCATTTTCGAGAGTGTGGTCCCAATAAGTGTCATTCTCTAGCAATCCCAAACGTTGACAGGCTTCTCTGTATATGCCGCACAATACATAAATAACAATTCTCAGATGTTGGAATGATGTTCGGCCACTGACATTGACTAACAGTAAACGCGTCTTGGCTGGGATGGACTGTATACAGACGTCCTAGTGCATCGGTGTGAAAATACTTGTGGGTAACCTGGAACTGGCTATCCTTGTTTCCGTCGTTGAAATTTCTTTGACAATTGATTTCCGGTATAATATCTTGGCATTTCGGAGTAAATCAGCGTTCAGGCAAAGTCATCATTCTGGCACATTTCAAAGAAGCTGGTCAATGTTGTCGATGGCGGCCCGTCAGCTCGTTGTAATACATCCTTTGACCATTTTCCAAATGTACGGCCAAGTGAACAACAGTCTTTCATGTATAACGAATGCAAAAATACGCCATGTCGCTTCTTGACTGCTAACATAGCGGCCCATTTGAAATTGAGTGATTTCATCGTTGGAATACTTGCAAATGTATGTAATAGATTTTACGGAATGGCAAATTTCGACATTTATGTGTGCTTTAAATGTCTTGGAGAGTAACGGCGAAAACGGAACAACCCAACGATTATCAACTTCAATGTCCTGTTGATTAACTTTGACTATTGTTGACCTTCCATTGTCATCAGTGGATCGGCGGCGATAAAGTGGATAACCATCATTTCCAGTAATACTTTCTGCTACTAATTGTCTTGGATAGCGTTTTGAACATTGTCCGGCAATCATACACGGAGATTTGGGATTTAATATTCCACAGGGACCATGAATCATATTTTTTGTAACAACATCATGTAACAGTGGATATTCTTCATTATCGGGAATTTCCGCTGATATGACATCATCGATTTCATTCGGTCTTATTCTCTGAACCAACCAAATGAGGATATGTGCATGTGGAAAACCGCGTTTTTGCCACTCAACTGAATACATCCAACAGCGTGTCTCGCCGAATACACGATGCTTAACAATAACATCCATGAGTGATTTTTTGTTGTTGAATACCCTTGCGGTGATGTCATGGCGATCAATGGGTGATTGGCCAGGAAATAATTCTTATCGAATTTCTGTCCACTTTGGATTGCACGTCAATGTAATAAACAAATCTGGTGTGCCATGATGACTTACATACAACATAGCATCTTGAGCGTATTAATGCATATGTCGCGGACTTCCGATGTATGTTGCTGGGAGAATAGTCATTCTGCCGACATTCTGTGCGTTTCCGTCATCCTGAAGATGAATGTATTTCTCGGAATGGAATTTTGCCTGGTTCAACCTGATAAATGTCAATCGCTCAGTTTCAACTTTGACGTACATATCCATAGCATATTGGTAAAACAGACGACGACATTTTAAGATGTGATTGTCCTCATTTTCCCTTGCCATCAGTCTGTATGAATAATAATTCATTGAACAAACTTTTTTGCTAGTTTCGGCGCCTGTAAATAAATGTGTTAATAATATAAAGTAGTGTTGTGATTAACGTAGTAAAGGTAGATTGGTTATTTACCTGTAACTGTATTTATCATCCTGATTGAACAATGATACTCATCTTCACCTTGCCAAAATTAGATAGGATCATATGGTCGATGTGTTTCGGACCCACGCTGCAGTTGATCGTTCCGTCGATGTAAAACAATATCTCGGTTTTCTTAATTTTCACCCACGACGACAATAGCGACATCATCAATTGTTGCCGCATTAAAACGTCCTACGTGTTGCCCTGCTGGCGTCTTATCGGCTCTGATGACAATGTTGTTGCTATCAGATGGCATGCGGTTTTGAATAATGCAACAAATTTGCTGTGTTGATTAAAAAACGCTTGGAGTTGTTCCACGATAGGTCTTTTCACCGAATTGTTGTTTGCACAACGCTGAGCGACTTGTCTTGCTGAATCGCCGATAAAATTAATTTGCAAAAATTTGTATTCACTATCCGGCGTTGGCAATAAGAAACCTTTTCGGTGATTTTTTTGTTCCTGAATCAGCAAAGTTAAATAGATGTAATATAGGTAATTGTATAGCGAAGTTTTTGTACCGCCATGTGGCTGGCAAATACGTTTACATTCCCCCATACTTACCTCAAGTACCCTAAGTAGGCATACCATTATCTCGAATATCTTTTTTGCGTCAAATGATGTCATTTATAAGCAATTATTGTAATGCTGGATATGAGTAAAAAAAAATTATAGAATCTGGCCCATTTCCGGAAACCAATGAATGTAGTGGCTCTGGTGGCGGTACAAATTGCGCGAATTTCACTTTGCCACTTGCGCAACAATCCAGGAGTTTCATTTTTAAACTTAAATGCCTTGCAATGTGGACACACAACGTTCATTTGTCCAATAGCAAAGATTTACTGTGAACTGTAATCGATTGACACGTTATAATTGAAAGCCGCTCTATGCGGATTAAAATCAACATTTCTACGTTGTTGATTAAGTTGGTACGTCTAATTATTGGCATTTTGACTGAAAATTAAAAATTACCCAGTTAGTATTTCTTTATAACCATGTGTACCACTTGTTAGTCTATCAAAACTTACCAAACATCGATATTAAATTAAACTTTTAATATAAGGCGTGATTGCGGTGAACTAACTGCGATGAACAATCACTTCTCAAAAGACTCACTCAACAAACTCAAAACTGGATACACGTTCATATCGAATGGACTGTGCACTAAGAAATGAATAAACGAATTTTTTGATCGATACATCCCGACGGATGCATCTATTAAATCACATTTGCTTCTCGCGAACTGGCAACGCGCGAATAAATTTATAGGTGATTTATAATTACAATTATATAAGTGAAAGAACGGTTGTTTAATAAATGTTTAGGTGACGTATACAAATAACTATATGAATGAACTAAAAAAAGCGGTTACTCGCATTCATTTAAAAAAAAACGATTCGGCCAATTTTACTTACTACTACTATTTCTAGGGATTTTTCCCTGATTAATTATTATACTACGCATACCGAAAGTAAACGAAACAAAAAAATATCCCAAAAATACCCATACCAAAAAACAAAAAAAAAAACAGGAACAAAAAGAACAATTTTAAATGAAACACTCCCACACTCCTCCAAGGGGTAATTTTTCCGCTACTGCTTCCCTGGGCTAGTGCGGGGCCCCGGTGATAACTCGTCGTCTGGTAGCCGCTGCTGGAATGGTCGGCGGATCTTCCTTGGTTGTATTGCCGGAGAGTTGAGGTTGTTTTCCCGATTTTAGGATTCGTGATAAACACGTGTTTGGCGGTATCTCCGTTGCTCCCCGAAGTTTGAGACAAGCGTTGGCTTACACTACGTCCGCTTCCCAATATGGGTGATACGCCACAAAAATAGTTTTTGGAATCTGTCCTACTTTTCTCGGCTGGCGACTTTTCACTGCCATTTTAAAATCCTTTTTTAAAAATAAAAATCCTTCCGCGGTGATCGGCGAGATCAACCGACCGATATTCCAGTTCATTCAGATGAGAATCGTTTCCCCATAAAATATTGAAAATAATCGAAAAATTTGCCGGCCGTAGAGAAGCATTCAGAGTCATAAGAAGTCCGTAATAAGTGTATATTAAGTAAATATCGTACGGGATTTAAGGGTCTCTGGTACAGGTCGTGAAATTCCATCAGGACACTCACTCCTTATTAGTACCTTTATGTCTTGTAGAGCAACCGGCTTCCTGATCTTTATTAACGTGCCTAAAATTTAGATCTGAATTTAGTAGAAATCGTCACGTGCATGTGCGGCAGTGTTTTCAATTTTCATTGTTTTCTGTCATTTCTGCATGTACATCCACTTACCTCAAAGATCATAATATAATTTTTGCCAACAAAAAAATAACACATGTTCTCATATAATAACCCATCGTAAATTAGTTACCGCCAGTCATCCACTTGCTACGAAATATAATTTATAATCAAAATCATAAATCATATCCAAGCAGAGTTTCTTTAAGGGTTACAGTTTTTAAATATGTCCGTCTCCATGTCAAGTAGCTTGGTTTTTATGACATCACGCTGTGATGGCGATTCTGAAATGTTCGATTACCGTGATCATTGGTGTGCAATTTTCAGATATTCCAACCAAAAACAATGAACCCACCCACTCATCATCGATTTTTAACCCTGTTCCTCGTAGACTTTGTGTTCACAACTTGGTTGTAGTACGACGCCATGTTGTAAAAATATTCCATGTGGAAATCAGTGCCCTCAACAAGGTTATTTTTCTTGTAAATCCTGAATCATCGAATAGGGACTTCAGCTTGGTCCAAAGTTCAATGCGGTTTTGGTATTCTTTATATGAATATAAGTGAAGCATTCAGGGTCAAAATTAATTTTGCCCTCGCTTGTCCAATACTGTTAGCGTCTGTTTCTGTATCATCGATGCATCCCTTCAATCCGTTGAACAATAGGAACTGTTCACCGTTAAATGCCCAATTGCCGTAATCTTCACGTCCTCTTAACTTGGGAACACTCACGATAAAATTACTGGTCATCTTGCACTCAAATAAACACTCACTAGTTACAATACTGCTTTGGCCTATAACCTATTGGTAGAATAGTGTAATACGTGCTCTCTCTAAAGTAATCAGCATGAGACTAGCGTAAAAACGCTATGTATGTATATAAGAATAAACATTCACATATACATACAATATGGTATTAACATAGTCAAGTACATGGCGCTACATACATAATGTTGATATTAATTCAACAATGTTGTGTCTTAACTCAATTCCTGACGAGATGCCATTCATGTCTGCGAAGGTTTTGCCAAGTTCATTAGCTTTCTCTATTACATCTCATACATGTTCAATAAGTTAACGGTCCGGAGATCGAGGTAGTCAAGAAAACTGCTTAACCAAAAGAATTCAGAAAAGTCTTAACAATGTGCGGATGAATACCATATTGCTGAAAAAGAGGATTTTCTAACCGTCGAAAGTTGGGCTGCATGTGGTGTTCTATCACCTAGTTAAGTTTTCGTAAAGCAATTTTAGCTTTTTTAACAAACTACACACGTTAATAATGTAATACAATATAGTGATATGAATAAAGTTTTAGCAATTAGCCTTTCACGACGCGGCGATTTAAGCGTTTACGGATCGGAGCGAACTGCCGGGCTGCTGGAGCGTTCTCGGGTATAAGGTTTCCCTTATCATTGCATTGTCTACACTTCGGGTTTCGTAACTCCTCCATCCCAAGAAGGAAGTTGGGTTCCTGGTAAAACAACGGGTGGCTTCCTGTGGTCGCAGTTCCTGTCTCCTTCCTGGGTTCCATTGAACTCCGTTGCATGAATAGTTTACGGTGGAAGTGGTAACCTATTACCTAGTAAGACAAGATATATTATTATTGTCCAGAAGGTGATGTTGTTTGTTGTAATTTTTGTGATTTTCTGGCCTGCGATCCTTTCTATTATGGTATTACATTTTTCATAGTTATTTATGGATAGAAGTAACTGTAGTTCACATGGGGTCGTTCATCATTTTATTTATTAATTTAACATTCATGGTGCCTGTAAGCAGTACAAAAACTGGTGCCCAGGACCTACACTTTGCCGAAAATAATAATCTAATGTTGATGAAAATAAATTACAATTAAAATAAAATAACAGAGAAAACGTAAATAAAAAAAAAATATATACTATACACAATCAGTAAATCATAAAATAAATCGGAATAACAATAACCTAACAGCGAATCATGATACAAGAAAACTAAATCATCTACTTTGTTCTGTAATCTTTGAAGTCTATCCAACATATAACCACTGCAGGACCACCATGTTGCTATTAAATAGTTTAGGTGACTGTGCACATATGCATGATAAATATGGTTCTTTGCGCTATAGGTCAACAGTTGGTTACAGCGGTATATTGTACCTATTACAGGTAATATGTTGTCACATATATGCTTAATCAATTTTTCCCAAATTGAAATTTATAATCTATCCATAAGCCACATTTATATTCCGTTACAATTTTTAATTTTACATTGTCTAATAAGACATTCAACAACCTATGAGCACCTCTGAAAGAATGGACTATGTATTCGGTATCACACAGGTATTCTCCTGGGACAACTTCTTTGCATTTATTACGAAATGTCTCAAATTTTCATCACTTATCGCCAAATATGGGAATTCAGGAGTACCATTTATAGCGATTTGTAGAGGATATAGTTGTAGGTCTCTGGTTCTACTAGAGGTAACATAATCACGAGTACTACACACGTACGCATTCACCTTGAGGTTTCCTTGGTATATAATATTATTGACTTTTGGTTTCGTAAAATTTGGTTTGTTGTACTAATGCTTTCTAATTCTCGTAGTAACTCTTCTGGTTGTATTATCGCTGGGTGGAATGCTCCCAAACGTGCGAAGGTAATTGCATTTGATACAGTGTCTAATATTTCGATATTGGCGTTGGTAAGAAATATTAGTGGGTTGAAGATAGCGTAGATAGATAGTATTCTGATGTCCGTGTTCCAATAGAAAGAATTGTGTTTCATTTATGACTCCCTCCATCTTTAACATTTTTGTTTGCAACATCAATTAGTTCCTTCTTAAGATGGCAATAAAGTTCTTAAATTGTTTTGATGGAACCTATGGTCAGCGTGATCTGTTTTTCCGTGATTGTTTTAATTTTTCCTTGTAGATCCATTATTTGTTGGATAGTTTCATCGTAGTGTTGAGCATCCTCGTTTTCTAGGTTTCCTGTTATGGTTTTAATAATATGCCCCATAAAATTAAAGGCTCTTCGCGTTCTCCTTGAGTTGTTGGCTGCTATAATTCCAGTTAGTCGTTTTTTCACGCTGTTGATATTGTTCGTGAGAATCTTTCAGTAATTGTCCAGTTTTCTTCGATTATTATCATGTGGTCCGTTATTTATGACGTCTAATCTTCCTTCGTAGTTATTAATGAATTGTATGATTTACGATTTTAATGGTGTCATGTTGTAAATGTTGACTTGGTTCCAATATGAATGGATGTACTGTGTTGTTCCCTATCTTATTGGTAGTAATCCTGTTGTTTCGTTGATTTTTGTTATCTTTACGTCTCCTCTGCACTGATGCACTCTGTAATAATACCGTGCTTCGGTTTCTTTACGTCGACTTTCCTCTCTTTATTATTCTCATCAAATCTTACTGCAGTGTTATCTTCATTGATTTTTCTATAGTCTGTAAGGACCTTTATAGCAGAATGTTAATTTGTTATGATCACCTGATTTTACATATGCTTATTGTCCTATTTTAAGTGGTTTTGTTTTTGCCTTTTCATTTATTCTTTGGAGTCTTGTAGCCGATTGACATGTTCATTAGCCGATTGAATATGTTTTTCGACGTAATTATTATAAAACCTATTGTCATAGTACATATCGAACGGATCACTGCTTTTTGTGTGTCCGAAAGCCAATTCGTGGGGTGTGAATCCGGTTGTGGCATGTATTGAATTATTGTATTTATAGTTACTTGTTTCTTATCGTTTTTCAAAATTCGTGTATTCAATTAAGGTAGAATGTAAAAGTACGTAAATAACGCGTCGGCTATGTTAATGGCATTTTTGCTGTTAACAGCAATCGCTTGTGCGTGTTTGGTGAACGCGTCAATCATAGTTAAAAATATTTGTTTATCCGCGACAAATGTATCTACATGTAGTTTTTGAAATGAAATATTAATTTTCTTTCTTACATTTAGTGTGGGATGCGGTTGTTGCCGATCGTATTTTGCACGATTACAAGTTACGCATCTTGTAATGTATGCAGTTATAGTTTCTTTTGGATTCGGCTAAAAGAAGCGTCTTTGTAATTGTTTTAAGGTTTCATTAATACCGCAGTGATTGTTCTTTCCTTCGTGGTAATTTTTTATAATATCGATTTGATCTGTTACATTATCTATTTCTAATTTTCCCGCAATAATTTGGGTCCCTTGTCATTAATTTTTTATTTACGTTACAAAAATCTGTGTACATGGTTTCTGGTTTGATGTATAAATAGTGTTTACCTTGAGACATGTATCGCGAGTTAGATTTGAGCCGGGGCCGAGAGGCTTTTTAAGGGGTTATATACGGTCAGGAGGCCCAAAAAAGCGATTTTTCAAGAATTTTTCCTAAGAAGTCTTGGAAATTTAATAATGTGAAAAATTTGTTTACCTATTACGGTAACACTTAACTGTATTTTAACATTTTTTATTTGTAACAATAATAATTTTGAAAGCTGCTGTCGCTGATGTCCATGAGCTCCTCTCAAAAAAGTGCCTTGCGGTGACCACGATATCTCTGGACTCATCTAAAATGAAAAACCAAACGGATTTCGTTAACGTAATATATAATCTTGTAATTAATCGAAGCAAGAAGGAAAATATTTTTGACCAAATGGCAGCTTCTCAAAATAAAAAATCCATTTTTTGCCAAAATGTTGGCCTTAAATTGTTTATAAAAAAAGAAATATTTATCGGTGAGAAAAATCTTAATTTCTAAAATATATACTTAAGACGCTTGTGTTAAAATTTGAGACTGGTCGATTCAGCGGTTTCCGAGAAAATCTTGGTCACCGACTTTGAGTTTTGAGAAAAACGCGTTTAAAGTTTCAAAACCACTTTACATAGTAAACATTTTTTTTTTCAACTTACATCGAGTCGTCTATTCTAGGGCCATATAATAAACCCTCCGCCCCTTCGGCAGCTTCTAATAACTCGAGTTGGTGTTGTCTACGGACCATTCTTCCCTCTCGTGTGCTCTCATGTGCTCTACGGTCGGAGATCTTCACGCGCTGTTCATCCTCTCTTTCGGCATATGAATGTGCATTGGGTCCCTATTGCATTCATAAAATACAATTGTGATGCTGTACCTTCATTAAATATGCCAGCCGCTATTCATGCAGCCAGCCATTTCTACAATTTTCGAACCGGCCGGAACTATTTTGGGAGAGATTTTCCATATTAGTTGATTATAGCTCTCGTTGTTGTTTTGGGTGAAACCACCCACACATCTTCCTAATAATTTCTCATTGCAGAGATCTGTATAAATCGGAAGTATAGCCTCAGCAACATTTTGTGGTAAACTTGCTTGATAGTAGATAATTCATTGGCAGCTACTGCCCGCTGCCAACTGCACTATGACTCTGGTCCGATCGGGTACTTCTCGTGTTGAGGTATTTTTGTCCGTTGAGCAATATTGATAATATGTAGCCCAGATAGCATTATACATGTTTTCAACGGAATCACAATTTCTCTTAATTGCTAAGCCATAATAAATTGTCAACTTATCGATAATTTTACCAGTAAGTTTGCCAACTTTTTTTCTTCAGTAAAAGCTTGTTGAAAAAGTTTTTCGGTGGCTGTCTTTACGCAGGAATGTATATTATTGATTATTAAATCGTATGTAGGCCGTGATATAAAAGCTGGCATGTTAATTAATCCACAAAATTTTGCTGCGCCTTTTAACCCGAGAACTCTCATGACAAATAAAAATTGTCTATTTATTTTATAAGAATGCCCGACAAAAGGACTAGAATTTATGTTACGAACTGTACACGTATCACACAGCAAAACAATTTTAAAACCAAGTCCTCGTTCAGAAGCAGTTAGAAACTGAACATTTCCATCACAGATTTTACACTTCACGTATTCAGAAATTGCTGCGAACACTGTTATAGAGTTTAAAATTCGATACTCAATAGGCGAATCACCCGGAACGAGATTTCCTGCTGCATTTTGAATTTTTTCGCAGATCCACCAAAACTACTTTCATCCGTTTCAACTGTTTTTGGATTAAAAACATTTTTTCGCTTTTTTGATATTGACTTACGTATGTCAGGAGATTTTCTCATTTCTTTGGAACCTTTCATTTTCACGAAAAAAATCGCAGGAAAAATATAAACGAACTAAACTAATGCGCACGGTCACTTTACGCATATGAAAACCTTAGAAGTGAATATTTATAATAGCCAGGTAAGCAAAAGAGACAGCGTTCTACGTAAGCGCTGACACCATGACACGCAAATATGCGCGTAACTTCGAAAATATTCGCCGGATTGACTTGTTTTCCTGTGTGTATACTTAAAAATATGTACATTGCGAAAATAAAATTTAAAAAAAAAACTAACTGTATAACCCCTTAAAAAGATGTAACAAATGTATTTGTTTCCGTAGGTTACAACTAGTTTAAACTATTGATATACTTTGAACATATATAAAATAAAAACGATAAAAGCCTTTAAGTGAGAACTATTATTAAACTAAGCGATTTTGAGCTCGGTGTTAAGATTAGAACTGAGGCTGCTGAGATGACGATTGCTTATAAGGTAACTCCTTATCTCTTGTCGAGTCAGCATTTGTGGTACCATAACTCGCGTATAAATTGAAATATTTTAGTGTGGTTATCATTTTTTGGAATTTGTACACATTTTTCTACCTTTATTAATTTGTAACGTAATTTTGCTTCGGTCTAAATATGTTTGATGAATGTGATACTGTGGGTTCCTAATATCTATAGCCTCATCTAATGACTGCATACTGTGCTGCGGCTCTTCGTTCACATTTGAGTGTACTGTTGTTAGGGGTGCTTCGTTTTCAAATATTTGGCATTTTCAGGTAAACATTATAAATTCTCACTAGTCAATAGTTCTTCAACAAGTTTGTCTACCTCGTCTTCTACATTTTCCTGTATCGATTCCGCCTCTAAAGCGCTGTTCCGTGGTTTCCAATTTACGACCATATAGATATGGCCCAAAATATTTGGTTGCCCAAATGATGGTTGTGACGTTAAGTAATTAAAACACACTCAATTTGAAAATGTATATTTACACACTATGTTATTAACAACTGATACAAACAATGCCAGCGCAATGGCGCTAGACGTATGAATGTCTATTAATTAATACTCGCAGAGCTCGAAAAGAAGACGATCTCTGCCGCGCAATGGCGCGGCTCGTTCTGCTCCTCTTCTTTGCATCCCTCGCAGGTATCGCGGGGTGAACTTTGCTTAAGTCCGACTGGCGTCTAATTGTCGGGCCAGATGTGGGAATGGCAAATATCACCCGCAAATCACTATATAACTCAAAACACAAAATATGAAGCGCTTTATGGCTTGAATGTAGCCAACAGCCCACTTGAAATAGCAATAACGACGTACCTACTTTAACTAGAAATCAATATATCTAAATAATTACACAGGGGAAGATTTTGGGTTATGGTTCCCACACACACACCGTGTGGGGCCGTAACATCCTCCCCGCCTTGAAATTACTTAATTTCAAAATAAATAAAAATAAAAACAGTAAACATAGAATTCAGGGATTACCTTCAGAAATGCCGGATTTACAACAATAATATACTAATATCTAAATAGCAGGTTTATACATACAGAGAAATGGGCAAAAAACTATAGACAACCTCACAATATTATAGCTTATTAACTGAGGAATCATTAAGTTTCTGTTCACGGGAAAACGCGCACAGTTTGACCGTGGGACACACGACACTACCACCTACAGTTTTGATTGTCGCAAACCGCACCATACCATCACTTCTAGGATGCGTTGTCCTAATGCGGCCGACACGTGATTCTCCTCGGTAAGGACCTATGGCTCCTGTCCCATATTTATTTCTCGTCTCTAATCGGGAAGTCGCATTAAGTTGCCTCCAACTAGGACGAGGCCGGGTGGTAGGAAAGGGAGGTTTGGGTCGTTTAAATATTATATATGTTTTTGTATGTTCAATTTCTAATTTTGCAGTTTTTCTGTTGCCCTCTTTAATGATGAATGGGCCCCCGTACTCAATGCCAGTTTTACTAACAGGTCTTGATTGTTTCGCGGGAAACGCTGATAGATTACCCAAAATTGAGTCTGACGATACAGGGTTGGCTTTAAATCCCATGACACATTCGCGAGTAATGCGTCTCACAGTGTTTCTGCCTGCAATTAGCAAATATTTTGTGCTTACGTGCGGTAATATTCCCTGAGGTCCTATGTGAACACTTTTACAATGGTACTGACGAATTACTAATTTAGTTGGAATGCTTAATTTTGGTATAACTATAGGAAATTCCGCGTCATATATAAATTTTGTATGTCTCAGTCTACCGCCCACACGTATAATTCCAAACTCGTCTAAAAACGGATTTAATCGAAACAATTTGCTGTGCGGGTATACTGGTTGGTCATTTTTGAATAAAAGAATTTCCCTTGAAAATGCAGTGATTTGGTTAGCTTGACTAATATTATTTTCTGAATTGTGTAATTCATCGTGATTATGTTTTCTAGTAATTATGTTATTCTTATTTAACAACTCGAATGTATCTGTACACGAAGGGGAATCCGACACTTTAACTTGCGCAATAAAGGTTGATTTCTTATTTGCTGATTGAGCGACATTTTGCTTTGGAGGCGTATTAATTAACTTTGAAACCTTTAATTTTAATTTCGTGACTGTTTTGCATAACCCAAAACCTACGTTAAACAACTCCGGAAATTCGTCGTCACGGCTATCCGTTTCTTCTTTACTAAACTCGCTAACCGACTTTAAAATTCCATTAATTAATTCTAAAATTAACTCATGACTCTCCGAATTCGAATTTATATCATGCTGAACCGCAGCAATATTTTGTTCTATGGTTACACGCTTCTTGTTTAATGCACGAAGAGCTCGTTCAGTCTCTTTTGATAATTGAGGTTCTGCCATTACGGACATGGTAAAATATGGATAGAATTAGGAACAAGGAGAGGCCTACCTAAGCGACGAGCTGCTGGGCGCTGCGACTTGGAGGGCTGACTCTGCGACACTTGTCCTGTAGCTCTGCGTGTTGACGATGATGTGACCGGAGGGCGCCTTGCTTCCTTGTGATGCGGGGTCGCTGCTGCTCCCGGACACTGACGAGGTTTCGCAAACCACTAGCACTAACTTATAACGAAGTAACTGCTGCACTCACTCTCCTGTCGTTGATGATTGTGTAATTTTTTACTAATAACTTTTGCGACGATATAGTTCTATCCAAACAACTCTTGGATATCCGGTTCGAAGGACCAAAAAATGTGACGTAAAGTAATTAAAATCACACTCAATTTGAAACTATGTTATTAACAACTGATACAAACAATGCCAGCGCAATGGCACTAGACGTATTAATGTATATTAATTAATACTGGCAGAGCTCGAAAAGAAGACGATCTTTGCCGCGCAATGGCGCGGCTCGTTCTGCTCCTCTTCTCTGCATCCCTCGCAGGTACCGCGCGGTGAACTTTGCTTAAGTCCGACTGGCGCCTAAATGTCGGGCCAGATGTGGGAATGGCAAATATCACCCGCAAATCACTATATAACTCAAAACACAAAATATGAAGCGCTTTATGGCTTGAATGGAGCCAACAGCCCACTTGAAATAGCAATAACGACGTACCTACTTTAACTAGAAATCCATATATCTAAATAATTACACAGGGGAAGATTTTGGGTTATGGTTCCCACACACACACCGTGTGGGGCCGTAACAAAGGTGAATAGGTCCTTTTCTACTGTTGAATATTTGTTTTTACTGGTTTATCCGAATTGATTGCAACCGTGATTGCTTCGAAATCTTTCGCGTGTACGATAGATTCTGGGATTTCTAAACCAAGTGCTAATATTTGATGATTAACAATTAGATTATATTGATTTCTAGTGGCTGGAATTTTTATTACGCGTTTTTCGTGTGGGCCTAATTTAATCGTATTTGAGTCGAAACAAATTTTATTATCACCGAAATTTATTTTTAATATACATTTTTTTATTATTATTATCTCTTCTAATTGTTCTAATAGTCATGCCAATTAGGCCGTCGTATTTGTTATTGAAAACGTCCAATTTATGTTTTTGACCGATAGCGGTAAATGTTTTCATGTTAGGTATTTCGATAACATGCCCGTGATTTGTTATTGCGTGTGCCGTTTCGATAGTAAATGGTTCGTATCTTAAACATTCAAGAAAGTATTCATTGACCTTCTTTGTGCTCACAATTGACCGAGTGGCACCAGTGTCTATGTAAATGTAAGCAATAATTTCCTAAATTTCAATTTATTATTCTAAAATGTGTTTAGTTTATTTTTTTGTATATAGGTTTTAGAATTGTTTACAGAATAGGGGTTTGTATGATAATCATTATTTACTATCTACCGGGCCGGTTGTGGCCGGTGTGCGAATTTGTTTTATTTTCGTCATCGCCATGTTCTCCGTTATATTCTTCGTAGTTATACTGTTATACTTGGGTTCATATCAATAGGCATTTTCATACGCATTTACTTGCGTATTTTCTTCGGGTTCAATGAATTAATTCTTCTTGGTGGTGTAATTCCTCTGCTATCCAGTGTTTTTGATTACTCAGAAAATTTCGTTGGCAATTGTGTATAGAACGTATGGTTCTTGTACTGCAAATTTCCATTGGTTTCTGCGGTGGTAATAAGACGAGGTTTTAGCAAATCGGAAAGAGAGTATTCCCTGCGATGGTTGATTATTCCTTTGGTGCGGTGGATTATGTAGAAATTGGCGTTGTGAGAATTGATGTTGTGGATATTGATTTGATTGGTATTGTGGCGGTGGCATACTTCTGAAGTTTGATAGAAATTGTGGTGGTTGAATGTTGTGAGTACATGTTGAAATTGCGGCGGCGGCGTATATAGTGGAGTTTGTTTCAGGTTTTACTCGGTATTTTTGTTAATATTATTAGGTTATTTCCTATAGTAATTGAAGTTTTCCTCCTCTAATACATATGCCATTGCGGTGTCAATATTATCAGGGTTTCTGAAACGTAGACGGTTTCCCATATCTCTTAGGGATGCAATGCTCCCAAGGAAAACTTGTAGTGTAGTCTTTCTTGAGTACTCGTCTCGCTGGAACCGGATCCGTAATCTTAATCTTTGTGAGTAGCAAGTTTCTGACCTTTTTACATCGCATACCGAAATTAAATGCGGTCTTCTTTCACTCAGACCGTAAATTCATTAGGTCTTGTACAAGACAATCTTCGGTCCGTTGGCCTGAGAAATTAAGTTGCACTACATTTTTAGGCTTTCCCAACTAGTAAGTGTTTCATGCGACCCTATTAGTTAATAATGTAATGTTAGTAATGTTCTACCGGCTAGTTTTGATTGAAACAGTCTTATTATATAAGTATTAATTGGGCCTGTGGCTTCGTTAATATTTGCAAAAGTTCTTATAAGATACTGGCATCCCGCGAGGTATAGGCCAAGGGTATTTGGATCCCCTTCAAATGTTGGAATTATTGCAAGGTGGTTCGAAGTGATTCCTTTTACCGTGAGTACTGGTTGAGCCATCGTGATTTATTTGTGATATGCGGTAGGAGTATAAAATTGGGATAATATATACGTCTAAAGAAATAGGATGGATAGAATTTTACAGCGATAAATAATATTTTAACGTACAGCAATAAAATGAAGTAAATTGACGAACCCTAACGGACGCTTGATTCATCCCTCATCCCAACACTACTCTGTGCTATTGGACGTTTTAATCTTTTCAAAAATATTTTGCTCGATACGCTAAAACATCGGGTGCCTCCGCGCAATGTGCTAAACCACTCGTCAATTATTTCATAATGATACGTGCTTTGAAAAACATATACTACAGCAGTAGGTATTTATGAACCTCAAATACTATTACAAAACTTTCACCATTGTGCAGACATGTTGAAATAGGGTTACCACCTCTAAAATCGGAAACGAAGGACAAAGCGCTTCAAAAGCCCGGATTTATATCATTTATATATTATAAAATAAAAAACAGTGCAATTTTAACTAATCTATAGGTTGAAATAGACATAGATAATCTTTCTTCTTTGAAAATCAAAATATATAATCTGAATATAATCATAAACTCAAAGTTAAATCAACTTGTTTCAATATTATCAGTCATATTAAAAATTCCTATTACCTTAAGAACATCCTTTCTATTAAGTACTATACAATGTTGCTAATTCATCCATTCATCTATCAGTTTAATGTATTTCGATATTTCTTCCATGTGAAAATACAAGGCTATTTTGAAAGATAGTGAATATTTTCAATTTATCAAATATTTGATACTCATTAATAATAAATAGTAAATAAAAAAAGCTGGCCGATGAGCAGCAAACATAAATATTTACAAACTTAAAAATCGGGCCTAAAGTTTAAAAACCAGGACTATTTTAAAAAAATCCGACCGGACCTCCCCTGACGCCTCTAAAACTAGGACACATTCGTGGACATACGGAATTGAAACCTAAGATTTTGGAAGTAATATTTATAAAATGTATGCCTTTGCATAATGCACATTCACCTTCACTGATATATTTCACACCTAAGCGCCCAGTATTAATAAATAAAATGTTGCTTACTAGCTGGGACTGTCATCGTCCCTCTTATACAATCTACCTTCCACTGCTTCGACCAATATGCCGTCCGCGTGTAAGATGTCAGCAGGGACTGTCGTCGCTCTTTTCTTCTCTTGTTCCTAAAACTTCTTTCCTATTATGTGTGCGTTAGCGGCGTCAAATTGCTCGGTGTGACCGCTCTGGCATTGAATTATAGCGTGCTGCACGTCATCCGTTTTGCCTCCTTACACCGTGCAGTCCTCTCGCGGCTCCTGGCATGTCCTCTTAAGTACGTACTGAAGCAGCAAGTTATTTGTTAACAGACCCAGGCAAGTACGTGATCTCGGGTCCCGGTACGACCGACGTTTCCTCGATGGTAAACGCCACATTATCCAATCACTTGCCTCCTAATAGCAGAACTGTTTCTGATTTATGAGTGGTTAGCTTCGGGTGGTTCTCGTTTGTTGTTTCTTCCTCGTCTTCACAGTTGCCACCAAAGTTAAATCGTCCGCGTATAAGACGAGCATGTTCTCCGTCAGGCACTGCCACATTCAGTTCAACATCGTACCATTACTTAGGTTCCCTCTGGATTCTCGCCTCTGTCGTACAACAGCAGAGTTCTGTCTACAAGGCAGCATATGTACGAGCAATAAACGGAACGGCTGCTCTAAGAATACTGCTAAAAATTGCATTCGAAATGTCTTTCTAACAATTGAAAAGGAAGCTGAATGATCTAAACATGCCATTTAAAGAGCTACTTGTAGATTTGTATACTGAGAGCATATGGAAGGTGACCAAGAAATTATTTTGCATTGCCATTATTGCAGTTTCCGGGACTCGTTGAATGCTTCCAGGTCTTGCGCTGCGGCCGCTCTCTTTACTACCTCGGGAGCGATCTCGCCAGGGTCCGACGCCTTTCCCGTGGCGAGTATCTTCAATGTCACTTGTAATTCCGCTGCCGTGAATGGGGCTTCTTCCAGGTTTTTTTTGTCATGTCCTCCTTGCCTCTTCCCTTCCCGCTGCGGTCTCGTTTATAGGCGTAAGCTACCACTGACCTGGGAACAAGTGAGCAACTATTGCTCTTATTTCTTCCTTTTCCAGCTGTGGCAGGGGAATCTTGTCCTTAGTTCAAGGACGTTCTTGTATCCCTCCCCCAGACATCTAGATGTAGGTAGGTAAGACCTAAATATTTCTGGATACCGGCACTGGGCTTGTTATTTTGTTCGTTAACAGTGGCGAGCGCGCGCCTCATTTTCTACAATATAGCACGAGGTATTTTATTATAATAATGTGAATCATTTAGTAATAAATTGGTATGATGATTGATGATTTGAAATAACACAGGGTAGCTGGGGGCTTATCTGCAGATTGCACTTGGTCCACTTGTGTGGGACCCTTGTGCATCCTCCAGTTAACATTTCAACTGTCATTGCTCCATCCATCCCACAGTTGTGAAAAACTGAAGAATGGCTTTTGAGAGGAGAGAACATGGTCGTCTCCTCTTGTCGGTTGCATCCTCTACATAGTGAATCGACAATATATCTCTTTTTGGTGAGATGCTTCTGTACGCGGGACGTGCACAAAAACGTGCCTGTTCAGGTTCCCGGTGAATTGTTTGAATAACGCTCGAGAACTTGTTGTATAAAATGCATTTATTATGTATGTTAACATGTACGCGCTCGCACACATTCGTAGTGTTGCATCTGGCAGGTACCAGAGCTACCCCCTTGCTGTATAGACGGTATAGATCGACATATATCGACCCAATAACATCGCCTATAGGTTCTATATGGACATGGGCTGCGCCTGGCTGGTATCAGAGCTGTCAGAACAAAACAATAATCTCTTAGTTTAGTTGCTAGGTACGGCGGAAACGCACGTTTTATCGCACCATTGCTGGTTTGTACACTCACAACGCGAATAATACCATCCGTGGCTGGATGCGCAGCTACAATACGACCGAGCTGCCATTTGAGGGGAGGAAGGTTGTCTTTTTTAGTGACCACCAGGTATCCTAATCCTGATTGTAGGCAGGATGAGTTGTTCGATTGCCACTTTCCTCGCTGTTGTAACTCGAAGATGTACTTCTTGCTCCACCGGCTCCAGAAATGTTGGCTGATTTGTTGGCACCTCTGGTACGTTGCTAGCCGATTGTCGGGTATGTGCAGCATGTTCGGGTCCGGCAAAGATGTGAGAGATGACCAAATTAGGAAGTGAGCGGATGTTAGCGGATTGTGGTCGGTTGGGTCACTGGACAAGGGGGAAAGGGGACACGAGTTTACAATTGCTACTATCTGTGTCCATGTAGTATAAAGTTGTTCGTAATCTAACAATGCATTACCCATAACTCGCTTCAAGTGGAATTTCACAGACTTCACTCCGGCTTCCCACAATCCACCGAAGTGTGACGACTTAGCGGGAATGAAATGCCATGCAATGTCCTCGATGGCAGTGTTGCCACGCCCACCAATGCTATAATCGGTAGATCTGGTCGACAAAAAATACGTAATTACGTAAAAAATCGGTAGATAAGGAAATAAATAATAAAAATCATTCTACATCACGCAACTATTTAATTTCAAAGGAAAATATAAATTCAATTCATAAACAATATTAATTAATTATACCAATGGCGCATCCGTCACCGGGCGCATACAAATCTGTGGTATTCATACGTAAAAAATGTTTTTTCTACATTAAAATTGTAACAATTTTTCAAAATGTATTGCTTTGTATGTAGCAATCCTGATAGCGAGGCGGTATTTATTTTATTTCGTTGTTCATTAAATTTATTGACAACAATATTCTTTCCACATATGCCGACGAATATGGCAATGATAATAAATTGAATGCAAATGTAGTTGTAGACCCAGAAAGGTTCAATATTATCGCCCATTTTTAATTTCCGCACTACATGCCAAAAAAAAAACAAAATGTTGTCAGGAAAAGATTTAATTTCGGCAGTATATCTTAATATACGCCATTCTTTATCATTTTTTTGCATTTCAGAATCTTTTACAAAATTTGGAAACAGAATAATTAGTTCAGATATTGAATTTATTGAACCTTTTTCAACGATTGTTGGATTTAAGAAATTAAAATGTTTTATAGAATTGTTTTTTAATTGGAAACGCCGAATGATTTGGCTACACGCTTCAACATAAAAATCTAAACATCTCAGTTTAAAAAAGTTAATTTGTTCTGATGTTAGTTGCAATAATGATTCCGTTACGTATTTCCGCTAAAACATAAAAAAGTAAATAGTAAGTTAACAGATCTCTTAAAATTTCTGATATTTTAATTGATTTTATTTATTTATCAACTAAGATTTATGGTTACATACCTTTTTTTAATTTCTGCTTCTCGTTTATGGCTGGCCGAAGTTCCAGTCGTTGTGAATGTGAATGATGTTATTGTGGGCTGCTTAGCAATTGCTCTACATTTATCTTTGTGTTATTTATCTTTTATTAACGAATCTTTTCCAGTTGCCATGTTCAGGTCCTTATTGCAACATGTACATATTACAAATTGATCACCTTTTCTACTTTTCTGTAACCACCCTTGACATTCAGGCAACTACTTGTATTTTTGTGTGTATTTATTTTTACTACTCGCTTACTTTCACCATCTGCCACTAGTGCTTGACATATAATTTCACATCATTTGTTTTTAAAAAAATGGGAAAATGATTTATTTATGGTTAAATTGATAGCATGGGTTAGTCGAAACGGCTAACAATACGATAAAGTGCACAAAAAATCGCTTTACGCTTATTTATACCTTGCTTTCAAGGGAAATTACAGATATTTTGGCTATTACAAAACTCCCGCGCCTGGAAGAACCTCGCAGTATCAGTATCCCTTGAGAAATCATGAAATTCAGTTAGATATTCCCCGGCATCGTCGTAATATACTACCATTCGCAAATTCGGTTCACGGGAATTACAGACAGTACAGATAAAGGCAAATATTGATCTTCTGGCTACTACAAAAATCCCGCGACGGGAAGAACCGCGTTTCAGTTTCCCTTGAGAACATTATGAATTTTGGGTCTTCTCCGGCATCGTTGTAATATACTACTACGCAAATTTAAATTTAAATTAAAAAAATTATAGGGGAAGTTTTATTAAAATACACAAAATTTAAAATAATATCTATATTTCCAAAAATCGGTAGGTAGTGTACTGTATTGCAGCTTTTCTAATTGTGGACCGTGGATTTGTTTGAAAAAAAACGATGGTTTTACATTAGAATACTTTATTATATAGCGATAGACATGTTACTCGTCTCGCTTACGGTGAAAACTCTTCGTCTCAGACGATATCATGCTCCCTCTCCTCTCACGCATCATACCAACTTAAGGGTGGTAAATATATATACAAACTAGGCGGAACAGGCAGATTTAATATGAAATCGGTAGATCGGTAGGTTATGCCTTGCAACCTGTGCTGATTGAGTCAGTTCCTCATTTAATATTTGATACAAGTGTCTTAATTCATTATTTGCACCTACGAACTGACATGAAATGATGAAAGGATCACCGCTTGCGCCAAAATGATGTGAAGCGATGGGAAGATCCTGCCGATGACGCCAATACTGAGGTGCAGTTGCCGAGTCGATGCCGCCAATGCTGAGGGAAACCACGGCTGGATACCAACTGTTTAACTCTTGGAACGTCGTCGGAAGGAACTGGAAGCGTCGCTGTCACCACCTCAATGACTGAGGACTAAAACTATTGCTGTGTTGTTTAAAGTTGTGGATATTGTTTGGGTTAAGACTATGATGTGTGTGGATTCTTGGTCGCTGCCGACTGCCTCGTTGAAGGGTACTCTTGCCACTCGTCCTCTTCTGTGTCGTCCAAATCACGCTTTCTAATGGGTTCGTAATGACCGGCCGATAATGGGTGGATGGGTCATTAGGGGTTCGTTGTGCCTGAGTGGCATGCCAACCAGTTTGTTCAATTTTGAATATTTATCACACAGAGTAAATGATGACTGCTGGGTTACTAGGTAATTGAGACCGTCTTTAATTCGGGCGTATCGATTGTAGTATTGTGAGTTTTATTTAGTGGCACAGGTCCATTATCAGATGATTCATAAAGGGCCTTCCCACCAAATGCTGCAACTGGGTAAATCATTTGGATTTATTTCGCGTGACAGCACATCAACTGGATTTTCCCTTGTACTGACATGGGACCATTTGGAATTATTGGTTAACGTTTGGATTTCGGGGACTCTAGTTGCAATGAATATTTTCAATAAATACGGCTCAATTTTTATCCAGCTAAGTACGATTGTTGAATCAGTCCGAAATATCTGAGTATCAAAATTGATTTCCATTGGCTTTATAACCTTGTGTGCTTATTGCGACAACAGTAGTTCCAACCGTGTAATATTTATATTTTTTAGTGGAGCTACTCTACTTTTGGCTGTTACCTTAGCTTCCATATCTTTACTACGGATGTAGATGCAAGCACCATATGCATCCCAGAAGACATGCAACTCCATCCGAATTGGATTGATACATAAAACGTGACGAGCAATATTCATTTTGTTTAAAATTGGCAAATTATCATTGAATAAACACCATTTTGTATGAAGATGACCATGTCAATTTGTATTTCGATAAATGCTGTAAAATTAATTTTGCTGTTATTATGCATGGGCCGAGCAATCCCATGGGGGTCATATATTTGTTCCATGCTTGACAGAATGGTTCTTTTGGTAACCGTTTTAGTGATTAATGAAATATTTGTTTTTTAATAGTGTAATATGCCTAATTTAGATATCCAAGATACACTCAATGTTTTTGCGCATGATCATTTCTGCCAAATTCCAAATTTTAGCGTGTGCATGTCTGACTTGTCAGCTGTAATTTGTTTTAATACGATATCATCATAAACAACCATAATTGAGAATTTCTTTTAGTTGTTTGGCCATTGCCACTACTTCTTCTCTAGTATCTGTGCCAATAAGGTCGTCAACATAATAATTTTGCAAGTATTTGGAAATCTGGTTTTATACAAATATACAAACTCGTGCAGACATGTAATGGATAAAAATCACGCCGATGTCGTACCATAGGTAACAGTATTTAACTGGTACATATTTAAAGTTTCAGACGAGCTTTCCCGCCAAACGATTTGTTGTAGATTTCTCTGTTCGTTATCAATCAAAATTTGTCGGTACATTTTGGAAATGTCTGCTGATGCATGTGGCGTGCAGGCGGGAGGATAGTCGCGGACTCCTCCAGCCCCATATTCGCCGTGTGTCTTCCTCTGCTGGCGGTGAAGGATGATGACCGCGTCGGCTCCTTCGTCAGAATACCAGTGTTTATTCTTCCCCGTAATGTCTCGGTTCACTTCTGAGACTAGTACCGCATCGACTGCCGTTTCCCTAGCGGTCACCTCCAACAGGTCGTCGGCCGCGCGGCACTTGTTGAGGTTTATTTGTAGGATGGTTCATCAATTTCCAGGCTGCTGAGGGCCTTCCGCGCCTCTGTGCCTAGTTGTTGTGCCGGGTGTTGATCTGCCCGCGGCCACGCAGGCCTTACTGCCCGGTGGCTCGTCCTTGTCGTTGGCCCGGGTAATGGCCGCCAGGATAGTTCACTTGGTTGTGGCCGCCCTCCCCTCTGCATATGGAGCTTCTGTTATCGTGGTGGACTTGGCGACTTGACTCACTTTGGCACCATGTTGTCTAAGGGTCTTCCTCCCGCCCGCGCAGTTTATTACTGCCACTGCCGGCTCCCAGGATGTGCTGAGCTCCTCGTCTACGAGGCAGGCCATGGTCACTCCATGTGGGGCCTCGTAGATGTCTCCCCGTGCTACGATAGTTTGCTTAAAGGCTGAACTTGGCCATGGTCTCCCCATGACGGCTCCAAGCTCCTCGATGCCTGCCCCTGCTTTCATGGCTCCTCTAATTTCTGCGACCGCGGATTCCCTGTCGTTTTGCCCCTGACCGTGTGTCCGGGTGGAATAGTTGCATCCCGTCCCTCTGGCCTCTCCGTCTGTCTGGGTACCCTGTTCGACATTCGGCGCCGCACATGCTGGGTTCCTAACGTGTTCTGCGAGGGCTCTCTTTGCCTCTTCCGTTTCGGTTGCCCTGGCTGCCTCGCTGCTTCGGAGATCATTATTTAACTCCAAATCCTTTTGATTGCCGTATCCATTTCCCCGGCCAGTGCTGAATATTTGAACTATAATTACACTGACTATTGTTATTTGGTAAACTAGAGGAGATATTACCAGATATTATCCAACAAAGTACAATTTTTTTGTAAAATTGGTTGATTTTTTCCTAATGTAATTTGACCTATACTAAGAAGGCTCCAAAAAACTGAGGCACCAATCAGCGTGTCAATGTTGCCTGATTTATTAAACTCTGGATCCGCTAATTTAATATTTGGTGGTATCTTGAGGTTAGAAATATTGACGTTGGAAAAGTATAGTATAGTTTTTTAGTTTTTGGTATACTTAGGAACAATAATTTTGTTTGAAATTAATCTGCACAGGATTGTATGGTGGTTTCCAGATTGTGTTCAGTCTTGCTTATGACTTGGTTGATACCTATTACTGACATGTTACGGGGTTTTGTATCTATATTAAGTTTTTTACTTAAGTCTGTGGTGATAAAGTTCGACAGTGAGTCTGAGTCTAGTTAGGTTCTGCACTTGACTTGCCACATTTGTCTAGGACCATTAAAACTACTGTGGACAGTAATGTTAGTGATGCATGTGTATATTGACTCGATAATGTTATTTGTGCTTCATTTCGTGGTGTTGTACTCGGTTCTGTCACATTGTACTCTATATGAAGAAAGGTGCTGTGCAGCTTGTTGCATTTCTTGCAGGCACCAGCATTACATTGTTTTTAGAAATGATTAGCTCTTAAGCAATTTAGGCATAGTTTTAATTTCTTTACATTATCTATTCTATCATGCCCTGATAATTATAGGCATAGTTTTAATTTCTTTACATTATTTATTCTATCATGCCCTGACAATTTTGACAAGTTTAGAAATTGTTCACATTGAACTATAGCATGAGAACCTTTGCAATAAGGACAGCATGCTTGAGTGTGAGTAACCTTGAATGAGTGAGAATGCATTACCTTTCTACTAGTATTGACATTAAATTTCTCTGGAGTTTCACACCTATTCTTTAGAAAGGTAGCCATCTATGCCATTGTTGCAAATTCTCCTTGAATCTTATATGATTCCCACTCTAGTAATGTGACTGGGTCTAATCGAGTACCTATCATATACATTATTAAGACATCCCATTGTTGGACAGGCTGGTTGAGAACACCTAAGGATCGTAAATGCTTGGTGACATTATCTAACAATTGCCTTAGTTTTGTATGTGATTCTTTTTCTAAGCGGGGTAAACCAAACAATGACTTGATATGATTGTGAAGAAATAGCCCTTTATTATCATACCGTTCACACAGAATTTGCCAGGCCACAACATAATTTGAAGCAGAATATTCAATTGCTTGTATTAGTTGTGCTGCATCCTGCTTGAGTGAACATCGTAGATAATAACATTTTTGTCTCTGATATTGCTATTGTTATGTATTAAAGATTGATATGAGCCTGTGTATGCTGGTAAATTGATAATGGGCAATCTTACATTGCCTAGTGGATCACTTGTGTTTGACTCTATAAATCTTTTAATGTGCTAACATAGTCTCTGACACGTTAAAATATGTGTTTAATCGTGTTAAAGTCGACTTTAAGATATTTCTTTAGGTAATGCATTTTTGTAATTCCGCCATAATCAACTTGAAATGTTAATTTCGTATTAAATTCAAGAAACGAAACAATTGTTAACTTTTGGTAATAACAAATATGATAGTAGTAAATCAAGTTGCTCTTACTTACAACGAATAATTGCAAGCACCTCAGTTTGTAGGATTGTACTAAAGCTGCTCGTGTTGGTAGACATTTGTAAGGCTAGAGTGTACCGTAGTCAGCGCTTTCAGAATTTTTCGAGCTAACTGTCTATATAGATATATCGAAATTTGTTGAGACGTCAGGCTGTCTTTGATTTTGGGAATAGATGCGGAAGTGGGAATGGCTTTACACGCCCCTATTAATTTTGCTCATATTTGCCTATACTACCTCTACGCTTCCATAGATCTACCGTTTTTTCAGGAGACCAAAAATATTAATATTTAACTCTAATTTTAAAACCCTAATCAATTACATAATTGTTCCAATTTTTCATTGTTGCATGGTGCGTAACTGTAAACATTTAATTTCTTTTTGAAAAATACGTTTTAATAAGGCATACATATTTAATGATGTATGTAATATAAAATGGATAACTGACTTTGAAACATAACTGGGGTATAAAAAAAGCAAAAAAATCAAAAAATAACCAAAACACTTTGTTTTATTTTATTCTTTGTTACTTTTTCTCAAGAAGAAGATACAGTGCAAATTATCAATGTTTAACATTGAAACATTTGTATAAAATAGAGAGAAAATCACATAAAAATTGTAATAAAACGAGGTCCAAATTACACAAATAAATGTTTATTGTTATTTTTTCCTAAAAAAAACACAGATGTGATGTGATGTGATAATGTGATCTATTTAATTCGTCAGTTATTGTGTAAGTCAAGAATTGCTGTTATTATTTTTACTAGTTACGGGGTTAGTGGTTTCTTTTTTATTTTATTTCTTGTATATAGTATATAACATACTCCAAATGTAATGTAAAACGTACGTCTGTGGTGCATTGTCATAGGCTTGGGGTATGTCTATCCCATACCTGTGATACACCCGAAACAAATCAACAAATAAATAAATAGCTTGGTAAAAAGCTTTATAATAGTGGGGAATTATGTTGCTGTCACACAAGCTAAATAAGTCCTTTTTTGCTGTCAGGCAGAGTGATTTTACTTGCATATGCAGGTTTCAAACTAATGCTCTTAGTTTGACCTGCTTTAATACCTGACCGCCTATTCCTAGCTGCTTTGAATTTACCTCAATTTTTCTTGTTTATAGCTATGTTTGTACAAAAACTTGTCTCTTCCTTTTTCAAATCGGAATACTGTAATTTAAAGAATTTAAATGAATTAATAAATAAAAATCAGGGTCCTTAGCAATGTTCAGTGCCATCTCACTATGTAATTCATTATAGTCTGTGAAGTCATCATAGTCCAATTCCGTAACTTGAAGAGGTTTCCCCCTTTTTCGCATTTCTGATCAACAAAACATATTTGTCAGGTACGTACACTGATCCCGATTTTTTCGCCCTATTCACCGACCTCTTTATGATGCTGTGGATTGCATCTCTCTCGTTTTGCGTGTATCCACGAATCAGGTACTTGTGAGTGATTGCTTGGACATCAAGATGTTGGACGGCATACAAATACATTGATATCACGTAGGTATCTAAGAATGAAGAGCATGCCTAAGTATTTTTTTTTTGAACGAGTCTATCAGTAAAACTGACGTCTGGGCCTATTAATTCAGTTTATCAATAGAAATCATGGACGCTATCTTTGTTCTTACCTATTTTCTGTTGTCCGCCACAATTGTCGGAATAAAAAACGATTTCTTGCCCAGGCTTGTTTTTTTTGATAGCTCTTCAATATATTTATAGATACCAGAGGCTATTTTATTGATATTTTAAATTTCAGTTATCTGTGAAAAAAGGAGAGATTGCTGATTTTGTCATGGCACTGTTTTTTGTAAGAAAGTTAAAAATACTTAACAGTAAATAAAGTACAAAATAAAGCTGGTGAAAATCAAGTAAAAAGGAATACTGATACTTAACTGTAAAATTGAAACAGTTGAGACGTGACTTAAAGCTGTAAGTAGTATAAAGCTGATGTTTGACCAATTGGTACTGGCAAGACTGCTCGCAAATCATACAGCACTAATTGTATTTCACCTTTTTAGCGTTTTCTTTGTCCGCTGCTTTTTCTGTTCAACTTAATTCTTTTTCTTTCTGATGCTCACGAACGATTTCTTCAAGCTTGGTATTTTCCTCTCATTCGCTTCATTTTTATATGCTTCACACTGATCACATTAGTATTTTTTAGGCAAAACAATAATGTTTGTTTCAATATTGAATATACATGAATAAGTTAACTACTGATTTATTAGCAGCAGAATAGTGTCGATGCATTTCTACAATTGTTAACCCACCATCTCTAAACTTTCTTAGGGTGTCTTTTCTTATAATGGATGGCTCTCAATGCGTATGAAATTTATATGATTTCTGACAGAGTTCCAAAGCTCTTCAGGGGTTTTCCTTTGATTGTTATGTTTACCTCTTTTATCTGAAGGTTCAATTCCAGTATCACTTACTGTGGTTTGGATATAGTGCGAATAATTCTTTCTGTTATTCCCAAGGTATTTATTATTTAAGAACTTTTGCACTCTTAACTTTTTATTATTATTCATGACAAAAAGTGCAATTAGTTTTTCTTGGTTCTGTGGATGATGTTCAAGTCTCATTGGCGCTGTAGTGAGCATAATTCCCAGTAATTTTTAAATAGCAGGGATCTGAGTTTTTGAGTCAAGTTCTTTGGACAAGATAGAACACAGCTATCTTTACAAGGAGGGCCCATCGCTCGAGACTACAGTTTTCCCTGTTCTTGAAGTGTAACTTTGTCCTGAGTTCTTAAGTAATTTAGTATTTACCTTTTTCCAGTTATTTATATTTTGTGTTCTTTTTTTACCTCTTTTGGTTTCATTTAGGGTTTCTGTGTCATTATCATTAATACTTGAAACCTCACTACTTGAGCCCCATAAAAACAATTTGTCAATGATTTTTCTCGCTTCCCTGCCTCGTCGTCGTCCTGCTGTTCCCTGTACATAGCTCTGAATACTGACAGGGAGCAGCGGGTGGTGGTTTGGAAGTCGTTGACCATCTTCTTCATGATTCGATGTACAGTTGGGTTCTTGCGGATGAAAGCCTGGGTACGCTGTAATTCTACTTTTATTTCGCAGAGTACGCTGATGGCCTTTCGTGCGAACGCATGGTCTTTGGACTTGCCCCGCTGTTGTCTTTTACCTCGTCGTTAGCGGTCACCGCCCTCTCGTCGTTGTTGTCTATCGTGACATCCATGACATTCCTGAATCGGTTTCTGGTGGTCCGCGAGCTGGACCTTCGGTTGTTGGAACTGCTTAAGTCTTTCGATGCCTTGTGGTCGCTCGACCTTCGGGGGGCTCAAGCTGGACAGCGGGATGATCTCGCAATTATGACGCGCGTGGCAGAAGCTATTTCAGCCAGTGGGCGCCTTTATTGATTACCGCTCGTCGTGTAGAGCGAGGGACCGTTAACGGTAACAAGAGATGATATAAAACGCCCCCGCATGGGTCCAGGTGCAGCTAGGTTCCGTCTCAGAAAATGACCTCCGGCCCGATGAAAACAATTTTGGGGTTATGATGCCCAAGCATCCACAGAGTAAGACAGAGGGAGCATAAGCGCATTCGGCATGTAGTCCCAGAGGGGAAATGCAAATGTGGTATGCAACTTCAGGAACAATGGACTTTGGTTGAAATGTCCATAAGGCCACTTGTATAATGTATCAGCTTTTGTTGAGAAAATTCGTACAATCTTAATTGTATTGCGGTGCCTAAAATTCACAATTGATCATTAATGAATGTACAGTACTTTAAATGGGAATTTTAACCTTCATACGCTCGCGCTAAAAAATGTTACACTACCGCTCGCATAGGCGGCAATTTGGCCGCCCATAGATTTTCATCGTTTTCGTTTGTTTTTTTACTCCCTGATGCATGACTAATATTATTTAGGCAAAATGGATTATGGAATAACATACTAGGTTCATTTTTGACCAAAAAAAATTATTAAAAGGAAAAAAATACATAGTAAAAAATTTTTTGTATTGATTAACAAAATGTTAAAATTTTTTTGTTTGTTATTTATGAAACAAGAAATTATTTTCAATTTGGATTAATAAAACATAAACTTTTTGAAGCCCAAGGTACAATAAAAAAGTAAAAAAAAGTGATTTATAATGTTTTAGCAATCATCCATCTCATCATCACTACTGCTACGAGCATTACACTTATTGCAAATAACAGTTCCGATAGAATGTAGCTTGCACACATTTCGGTTGCATCTATTGCACTCTATTTTGGTTCGATTATTTTTTTTTGACCCGCACACGTAACAAATTCCTCGCCTAATCGTGGAGACGGGGATCGGGGCTTCTGGTTCTTTATATTTTTCTAAAAAATGAACCAGATCTTTTGGGAGAGTGCCTACTTTGGCTCTATCTTTCAAATTTTGATTCATCAGCTCCAGCGATAAATCATAAAGAAAAGTTCTTCTTAGCTGCTTTAGGTTAGGTTGGTTAAATTGAAAAATTCTCATGGCATTTATGCCAGCCAGATCTAGTAGCCGAAAAAAAATTACCAAAGGCCATCTTTTTGTTCTTCTAGATGTACTAATCCTTGAGCACATTAGATCGACCGTATCTACTCCTCCCTTAGTAGCATTATAATCCATTATTTGTATGGGTTTATTTGTTTCACTGTCAGTACTTTTTGTATAGTGCATCGTTGATAGTACTGTCACTGCTTTCTTTTTCTTCGTAATCATAGAGACTAGAGATTTATTTTCCTGGCAACCGAACAAGTAACTTCCAGGAACCGAATTTTTATTTACTGTAACAAATTTTAATGGAATTTCTTTCTTGTTTTTTCTCATTGTTCCTAGAAATGTAAGACCAATGCTGAGAAGATCTTCTGCCAATTGATAACTTGTAAAATAGTTATCGGTAGTTACATTGCGATTTGTCCATTTTATGCAATCAACTAACCTCATAACTAAATCATAGGGCTTATTTGATATCTCGTTTGGACCCGGCGTAGTTTGTTTGCCATGATATACTTCTAGGTTTGAGGTATAAAACAAACGGGAATCGCATAAGGCATATATTTTAATGCCGTATTTAGCCGGTTTAAGATGCATAAATTGAATAAACGAACACCTGCCCCTGAATGCAACAAGCATTTCATCAATAGTTGTGCATGAATTCAAGTTGAACGATCTTTGGCAGTTATTATTGAACGTGTTCAAAATATCTCGTATGGGGGCTAGTTTGTCTAGCTCACGACGCTCTACTCTTGTATTGAGATCATCAAATCTTATGGCTCTAAGTAAAAATTTAAATCTATTTTCACTAAAATTAGCTCTCAAAATCATCAAACCAGTACCATTTTTAGTAAAAAACTCGGAAATGTCGGCTCGGTTTCCTCGTTTTACGCCTATCAGAAATAATGCGCCAATCACAGCTAAAATTTCAGATTTGGTGGTTGGCTTATAATCTCTTTCTCTTAAATTATTGTTAACCTGAGATCTACATCGTTTTTTCCTTTCTATAAAAATATTAGTGCAAGTTACAATATTTTCAATCATTTCAGGTGATATTATTTGTAAAAAACATTCCAAGCGAGTTTTACAGTTTCTTGCATCCCCTCGAGGCCCTGGTAAAGTTTTGACAATGTTCAAATAGTTTACTTTGGAATTCGAAGTTACCGATTTATTTGCCCAAATCGTCTCATTATCCTTACCAATGAAAAATTCCAAATCGACACATTCGTCATTTTGTACCTCCATCCCTTCATCATCATCAGAGCTCAAATCTTGTTCTGAATCACTGTTGTGTCTAACATCTTCAATCTCCACGTCCTCATAGTCTGGATCATCAGAATCATCACATTCCAACTCATGGCCTTGCAGTTCTTCTTCCGAATCCAATTCGTCAAAAACTCTAGCAATATCTTCATCAGTTTCAAATAACCGGTCCCTGAACAAAATCAGACCATTTTACTAAATCTTGTATTTTTATTTATAAAAAAATATTACAATAAAAATATAAAATTATATGATAGAGTAATTAGTTTATTGACAAATCTTATGAAAAAACTTATTATAATAGTAACAAACAATAATACTCACATTTCAAGTTGAATAATAATACAAAAAAAGTAATCTTAAAAAAGTAATAGAAAGGCTCGCGCTGGGCGGCAATCTGGCCGCTCTCAGACCCTTCCGACTTTGACTCGGTACTGATCTTGGTAGGTGGGATTTGTGGTTTGATTGGGGGCTGGGCTAGGCGGGGGATATTGTCATTAGAGATTACATGCAACTCTCACCCTTCCCACATCACTTGGGACAGAACAGCGCGGGAAATTAAAAAAAGGCGGCCAAACTGCCGCCTGCGCGAGCGTATGAAGGTTAATACTAGATATTTGATTAAATGGAAATTATTAAGCACATGTCTGCATCTTTGTTTAAATCTAATTTACTAAAAACAAAAAACGAAAGAAGACAATGTGATATAATATTAATGTTATTTAACTATTATTTTGTTAAAAGTTATAATTATAATTAGACTCTAAGAGAGAAATTTATAACAAATTAAATTCATATTTGTAAATTTATTTTTTACGCGGTAGGCAACTTTATATATATTATATAAAGTCGAAGAGGAGCCACCGCTAATATTTTTAAAACAAGAAGGTGGTCTAATCAATCCAGCAGATGATATTGTTGATATATGTCTAAAATCTGAGATGGTGCTACGAAGAGCATTAGCAGAAAGTGGAGGCCAAACTTTATTAAAAAAAATTTGTATTTTATATTTGGTTCATAGTGTTCTAAAATTGTATCAAAATAAGCCAATGTTTGAGCAATTTAAAGATCACATGAATGAGATAAGTTTGGAAAATCATGCAATTCAGCTGATAAGAGCAACAGCTGAAATATATTTTAATGTTCGATTACATTATATTGCTAAAAGTAATAATTTTAATGCCGAATCTAAAAGGCAATTATATAATAAATTGGTGCAATTTTGTGGTGATTAGTATATAAAAATATATATATTTATTGTTCGTTATATAACTACATATAAATAGACATAGACATCAGTTTTTTCTCTCTCCTGACAACCTCGTATAAAATATTAGATGTGTGATGTTGCTGCTTAGGCGACGATATATTAACAAAATATGCTTCAAAATGCTGCTCAATTTAATTAATTTAATTAGCATGCAAAGGATTCTTTGGTATACACATGAGTAATACACTTTGTTCTTTATATTTCAAATTCTAGTGTATATTTTCTAAAGAAAAGAGATTATGGTTTTACTATGCCAAATTTCTATATTAAATTAGACGTAAAATAAATCTTAAAAATTAACTAATTATATCCGTTCTAGTCCAATTTAAATCTCCCAACCTGATGCTTGATAAGAAAATACTCAATTCGGGCGTATTTATTAAAAAATAAATAAAATCCATATATCTCTTATATGGCGCAATGTAATAGAGTCCATAATTTTGCGGGTTGCATATAGTCTCAGCCGACTTCCCCTTGCGTCTGGGGTTTCGAGGTCATTGCCTACAAGCTGCCGGTATGTTCCCCCTGTGCAAGCATCTCGAGTTTCAGCCTTTCGGGGTTGCACTGTACCGTAGCATTGGAAGAAACAATTGATGCACACCGAAACCCACTCAAAAACACTGAATTTCGCGGAGAGGAACAAGAATGCGACCGACCGGTGCGGAGCTCGAATAAAGCTCGCGCAATACCTACTTACTTTGTATGAATAACACAAAATTATGTTATAATATGCGATTAACTATAGGAATTGTCCTTTTAAAATGCTAAAACAGACCGTTTATCTGACACAAAAAACAGTTGCGTATAACTTTGTACCTTTCCGATGTGTAACGATGGAAGATCCTGCCGATAACGCCAAATTGTATATTGTATCAAATCAGAAGTATTGTTCTGAATCAGGTCTAGGAGTATAGTGCCTTCCTCACAGAATATAAGTGTGTATATCTGCTATCAGTTTACTTTATCTTTAGACAACCATATAGGTTGTAAATTTTAGCTTATTAGAAATGATTCAGAATATCTTATTTAAAAAATTCCAATGAAAGAAGCAAAAAATATATGTTATTACATATTTTGTCTATAACTATATACAGATTAATTATTATGCTGGTTACAGTACATAGAAAAGCATAATTTTAATTCTTATTTCTAATAGAATATAAACCAATTAAATGATGTATATTATAATAAAGTTTAAAATCATTCATTCAACTATTTTCAATTTATTATACAGTTATAGTAAATTATTGAGCTGTTCTAGACATTTTGTAAATATTCATCCTGTTTTCAATGTATGTAATTATTCATTTGTTTAGTATAAAGGATACTTGCACTTAGTATTGTTATTCAAATGATATAAAACATATGAATAATTCAGTCAAAGTAGATTTTCAAAAATTCCACCACCATCTTCAATGGAGTTTTGAAGTTGTTTGCCAATACTACGTGTAGCTTTCTTAAGGTCGTTCTTTTATAAGGGCAGTACTATTCATCATTCGAATTACGCAAAAATCAAAAGGATTAAGGTCCGGGAAACTTAGTGGCAAAAAAAACGTGAGCATTTCGGCCGATACACCTACGTTTACATTTTGTTCATTAGCACGTTCAGAAGTAATATGACAGCTGGGTACGAATAAACACTTTTGGACTTGGTACTGTACGGTTAGGAAATTGTGTGTTGTATTCTCTTCAAGCAGCAACATAATTTCTGTGTAAATACGTGCGGTATACTAAACAGTGGAATATTGGACAAGTTGCAACTGTCATATTCAACGTATCTACTGAGATTGTACCTTCAACTTCAACTTGCTGTATCTGTGCAAGCATATTGAAATGGACACATGTTTATAGGAACTTCCCATTCACAACAGACATCTGATCTGCCAAACCGGTCTCGCTGCTTTAAGTGGACATGTCTCGCAGGCAACGGGTCCCCCTATGTTTAACTGGTCGAGTGGAATGATACCCACACTGGTAAGCTACATTAAAATGTATATGCTGGGCCGTAATACATTTTTCAAAAATTTCTATCAATGTATACAAAACGGAAAAATTAGTTTATGGATACATGAATATGATATATGATTATGATATATGTTAACGTAGTCTGTTTAATTTTTGTATTACCTTCCAAAGCGTATTTATCGGTGCACTTTAAATTTCTTGGCACTTGTTTTAAAATGATTTCAGGCAATATGCAGAAACGGTAAAATTTGATTAGCTTTTCCTCCATCTTCTGCTTCCAAAACTCTTCATCGCGTTTTTGTAAAGGTATGTAACAATAATTTTTTTACATAAAAATTATAATTTATTAATAGTACGTTTTTTAGTGAAAAAAATAAGTATTAGTTTATTAAAAAAATTTCATAATTGGCGGAGTTATAGCCCTTTCCTCGAAACCCTCTTTTTTTGATGACGCTTGCGGTGATCATCATGTAAGTCCAGCAGGTCAACTGAAATCATAAAACCCAATAAATTTCACTAGTATAGGGACCTTCCTAGTACTTGAACGATTATTTAAATAAAAATTTTGTTTTTCAGCACACGGGAACGTTTTCCTCAAAAACTCAATGTTTTGAGCTCTAAAAATTTTATTAAAAAATTCTTATTTTTCGGCAATCGTGATCACGGCAAAGGCACTTTTTGGAAAACACCATTTCGAGATAATCGAGTTTAAAGTTTCAAGTTGAGTTTATGTGAACATTGAAGTCGATCAGGTAAACTTACAAATCATCGTCGATTCCGGGACCACATAGCGCGTCATCTGCACTCGATGCAGCCTCCAAAATATCAATTTTCTGTTGTCCGCTAGCCATTCGTCCCTCCTTCGTCGCATCTTGCGCCCGCAGGTCGGCCGTCTAAATGCGCCTGTCGTCCTGCTGCGCGACGTACTCATGGGAGTTGCTGCCACACTGCACCCCCATTGCTTCAAACATCTTTAATACAGATGTTTGCCCCTCGTTGAAAATGCAGGCTGATGTGTAAGCTGCTATTCCCACTGGCACTGCACCTCCTGGAAGATGTTTAGGGGTCAGTTTCCAGATTAGTTGGTTGTAGCTCTCGTTGTTATTCTGCATGAATCCACCGAGGCATCTTTGGAGCAATTCATCTTTAGATAGGTCTTCGTATATCGGCTTTATAATTTTCAAAACATCATCAGGCAGGGGTTGGTAGGAGTGGACAAATCCGGGGACTCGGTTTTTTGTTTTCACTTTCTTGTTGGGTAGCGCAGCAAGAGCTCTCTACCAGTCGCACCATGACTCATTACCGGTGGGACATTTCTCGTGTTGCGCATTCGTGTCGGTTGAGCTATAATGGAAAAATGTTGCCCAACTATCATTTTTCATTTTCTCCACTGAATTCGAATTCCGACGAATCGCTAACCCGTAGTAAACGGTCAACTTGTCCATCATTTTCCCATTTAATTTTCCCCTACCACCCAGCCCTTTATTGTTCTTTTTAGTGTTTCTCAGTCGTGTGCCCATTCGTTTCTGCACGTGTCCGATGCACTCCTTCTGCACGACAAGGTCCTCGTATGGCGCTGCATTTTTTATAGATAAAGTTTTGGAGTCGCCGTCTCCAACGTAATTGGCGTACTTCACCCCATGCAATGTTTCGGAACGTCCGAACATTTCAATTATGGCGTCTACTTCCATCTTGCCGGCTGATCCCGAATGATTAGATGTGCACTGAGGTTCATGAGTTTCCTTCCATTCTGTATACTCGGCAGTGTCCTTTTTCATCTCCCACGTTTGGCACCATTTACAAAACGCGCTTTTTACAACAATGTCTACTATTTTCCCAGTGTAATACCCCACCAAAGAAGTGACCCCATACAAGGACGTGAATCCACGTTTCTTCCAAGTTCCATCGCCAGTTACAGTTAGATGTTTTTTAATCGGCCCCTCGTTTTCTTTCACTTCATCACGAACAGCAAAACTAACAAATCGATCGAACACTGTTTTTACAGTAGTTGAAATGTGTTTCGAGATGACATCGTAAGATTTTTGTTTTAGAAACGGTGGCATGTCCATGAATCCACAAAATTTGGCACAGCCCGCTGCCCCCAAACCAAGCAATCGCATTGTCATAATAAAACGTCTATTGATTTCATATGCACCATCAATAATAGCACTCGCATTTATTTTACGCTGCTCACAGTTGTCACATGTCACTGCGATTTTATATCCAAGTCCACGTGTTTCTATAGGCGCGAATTGCACGGAACCGTCACACGTCTTGCATTTTACGTACTGAGAAAGAGCCGCAAATACCTGAATCAAATTGATGACTCGATATTCCACCGAATAATCAACCGGCACGTGAATATCGTCCTTGAATTTCAGTTTCTTACGAGACGCACTAAAGCTACTTTCGTCCACTTCAACACTTTGGGGATTAAAATACTTTTTCGGTCGCGATTTATAAACATTCATTTCTTTACGAGTTGCACGTGTAATTTTGTTTCGGGTACCCATATCGATGCTAACGCTTCGGAAGCTCGTATACAACTGATATAAGGCATTTGTCATAAAACATACGCGATTTGTATGGTCGACTATTCCATTCTCGAAACATCGCACCAGGAAACATCGCACCCCGCTTCGAAACGCTGTAACTTTCGATCTATCGCTCGGTCTCCATGAAAATTTCGTAAAATGTTCTCAAAGAGTTTTCCTTTCAGAGAAAGCAATAAAAAAAACCGATTTTTTTTGAAGAAAATAAAGGTATATAACCGCTTAAAAGCATGTATTTTAATTTGGACTGGAACCCTTTATGCCAAACTTTGTCGAGTGCTTGTGCTACGCCGAGAAATATCGGGAAACAAACGTTCTTTTCTTCTAATGTTTTTTCTATTACCCTAGTTATTCTATGGATTTAATTCAATTGTGGTGAGGTGTTTTCTTTCTATGATAAGTTGTAAGTAGTGTAAGAAGGCCGATTCCAGCACAGGAGGAGGAGCAGAGCACACGTATGCAACCATATATACACATGAGCGCCCCCTATCGGCGGGCGGCCTAACCAAAAGCGCCACCTATCGGCGGGCGGCCCAACTAAAAGCGCCCCCTATCGGCGGGCGACCCAACTAAAAGCCCCACCTATCGGTTTGCGACCCAACTAAAAGCTCCACCTAGTGGAGAGGAGGAGCAGAGCATACGTATGCAACCATATATACCCATGAATGCTGCCACCTATAGAAAAAAGTGCCAACTAAAATCCCACAACTCTCGAAGGACGCGAGCGGGACGCGCACTGTTGGGGGTGATGTGAACTGAGCAAACCAGTCACCAGATTTCTCAACTCTGCAACCAGATTGCCCAACTCTGCAACCAGATTGCCCAACTCTGCAACCAGATTGCTCAACTGTGCAACCAGATTGCTCAACTCTACAACCAGATTTCTCAACCGTGAACCAGAATGCTCAGCTAGGCAAACCAGTCACCAGAATGCTCAGCTAGGCAAACCAGTCACCAGAATGCTCAGCTAGGCAAACCGGTCACCAGAATGCTCAGCTAGGCAAACCAGACACCAGAATGCTCAGCTAGGCAAACCAGTCACCAGAATGCTCAGCTAGGCAAACCAGTCACCAGAATGCTCAGCTAGGCAAACCGGTCACCAGAATGCTCAGCTAGGCATTCTGGTTACCAGAATGCTCAGCTGTGCATACCAGTTACCAGAATGCTCAGATGTGCATACCAGTTACCAGAATGCTCAGATGTGCAATCTGGTTACCAGAATGCTCAGCTGTGCATACCAGTTACCAGAATGCTCAGATGTGCAATCTGGTTACCAGAATGCTCAGCTGTGTAAACCAGTTACTGGATATAAATGGGGCGTCTGCATACTAAAAAATCCGTATATACACATGGGTGATGCCACCCATAGAAAAAAAGTGCCAACTAAAATCCCACAACATCCGACGGACGAGCGGGACGCGCACTGTTGGGTGATGTGAACTGCGCAACCAGAATGCTCAGCTAGGCAAACCAGTCACCAGATTGCTCAACTGTGCAACCAGATTGCTCAACTCTGCAACCAGATTTCTCAAAAAGCCAATTAATAAAGAAAAAAATTAACTTACGATTTAGGTAAAAACCTCCAATCCTTATAGGAATATATAATGTGTTGTAATGTAGTAGATGAAAAATTCTGCTGGTAGTATCAATGAGAATAATAATAAAATTAATATCACTCTCAAAAGATAATACCATTAAAAATATTTCAATTATTATACAAATATCTAGCCCACAATGTAAAAGACAATCACAGACGTTTTTTGGGGGGATATAACCAATCAATACATGAACTGACTAAATTAATATTAGTAGTTAGCCCATGATTGATCAGACATGCGCCCCTCAAATGCACACTCGGAACGACACTCACAAAACTGGTGAACGTCTTAAGCTAACAACAACTCGCGAATATATGCAAACAAAAATAATTATTAGCGGTTTACAGCCCGATAAGAATGCCCCGGATGTTTCTGGTTGATTACAACAATGTAATAGTTTTAATAATAAATTATTATTTATTTAGAAGCAAATATCTTTTAGTATAAATGAACAAATTATACCCATAATATTCTTGAAAAATATGACACAAAAGCATAAATTTAGCTTTAGTATAATGAAAAACTCGCCCGTTAAACAATTTTATAATAATTTAATAAAATATTCTGATGTTCTTATCGCTTTACCGGCCGCGGTATATTTTGATTGAAACCTCGCGCGCTACTATTAATAATACAAATGAATTAATGATATTATGTGGTGTATGTTAATATATAAAAATAAATACTAAATAAGTATACATTAGCATATTAAGACGGAGAATAAGAAAAAATTATGTGTCTTATTTATGTTCATGAAATTGCAATAACACCATTTTGCTTGGTTTTCCAATATCCTGGCATCCAACATAAAATATTAATAGGGCTTAAGGCTTAGGGCTTAGGGTTTAGGGTTTAGGGTTTAGGGCTTAGGGCTATTATGAAAGAATAAAATAAAGCATATAAAAATAATTATGTTTTTATTTCATTTAAATAATCATATAATATTTTTATATTTTCAGCAGTACATATTTTTTATAACAATCAAAAATTATTATATTAATTGAATCTTAAGAGGTAGAGAAATAAATGATTTAAAAATATTAAATATTATGAATTTCTAAAACCAGGCATGTCATCTCTTGCATACCATGCCACCCCTGAAGGATAATTCCTATCCATCCAGCGAGGCCTACACTCTATGGAGGGGTACATTCTCATTACTTGCGCAGCATGTTTTGCTATAACCTTCTTCTCCTCTGAATTTGCATATACACATTCCACTTTAGGATGACAGTGATATTTTATATGGCGTCTTAAATAATCTTTCCGCTTAAAATTCTTGTTACACTTTTCGCAAGTTACCAAAACCACAGGTTTACTGTAATCTATTTCCCGAGGTCTGATATAGCGTTCATAGTCTTCGGCGCTGAGTTTACCCTCAGTTGGAGGATCTATACCAGCTAGGGGCTCCATAACAACTAACGATGTTGTCGGTGACGATGACATGATGCTTCTGAGCAATTTACAACACAGCATATAACAAGTTCCTTATAAAGCCAACTAATAAAGATAAAAAATTAACTTGTGATCTAGATTTAGAAGAAATATCTTTTAGTATAAATGAACAAATTGTGTCCATAATGTTCTTGAAAATATGACTCAAAAGTATAAATTTAGCTTTAATATAATGAAAAACTCGCCCGTTAAACAATTTTATAATAATTTAATAAAATATTCTGATGTTCTTATCGCTTTACCGGCCGCGGAATGTGTTGATTGAAACCTAGCGCGCTACTATTAATAATATGGGAGAATTAATGATATTATGTAATGTGTGTTAATATATAATGAATGATAAAAAACATAATACTTATAAAATTAGGTTTTATTATTTATTATTTTTTAAATAGACATACAAACACTTAACATTTTTAACGCCGCAAATACTATCTCTTTTGGAGTGATTTGTACAATAGTGGTAAGAGTGAATCAACACAAATACAACAATTTAAATAAGTGTATCTTAACAATAAATTATTTGAATATATATTTTAGACTCCTTTGATAACAAATTATTTTTTTATTTTATTATATTTGCTTTGCGTAACTCCTCTTCAATGGCAGCGATCTCATTCTGATGTGATGTATGTCCAGCCTGTTGTGATGCGCGCAAAAGAACCAGACGGTCCACCAATTCATTAATGTTGTCCCAATACTTATATTGATATTGAACGTTCGCCGGTTTATTTGGCATTTGTAAAGTATAATCAAAATCTCTGTTGTTAGCTATGTTTAACAAATTTCGTCTTATGCCTCTCCCCGATGATGATGGTGCTGGGGTCGCTCTAGACAAATAATGTGAGCGCCGCCTGTTTAAAAGTGGTTTAATGATATTTATATATTTATACGATCGATTCCCCTGGATTTGTTGTGTGGGATCAAAATTTCTATGTAGCAGATGGGTTCTGTTTATAATGTCTAAATAATTTTGTCTATCCCTCTCAGTGTCAGACTTGGGGTATTTCATGGTAGTCAATTCATACAACCCAACGGTTCCTTTATATCTTTTTCCCTCTATAATAATATCACTACTCTTAGGTACAAAATGAACCGTAGATTTCCCAAGCTTCCACTTCTCAATGGTTGGGTCGCGTTGTAATCCCACATGTGTGTCGTCAACGTTGGCATCCTTTATTATTATCTTTTCAACATATGTTCTAGGTATTCTACCATATTGTTCATAATATTCTTCCAAAGCTTCTTCACTAATTGGTCCTTCTTCCATTTGAAGCGCTTGATCGGCCACAGAATCAAACAAATTTTCATCACCATCACCATTGTCGGCATCTGTGTCAAATGTGTCTTCATGCTCAGATGGTAAAAAATGTGCTTGAGCTTTTGGCTGGCCCAACAAATTAGTGTCCGAGCCATCTTCGCTGGAACTATGTTTTAATTTAGGAATTCTAATGCTTGCATCATCGTCGCTAGAACTGTGTTTTAATTTAGGAATTTTAGAGGGGCTGTGTGTAGCATTTCTAGTTTTAAATGCTCCAACACTAGCAGACGCTTGTTGTTGTTGTTGTTGTTGGTATGTTAATAGGTCCTTAATTTGTTTAATTAATGGATTATAAGTTTTATTTAATAATTCACCCTCTCTAGTCTTATTCCATTTCATATCCAATAATTTTCTACGAATCTCTTTCTCAACAGCAATTATTTTACGCTGTGTTTCCTCACTCATTATGATATAAAATATATAACAACGTTCACCAGTAGTATCCAACCACACACTGAAGTTAAATTAGTTGTTTAATACTATATATCGATATAGATATTTGTGATATGTACCCTTATCCCAACCAGCCTCATGATACTAACATTCTCTTTGTGTATGTGTGGGAAGTATTCAACACCCGTTAGAGAATTTAAACCTTCTCAAGGAAAACACCTTTTTGATTGGTAGATTAAATATATTAAAAGTGAAATAGTCAGATGGATAGTTGGATGGTTGGATGGTTGGATGGTTGGATGGTTAGATGGTTGGATGGTTGGATGGTTGGATGGCTGGATGGTTGGATGGCTGGATGGGTAGATTATAGATGAAAGTATGGCCGGATGGTTGGATGGGTAGATGGTTAGATGGCTGGATGGTTGGATGGTTGGATGATTGGATGGTTGGATGGTTGGATGGCTGGATGGTTGGATGGCTGGATGGGTAGTATGGTTGGGTGGTTGGGTGGTTGGATGGCAGGATGGCTGGATGGTTGGGTGGTTAGATGGTTAGATGGCTGGATGGCTGGATGGTTGGATGGTTGGATGATTGGATGGTTGGATGGTTGGATGGCTGGATGGTTGGATGGCTGGATGGGTAGATTGTAGATGAAAGTATGGCCGGATAGTTGGATGGGTAGATTGTAGATGAAAGTATGGTTGGATGGCTGGATGGTTGGATGGTTGGATGGCTGGATGGTTGGATGGTTGGATGGTTGGGTGGTTGGATGACTGGATGGGTGGATGGATGGGTAGGTTGTAGATGAAAGAGGGGTATAATATATCACATACGCTTTCCCTAAACAGCTAGTGGTGTTTTAGCCATCAATCAGCCAACATGTTTAAGTGCCAAGTATGTCAAAAAGGTTTTTCATATATTCAGAGTTTAAGACGTCATGAAAAGAACCATTTGGAGCATAGCCTAGAATGTATATACTGTGGAAAAACATTTAAACGTCTAGATGTTTTACAACGTCATAAACAACAACAACATAATAATATTACACAAAACCCTCTCAGCATACCTGCACCGTCTAATGATGAGATAAAAAATCAACAAATAAGAAGCTTTAAGGGTGGGTCGAATCATTTTAATGATACAATGGTTTCCGAAATACAACAAACTAGACAGAAGAAGTCTCGAAATGTTCAAAACGATTTACATGCTCAGCAGGTTGAATGTAATGATGAATATGGGTGCAATATACATAATTTTGTTAAAGACAAGACGGTGGGTCATGATAAATACTATGCTACAAATGATAAAAATATTGGGAGTATTATTAACATTATTGAAGATTTAACTGAATATGTTGATGAAGTAAAATTAAATTGTGATAGCATACATATTACTAATTTACATGCCGGCCAGGGGAAAGAGGAAGGTTCTGGCGATGCAGAAATGCTAAACTTAGATGATGCTACACAATCAAAACATAAATATCTGCGGGGAAACAACGCTGGTGAAGAGGAAGAGGGACATTCTGGCGATGAAGAAATGTTAAAAGTAGATGAACTGAAATCAGTTGAATCGGATGGAAAAAGTTCTGACTATACTTTACAAATGCTAAATAAATCGGCGAACGTTCAATATCAATATAAGTACTGGGACAGCATTGATGAATTGGTGGACCGTCTGGTTCTTTTACACGCATCACAACAGGCTGGACATACATCACATCAGAATGAGATCGCTGCCATTGAAGAGGAGTTGCGCAAAGCAAATATAATAATATAAAAAATAATTTGTTATCAAGGGGGTCTAAATAATATTCAAATAATTTATTGTTAAGATACACCTAATTTTCTCTAAATATTTTGGCTTACCGCAGCTTCCTATTATTTGCTTGTTTTGATATTTTTAAATTTTTCAAGAAATATAACATCCTGTTATTTGGGTTAAAATCATATAATCTATTATCAGGCAAATAGTAACATAACATCCTGTTATTTGGGGTGGCGAAATCATATGGTGTCTTGATAATTATTTGGCGGACAGTATTTAAGGCCAACACGCGCCCGCTCCCCATATCATTTTGCCCTCTACTCTATAGTTGAGTATAATTTATTATTTCAAATAATAATAAAAAATTTTGGTATAAAAACCACTATGGAATCTTGGAAAAGTGCGTCGCTCTTAACACCCTCCGGTAGTGAAGATATTATGGTTGTTTGTTTAATATCCCCCCGGTGTAAGTGTCAAGATGGTGGTAGGGTCCCACCAAAATACAACCAACGCTTTCAAGAGAGGATTGGGCTAATGAATACAATGTTGGGGCCAATATTACAAAAGAGGCTGAGCTGTTTAAATGTGGGCCACCAGTTTGTGATTGATGTGCAGGGATTTATGGAGGATGGAAAATTTATTGCTAAGGAGCTATCAGTCACAAGCGATGGCTTAGGTGTGGATACATATCTGTTTAAGCCATCAACGCCGTTTCACCATCTCAGCGCCGCAGATAAAAAGGGGGTTCGCTGGTTGGAAAACAACCATCATGGCATTCAATATGGCGCCGGCAATATACCCATCAAATTGTTGAGAGACATTTTAAAATTCCACATTAATAATAGTGCGGATGGTGGGTATATTACAGTATATGTTAAGGGAAAGTTAAAAAAGACGTTGATAGAGGTTCAATTAAATTCATATTTACATAGCAGTATTTTTAGTGTGATCAATTTAGAGGGTAATGGTGGTGGAATTTCTAATTACCCCAAGCTTATTAAATCCAACCATTATTGTGTAAACCACTTCAAAAGAGAAAGTATATGCACTGTTAAAAATGTTAGGTGTTTGTATGCCTATTTAAAAAATAAAAAATCCTAATTCTATAAGTATTGTGTTTTTTATCATTCATTATATATTAACATACACCACATAATATCATTAATTCATTTGTATTATTAATAGTAGCGCGCTAGGTTTCAATCAACACATTCCGCGGCCGGTAAAGCGATAAGAACATCAGAATATTTTATTAAATTATTATAAAATTGTTTAACGGGCGAGTTTTTCATTATATTAAAGCTAAATTTATACTTTTGAGTCATATTTTCAAGAACATTATGGACGCAATTTGTTCATTTATACTAAAAGATATTTCTTCTAAATCTAGATCACAAGTTAATTTTTTATCTTTATTAGTTGGCTTTATAAGGAACTTGCTATATGCTGTGTTGTAATCGGTGTGGGGCCTTATCGCCCCATTTCCGCACACCGCTCCCGCTTTAGTTGCAACTTATTCGCGACTTCTTGTTTGCTTTAGTTAGTTTAGTGACTGTGAAGCCGGTCTGAGAACATTTTAAGGGTTTGTGTGAGATCACTCTCTGCCCGACTATTAATATTATTTTTTTGTTGGTTTGAGCGTGATCTCTCATGAACTTTTAGCAAAAACTTCTGTGAATATATTTTAAAATGTGTGATTGTTATTTGTATAATTATTGAAATATTTTTAATGGTATCATCTTTTGTGAGTAATATTAGTTTGGTTATTATTACATTTGATGCTACTGACAGAATTTTTCATCTACTACATTACAACACATTATATATTCCTATAAGGATTGGAGGTTTTTACCTAAATCGTAAGTTAATTTTTATCTTTATTAATTAGCTTTTTGAGAAATCTGGTTGCAGAGTTGAGCAATCTGGTTGAATTTTTTCAAACTACTACATTACAACACATCATATATTTCTGCAAATATTGGCTATTTATACACCACATTTTTACCTAAATCGTAAGTTGTGATTTTTTAATAATTACATATATTTATTATTTCTTAGTATTTATTTTTATATGTGTAATCAAACAGAAACTTCCCGGACACCCTTATCGGGATGTAGGCCACAAATAATTATTTTGTTTGCATATATTCGCGAGTTGTTATGCGCGTAAGACATTCACCAGTTTTGTGAGCGGTGTTTTCTTAGTATTTATTTTTATATGTGTAATCAAACAGAAACATCCCAACATTCTGGATTGGTTATTTGTATAATAATTGAAATATTTTTAATGGCATTATCTTTTGAGAGTAATATTAATTTTATTATTATACTCATTGATACTGCCGGCAGAATTTTTCAATCACAACACTATAACACTTTATGGATTCATGAAACATTTACATATCATATTTTCATCTAAATCGTAAGTTAATTTTTATCTTTATTAATTGGCTTTTTTGAGCAATCTGGTGACTGGTTTGCCTAGCTGAGCATTCTGGTTGCGCAGTTCACATCACCCAACAGTGCGCGTCCCGCTCGTCCGTCGGGTGTTGTGGGATTTTAGTTGGCACTTTTTTTCTATGGGTGGCAGCACCCATGTGTATATACGGATTTTTTAGTATGCAGACGCCCCATTTATATCCAGTAACTGGTTTACACAGCTGAGCATTCTGGTAACCAGATTGCACATCTGAGCATTCTGGTAACTGGTATGCACAGCTGAGCATTCTGGTAACCAGATTGCACATCTGAGCATTCTGGTAACTGGTATGCACATCTGAGCATTCTGGTAACTGGTATGCACAGCTGAGCATTCTGGTAACCAGAATGCCTAGCTGAGCATTCTGGTGACCGGTTTGCCTAGCTGAGCATTCTGGTGACTGGTTTGCCTAGCTGAGCATTCTGGTGACTGGTTTGCCTAGCTGAGCATTCTGGTGTCTGGTTTGCCTAGCTGAGCATTCTGGTGACCGGTTTGCCTAGCTGAGCATTCTGGTGACTGGTTTGCCTAGCTGAGCATTCTGGTGACTGGTTTGCCTAGCTGAGCATTCTGGTTCACGGTTGAGAAATCTGGTTGTAGAGTTGAGCAATCTGGTTGCACGGTTGAGCAATCTGGTTGCAGAGTTGGGCAATCTGGTTGCAGAGTTGGGCAATCTGGTTGCAGAGTTGAGAAATCTGGTGACTGGTTTGCTCAGTTCACATCGCTCCCAACAGTGCGCGTCCCGCTCGTCCGTCCTTCGAGAGTTGGGGGATTTTAGTTGGCACTTTTTTCTATAGGTGGCAGCATTCATGGGTATATATGGTTGCATACGTATGCTCTGCTCCTCCTCTCCACTAGGTGGAGCTTTTAGTTGGGTCGCAAACCGATAGGTGGGGCTTTTAGTTGGGTCGCCCGTCGATAGGGGGCGCTTTTAGTTGGGCCGCCCGCCGATAGGTGGCGCTTTTGGTTGGGCCGCCCGCCGATAGGGGGCGCTCATGTGTATATATGGTTGCATACGTGTGCTCTGCTCCTCCTCCTGTGCTGGAATCGGCCTTCTTACACTACTGTTGTAATCTAAGGAATAACTTCGCTTCGCCATAATTGGTAACAACGTGATAAGTCTATATGATTTGACCTCATGTAGCAGCGTATCTGGGTTCGGTAGCATACCTATCTCATTCACTTTCCACACCTTGGGAAATTATTTGTGTCTTAAATGCAGTGTTGATAATAATGTTTAGCTTCATCAGCGCTTTTCTTGGAAGTTGTGTTATTACTTTGTTACTTCTGTAATCAATTCAAACCCTGGGGAATTTTTGAGTTGGGCTCTTTAAGATTAGTGAAATTGAATTGAATAAATATATAATATATATAAATATCTTATCAGTTGTTGGGGTTAGTCTTGTCTTGGGGAACTCTATATTTACGTCTTGGTTTCCTTTTTGGATAGTTGCTGTATTTCATTCTTGATTTAATTTCTGGTGTATTTTCCCAGGCTGCTTGTTGTATATTGGTGTGAATTTTTCCACTTTTATGTCTAATCTCAGTTTGGGTTTTACGTCTAATATTATTTTTTATTTTATTGATTTTGTTTAGCTTCCCCAGTCTGTGTGTCTATTTACTAGCCAAGGCTTTTCTCCTTTTTGGATGATGGTACATTAAGAGTTATTGTTATATCGGATTTATCAAATTATAAATCCGTACATTCGTCTATAGGATTACGATATGTTCTTTGCTACAAAGAAGTCGATCAGGGGCAGTACTTTATTTGGTCCAGGTGGACAATATGCTATTTAAATATATAAATTATCTTATCGTTTACAAAATGTTGTACAAAATTTTTATTGATTATTTCGTGTTTCTTATTAGCAACAAAATATATCTCTGATTGAAATGACACTTTACATGTGTCAATTTCAAAAATTTAGAACAATGGCGGAAAGTTAAAAAATTCAATCCAGTTTTGTTTATTACATTATAAAACATTTATATATATATATATATATATATATATATATATATATATATATAAATATATATTTCTTTAAAATAATATTCTTGTTTAATTATTATGTTACGTATGATAATGTAACGTGCACTGCTAAAACTAATCAAGATAGAGCTCCGTGACATAATAGCCACATACAAAATTTGGTTTAAAAATATACAGGAGTTTTTCCGAATAAATTATTAAATTATTATTAATAATATTTTTTTTTAAATATTAAAAAATACCGAACGACGGACAGACATTGGTCAGATGTTTTTTTTTTAAAGTAAAATGCCCAGTAATTTTGTGTTATTTTATAATAATTATCTATACCTTCATAGAATTTATTTTCCTTAATCAGTATTCTTCAAATGTATTATTATCTAAAATAGGTTCTTCAGCAAATGGTCCGTAATCTATGTTTTTCTTGGAATTATATTCGGACTTTTCTTTTCTAGTAGATTTAAAAGTTGATTTTGTTGCCTTTTCTTTGCTCTTTGCTAATACGAACTTTTTTAAATAATGTCCCGGACTTGCCTTAATTGCATTTTCGTAAGGTTTTTCATGCCATTTAAATCCTTCATTGTATCTTAATGCAGCTAGGTAAGCTCGCCGCTCGAATGATACGCGTCCAATTAAATTTAGGCGTTTTCCCATATTGAAACGGCACAATATGCTCATGAATGTGTCTGCCCTGTTATTTGTTTCATTATCTATAAGCATATTTTTTTTTCATCAGATTTTCTAAAGCTCCTACACACAAATAAGAGATTTTTTTTAAATCATTGAAAACTGTTCACCAGAAAATAATGATGTTTCTGCTTACTCACCAAATACATAAGGATATAATCCTGACGTTTTAACTAATGGCATATTGTTTTCTGTTGCATTACCAATTTCATCGCAATAATGCGGCATGCATTCAGTATGGTTTCCAAAAACATGATTAATGCTGTTTAAAAAATGACCATGGTAAATCGCATGCTGTGTGAGGTCTACTATTTTTTTAATTATTTGTTGCGTCAACAATTTTCGAGCACATATGGGAATATTTTTGGTATCATTTTTAATCATAAATAATTTGTTGCTGTAGTTTTTTAACACGTGATTAACGCATTCAATTTTGGATACATACAATAAATGTTTATGTGAATTATATTATATCGGTTGGGTCACTGTTTCCGTACCTCATGCCCGTACGTTACATCTCTTTGAATCTTAGCATATACGGAGGAATCTCCATCTGATATAAAAGTTCTTAATTTTACACCATGCATTTCGTTGCTTAAGTTAAATCCTTGGACTATTATGTCTGCTTCCATTGCAGACGAGGATGCTGTCGAATTTTTAAAGCATACGTGAGTTTTCGCCTCAACACTCAAGGATTCAGATCTGGCGCAAATTGTGCAATACTTGTTACGAACGCCAATATACAAAACTTTAGAAGTTGCATTTCCGATTATAACAGCCTGGAAGATATACATATAAGGTCGTACTAAAAAATGTAAACTGTGTAATAATGTTTTCTTACTACTCCAGAGTTCGCATTATAATTGTGTCCATACGATCGCTTGTACCAGCCGCCATCAAGATATACAGTTATATATGGAGTTCCATCTTCGTCAATATTACCTTGACTAATTGCAATATCTTTCTCTTCCTTGCCAGCATCACACATATTTTCCTATAACGATGTTTTCCAAACGTTTGGTAATTCAGCTTCATATTTGTAAAACACCTTTGAGCAAGGTGTAGGAATGTCCGGAGACGCAGCGATGTGGAGGTGCCGCAACTTACAAAGTGATTATCTTCGACGGGCAGCAAGTCCTATTAAAATATTCAATCTCCGCTAGTGGCGGGGGCGGTGAATGGGGGGTGGAGAATCTATTAAAGCACACATAACCTGCTGCGGCGCAGCGTATTACTATACGTCCACTCCGTCCAACGAGGGGTGGCAAATCTTGAAGCGCCGCCCCCACCAACTATTGGGGCGGCAACTTTTCTTAAACCGCCACCCCTGCCAATTATGGGGGCAAAGCGGAAAATCTTAATAAACCGTCAACCCTTGTCTCCAGCAGTGGGCGATGGCAGTATATTTGTAATTTCTTTTGCATGAAAAGTATTAAATTAATAAAATAATTTAAATAATGCTTCACGAGTATGTTATTTAATATATGTTTGGCAACCACAGTAATCCCAAACTAAAATTGCCATGACAACCATGGTGGAATGTTACTTCCGGATTGATTGAAATATTTAAAATATTAGTGAGTAGCGACATCTATGGGATTGGCGTTGGTTCTTGTCATTGCTACCATGGCATGCTTGTTTTGTCAACGCACCCACCCCCACTAAGTATAACACAACAAACCTGACCTAACTAAGGCTATGAACGAGAATACCCAGGGCCCCACTGTAGTAGGGTAGGATACGCCATCTAAGCCCGGCGATTTATAAGACTTGAAGGATTGTATAGCCTAAATTATCTTAGAGTTGGTTACTAGCAACGCTCCAGTCCTCTTTGTTAGGCGGGCGAGCCCGTTTGGACTCGATTCGAGTTTGCAAACAGGGAAGTACGTGTCTAATAAAACTTCTGCAGTTTCAGACGGTGTGGACGTGCATGTACCATCACCCCTCCTTAGACAGTCTAGTTGTAGTGCTGGATCTTTAGAGAGCTTTGGTTAGTTTGACAGCGACGATAGTATTCTCTACCTGAACACAGAACACCATCCAGGAGTCTCTTTGATTTTGACAGACCATACGCTTGAATGAGTTTTGGTTGGCTTTAAAAGCTTCCCAATATATCCTGCGGTTGGTATTCTTCGGCCTGTTAATGAGTATTCTACCATCTTTCTTTAATCTCTCCAGCTCCGAGCAGCTACAGAGATGTTGCTCGGTCGTATGTCCGGGAGGTTTTGAGAGCTTGTACTTTTTTAACTAGAGTCACAATCTTCCGATCGCAGCCACGGTTTAATTATTAATTATTATACAAATGTTATTTAATATGTCTAAAACACAATTCGAAACAAAAGCAACAACTAATAAATTAGTACATAATTAATAATCGTTGGATATAGTCTTTACCGACTCCTTAGCTGCTATTGCCATGCGAGATAATATCTCAATTTTTTTCATATAATAATATAATATTCATGCTTTTTTGACATGCTTTTTTGATTCGTTTTTCTTCTATCTATATTAATATTATGATGTACTATTGAGCATCATACATAGTTGCGTCTGTATCTTGTGTGTATCAATAAAAAATATTGACTCCTATACTTCTTTGTGTCCACTAATTGTTACGGACAATATTCAATATATTAATTACATCACAGGAAAGTTGTGTGCAACTCCAAGCTAGAATTTGCAGTGTTCTACCGAAATTTCTCTTTCGTTCTGCATCTTGAATCTTACCACGCCCAAGAAAAATAATTAACATGCAATTTGCTGTTGCAAACAGGGAGTAAAGTTGTATTTTATGCAACAGTGTTCGAAATTTTATATCCTTCGCCAACCACTCCAGTATTTGTTTACAATTTAGATACATTAATTTTATCAACATTTGTGGGGTAGAAATGTTTTATTGTTAAGTATTTTATTGATTTTACAGCAATGTTTTTTTCTGAATCGTAAATTTTTTTTAAAGGATGATAAAATAACCTTCGCTGGCATTCATTTCATCGTCTAAGAATAAATTTCCAGCATTCTTTAGAACATGACCAAAGACAAAACTCAAAAATTAGCTGCAATTCTTAAAATAGTGAAACCACAATTATTAATTAGATTTAAAACGCTCATGGTTAATGAATAAAAATCATATGATGTTAAACATGAATGAAAGAAATATTCGATTGGCATTGTGAATTTTGTTATTATTCCATAAATAACAAAAAAATGCGTTTTATTTTCTATATCTGGACGTATTCCGATCCTTTCTGTGTTATAGCTATTTAGTCCACAAATCACACATCTTCTACTCTAATGTAACACATTTTTTTTTAATTGACATATCGTCAATTATTAGAGAGGAATTTCGCTCTATATGTACTTTTAATTGAGTAATTTCTGCTACAAGGCGTTATTTCATTAATTAATTTTCGCCTTCAAGCAACATTTTTGTTATTGCTTTTATTGCAGAATTTCTTTTTTTTTCCATTTCTGAATAGTCAATATTTCCTATCCTTCTTGTACATTTTCATAGTTGTGTATGTACTACTTTTATTTATTATTACCTTGGTTGATTTTTTACTTGCTTATACTAGTACTTTTTTCCTCGGTAAATTGACATATTACTGGTAATTGTCCGCAGGAATTAAAGGGCGTAGGTGAATATTTCCATTTATCGTACGGTAGTTTTATAAGGTCTTGATTTACAATAGAAAAAGAAGCTCCTGCCATTCCTTTATTTGTCCTACCAGGCATATCTTAAAGCTCGTCACCATAATGTATTTTATGACTCTTGGTTGCCCGATTATCGCCCGGGTCTTATTGATTAGTATATTACATTTTCATTATAATTTTTAACAAAGGTATCATCAATCATTACTTATTTGTATTTGAATAAATTTTAATGGTTCGCATGCACCTATAACAAGGGAAATAAGATGACTGGGTCGATATACACGTCTATACTTTAACGTTGTGTCAAGAACACTACGCACACTATCACATTCCATTTCTGCCTGCGCTTTAGTAAGATATGTTTTGTAATTATTCGCGAACATCGAGTATCTATGTTCGTGTGTGTGTGCGTATCCGTCGGAATAGATATCACAGATTTGATATCTTGGTCTAATCATTCCACAATAAGATCAACTACACAATATACTACTAGGGCAGTGCTGGCCTGGTATGGCCAGCATTTGCAACTTCTCACCCGTCGGGATTCTGCAGATTTCAACTGTTGCGTTGCTGCTTTTACAATCAAACTTGCAGGACTCGACACGAAAATAATACGACGATAGTTTTAGGTAAATTGAAAACAAACTCCTTTACAGATTGAATTATGGGTTTTCTTGCTTTCTTTGATTGGAAAAATGTTGAATTTGAATTCTTAGTTTCTTCCTTGCTTTTATCGATTGCTAGTGTTGTTTACAGCGAAGATGCTTGGTATTGTGGTTTCGAGTTGGAATTCTTGGTTTCTTGGGGCTCTGCTATAAATGCTATGGAACGCGAGGTGACTCTTGGAGCATAACCTTGTAGTCGCAGTTTTATGTTGCCATATGTTGTTGAGAATTTTAGACTTCTTTTACAGTTCTTATTTTTAAGGTGCTATGTTTCCTAGCGTGTTGATCTTAAAGGTATTTTTGTTGTTGCTGTATACTTTGATAATACTTTCTTTGGGGTTATGTTGTTTGTACACTTATACACTTATATTTCCAGTTATTTATTTCAGCGGAGGAATTAAGAGTGGTCAACGCATCCACAGACACCCCGACACATACTAAGTGGTATATACTACCACATGGTATTTTGCGCACTATTGCGTCATTTGGATCTTGCTAGAATTTGGAACAACAGGTATAACTACACGAATATCACCACTGAAAACAATCCTATATGCCCCATTGGTTTATTGGGTTGTCTGTTGTCATGGGGTGGAATCATAGACGCCTCATATATGTAGCGTTTCAGTTTTTTTTTTGCAGTTTCCTTTTATGGACGATATTGACCATGATTCTACAGGTACGGGAAATACACAGAACCTGTGTACTGTAGTACCATCATCAAGAAATATTAAGGCAATGTCATTACAACATGCAGCCAGAACTAATTCATTTCTACCTCGAATAATGTTTAGTATTTACAAATAAACAAACGTTTTACAGCAACCACTAGGTGCTTCTATGAAAAACACTGCTTCCCATTTTTTTCTGATAGAAATCAAAATATGTACAACGACCATTCTTCGTTCTACTGTTAGTTGTTATCGCAGGATGGAATTTCCGCCGACCGATTTGCACCAAAAGTACTGAGGACTTATAATATTATAAACAATGGCTATTTTATGGTTTCCGTTTTTTCAATAGGTGTAAAGAAATTATTACCGTTTGTCACCATAAAAACAATAATTTGGCTCTTCCTTGGATTGCCACTATTTTAATGAATTTGCATAGTATACGAGATAAACATTGAAAATATATAGGAAAATAAATTGAACTTGTTTCATGCTTCGTTTTCAATAAGCTTCACATCTACTGTCATGATTCTTTCGCTTATCTATCTTTTCTTCATACTGTCCTTAATTTCGATTGGTGCAATCATTAGTCCTACTCCTCCTTTCGCTCTTTCCGTTTTGTCGAAACCAGCCCAAAATATCCAGTATCCCTTACGTATTCTTTCCAGTCCTTTTCCTTTCTTTTTTGTTTTTCTACGGTTTTCTCTATCCGTGTTATTTTTCCTTGTCACACAACTTTCTTATGGCATTTGGTTTTTGATATGAAAATAATGTACGTACTCGTGTAATCTTATAATCAAAATATATCGATCGAAAGAAGCTTATGTGCGATGGCCTATTTTGATCCGTTCGAAAATTATATTTGGTTTAAACCGCGATTTGAAAATATTTCGGAATACAAGAGAAAAGACACAGATTTCGAATTAAATCTGTTTATAATAAAATTCGCCACACATTTTGTTAAAATAATTTTACAACAAATCGTCGCCTAAGCAGCAACACCACACATAACTAACATTTTATTGGTTGGCGGGAGGAAGAAAAACTGATTATAAAATGTTTATTGAAGTTATTTTACTGTGACAAGTTATCATTTTTAATTTTATTGCTTATATTTTATTTTATTGAACCAGGAGCAATTTAAATAAACATTTATCATCAGTTTTTCTCTCTTCTGTCAACCTCCAATAAAATTATAGATGCGTGGTGTTGACGCTTAGGCGACAAAATATTACAATTAAAATTAGTGTGTCGCCAAATTTTTTAATTATGAAAAGTGAGCCATTAAAAATAGGTTGAGAATCACTGTTATAGATCATAGTGTAACAACTTTTTTGTACTCATGTCCTAAGACAAGTAATTTCCCACATTTATTTGGGTGCGGGAAATACTATTTAAGTATATATATATATATATACATATATATATATATATATATATATATATATATATATATATATATATATATATATATATATATATATATGAAGTAGCCAGTGTTGCCAACTTAAAATTCGGTACCAATGTAAATGTATTTATAAATATGAGAATGCATGCAAGCGTAGCGTACACCTGTTATACTTCAAATAGCATTAAAAATTAACGATATGGTACTGAATAAATACAATTATGAAGAAAATATTGACTTTAAATTATATGTAATTGGTAGTGTGACATAACCTATTTGTCACAATAACTTTAAATAAGTTTAAATAAATATTTAGTATTTATTCGTACAAAAAATAAGATACATTATTCGTGCGATAAGGCCATTTCCCGAATTCGCTCTTAATACAGCACTCGACTTCTGCTCATCCTGTAAAATCAATCGCTCATTCGGGAAACTTGCCTTCCTGCACTAATAATGTAAATTACTATTCTCATATACGCCTTATAAAGTTATAACGTTGGCTCAAACGAGTGCTCAACAAATCGATAAAATAAATATTGGACTTACGTTTGTTTTAAAATTCTTCTTATTCTCATTTTTTGAGATATACTCGATCTTTTGAAGCGAATGCTCTCTTAATTCTCATCATTTTTGTAATCACATATATTATGTATTGGTCGCTCTACTAGGACACCTCAACTCACCAAAACACAGGAACCAAAGCTGTTCAAGAAATTAATTAATATATTGACTAACAAATTATCTTGTTTACTTGACACAACTGTATGAAATAAAACAATTTCTGAAATAACTATCAAACACATACATTTCAAATGTATGCGTTTTATTGCAATTACAAAGGTTTACATAGTAGCATTAGTAGATGCTAATTATACATTTCTATAATATAATAAATGGTAGACTAAATGTGTGTTTCTATTTTCAAGAGAGCAGCTTAATTGATAGCAATATTTTTTACACACATTTTTCTTGTGGAATATCTATGAAGAGAAGGATTTTCAATTATCAATGGCCGGACCGTTTGTTGGCTTTTAACATAATGTTCAAATAGGTTTGGAATTATACATATCCTACTCAATTTGAGTCCAGAGAATGCAGACATTTTAACATTAACATGATGTTTTACATTCTTTTCTTACCGCTGGAAGCCAAGGATATATAGACAGCAGGCATGATACCTACGAACTGTGACGTCAAGGTGACACTAACCAATTTGTGAATATTTTAATTCTCATCTTATATACAGTAAATGGCAGTATACAGCTATTGGTATAAAATGATGTAGTGGGCAAAGAAATATAATTTTTAAAACAATTTAAATTTTATTATTATTTATGTCATTCTTAAAACAATTTAATTTGTATTTTTATTGATGTGCAAGATGCAGAAATTTAACTTTGACCTTGATCATTCTACTTGATCCATTTTTTCAGTTGGCCTGCAATAAAGCACCAAATTCATCTTCTGGAGAAATGTTGCTCAAATTTCTGACACTGGCCAACCATACAGATCTTCTTTAGTTGCCTTCACTGGCATTTTGCTCTTGGTGCCAGTAGGCCCTACCTCTGACCAACAGCTCCATAATAGTGATCTGCTTCTTCTTGGAATTTCAAGGGAACTCATTCACACAGAGGCACATTCAGCGGATAATCATATTCACATTCAAGCTACAATTACAAAAAAGAATTATTACCAAAACGTAAGATAACAAATTGTAGACAAAATTGTACTGATGATATTTGAATTTTTACAAAAATGATTAATTAAAGGGATAAAAGGAAATTCTACATATATTATAAGTTTTCTTTAAAAAATTGTCTAAATTATTTTTAGTTTTGATTTAATATTAGTTGTTTTAGAAAGTTACATATTAGCCACATATTTTCATATGATAGTTTAAGAAATTGGTATTTAAAAATTGTTCATGAGAATAATTGCGATTTCTAGAAAGTAAAAATATAATATTATATCTTTAAAGGTGTGTCTAATTTATATATTTTATGTTTGCACTTTAGCAGCAATGAAATAAACTGCTTTTATTTATTAAAAGTATGTTTAGAAATAATTGTATAGAAATTAATGTATAATAATAGTACAATTTGAACAAATATTCAGCTAACCAAATTCAGGCTATGTCGTAGAAATTGTCTTATCTAGCTCTAAACAAGCTTTAGAATTCAATAACAACCATTTTATTGAAACTTAAGATATTTAAATATTTGGACACTGATAACCTTGAACGACAAGATAACACAACCTTGAATTAGTATACGTAGGAAGACACTGAACAATAAATGTAAGTTTGAAATGGGATATCGCAAATTTCTTTGTACTCATATTGTTAACCTTTGTAGATAACTTTAATATTTTATCATTAAAAAAAACGTAAACGTTGTCAAGTTAGTTTTTACCTTTATTTAACCTTTTTATTTTAATTGTTATTTATTGATAATCCATATGTGACATACAGTTCCCACAGTCACAATGTACATGGATGGCTACTACTCTGACTTGCTTGCAAAGCGAGAATGTTATTAATCCCATTTTCTGTAAGTGGAATTCACTTTGTTTCATTGTTGGTGCTAATCAAATTTGTTGCAGGAAACCTGATAGATACATATAATTTTTATATATTATATTTATATAATAATAGGCCCTTTGAAAGTTGTACTAATAGGTGTTTTGTACTTTCGGTCAGCCTTGAACGGTCGTCCCTCCACCAAACGTTTCATGTCCGAGTAGTTCTGTTCGCTCATCCGGTATTCTTCATAAATGATTACTTTGTGGATGTCTGCGTCAGTGAATGCAAAATTCCCCTTCACTAGTTGGAATTTAAATTTTTGCATCACTTTCTTTCTCAGCATCCGTTCCACAAATGTAGATATTCCTATACCTGACGGTCCATACATATATAATTGTTTTTTTTGTTCTAGTTCTGACACTGTGCAAAAAGTTGTTGCAGTAAGCGATTGTTTTTAGAATGTTTGAGGACAAATTTGTCTTTAGGATCATATTCTTTTGCATTCGATGCCCAATGATACTGCCGACAGACATAACTCAGTTCCGACAATTTGCAGTTGTATATTGCATGTATGTCCTCTTTAGTTATATAGATCAGTGTGTCTCGCCTTGATTTGCATAGCTGTACGTCCATGCGGTGAATCATTGGGAATGACTGTTTAATTTCTATTAAAAGATCCGCTACATATATTTGTCGTTTTGTTTTAATATATGCATGGATATGGTGTCTTTTTTTGCCACTAAATAGTTCTGTTTTTATCGTTTCTTCTACTGCCTCACAGTATTCTATGTATTCTACTGGAAATAATGCTAAAAATTCTTCCCGCATATCAACATCATCTTTTTTTAAGTCATTTTAATTTATTCAAAAAATTGGTTACCTTTTCTTTTTATTTTTTTGTATAAATTTTGTTGGTAGTGGTGGATATTCCTTCGATGTTGACGGTACCGATTCGTACATTTTACCGTAGTTTTACCTCCTAGCCTCTCCAATACTTTAATGTCAAATCATTTTGCAGCTGCTTAAGGGGCTTGCCTCGTCATCAGTAAACATCCTGAATACTTATACATATTCTTTATCTCACTGTCAATTCAACATCTTCATGTGAGTTAGACAATAACTATCGATCTTCTCATTCTTCTATCGTGTGCTCATGTTGTATGTATGTGTGGGTGTTGGACTTATGACGAATGGTATTGACTAGCCTGCTTGATAAGAGGGAGTACTAAGCACTGCACATACACATTAGTGTATGATGTAAAACAACGATGAATATAACTTGTCAGTTATAGTTATAGCCTGGAACAACACCATTCTCTAGTATAGGCAAGGCAACGCACTATTGTCTCAACATTTGAGGAGACAGAGCGAGAGAGAGAGACTACCTTTATTACATAAAATTATGTAGGAGCAAATTGCAATTGGAGTATTTTTTTTACAACCAATGGTGAGCAATTTTATATATATTTGCACCATATCCTCCTTTGCTTTATGCTAAATTTTATTGTTCTATATTTATTTTTAATTTCAATTCTCAATCGTATGGGTGGGTAAGGTATTCTAGGGGTTAAGTATACACCTTTTTTTATTAATATCTTATATTTTATCTTTTTTTTGTGCATAATTATTTAATATCTTAATTATATTTTCACCGTATCATTACCAATAGTTCGGTGTTTCTGCATGTATGCGTATTACTCGATTCCTATATGCGTCATCCGCTATTTCTAAATAATTACTAAGAAGAAAATATACTTAATGGCGTTTTTCTGTCGGCTTTATAGGTCCGCCCATCCATCAGACGTTTCATTTCTGATAAATTATGTTCGCTTTGCCTATATTCCTCATATATAATTACTTTATGTGTATCCGCCTCGAAGTCAGTGAATGCGAAATTTCCTTTCACAGGTTGGAATTTGTAATTTTGCATAATTTTTTTCGTCAACATATGTTCGATGAATGACGATTTTCCTACGCCTGACAGCCGATATAAATACAATTGTTTTTATTATTATTAGTAGTAGTAGTAGTTGTTCGTTGATGTAATAAAATCACTCCACCCGTTTGAAACTTGCACCGTCCATTCTCAACTGGACACTCAGACACACGGACAGACATTGTGCATGAGTTGTTGGAGAAATCTATTATTATTGGAATGTTTGAGCACGATTTGTCCTTCGGATCGTATGTTTTGGCATTACATTACCGGTATTGTCGGAAGACGTAACTTAGTCCTGATAATTTACAGTTCTAAATAGCTCTAATATCTTCTTTCGTTATGTAAATTAATATATCACGCCTTGACCTACATGGCTGTACATCCATTCTTGTGATCATTGGAAATACCTTTTTCATCATTTTTACTAGATCCGCAACATATATTTGTCTCATTGTTTTCATATACGCGTGTATATGATTTTTAATTTGTTTCTTTCCTCTAAATAATTCTGTGTTCGTGGTTACTTCAACTGCCATACAGTATTCTGTATATTCTTCTGAAAATAATTCCAGAAATTCTTCTCCTATATCTTCTTCTTTGTTTTTGTTATACACAGGTAATAATAATATAATTAAGAATTATATATAATTTTTTTCTTCGATTGAGTGAAGATAGGCTTAATGCTGTTTTTACTGCAGTTTCCCTTATAAGAAGGACGAGTGGTTGTAGACATAACAGTGCTTCAAGAGCTGCTGTGGGTGTTGTTCTCATAGCGCCGGTGATGGCATGATACGCCATCCGCTGGATGTGTGATAGCTTTGAGATTGTCGTGACTTGTTTGGTTTTCGACCACCAGATTATTGCATCATATGCGATAGTTGCTCTTATGATCGCGGTAAATATCTATTCGGTGATCTTGGGAGGCAGGTCCCATGTTTTCAGTCAGTCAGTTCAGTTTTGTATCCATGATTAATCCTAGATATTTTACTTTATCTGTGAGTGTCAGAGGGACATTAAAGAGAGTTGGCATGTTCACGAGCTAGAGTCTCCTCTTCCTCGTAAACATGATCAGCTCTGTCTTTTTTGGATTAACTGTTAGCGAATGGCTATCGCACCAGTTTTCAACAATCTTTAGGGCACTCTGCATGATATTGCAGAGTACAACTTCAAAACTGTCATTTATCATGATCACTATGTCGTCTGCATAGCCAATGGCATAGTAGCCTGAGTTGTTTAATTCCAGGAGGAGCCTATACACGGTCTCACAAGAGGGGTGAAAGGACCCCACCTTGCAACTTTTTTTGATGGTACGTTATCAAGTGTTACCTGGATTGTTCTTAGACCAAACCTCCCGTTTTAGCGAGTTGAGTTGTTGTACAGGGTCTTTTGAGATTGCTCTCTTCAGGCAAGCAGCTGCCGCTGTGGATTTAATGCCGTTGCAGTAGGCTCTCCATGTATTTCTTTGTCGCTTCCTGACTTCACTTTTCAATTATCTACGAAATTTGGTGAATACATGAAACAGGTACAAAGAAAAGTGCACTTTATTATTTTATAAATACAAATATTTACTAAACCTCAGAACCTGCTCATCTAGATAGTACATTTACATATTATGTTTACATACAATAGCTGTGTCAAACCTTATTATTGGTATATTTCAATAATTACTTACCTGTTATTTTCTGGCGCTACTTGGGCCTTCGTGGGGTCCCTCATCGCGGCGACGTTTCTGTAAGCGAGTGATGACCATTTTACTGGGCTGAATACTGAAAACCCACAGAGAAAATAAATAAATGCAAATCTATGCTATTGTAAAATATTAGATAGTAGTCAATTTGACCCTTTTGGCACTCCAGATGTAAGTAGCGCAAATTATATCAATATATAAAAACGGGCAAAAAGCGACACGAATAATTATAGACCCATCGCAATGTTATCGGTCTTAAGTAAAATACTAGAGAGAATTATACATAATAGGGTAACTGAATTTATCAAGAGTACCATTCAATTTGATGCATACCAATATGGATTCCAAGCTATGAGTAACACAGAGGCGGTCGTATGTGATTATGTGGAAAAAATTATATATATGATTAACTAAATGGTGTCCAATTCAACATGATCAAAATTGCGGAAACCGGAGAAAAGGATCGTAAACAAAATTGAAATTTCTGTTTGTTATCACTTGAGGATGGAGCCGTTAATTTTGGTCAAATATGACTAGTTATTTGACACAAAACTCGTTTGCCTATAATATTTTACTAACTTTCCATTTGTAGAAATATTTTATAAATTCATAATCAACCAGAGTATAATTTGGTTCTGAACCACTTTTCATAAATTAATAATTGAAAAATATAAAAAAATACAATGTATATATTTTTTTGCAATTAACTTACAAACGGTACATTCTGGCAAGAATTTTATAGATATATAACCAGTTTAGAATAGAATTACGGAAATATTTAAATCTTTTTGGGGGAAAATAAAAATAATAATAATAAAATATTTTAATTATTTTTTTGCTTTTGTTATTGTATAAAAAGATTCATAATAATTCTAAAACATGAATCGGCAAAAATTTGATTAAAATATGTCTTTCAACACATTTTGCTAATCCTAATTTAATATTCGTTGATGCTGTTAAAAGAAAATGCCAATTTACCGAAAGAACTAAAGGCACAAGCAGCGTGCGGTAAAATAGCAAAAAAAGTTCCACTCCGAAACGAAAAACCAAAAATGCAATGCAAACCAAAAATAACTCCAATGTAAAACGAAAAATAAAGTCCAATTCAAACGAAAATTAAACTCCAATCCAATCCAAAACACCACTCCAAACCAAGCACTGAAACAGAAATGTTTACTTCCTACATTATATATGGTGAATATACTTCATTAAACTTTTTGGTAGTAGGATCTGGACTCGGTCAATTAATATAGAAGAAATAAATATTGTCGCTGTATATATATATATATATATATATATATATATATATATATATATATAGTAGTTAGTGTATGTGCTACAATTTGTAACTGGCTATCGACCTTCCGATCCTTCTGCTGTATTATATAATATTATTATAAAGTCAGATGAATGCACATGCGTTTCTAACATGATTTCTAGTTAGTACAATTTTAGTGCAGATTATAACGACTGGAAGCATTTATTATATTTATTATTAACAGATTGTATATACTAATAAAAATTGTTTACTGCCGTCATCGAAATTGAACACTAAATTAAAGATAATTGAAAAGGATTATATTTATTTATTTGAAATATGTACTATGCTGTAGTCTAAATAGTTTTTCATTTATTTTATACTAGGTGAAAATACCGTCGGTAGATTTTTTTTTAATTACAAAGAATGGGGTGCGTGGTACCAACCAAACTATGCCCGTTCACTATTTAAAAAAAAAAAAATTCACTATTTTAAATTTATCATTGAATATTTGTAATTACTGTATTGATGATATGTCGATAAGCAATATTATGGAAAATAGAGCCCTTATTTCCATGTGACTTATTATTATAATCCTATCTCCAAGTTATAAGAACAAAATTATTTTATAATAAAAAAGGTCACCCGAATGAGGAATATTATAAACCACTATGCAATTTCATGAAAAAAGTGGAATTCCCAGCAAGTGCCAAACAATATTTTATGTTGAATTTGTTTTCACTTCGTCAAAAAACTACCCAAGCTAAAGTGACAATTTATTTTCATCTATATTTATTTAACAAAGTGGGGACTATTTTTTAAATATTTTATATTGATTTTAATTTATTTCCTATCCTTCTTGTACAGGTTCATCGTTTTTTTTGTCGTAGTTTATTATTTAGCGCCGAAAAGATACTATAACATTTTTAGATCCAAACAAATAATTGGGACATGTTATACAGATCTTATTTAGTAGCCGTGCTCGTTAGTTTATTTGATTACCTTCGTTTATTTTTTACTTCCTTATACTAGTACATTCTTCCTCGGAAAAAATGGACATATTACTGGTGATAGTCCACAGGAATTAAAGGACTTGAACTAACGTGACGTGAACGAAATCTTTCCATTTATCATACGGTAGTTTTAGGGTCTTTATTTACAATGGAAAAAGAAGCTCCTGCCATTCCTTTATTTGTCCTACCAGGCATGTCTTAAAGTTCATCACCATAATGTATTTTATATTTTATGACCCCTTTTGGTTCGTATACAATTACTTTCAAATCCACTTCAGTAGGATCGCCCGGGTCTTATTGATTAGTATATTAAATTTTCATTATTATTTTTAACAAAGGTATCATCAATCATTACTGATATGTATTTGAATATATTTGAATGGTTCAGATGCACCTATAACAAGGGAAATAAGATGACTGGGTCGATATACACGTCTATACTTTAACGTTGTGTCAAGAACACTATGCACACTATCACGTTCCCTTTGTGCCAGCGCTTTAGTAAGATATTTTTTTGTAATTATTCGCCAACATGTGTGTGCGTATCAGTCCGAATAGATATCAAAGATTTGATATCTTGGTCCAACAATGGACGATATTTCGAACGATGGCGTCATGTAGTCTCGGATATTGAGATACAGAACAATATCAGAGACTATTCTCAGTATTTCAGCATATATATTTTTTATATCTTCGTGTTCTCGGAATTTGACATCATCATCCAATATAAGTAACATGTGGCAATGCGGCAAAGTCCATAACATGCACGTATGCATGAACAACGCCACACACGTCTAAAGTCAGGTGAGTCATTTAATGATTCTCCACGTTGTAAGACATTATATATTTCTTGCAAATTGGGATTGCGTTGCGTTATATTACGTGGAGTCCCCAAAATGCATATTTTAAATAAAAACTATTTAAACTGTTTAAAAATGGACACTACGACCAAGCTTAGGATGCTCCGATTTCCATTTACTTGGAAGTCTCGCTAATCTTGTTTATTGTATATTGGTCATAATAGTTTCTTCGAATAGTGTAATTGGGAACATCCCATCCTGGTTCCTCATATGGATAAATTAAGGGGTAGTGCGTGAAATCGCAGTGAGGGCTTTAATATTGATGACTGATGGTTGGCCATCACGAGACATAAATACTCCTGTAATTTCATTTGAAGTATCTTCTTGTATCCATCGAAACAGAACTAACACAACGCAAGTCCCCCTTTCTAAGAGAAATTGCAACTGCTTTTTGTTACATTTGTTCGAAAGCAGTTCTATATATTTGAACTGGCGGCGCCGACGACGTTGGTGGTGATTCAATTTTAACTTCTCTGTATTCCGAATAGTTCGGTGTTTCTGCATGTATGATTATTACTCGATTCCTAAATGCGTCATCCGCTGTTTCTAAATAATTGCTAAAAAATATTACTGGTCCTTTAAAAGTTATACTTAATGGCGATTTTATATTTTCTGTCTACTTTAAATGTCCGCCTCTTCATCAGACGTTTCATATCAGATAAATTGTGCTCGCTCTGCCTATATTCCTCATATATTATGACTTTATGGATGTCCGCTTTGAAGTCTGTGAATGCAAAATTTGAAGGAGAAGGACTAGTTTTATGATGAAGTTTGTCCGTTTCTCCGGTGGATGGAAATGGGGTATATTGTGTATTTATTGAATACGACATTCTAATTTCTTATCTTTGCTTTTATTTATTTTTTCTCCCTAATACATTTTTATTATTAAGATTATTATTATTTATCAAATATTATATGTCTTGTATATACTTCTACTACTACTACTACTACTACTACCACATTTGGTGGTGATGTTATTGATGATTGCTTCGGCGGTGCTGTCTGCGGCGGCTGTGTTGTTGACTGAGGCGTCGTCGTGGACTTCGTCATTGCTTTACATTGATTTTTATAAATCTCAATCGTACGGGTGGGTAATAATAATAATCTACACTGGAATAAGAAATGTTGTAGTTTTTATTTTTGACCCAACAGCTTTTCTTGTCAATAAATAAAAGAACTGACGTATTACTATTTTCACTACAAATAAGATTTGATTTATATTTGTTTCGTATTGGGTTTGTTTCGTATTACTTTTAGACGTAAAGTGTGAAAAAGTAAATTAGAATCGCAATTTGAGTGTTGAAGCAGTTGTTCGAATAGCAACTCTTGAAGAAGGTAGGAGGCTATATCAATGAGCGGCTTGGTGTAAACCAATCGATCGAATCCCGAATCTTGAATAGGCATCGGGAAACCCATACATATTTAAGAAGGCCATGGCAAGGAAGAAAACGAGCTACAGATGCGGTCCAAGATCGTTTTTTGTTTGTTGATAATATTAATATTAATAATATTGTAGAATATTAGGTAGTAGTCGAAGATTTGACCCTTTTTGGCACTCCAGATGATGTAATATATTTCGATGGTAGTTTACCGTTCAAGTACAAAGCCTGCATTCGATTTACTAAATATGTGTGTAGTAGTTAATAATGATATAATGAATAAAACTATTTCAGGCCTATAATAAACAACTTGTTCATAAATAGTGAGTGGTTAATAGTGTCAAACGGCTTTGTAAAGTCAGTATAAATAACATGCACATCTTGGATCATCTCAAATGCATCATAAATATTCTGAGACAAGCACATCAGATTATCAGCGGTGGCCCTCTTTCGTCGGAAACGAATTGGATGTGTAGGAAGAAGTGGCTCTACAGTTTAGCGAATTCTTCGCTCTAGCAGTTTGTGGCTATTTAGATCGGTCTGTCGTCTATTACACTTGCTTTATCACCGGTTTCGTAGATGGGGTGTATTTTAGATGATTTCCAGGCTTGTGGATAAATGCCATATTTAATGAAATGTTCATAATCTGTGCTAGCGGCTTTGCACAAATGTATTTTACATCTTTCCTTGTTTCATGGTAATAATTAAAACAACTGTATTCTTAATAATATGGTTATTGTCCCAGCTCAGTAGCTTAGTGGTTAGAGGCGCCGGCTATGTCGTACAGAGCATTAGAGAGCGCGAGTTCAAACCCAAGCTAATCACCAGTCACAGATTTTCAGAGGTTTTTTTTGTGAAGTTAAGCTAAATTCTAAATTAGTTAGTTAATCAAACTTCTCTGAGCTTCTTCCTTTCCCGGCGGAAAAACCTGATAGCCCCAAAAAGATAGAACCTTTTCTTATTTTGAGATAGACTTGCGATTAGATTTTTATGTCGTTGCGTTAAATTGCTCAAATAATACTGTCGTCCGCTGTCAAATATGTCATAATTCATAATTTATTGGTGCTAAACAATTGTTATTTACACAAGTCACATTTAAATAATAAAAAGTTATAAATTGAAATATACACAAATTTTCAAATTCATTTAAAACACAATTCGAAATATAAAATTCATAAACACAGCAGCACAGGAGACATAAATAAACCAAACGATAAATTAAAAACAGAAGTTCAACGGTGGAGTAGTATGCTTCGTCAGCTAAAAATTCTATGGTAGCCATTTTGAATGCTTTGCCGTTCAGGGCTGTTATATTACATGGTAGTGAATTGAAAACCCAAGTGCATAAGTAGCCTGCAGCAGTATGACTTCTGGTGAGTCGCTTAAAATCATTATACAAGAGATGGCTACTTCTGGTATTGTGTGAATGTCTAACAGAGGCAGTTTCGTGTGTATTAATATTATTTTTGACATGCAGAGCGCATTGAAGAATGTAGAGAGATGGCAGAGTTAAGATCTTTAGTCTCCTAAATAAGGGCTTGCAGTCTTCTCGGTATCCGGCCGAGGCTAGGATGCGCAACGCACGTCTTTGAAGAGAATAAATATGGTGCATTGATGTGGAATTGCCCCATATTAGTAGTCCATATCTTATATGCGACTGAATTAACGCAAAGTATGATGCTCTCATTGCAGTTGCTGATATGCAGTTAGTGAGGTTACATAATAAAAATATATTGGAAATTAATTTCTGTGCCAGCTGTTCGGCATAAATTTTAAATATAAGCTGAGTATTTGTTGTCACTTACTATGCATTTTATTGATTCCCATAACTTCACTATCAGTATTACTAGTTTGATGAAAACCATTTGCGTTTGAATAGAGAACTAAATAACAAATATTGCCGTAGGTGTGCAGCTAACTTTATAAACTGTGCGAATAAAAGCCCCGAGAAACGTGTGCGATTATACACATTTCCTACAGAAGACGAAGAACGATGTAGAGAAGGTTTAATCGTTAGTTTTGTTAAATATAATACACTTAATCGTTTTCGTTGATGCGCGAAATTGTATAATTCCTGGACAAGACTAGACAAATTTAGAGATTCAAATGACACTTTTTCTGCACCGTTGACAACGAATTTGAGGGAATGGGCAGAGAATGGACATAAAGTGTTTTAAAATTTGATTGAGGTATTTTATTGGCCGTTATATTTCCAAATATTTGCACCGTTGTTCTAGCCCTGTCCACGGAGATTTTGGGTTTATAGATTAAATTTCTTTAAATTGTCTACAATATGTACGCTACAAATGCCAGAGAAATGTTCCAGAATTTCCGTTTTTCCTTGATATGATGGACAAAACGTATAATAATAGAGATTTTATTAATGCGATTAATTTCTGGAATTGTCTAAAGTCTAAAATAATGAAATAGTATTTGGCATCGTTAAACATTTCTAATATATACTGACTTTCATAAAAAAACGCAGAAGTTGTTGATACATTTTAATAATTTTTTCACAAAATGCTTATTGTGATATACCAAACAAATAATTAAAATTTGAAAATAAAAGAACAAATAAAAACGGTTTTACAATAATGAGTTGCTCCACAACGATTTGCTATGCACGCTTTAAACGTCATGGCATACTGTCCATCAATTTTTTTCCTGCGGTATATCACTCAAAGCTTCCTGAATCTGCAGCCAAAGTCGTTTGGTGGGTGTGGTAAATACAATGATATTTGAGATTTCTAAAAGGAAAGTTGAAACATACCTAGGTAGGTAGGTAGCTATTAAAAGATACTATAACTTGTAACAAAAATTCTTAGATCTAAACAAAATTAAATAATTGGGACATGTTATACAGATCTTGTTTAGTAGCCGTACTCGTTCGTGTTTTTTACTACCTTTGTTTATTTTTACTTCCTTATACTAGTTCTTTCTTCCTCGGTAAATTGACATATTCTGGTGGTCACTGGTGTCCACAGGATTTAAAGGACTTGAACTAACGTGACGTGAACTAAATCTTTCCATTTATCATACGGTAGTTTACAAAGGTCTTTACAATTGAAACAGAAGCCCCTCCATTCCTTTATTTGTCCTACCAGGCATGTCTTAAAGTTCATGATCATAATGTATTTTATATCTTATGACCCCTTTTGGTTCGTATACAATTAATTTCAAATCCATTACAGTAGGATCGCCCGGGTCTTATTGATTATTGATAGTAATTAAATTTTCATTATCATTTTTAACAAAGGTATCATCAATCATTACTGTTATGTATTTCAATAAATTTGAATGGTTCGGATACACCTATAACAAGGGCAATAAGATGACTGGTTCGATATACACGTCTATACTATAACGTTGTGGCAAGAACACTATGCACACTATCACATTTCCATTGTGCCTGCGCTTTGGTAAGATTTTTTTGTAATTATTCGCCAACATGTGTGTGCGTATCCGTCGGAATAGATATCACAGATTTGATATCTTGGTCCAATAATTCCGCAATAAATTCAACCAGACAATATACTACTAGTACCAGGGGAGTACTTGCCTACTAAGTCCAGCAATGGCAACTCCTCACCCGTCAGGATTCTGTAGATTGCAACTGTTGCGTTGCTACTTTTGTACTCAAACTTGTATGACTCGCCACAACAATAATGCGTCGAAAGTTTAGGTAAATTGAAAATAAACTCCTTTACAGATTCAATTATGGTTTTTCTTGCTTTCTTTGATTGGCGAAATGTTGAATTTGAATTCATAGTTTCTTCTTTGCTTTTATCGATTGTTAGTGTTGGTTACAGCGGAGTAGCTATCGATTGTGCAGCTCTAGCATAGCTTGGTCTTTGCTTGGTGGTTTCGGAGTACGAGTTGGCATTCATGGTTTCTTCGGGCTCTGCTATGATTGCTATGGAACGCGAGGTGGCTTTTGGAGCAGAACCTTGCTGTGGCTATTTTATGTTGCCATGTCTGGTTGAAAATTTTAATTCTTTTATAGACTTCTTGAAACAATTCTGAATACACCTATGAATGTGTTTTCAATGAGTATTCGAAATTCTTGATTTGTGTGGTTTTTTGTTGTTGCTGTATTCGTTGATATTACTTTCTTTGAGGTTATGTTGTTTGTACACCTAAGATTTCCAGTTATTTATTTCACCGGAGGAATTAAGAGTGGTCAACGCATTCACAGACACCCCGACACATTCTAATACTACCACGTGGTGTTTGCACACTATTGTATAATTTGGATCTTGCTAGAATTTGGAACAGGTATAACTTGACGAAAATCACTACCGAAAACAATCATATATCCCCCATTGGTTTAATAATTTGGGTTATGTCTCTTTAGTCCATGCATGCAATCTGCAGCAAAACGTGTAAACCTAGACGCCTCATAAATTGCAATTAGGAAACCACTTCGTAGCGTTTGAGCTCTTTCGCAGTTTGCCTTTATAGGCGATATAGACGATGATTCTACAGGTACTGGCATTACCTGTGTACTATAGTACCACCATCAAGAAATAATGCGGAAATTTCATTCCAACATGCAACCAGAACTAATTCATTTCTACCTGGAATAATGTTTAGTATTCACAAATAAACAAACGTTTTGCAGCAACCGCTAGGTGCTTCTATGGAAAACACTGTTGCACAATTGTTTCTGATAGAAATCAAAATATGATCAACGACTATTCTTGGTTCTACTGTTAGTTGATGGTAGATCTGTTCACCATTTCGTGCTTTATTAGGAGCATCATACGTAGCCACAGCTGTAATCCAAACCGTTTGTTATTAGAATATTTTCTCTTCGCAATAATGTAATGTTTTCAACATGTTCTTTTATAATATCCTCAAACCTATACTCTTTAAAATGATCCCAAACAGCTTATAGAGATGATGGTATGCAAAATATACAAATATATTCAATTAATTCCCCAATTGCTCGGGACTTCTAAATCAGCACATTTCCTCGAGACACATTGACCACTCTTATTTATTCTTTAGTAATCCAGGAGCAACGACACCCTCTTTAAATGTTGCGTGGTATATCCTATTATAATGCCTCTACTTTTTAAAAGAGGTTTCTCCTTTAAAATGTAACAATAATATTCATAAGTAAATTCTCATTCTCACTTCTTCAGGATCATTAAGAGCTACTGTGTACATCCGCCTATAGCATTTCCACCACCTCATATTCTATGTACCCATTTGTTAGTAATTTTATTTGAATAAATATTGGTTCGTGATGTTAGTATAGTGTAAAGATCGGACATGTTCGTCTGTAGTATTTAAAATAAACCACATCGTTAATCTGTTTTGAAATGTTGTATTTTCTAGACCAGCTACAAAGTAGATATTGTGTTGATTTTCTTCATGTACTGCCAGTCTCTGTGTTACATGACACTGTTCAGCATCTCGTCTCGCCAAACATATTCATGTCAACTAATATAGCGCAGATACGCATAATTTAAATTTCATTGTAGTCCAAATTAATCCAGTCTATGCCTCGAACGAACGTCATATTCAGACCATCATATCCTTTGTAGATGTATTTAAAAAGCTACTTTACAATACGCACGCTAGAGCAAATTTCCACATTTACATGAGCTACATATTTTAACAAAAGATTTTTGTTATAAGGAACAACATCCCGATTATCGACTTCGTGTCCTTTAACAACTTTTCGTCCATGGTTGCGTCTCCTGTATTGCGGATATCCGTTACTGTTTTCTACAACGTCATTACGATCTTCTGTTGAGTAACTTTTTCTATATTACTAATCGAGCATACAGGGTGAGTTCAAATACCGTAGTCCACAAACCATGGATGATATTTCGAACGATGGCGTCATGTAGTCACGGATATTGTTCTGTATCTGGTATTTCAGCATATACGTAATTGTTTATATCTTCGGGTTCTAGGAATTTTACATTATCATCCAATATAACTAACATGTGACAATGCAGCAAAGTCCATAACACACGGATGCCTGAACAATGCCAAACACATTTTCCTTGAATCAAATCCGGTAGGTCATTAAATGAATCTCCAGGTTCTCCAAGACATTCTTTATTTATTGCAAATTGGGATTGCGTTGCGTCTTGATGTCATATTACGTATGGTCCCTAAAATGCATATTTTTAAAATCTAGTTAAAGTGTTTATAAATGGACAATACGTACAAGCTTAGGATGCTACAACTTCTATTTACTTGGAAGTCTTGCTAATCATGGTATAGCTCTATCCTAAGGTTAGATTGATGCGATCTAATATAATTTAGACGATTTGACTTAACTCTTGGTCATAATAGTTTCTTCGAATGGTGTAATTGGGTACCTTGTTACGGGTACCCCTTCGCCCTTCAACGAATTACCACCAACAACAAGAAGACGCTGACCCTATTGTTATATAAACAAAAACGTCCATGAATATATTGCTGATACAAATACCACGATATTTACTATCGCCGTACATTTGCACCAGCATATTTACAAACACATTTACACAATTACTATTTAATATCAATCAGCATTAGCTAAGTCAGCACTGGTATATCGGCTTTTGCATTGCCGATACAATGTTCAATAAATAAGTTAAACCATGTAAATATCTGCGATCATCCATAATTGGCGCAGTCGCAAGATTTACCGACGACTATCCAACACACATCGTGGATAGATCGTTTATTTTAACAATTCATCGGTAAAAGAAAGAACCAAGAAGAAAACACAACTCCCAGGAAGAAGGAAACATAAATCTAATAATACAGTGAGTATAATATTGTTCACTCCTTTACAACCAATGTCCTATTGAAACCCCAATAGTACCCATTTTTTTTAATGAAACATATATTCTAATAAGAAACAATGGCTTTGACATTAAGAGACCAATTGGAGATCATTCCCAACTACGATGGAAACTCCAAAACTATTTACAATTTTATCGACAGTTAATATGTGCTTCGACAACTATTAAAACCAAATGATACATTAGATAATCAAAATTTCAACGCCTTCTTATTAAGGCACATAAAAAATAAAGTGATCGGACGAGCAGCCGAACTTATAGCATGTACGAAAATTTCATCATGGAATGAAATGAAAAACAAATTGTATACAAAGTTTGCAGATCCAAGAGATGAATTTACACTTATTAGTGAATTACTTTTGCAATCCCAAGGATATGAAAGAGCAACAAGGTTTAGAAAACGTTGTCAAGATATAAAAACATTACTAATATCTCAAATTACTTACACGGAGAATAACATACCTTTGCGCAATATAAAGATCGGAATGTACAGCGACATTGCGCTAAAAACATTCATAAGAGGACTAAGAGATCAAGAGATAAGAATAATCGTACAATGCCGTAACCCATCAACGCTGGAGGAAGGAATAAAAATAGTACGAGAGGAGGAATATTTTCAAAGAGAATACACAAGCCTTGAGCCCGAAAACTGGAATTTATTTACCCCCAGACCTGAACAAAAATATAACCAACAACCACAAAACCGATCAAGACAATTACTTAAATATGGTCCTGAACCGCATAAACTAAATCCATCACGCTTCTCCTCTAAAACCCCTCAATTATTGATGCCTTCTCGCAACTAGGACAAGCTTACCAAATTATTTCAAAAATACAATAGAAACCGCAGACAAATTACTATTATATTTCCGACACTATGGAGTATTTGGTAATATTACAATGGATCGCGGATTAGAATTTAATAATGAATGTGCATCACAACCATTGCATGCATCAAAAAAAATGTCACGTAACATCCCCAATCTAACGGAGTAATTGAACGAGTTTATTCTTCAATAATACAATATTTTCGTACAACGTACGCGGCAAATTTCCAAAAAACCGCCCAACCAAATAATGAAGTTTGCGATAGTAGCATACAACAATTCCATCGACTCATCAACAAGATACATACCCCAAGAATTATTACCTGGACACACTGCCAGTAAGAAACCCATACGACATATTCCCATTATTACGAAAATTATAATCTAAACCATAAAGACAAAATGGAACAAACATATAAACAGATTCAAAAGAAAATTGACATAAATTAGGAAAATAGTGAATACATTATGTGTATTTAAAGGAACTAAAATATAGCAACGAACAAAATGAGTCTAAAATATAACGAGGCTTTTACTATTCAAGAACTACACAACACATATATAATTAAAGACAACAGAGATAATACACCTAGTAATCTGAGAATTGAAATATATCAGATCCCTCCTCTGGACGCAATTAACCAAATTATAACTATTATCACATTTACCCACTTCCAATCTCAAACACACTTTTTTCCAAATCATTGTACCTAAGAATATATACCTACTCCTAACTGAACAATATTATTCTTTAATTAATGAATTATGCAAAACGTGTAATTCAAGTCACACAGCTATATTGACGTCAAGGGAGTCAATATCCTACATCACGAAGCAACAATGGCCCGCAAAAATTATATGGATATTCGAATTTATTATCAGCAAAAACATTGCAGACCATACCATCAGAACCTACAATTGGAAGAAATCATATCGTAATTATTTATGAACATTACGCTCAACAACACAACATCCGAGAGAGACAACCATAGCCCACCACAGCAGGATTCAGTATGGATTCCTTAAGGACCGCAGCCTTCTCTTGGGGAGGGAGGTGTTACGGGTACCCCTTCGCCCTTCAACGAATTACCACCAACAACAAGAAGACGCTGACCCTATTGTTATATAAACAAAAACGACCATGAATATATTGCTGATACAAATACTACGATATTTATTACGCCGTACATTTGCACCAGCATATTTACAAACACTAATTACTATTTAATATCAACCAGCATTAGCTAAGTCAGCACTGGTATATCGGCTTTTGGATTGCCGATACAATGTTCAATAAATAAGTTAAACCATGTAAATATCTGTGATCATCCATAATTACCTCTTATGGCTATCTTGAACATCCCATCCTGGCTCCCCATATGGATAAATTAAGAGGTACCGCGTGGAATCGCAGTGAGTGCTTTAATATTGATGACTGATGGTTGGCCATCACGAGACATAACGACTCCTGTAATTTCATTTGAGGTTGGTCGATTGTATCTTCTTGTATTCATCGAAACAGATCTAACACAACGCCAGTCCCCCTTTCTAACAGAAGTGCTTGCAACAGCTTCTTGTTACATTTGTTCAGAAGCAGTTCTATATACTTGACAGAAAGGACTATCATTCAAAATAGTAGACGAAATTAAAATATCCCGTTCCAAATCACCGTTTTCTAATCATATATTTATAACAGCTGAAGCATCAATGAAGTAAAGTTTTTGTTCTGCAGAACTTCTCCTCCACGGCATTTGCTGCTGTTGCTGGGGTTCCTGTCGTTACGTAGGGTTGTATTAGAGCCCTTGTATTTCATGGTATCAACACTGTCGCTCGTTGAACGTCGAGTCTAGCTGTGTGAATTTATACTTTATAGTGTTTGGTATGAGTGAAATTTCTAAAAAGACTTGTGTCTGTGGCAGTATTGCAAAATCTGGAATACAGTACAATATCTGAACTACTACCACAAGGGCTGCCTTCAAACGGTAAAGAGCTCCTGTAAACGATTCCTGACGTCTCCTTAAGATCAAAATATTTATTTATCAGAGAATTTATACGCAGACTGTGTAAGGAACGGCACTATGTCTCAGAAAGAACGAAACACTAATGACACATAGAAGTTGGCTGCTATCAGAAGAAAGGTAAAACGATACATTCACGAAACTTAATTTGTAAGAAATATGTTGTAGTCCTAAGCTCCAGAGTTAAATGCACAAGCTGTCCAGCTGTGTGTCACGCAGGATGTTTGCCTCACAATATACGTAGAGAGATGAATTTCCACTAAGATCGGAAGTTTTCCTCGCATCATGTCCAACTGCAGCAATTTTCGACATATCTATTGCACGATCGACAAGAAAGCAATAGCAATCTGTGATACCTATTTTAATGTGTGGAGCCAGATGTTGGTGTAACGTGGCCAAAGTTGATGGAACCAGATTCCTTTATTAAGGTATAATGCTCTGCAGATACGGTAGTTCTGTGATATCTTCCATAGATAAATTGTTGTTTTATGGTTTTGTCCTTCCTCCCATCAAAATAACTTCCTACAACCATTTTTCTAATTCTAATCGCGATTTTATTCTGGCCTTTCTGATTGTCATACGATCCAATACGTTTGAACAATCAGTAGTAGTTATCAATCAAATGTCTGATAATACTGTGCGAACAATTGCTGCAACAGAACGATATGATACACTTGTGCGATCACAAGCCAGATCTAATGAAGGAAACTGCAGAGAGTAAGAACAAGAGTGTTTAGAAGTTTGTGACACAGGAGATAGGTGTAGCGCAAGAGGTGTAACACATGTCTCTTCACCCTCAGATGATACTGAATTGATAGTATTTCTTCCATATCACTTTCTGTGGCATTTTGTTTAAGTTTCACGTCAGTATATTTTTTCTTATTGTGAGATTTTCTCTGTATTTTACGGGTTAATGTTTGGTTATTACATCAACTGAGCCAATACACATTTTACGTGCCATTCTCTGATCTTTTAAAAAATCTCTCTCCTTGGCTGGCACTTTGCGGTTTTTTTTCACATTACAATTAATTTAATCGGACCATTTGCATGCCAATATATCGAAGAGTTGTTTTAAATTGCTGAAATGTTTTTATTTAGGCGATATATGTTGGCGTGTTTTTACGAGTTCTGAATACTTTTAACACGTTCTGTACTTAGGCGATATATGTTGGCGTGTTTTTACGAGTTCTGAATACTTTTAACACGTTCTGTACTTCTCGTAGTATGTTCGGATTAGGTGAATTATTCGTTGGTGGCTAATTGCAGGAATATATGCTCTTTGCCAAATTATTTACAATTTAGAAGAAACAATATTACATACTACAAAATCAGTTGGCTCCCCCTTTCTGGTCGTCATTAAATGATATTTTGTGAATAAATACGACCTCAAAACATCTTCGCGAGTTGGTAAAACATCCATTCCTAGTTATTTGGGAGTTCCCAATATTTCCCAAGAAGTTTTATTACGTGTATTTATTTTGTCGTTACTATGTTACTATGTGTGCACTGCGACCCTTCACGGACCTATTATGCCTTATACAACATCCATGATATGCTGGCCGGGTAAATTCTTTGTTGAAAAATTTCCCGGCTAGCGGTGGATTCGAACCACCAACCTTCCTTACGCAATGGTTTCAGACAATAGCCTTAGACCACTGCGTCACGGACCGCCTCCTGTATTCATTTACATTTGCATTTTCACACTTACTAAATCACTATTACTATATTATTACACTATAACACTGCAAATAATAAATCTAAATTCACAACCCTGTTTGACGTCCGTTAACTACATTGCACTAGTGAGCTGTGGCAAGTGTGGCACACATGCAACAACACCGCAACAGGGTAGGGGGCGTGTGGTGCAAGCGACCAGTTGCCCCAGGCGTAAAGAAGGCAGGGACATACACGTACAAATAAAAAATAGACGTAGGGCATACGTTTTATCACATTCTGTTGATTTAGCTCTGAAATAACGTTTGAAAAATTATAATAATAAAATTAGTATTATTTTTCGTACTTATTATATTATGGGTGTTCCTTTTGTTTTTGTATTATTATATTGAAGCTAATAATATTAGACAAACACGAAAAAACAACGGTTTTGTTTTTACCAATGGTCTTATTTAAGCTTGGACTTGGACATTTGTCTCGTGCAGCATGCATCGAAGATACCATCACTTCTGATCGCACTCTAGTTGCAAATATTTTAAACCATCGTTTTTGTAGCAATTTTGACACGAATAAAGTTCAAATTCTGTACGATTACAGACTAATCAACGATATCGGATCATCATTGTTTTTACATCCATTAGATGAAACTGAGGTACTAAGCATTGTCGCTAATTTGACCGCCTCAAAATCCCGCGGATCCGATAAATTTATATTAAAATTAATAAAAGAACACATTGCTACTCACCTTATAAATAGACCTTTCACGGAGGGACAGTTTCCGGAGTTATAAGTATTTATAGTATGCACCATATACAAAAATAAAGCAGTGACACAAACCAATGCCGTCCAGTTGCTGTCCAAAATCTAGAAAAGATTGGAAAATGCGGCACAAGGGGGATGGGTTTCCAATGCATTAAACACTACCTATCTGTTCGTCGATAATTTGTCAGACTTCAATCTGGCTATTCGTCTAACCAGAAAATTATTGCATGTGGAGTTCCGCAAGGTAGTATGCTTGGACCTATAGTATCATTTATCTAGGGACCTATAATATTCTTGTTAATGGTCATGATCTGCACTGTAGTGTAGATGCCGTAGCGTATGCAATTCAATACGCCGACGACACCACACTAAAACCCATGACTCATGTCATGAAACGTGGTCCGCAAATAACGGATTAACATTCAATAGCAAGAAGTCTATAAAATTCGCAATCAGTAAATCAAGTAAAGAATCAACATTAATTCGATTGCCAACAGGGTCTATTGGACAAGTTAAAGCTGCGTACTAGGAGTTACAAAAGATGAAGGACTAACTTGGCACAACCAAATTAACTCGGTGTCTAATCATACTAACAAACTATTCTATGTTCGATGGTAACTAAGGAAACAAGTGAGCCCGTCAATATTAATGAAGGTATACTACGCGCACTGCCAAAGTAATTTCTGCTATGGTATTCTATGCAGGCAACATATCACTCGTTAACAACTTGCTGATATGCCAAAAGAGAATTGTCCGTCTAATTTATGGTGGCCCAGCACACGTCCAGTTTATAGGCAACGCAGGCGATGGTGTGGGATCATCGTGAGGCTAATAACATAAAAACAGCTAAATGCTATCAGTTGAAGGCTAAACATCCTGAGATATATACTTCTTTTCAAATTTCTTTTTCTGTTGACAATTTGCAACTTATTATATATCCAGAAATATGGCCAAAAGACTCCAAAGTCGATAGATACTACTTTCACCAACATGCAAAGAGGGAAGTAAATTTTCAACAGCTCCAAATGAATGTAACTCTGAAGTAAACAAACACAGTGTGAACATATTCGAAGCAAGTGTAATGAATTAGAAGCATTTCTGTTCGATAAAAAGTAGTCTATCTTGTGTTGAGCGAGCACTGGCTCTCCTCCCGGGAAGTGGATGCTTCAACGATCAACCATTTTAACGCAGCAGCACATTTAGCTCGGTCCACCCATAAAAATGGAGGGGGCAATGCAGAGCTCTCATACTTTATAAATCGAATTATGCCCTTAATACTAAGTTAAGCAAGAAAAGAAATGCATATACGTATTCAGAAATTTTTAATTATGATTTATACGAGAAAGATTTTTTAAAATTATAAATAAATAATTGTTGATGTTAAAAAGTATATTATAATATTAAGATCAACGATATATTGCGTCGTACAATTCAAAATACATCCTTTACGAACATAATAAGCCCATCCTCAATTCACTGCATGGTCTAATAATCCTATAGTTATGGTATTTTTAAGGCAAAATGCAACTAGAGTTGCCTACCACGATTTAAATTTATTAAATGAACAGTCCGTACAGCCCAAGGGCGTGGCCAACACTGTTTTATAAATTATAATAATCCTTGACATGCGACAGATGAAACAGCTAATCGGCGCGATCAGTTTGCAATGCGAATAAATATATAAAATGCGTCGAGTGCGGGCTCGTAGGTAAAGTACATTTATTGTTAAAATTATTCAGAATAGTTATAAAAATAAATTATTGCACATTAAATTATGCACGTATAGATATTTTCACAACAATTGCGTGAAAATTGAATGAGATGAAAAATAAATGTGCAAAGGCCATATCCGATTTTTGTTTGTTCGCTATGAAAACAAATTATAATATTGTTTTAATACCTTACTCCGCAAACGAATTTTTATAATTATAAGGAATAAGTTTACACCAGTGAAATAAATTCATTATAATACTCCGGGCTTTCTCTTGAATTAAAACCGCTTGACCCTTATTTATAAACATTCTCATAGGCAGTTTCTAGCATAAATAAAAAGTAATAAGGTTATTATTTAAATATTTTGATTAATTCTTGTAACATTTCATTATTATAAAACTTAATTATTTTTTTTTATGTTATCATTACAGAAAGAATCATCTTTATATATCTAAAAAAAAAAGATTAATAATTGAAATACAAATAGACTATAGTACTTACTCTTTCAATATTTATGCCAATTGACGTCCATATTATAAAATCACAATATATTCTTTTAGTGATATGTAGTTGGCCTTGAATTTGGTAATAATAATTGTTGCTCCTTTTTAATTTAATCTGATTGTCGGCTATGTATAGATACTTTATAATATATTGCTGTACTGCATCAATTGGGGTAAGGAAACGTGCAGCATATGGACATTTAATTTCCACAATTGAATCGTCTCCTATAAGTCCGTCCGGTGAGGCACCAAGGAAATTGTATACTGTATCAATAAACAAACCACATTGAATTATTTTTTAGCGGTTTCTTCTTCGTATTGGCGGACTGCTAAAATTTCATGTTCTTTACCCCAATTAGTTGCGACATTACCTCTAAACCTACTTCCAAGAAGTCTTTTCACAATTAATCTTGGATTAGCCTTTTTCCGTTTACATATTTCCCCAAAATTTGAAGCGGTGACTCGAATATATCTTTCTTCTTTCCAAACTCTTGTTGTCTGATTGTCCAATCGTTTTCTTTTCAATTAATTCAATTTCCTCTTCTGTTTTCTGCACCCTTTTCATAAAATTTTCACACATTGCCGTTGTTTCCTCTTCCGTAAAATGTTCCTCATTCTCAATGTTACCATACTCGGCATCTGCTGGAGCATTGGCCTTTCTTTTTCGCCTAATCACCTGCTGACTTCTGGCTCTCCTCCATGCTATTTCTCTATCTTTTGATTTCACGAATTTTGTTAAGTATCTCCCAGGTTTATCCTTAGTTAGCTTATTATAGAGCAAAAGAGATGCATTTGGCCCTTCATTAAATGATAATGCAGCCATATCACATCTCGTTTCATACGAGTTTCTTAATGAATAATTAACTCGCTTGCCACCAACATATTTTGCAATAAGGGAGTTGTATAATTCCGCAGAATTGTTGTCCATATTTGCTAGCAGACTTTGAGCATTCCTAGCAACCCTGCCTTGTTTAACCAGTACATCATCAAAAAGTCCGGATTGTTTAGCTTTAGTGATCATATCCTCATTTTCACGCTCCTTGCAAAAATAAGCTTTGCAATTTGTATGATCACCAAAGTAATGGTAAGGTCCATTAATTATATCTTGAAGAAGAAATTTAACTTTGGTATCATATGACACATCAAGTCCAATATTATGCTTAATAGCACTTTGTATGCCAGTACGCATTCTTTTAATGTTCGAATCAAGATGCTTTCTTTCTACTATTGGAACATGTAATTTTTTAGTTAATTCTTTTAATTTGTTGCAATAATTCCTTAATAGATGATTCCGACATTCAATCTTATGTATAAGTCTATCATTATAGGGATTGCATTGTTGTAGCTTTTTACTTACGCTACTATCTCTATCTCCTATATAAAATGCATATTTTAAGCCATGCATTGCTATACTTTGTTGAAATCCTTGTACAATAATATTGGCTTCCATTCCCGTTGAAGAAGACGACCAATTTTTGTAACAAGTGTGGTCAATTGCTTCTCTTCCTTTGCTGTTAGCTCTGGCACACACACAACAATATTTATTGCGTATACCAATATACAATACTTTTCTCGTCTCCGATCCTATAATTACTCTCTAAAATCAATAAACCTTAATTATAGTATATATTGCATGCAATAAATAACAACATACCACTCCTGAAAGCGCATCGTAGTTTACTTTTAGGATCTTTTACTCCAAGCACCATCGACGATTACGGTAATGTATGGAATTCCATCTGCATCAATATGCCCTTTAGCTATAGCTTTTCCTTTTTACCTGCTTCCTCAATAACTTCCCATGTAAGTTCCTTGATAAATGTAGACAATAGCTCTTGATTATTTTGGAATGTATGAGCACTCATACATGGAATATCACAAGAAGCCATTAGTTGCTCTAATTGCGAATATCCTGCACATGTTGCTATTATTCCATAGGTTGCAGATTTATTTATATTCATAGTTGAAGAGTCTTCAATATCACGAGAGATTTTCTTGTAATTCAAACACATTGAACATTTAATTACAAATTGACTTATTAAGCCTAATTCCCGCTCTGACACAATTTGTAGAGAGTTGCTAGAGCAACTAAATAGTGGAGCATGTTCAAATCCAATGATTTCATTAAAGAAATGCTGTAAATGTATTATACGTCTACCGAAAATAGACTCGCCTTCATTTCGTGCACTGTCACTACAAAATATATATTTATTTATTCATATATGTATTATTGAATATATTCTTACCTATTCCTTGCCTGCACAGTTTCGATTGGTAGAGAATCCATTAGGTTCTCATTAATTTCAACCGATTCCCTACAATAAAATTGTGATTAGATAGCATAGAGACAAGCCAATTTTTAAATATGATATTACTATCACCTTGTTTATCTCACATAACTGAAGAAGCACATAGTGGTTAGAACATTCAAAACTAATTTAAGTGTAATCAAAAACTCTTGAATCAAATTATATCTTTCATCTCGTACTGTTAAATAAGTAGCAACGGTTATTATCATGTAATAAAAAAGTAAGATTTAATGGTTTATTGCGTTAGATGGTTACGGGAATGCCCGAATTCCGTCTTGCTTTATTGACGTCTAATGATTCTAAGAAATCTTTATTGGGCAATTTATCGCCTAACTGGGTTACGTCTAGTACATCTTCTCCAAAAGAATCAAGTAATTTACCAATATGGAATTCGTATGGTTTAGATGAAAGACTCTAAGGTGCCGTGTTCACTTTCATTTAAAATACATTAGGCTCCAAGACAACCAATGAGTTATGGAAATCCATTTGGAATTAAAAACCACGAATAAATAAGCTTAACAAATCAAGCATTTATAAATCAACATATGTAGGAAGACACAGTTCATCAGGATGCAATTTTAACATCATATTCTAAGACCACTTCGTCTAAACCATACGAATAATCTGATAGATCTTTTGGAGATGTGCTGGAGGTAATATATTAAGCCAAATATAGAGTAGTTCCTGTAATACACGATTAAACTGACCAAGTATATTTCTCCTTGTTTACAACTGCATACAGTAGTTATTGCTACTGATATTTAAACAAATAAACTGTTTTACTTACATATATGCCTCAGAATGATACTCCTGATCAAACACAAAAGGGGGTTCTATGGCTGAAATAGAACTTTGATTGTCTGCAGTGCTACTGGATCTAAAAAAATATATTATAAATACCAGAGACCGGACAATATGAATATTAATTACTGTATATTGGAGGTATCTTGAAGAAAGAACTGCACTGTTTTTAAGTTTGTTCATTCTCATGCGCATGGACAATCGTTTACTGGTTGTTTTATATTTAGTCTGTCGTCCCATGGTGGCTAAAATATATAATTTGTTATTTGGATCTAACGCTAGCGCGAGATAATAATTCTATTTAATAAATTAACAATAAATTAGTACCGTAAAACGAGGTTACTTTGTACCATTTTTCAGGATTTTTGTTTTTAATTGTACAGATATATTTTTTGAAGCGCGTTAAAAATATGAAACCTGTTGCATTGTGTTCTTTGATGTTATTAGTTGCTCTTTAGTATAAAATTTATATAATATGAGTCATGTGTTACGCATTATATATTATATAAATTTGGTGCAAAGTTACCCCATTGAGTAGGATACTTTGCACCATCACAATATTTTAATCTAAACTCAGTTGTATACAGGAAAGGTGCAAAGTTAAAAACATAATTCATTTTGGTACAAAAGATTTATTCTTTATAGCCAACCCAACTTTTCCATTTCTGGAATTCGATAGAATCCTCTTCTATTTACCATAGTAGGGGGTTTTATGTGGTCAAGTACATCTTTCCAATCATAGTATGAAATATCTGGCTTTTCAGGCCATTTCCACGACTTGATAGATTTTACCATAGACGATATTACAATTGTTTCATTCTCCAATGATACTATTTTACCAGGAAATAATTCCCCTTCGTATTTAAAAATCACGTATTCCCCTACAACCTTCGTTGCGACAATTATGCTGGGAATATCTGCTGAAGATTTCGTACCTTCAATCAATATTGCAGCTTCTTGATCATCCACTTCTTTTAAAGCTTTCTCTGAGTTGCTCCGATATTCTTCATCTGAAGAGTCCTGCAATACTGGACCATCAGTATTATCATCTCCGCTGGATTCTCTTTGCCTTTTCTTATTGCTCCTATTTCCTTTCTGTCTTTTCGCTTGCCTAGAGGTAGATGGCTGACTCTGTGCACTAACTATATCCTCACTTGTTACGCTTTTCCAGGTTCTACAACCACTTTTTTCCTCCTAACAACTTTCCATGTTTCAGTGAAATGCGACTTATGCTCCTCCAGACGATCCAAAAATGAATTATTAATCGCATCCCTGTCGACTTCTTTATTGATTGTTGGAATTCTTGAAAGTAACTCGTCTCTACTGACCGGATGTATGCCGCATTTCCGGAACCCAGATATAAGATTCGGTTTTACAGTGTCCTGTGATTCTTCTAAAAGTTTGTTTAGAAGACGAGGGAACTCTTGTTTTGATAGAACAGGACTTTTTCTTCCTATTTCAGTGTTTTTCCATTGACCTAAAATTTTCCGCCAAATACCCTTAAGAGATCTAAAAACAGCAACATCCAGAGGTTGCGTAAGATGTGTGCTATTTGGTGGTAAACAGACAAAGCTAATGTTATTATTCTGGCAAATATTGATAACATTTGCTGACAAATGAGAGGACAAGTTGTCACAGATGATAACTTTTTTCCCCTCGCTTTTCTTAAGCCTAGGTAATAATAAATTTTCAAACCAGTCTTCAAATGTATGAGAATCAAACCAGCCACTTGGTGTATTATTGTAACGGGCTCCTTTAGGACCGTTTTCAGTCCAAGTGTTCCACATACAAGTGGATTTGTAGACAATATAGGGTGCTAATAGATCACCAACAGCATTTCCAGCAAACATTACAGAAATACTTGCCTTCGAGAAATTTCTAATTTTTTCAGGGTATTTTATGCCTCTCTTTGTTAAAACTCTTTTATTCCCCGGATCATCAGTAAGATTGGTTTCATCAAAATTCCATATATTGCGTGCTTCAACTCCTGCGAATTCTTCCTTCAAATTGACAATATATGTCGTCAAAATTTCTGCATTGAGAGCCGCACGATTCCTCTTAATATTTGAAGCAAACCGAACAGTCAACTCAGAGTGACGTTCCAAAAATTTTAGGACCCATTCTCACCCGGGTAAATTTTCTTTAAACGCGACAACATTTTTCCAGTTCTATTTAGATATGACCTAATAATGACTCTTAGGTCATAAGAATCAACTGGAAACCCGAAATCACCAAGTTGTATAATACAACGTACAAAATTTGATTCTTCTTCGGCACTGAATATGGGTTGTCTACCAGGAGTTAAACTATGTTTGCCTTTTAATTTGTTGTTTATAGTTCTTCTGGGGATCCCATACCTCTCGCTAGCTACTCGATGCGTTAAGGTACCATTTATAATTGCATTCAAACACCTATTTAATGTATCTGTCGAGTAGTCCATATATTTTCTGGCACCTCCTTTTATATGTACGCGGCATCCTGTAAATTTATAAAAATATTCGATTTAATGTAATGTAACATTCATTAGATTTTATATACCAATTTTTGATTTGATTTAACAGTTTTAACACAGTTTGACGTTGGTGCAAAGTCTCCCCATATTGCGGTGCAAAGTGACCCCACGAGTTCAAACTGTCAACAAGTACTTACTAGATGATTTTAAATATAAATTAATTATCAAAATATATAGCCAGAGACATTTAACTGGTACTAAAATGGTGACTTACCTGATAGTATTACACACGAATCGGTGGAACACACAATTTTTTAACACTAAACAAATCTGCAACACGTTGGTGCCATAAAAAAGTTCCGTATAAGTTAGGTTTTGAAGTAGAAATCCCCTAACACTACCTCACAAGATCTACAGATATCACTTCCATCTTGTGATTCACATTTTGCGCAGTTAAATTAGAAACTATACATATGGCTCCACGATTAATCTATTTCGGATTTTGGTGCAAAGTTACCCCACGCGGTGCAAAGTAACCTCGTTTTACGGTATATTATACTTACTTACGATCAGAAATATTTTATTAAACAATTTAATAAACATAGGATGTCTATAAATATATATATATCACACTACTCAATAACAATGAAAATCACAAAACACTGATTTTAAATCAACTTGCGTGCCTAAACATGGGGTGCGTTGTGTGGCGTGCGCGTGCGGTTCAGGGGTATCTGAAGTCTACCGTAATTCGTGATTGGTCCGCGCTCTTAGAATTTGGCACGCCCTGGGCCTTCCTCGTCCCACACCGCGAAACCCCTGTGTTAGTCGTAGTTTTCGTGCATTATCCCCTTAATAGCAACCGATAAAGGGCAAATTAATGAGTATTTGGGGCTTAATGTAGCACACTTAACTGTGGAAAAGTATTGTGAACTGTGTGGCATAACCATTCCTTCTCTTGACCTCTCGTTCTTAAATGTCTACCGTTCGCCTCTGGCAAATTTTCAAGTCTTTCTGGAAAATATTCAACGTGTTCTGGTTCTTCTGAAGGTGCATAAGAAAAGGTTGATGATATGCAGAGATTTCATCATCCACATCAACGCTAATTATCCTAGGGGAATTGTACTACATTATATAATAACGAGTTTCGTATTACGAAGCAACGTAAATTTTTCCATTCGCCTCAACAACTGCATAGAGAATGTTTTACCAATATCTCCGACCTCAACGTGAATGTATCACCCATTGATATGTCCATGTTGGAATACATGTGGAATACATGTAACACGAACCGTTCTAAAATATATAGAAAACAAAAACACAAACATGTTCCGACCTATCACGGAAGTAGGTAAATACATATTCTTTAATGAATTTCCGAAGTGGATTGGTCATTGATCAAATCCAATATCCATTGTAAAGATAAATGTTGTACTTTCTTAGCTATAATAGAGCAAAATTGTTTAGATTGCTTTCCTATGAAAAAAATAATAATTATATACTAAAACAAATCATATCGGGCACAACATGGTTTAATAATGATATTAAATTTATGCGTGATTATTTTCTTCTTATTCAAGAACTGTATATTAAACACAAGGAACCACATCTTAGATATTAGAGCAATAATTCACTTTAGCTACCGCTCAACGATGAGGCGAAAATTTCTGCAACTGACCATTACATAAATAGCGCAACAAACAAGGCTCTGTGGCATGTCATAAATTCCAAAAGAAGTAAAATGACTCGTCAAACTTAGTTGTAAATATTAGCTGTACTGATTTTAATGTGTTCTTTTCTTCGGCAGCTGACTTGTCAATACTTTTATTTATGTTAGCTATCCTAGTTGTTTTTCCTTTAAGACCATTATGGTTTTGTAATTGTAAATATTATTGAATTGTAGATTTGTCTATTTGTACATTATCGAAATTTTGGCATTTTTCTTTTATCAATTCTGTCTGTCAATTTTAAATTATCCTCTTTGTAGAATACAATATATTGGTTAACAAAAATAAACTATCTATCTATATTTGTTACTCTAATTTTAATGATTTTATAATCCCCTGAGATAACGGGTATTTCTGTAAGTGACATCAGCGTTCGGTATTTTTCCCTTCACAAATTCCATTATATCATCTGTTTAAGCGACATTTTAGAAAATTATATATAAAACGATGGTATAAATGCGGATAGGTTTGGGTCACCTATATCGGTGCCCACAATCCCAGAAAATTTGGCAAGCTTCCCTTACTTAGGATGTGTCTACTTTCTATTTTCCTCCAAGGTAATAATATCATTCATTATTTATGCACCTTCTAGCACTAATTTATATACTACATAGGCTAAAGCGGCGAGTTTCATGTGTTGTTTTTTTATTGCTAGACAATGTTCTTGCTCGAGCGGAGGTGCTCAACTATCAACAGAGATCTACTATCTGTTGATAGTTGAGGAGGTAGCAAACGAGTGAACCGGCACTGCCGAATAAGTTTGTTCGTGATGACTTATTTGTTGTTCAAGTAGTAATTTATTCTCATACATTACTTGCTCATTTCGCACCTTTTGTTGTATGTTCTCAATTAGATGTGTTTGCTCAATTAATATTTGCGAATACATCCCCTTCACTTTTCAAGGTTAAGTGTTGTATTTCCAGAACCATAGCAGACAATCACTTCATCATAGTGGAGATGCATTTTTTTCGCATCCTGAATAGTAAGAGGTGTCATGGGCCGTTCACAATGGCTGCGGTAGGGGTAGCGCAGGGATAGCGTAGCGGTAAGAAATATTTGACACATTTGGAAGAATGAAAGCGTTCAGAACATCACGGTAGCGTTGTGGCAACGGTAATCGGGAGGTAAGCGCGTGGCAAGTTCAGCACGCTCAAACTTTTGAGGTAGAACAGGCAAGGGCCGACCAATAGCAATCGTCGGTCGCGCTCGCTAGTATTCCCAGCTGTTGAGTTGTGTTATTGTTTTCGTAACCTCAAATATCGAAGAGGATGAATCGTTTACAAAAATATAAATTATTATTAGTAGTTGCTGCATATGGTATTCATAAGTTGAAACGTAGACGATGGGGCATCCATCCTTTTAATCAACGTCGTGAAGAACAGGGTGACTATAATAATTTAATTAAAGAAATGATTCTGTGTGAGTGACACCAACAAATTAAATGAATATATAAGGATGGATAAAGGACAGTTTCAACAATTACTATCAATAACTGGACCCTATTTGATTAAACAGAGCAATCGAAAACCTATATCACCAGCATGCCGTTTAATGATAACACTAAGGTAAATAAAATCAGTTTGTATGGTGTGAAATATAGTTTAGCTTACTTTAAGAAAATAAGTAATTCTTGTTTCATATAATGTAGCTTTTTATTAATTTAAGGCTTTTATTAATTGATTTTAGGTTTTTGGCTACAGGGGATTCTTTGGGAACAATTGCATTATCATATCGGATTGGAAAATCAACTGCAAGCATGATTATTAGTGAAACATGCCAAGTTATTTGGAATCAAGTAGCAAAACAATATTTGTGTCCTCCGGATGCAGAGAAATTAAAAAAAATTGCAAATGAATATAGGGACATCTGGAATTTGCCGAACTGTGTTTGGGCCATCGATGGAAAACACATTGCCATGTTTGCACCAAATGATTCAGGATCATTATATTATAATTATAAGAAATATTATAGTATGGTGCTACTAGCTGTATGTGATGCTCATTATAATTTTATATATGTTGACATTGGATCTTATGGCAGTCAAAGTGATGGAGGAGTCCTTCGCAATTCTGCCTTTGGTACGGCTTTAAATGATGGGTCATTAAATCTACCAGAAAACTGTCCTTTACCAGAAAAGCAATCTCCTTGCCCATATTACTTTGTTGGGGATGAAGCTTTTCCTCTACAAAAACATTTAATGTGCGACCATATGGAGGTCGAAATTTGGCAAGAGATCAAAGGATATTTAATTATCGTCTATGCATAGCTCGGCGATGCATTGAAAATGCCTTTGGGATTTTAGCAGCAAGATGGAGAATACTACATCGAAAAATAAATGCAAAGCCTAGTAATGTTGACAAATATATTAAAGCTATGGTGTGCCTTCACAATTATATAAATAAAACATGTAAATCAAACAATCGTTATGAGACCTTAATACAGGAAACATCATCAACCGAAACATCCTTAAATCATGTCACATCATTGGGTAGTAGCAATGCCACTAGATATGCCATAAATTTAAGAGATTATTTAAAAGATTATTTTAATAGTCCCAGTGGAAGTGTTCCTTGGCAGGATGAAAAAATTCAATAAATGTTTGTTTAAAGTTTAAATTTTTCTTTTATTTATACACAAAATTATAATTACATTAAATATTGTCCTTGGAATCTTGTTCCCCCTTATGGCGCAACAGTAACTGCATAATATTTGCTTCATCCTGTCTAAATCCCCTTAATAATTGCAGTTCACTGGCAATATATTTTCCAAAGCTGCTGTTGCCACCTGCCGCTCCTTTAATTTCAGTAACAGCTGATGATAAATTGGTAAAAAAATTGTCCATCTCGCTTTCTTTTGACTTCCTTTTGGATGTTGAAGGAGTTGACATTGTTTGCAACTTTTGCAGTGTGAGTGGTACATTTTCTAGGTTTTCATCGGGTGATGTATCCGCTGAGCTGGTGCTAGCCATGCCTTCACCAAATGTAGGTTCTAGAATTAAACTATCCATTACAGCTACATTGTTGCTGATTTGCATGTTGCATGATGTGTTTCTCTGAATCTGAACATCATCCAGGAAACTTAAATGATCCATAAAGAGCTATTTCTGGTAACTTGAGCCTGCTGCTCCACTACGCTGGCGGTTTAGTTGCATGACCTTTCCTTTAAATTTTTTTTGCACTACATCAACTGAAAAATATAAACGTTATATTATAATTAAATGAAAACATGGTTCCACAAAGGTCAATTGCAGTTGATAATAATGAATGTTTACTTACCATGAGAATCCAGGTGCTCTGCAATTATCATCCAGGCAGCATTCTTCTTCTGCACATCTCTGAACTCCCGTAATTTCTTATCCCATAATACGGGATAAGATTGGACTAAACTTATTAGTAACTCGATTTCAAAAGTAGGAGAGTTCATAATTATCACTGATATCACCAGGCTTGGCCGACGACAGTTTTGATACAGAATTTAATTGTGGAAATTTTTTATATAAAACGGGTTTTCCCAATTATATAGATAAGACGAATATATATATATATATATATATATATATATATATATATATATATATATATATATATAATACTAAAGGAATATCGCTTGCATTCAGAATTGCTGCCAACGTAATATGTATCCAGTGTTAACTTCATGTCTTTGGTGGCGTAACAGATTGAATTTATTGTGAACAGACGGGGTCCCTTACGTTACCCCAACGCTACTCCAGCCGTTGCACCAGGGGGTTTCAACTTTTATGAGGGCTACCATGACACTGTTCCGTTGTAGTACAAACGACCGCCAGTGGCGCTGTGGTCGGCTTGCTGTCGCTTAGAATGACTGGCTGCATATAATTATGCGAGAACAAAATATCAAGGCTGCACTGGGCAACCATATATACAATAGCGAATATTTGTAATCTATATTAATCAATAGCAAATTACGCGCACATTCATAGTGATTACTGAGTTTGTTGGGTTCGTATGTTTTTCGCTCGTTTGTTCGCTCGCTCGCGTCCTAGTGTTTTATTTTGTTTTTGTCTACCTAAACATTAACTACTTCCGCTTGTATTCGCCCATTCTCTGGCTAGTGTTTGCCAGTTTTGGACGTTTTAAATTTGCAATTGTGTTCGCGTGTGTGATTTCACTCAACCGCCGTGGTATTTACAAATTTCTGACTTTATTCTGTGAAATTGTGCTGTCGAAGGATGTGACGACCAAACCATCCGTAAGACATCGTTTCCCAAACCCGACCAGGAAAGACAATTTAATGGTTACATGGATTAGCCTATGTGGTGATAATAAACTAATCAATAGAATCATTATTTTACCATCTAAGGTAATATGTGTGAAATACATTGCCAGTAAATTTGCATTTATATAAATGATGTGATTTGCTTATACAACTGTTAGTTTAGTTTCTAGATTAAAAAGTTCATTCTTTGTTGAAATGTCCATTCCAATAATTTTAATTTTTATGTTAATATAATAGCAGCATTTTTCCTTTTATTATTATATTTTTATTATAACTTTGCCAACACTAACGATACATTTCACAAGGCACTTATCATCTTTACTATTTAATAATTTGAACAATATTGTTAAAAAAATGGAACAATTTATAATAGATAATTTTATTATAGAAGCAGATGTGTTTGAAGATGTGTTAATGGTTTTACATCAGATTTATTACTTCGTTTTCTTTTTTTATGTTATTTATGAACTATTTAAATGAATTAGTAATTAGTAAGCAGATAATGAATGTGTTGTAAAACAATTAAGATTAATGCAACTACATTTATTATTATTACACTTATATTGTTACATTTATATTTAGTTAATTTGTGTGTTTTATAGTAATGTGAACCGTTATAATTCGTGTAAAATATAAATTAAACATAACTTGCGTTTTTATTTTTCAACATTCGTAAGAATTTATTTATATTTATTTCAATATAGAATGAACCAATTCAAAAAACCCGCGCGGTTTTTAGGTTAGTTTAACTCTGCAAACAAACTGTAGGAGCGTTTTACTCTGTCATTGACTAATGCATTGAAGTTGTTTATCTATAGTATCATTTATCTAGGCGTTGCACTACCACAGCGTTACCCTGCCTGTTCTATTGTGAACGGCCCTTTACACTCTTTACACTTTGGGCCTTATACGGCAAATTACGCACATTTACACGGTTTAGCTTTTTATTTAGTATGTTTAATTTATTAATACAAATATATAAAGAAATTTACAATTTACATTTTTTTATATCATTATACATTTTTTATAGTCATTATACTGATGTGTCCTTGTGGTTGTTTTCATGTCTCTTTCTCCACCTTAAGTATCCTGAAAGTAGTTCCAACTAAGACTGTTGGCATTCAAAAGTCTAGAGGATTTAGGCCCGGAGAACTTGCAGGCCAATGAACAGGTCCGCCAAATGATATTGAGCCACTCGGCCACATTTCTTCCAGCATGTAGTGGTGCGCCGTAATGTTGATACCACATTCTATTTTGCAAATCTTGTAAATATGTTCTAAAAATGCTTGGTATGCATGTATGGGGCATAATTTGAATCGGGAGCAGTTGCCCATTAAAAATACCACATCAAGTGTTAATCGAAAATCTGTGTTGAAAACCTTTAATTCTAGCAGCGTGTGGATTTTCTAAAGACCACGTATGTTCGTTATAATTATTATTAATTCCATTTCTCGTAAAAACTGATTCGTCAGTCCAGAGAGATTCATTAATAAAGCTAGGATTTTGTTCGTTTTGTTCAAGTAGTCGATGACAAAATTCTCACCGCTGTATCTCGTCGCCTGGCTGCAGGTGATGAACTCTGTGGTAGTGATTCGGATGTAAGACTATTAATAAGATTATTTCCAAACAAAATTGTATGAAGTGCAAATTTAAATGAATAGCTTCATTCTGAGTGTTTCCGGGCATAGAGTGTACACACCGACGGCCAGTAAGTATTAATAATACCTGTTTGCTGAACCAACTGTATCTTGAAGCTATTCATAGAACACACATTAGCCGGTCACCTATATAAATTATTCTCTAGATAAACAACTTCAATGTAGTCACCCATGACTTCGTAAAGCGCTACCTAGTGTTTGGCGGATGAACCAGAACCCCGACGCGGGAATTACGACTTTGATATTTACCATATTCATACAAATATAAACTATTATAATAGGATGAATCAAGCTACTATGTGTTTTACCACTATATATTGTTTAACAGAACTTCGTCTAAGCTCTAGATATTGTAAAATTACCCCGATGACACGTCAAATTTGATACTGCCTAGAGCTTGGATGAAACTGGTTGTTTTAAACAATAAATAATGGTAAAACATAGTACTTTGATACATCTTTTTCATTGAAAATGAATTACCACATAGTAGACGCCATAACCATTCAATTTCTAATATAATGGGGTTAAAAAAATGATAATGTTATTTTGAACTTTTATTCCAATGTATTAAATATAAATGTTTCTTATGCCTAATTATAATAACCACATATTGATGCTACATAAATAAGAATAATAATACATGTATTTGTATTGGTTACAGTAAGATTGCAACCAAATCTAAAACATTAAGGCTGGGATTTAGCCTATACTTTCCTTATGGCGAAACTTGTGCAATTGTTTCCAGCTTTTAGACAAAACTACGCCATGGAATGGCATACAATTTATGCAAGTCAATAAAAAGACTTCATCCTTGGTATTGAAACTTAGTTTGCAAGAATTGATGACTAAAATTTGTCGTTATAGCATGTTAAAGATTCGACTGTATAGAAGGTAGCAATCTAGTAGTTTAATCACTTCCATACATATTAAATAATCATATATCGAAAATTCAAGATAATCATGCCCTGTACATCCATAAGTATTATAATATTTGAAAAATTGCTGCGCAAATAAATATCTCCTTCATTTTTAATGCTGGAAAGATTGGAATATAATTAAATGTCGATCAGGGTCATATTCGCAAACGTTGCGTAGAATTCTTTACACTATATGTTTTTTTTTATCATATTAAAAATAATTTTTGGACATTCGCACCTAGACTACGAAATACGTGCAACATTATTCTTTTGTATACGTATTTTTTCAACTCAATTTATGGTCTAGTTAAAGAGAACGGTGCGTATTTCTTATACGCATTTCGCCTATGTATTACATGTGCATCACAAGTTGCCGAATCAAAAAATGCCACCCTTAATTAATATAACGAGGCCAACAGTTATTAAAGGTCCTTTGGAAAAGGAATAAAGTGCTGACGACAGGATTCAGAAACTGATCAGCTAATTGTAGAACCTTCACTTTGAAATTTCGTTTGGTTCTTTCGTCCATGGCTTTCATATCTGGCAAAAGGCTCTGCAAGTATGCCAAATCAGAATCAACTGGTTTACTTTTCTGGCCAGTATTTCTTTCCTCCATGTATTTTCCTTTATTTTCAAAATATTCGAAAGCCTGTTCATATACATCGATAAGTGTTTTAGTTCCTTTTCTCTTCCTGTAACCATCACCGATGGTACGTGGTGGCGGTGGTTTTATTGCATTCTCAAGAACAGTAGAAAGTGGTGGACGAATCCTTGTCATTTCCACTATGCATAAAATCTTCTTGTGATTTTTCGTGGTCTTGCTCTTCGTCGGGTATGCTATTTTCTGTATCCTCTTTACTTGTTGGAGATATGTTAGCCATGTTAGTAGTGTAAGAAGGCCGAAACCAGCACCGGTGGTGGTGGTAGCGGTTCTACCCCAGGTGGCGGAGCGGATGAGTTGAGGAGGGGAGGAGCGGAGGAGGGGGAGGAGCAGAGGAGCGGAGGAGGGGAGGAGCATAGCAGAGGAGCGGAGGAGTGGAGGAGCATAGCACACGTATGCAACCATATATACACATGAGCGCCACCTATAGATAAAAGCGCCAACTGAAATCCCACAACACTCGAAGGACGAGCGAGCGCATTGGACGATGTAAACTGTGCAACCAGATTGCTCAGCTGTGCAAACCAGTTACCGGATATAAATACTGAATTCAAAATACAATCAACAGATATAAATGCTGAATGAAATAATAAATATATGTAATTATTAAAAAAAGAATAACTTACGATTTAGGTAAAAAATGTGGTGTATAAATAGCCAATATTTGCAGAAATATATGATGTGTTGTAGTGTAGCAGTTTGAAAAAATTGTAATGCCAACACCAATGTGCTCAATGATAAAAAATAGTAAACACAAAGATGATGACATTACAATCTTTTTCATTACTATATAAATAACATGCACATATCTTAAAAGGAAACACAGATGTTTTTTTCAAAAGGGTGTATAATTGATCAACACACCGGGCCACTAAATTAATACTAATAGTTGGCCGAGGGTTGAACAAACATAAGCCCATAAATGTATAAATAATACGAATAGAGCCAGCGCCCAACCAACACGCACAAGAACACACACACATAAGTCTGATTGTGCTAAAACGCAGCCGTGTTGTGATTGAAAAATTCTGCCGACAGTATCAATGAGAATAATAATAAAATTAATATTACTCTCAAAAGATAATACCATTAAAAATATTTCAATTATTATACAAATATCCGGCCCACAATGTAAAAGGTAGTCACAGAAGGTTTTGTTAAAAGTTCATGAGAGATCACGCTCAAACCAACAAAAATAATATTAATTGTCGGTCAGAGGGTGATCTCACACAAACCCTTAAAATGTTCTCAGACCAGTTTCACAATCACTAAACCAACTAAAGCAAACAAGAAGTCGCGAATAAGTTGCAACTAAAGCGGGAGCGGCGTGCGGAAATGGGCGATAAGGCCCTCCCCACACTGATTACAACATGGTATAGAGCGAGTTCCCTATAAAGCCAATTAATAAAGATAAAAAATTAACTTACGATTTAGATGAAAATATGATATGTAAACGACCAATATTTTCAAGAATATATAAAGTGCTATAGTGTTGTGATCGAAAAATTCTGGTAACAGTATCAATGAGATTAATAACAAAATTAATATTAATCACAAAGATAGTGTCATTAAAATATTTCAACTATTATACAAATAATCAATCCAGAATGTAAAAGGTAAACACAGATGTTTTTCAAAAGGATATGGCCGATCAATACATGGACTGACTAAATTAATATTAATAGTTAGCTCACGATTGATCAGACATACGCCCCTCAAATGTATACTCGGAACAGCACTCACAAAACTGGTGAACATCTTAAACGTACAACAACTCGCGAATATATGCAAACAAAATAATTATTAGCGGCTTACAGCCTGATAAGAACGTCCCGGATGTTTCTGGTTGATTACAACAATGTATTAGTATTTTTACTAATAAATTATTTATTATATATATAAGTAAGTAATATATATAAGTAAATATGTTTTAGTATAAATGAACAAATTACGCCCATAATATTCTTGAAAAATATAACCCGCAAGTTTAAATTTGACTTTAAACTTTGACGCTAAACAATTTTATAATATTTTAATAAAATATTTTGTTTTTACCGCTTTACCAGCCACGGAATATTTTGATTGAAACCTCGCGCGCTACTATTAATAATACAAGTGAATTAATGATATTATGTAATGTATGTTAATATATAAAAATAAATACTAAATAAGTATACATTAGCATATTAAGACGGAGAATAAGAAAAAATTATGTTATGTATTTATGTTCATGAAATTGTAATAACACCATTTTGCTCGGTTTTCCAATATCCAGGCATCCAACATAAAATATTAATAGGGCTTAAGGCTTAGGGCTTAGGGCTTAGGGCTTAGGGCTTAGGGCTTACGGCTTAGGGCTTAGGGCTTAGGGCCTAGGGCTTAGGGCTTAGGGCTATTACCGATTTAGATGAAAATATGGGAGAATTAATGATATTATGTAATGTTTGTTAATATATAATGAATAATAAAAAACACAATACTTATAAAATTAGGATTTTTTATTTATTTAAATAGGCATACAAACACTTAACATTTTTAACGCTGCATATACTATGTTTTTTGGGGTGATTTGTACAATAGTGGTAAGATTGAATCAACACAAATACAACAATTTAAATAAGTGTATCTTAACAATAAATTATTTGAATATATATTTTAGACCCCTTTGATAACAAATTATTTTTTTTATTTTATTATATTTGCTTTGCGTAACTCCTCTTCAATGGCAACGATCTCATTCTGATGTGATGTATTCCCCGCATTCTTTGAGGTGTGTAAAAGAACCAGGCGGTCCACCAATTCATCAATGCTGTCCCAATATTTATATTGATATTGAACGTTCGCCGATTTATTTGGCATTTGTAAAGTATAATCAAAATCTCTGTTGTTAGTTATGTTTAACAAATTTCGTCGTTCCATGCAGTTATTGGATGCTGGTTGAGGATGCATTATATGAATGTCTTTATCGCTGTCAGGTTGTTGTTGTATGGTACATTTGTGTCTTTTATCACACCGCAGTTTAATTTCATCGACATACTCTATCAAATCTTTTACTAAATTTAACACATTTTCAGTGTAATCATCGCAATGTATTTCACCAATTTCATCTTCACGCTCAGACATATTATCGTCTTCCATGTATTCTTCTTCTGTATCATCATCAATCACACGTGTATCACTGTCGAGTTTTCTTTTTAGTTTATCTGTAACTTCATGTACTTTAGAATCAGATACATGTTCGATGCTGTCCATTATGGTTTCAATGGGTTTATTAATTTGTAAATCATTATCAGTATTCATTGTTTGTTTGTTATCATTATAAATGCCTACATCAAAACTTGTGTGTTTTTTAGTTTTCATGTGTTGCATTAAATGATCCTTGCGATAAAATTTAGCGTTACAATAATCACATTTAAATATTTTATGTTCATTCAAATGTATACGCTCATGGCGCTTTAAGATATTTTCAGTGGATAATTCCTTCTTACAGACTTTACACATAAACATTTTTGCAGATGTGCACGTGAAGGTACTCTCTGTAACACTGAGCCCTAAGCCCTAACCCCTAAGCCCTAACCCCTAACCCCTAAGCCCTAAGCCCTAAGCCCTAAGCCCTAAGCCCTAAGCCCTAAGCCCTAAGCCCTAAGCCCTAAGCCCTAAGCCCTAAGCCCTAAGTCCTAAGCCCTAAACCCTACCCCTAAGTCCTAAGCCCTAAGCCCTAAGCCCATCCAGCCATCCAACCATCCAGCCATCCAACCATCCAGCCATCCAACCATCCAACCATCCAACCATCCATCCATCCAACCATCCAGCCATCCAACCATCCAACCATCCAGCCATCCAACCATCCATCCGACTATTTCACTTAATCCATAACCCATCAATCCATTTAATTCACTTTTAATACATTTAATCTACCACCATCAAAAGATGTTTCCTTGAGAAGGTTTAAATTCTCTAACAGGTGTTGAATATTTCCCACACATACACAATGAGAATGTTAGTATCATGAGGCTGGTTGGGATAGGGGCATATATCACAAATATCTATATCAATATATAGTAGTAAACAAATAATTTAACTTTAGTGTGTGGTTGGATACTACTGGTGAATGTTGTTATATATTTTATATCATAATGAGCGAGGAAACACAGCGTAAAATAATTGCTGTTGAGAAAGAGATTCGCAGAAAATTATTGGATATGAAATGGAATAAGACAAGAGAGGATGAATTATTAAATAAAACTTATAATCCATTAATTGAACACATTAAGGACCTATTAACATACCAACAACAACAACAACAACAACAACAACAAGTGTCTGCTAGTGTTGGAGCATTTAAAACTAAAAATGCTACACACAGCCCCTCTAAAATTCCTAAATTAAAACGCAGTTCTAGCGACGATGATGCAAGCATTAGAATTCCTAAATTAAAACATAGTTCCAGCGAAGATGACTCGGGCACTAATTTGTTGGACCAGCCAAAAACTCAAGCACAGTTTTTACCATCTGAGCATGAAGACACATTTGGCGCAGATGCCGACAATGGTGATGGTGATGAACATTTGTTTGATTCTGCGACCGATCAAGCGCTTCAAATGGAAGACGGACCAATTAGTGAAGAAGCTTTGGAAGAATATTATGAACAATATGGTAGAATACCTAGAACCTATGTTGAAAAGATAATAATAAAGCATGCCGACGTTGACGACACACATGTGGGATTACAGCGCGACCCAACCATTGAGAAGTGGAAGCTTGGGAAATCTACAGTTCATTTTGTACCTAAGAGTAGTGATATTATTATAGAGGGAAAAAAATATAAAGGAATCGTTGGTTTGTATGAATTGATTACCATGAAATACCCCAAGTCTGACACTGAGAGGGATAGACAAAATTATTTAGACATTATAAACAGAACCCATCTGCTAAATAGAAATTTTGATTCCACACAACAAATCCAGGGGAATCGATCGTATAAATATATAAATATCATTAAACCGCTTTTAAACAAGCGGCGCTCACACTATTTGTCTAGAGCGACCCCAGCAGCATCATCATCGGGGAGAGGTATAAGACGAAATTTGTTAAACATAACTAACAACAGAGATTTTGATTATACTTTACAAATGCCAAATAAATCGGCGAACGTTCAATATATGTACTGGGACAGCATTGATGAATTGGAGGACCGCCTGGTTCTTTTGCATGCATCACAACAGGCTGGACATACATCACATCAGAAAGAAATTATTGCAATTGAAGAGGAGTTACGCAAAGCAAATATAATAAAATTAAAAAAAATAATTTGTTATCAAAGGAGTCTAAAATATATATTCAAATAATTTATTGTTAAGATACACCTATTTAAATTGTTGTATTTGTGTTGATTCAATCTTACCACTATTGTACAAATCACTCCAAAAAACATAGTATATGCGGCGTTAAAAATGTTAAGTGTTTGAATGCCTATTTAAATAAATAAAAAATCCTAATTTTATAGTATTGTGTTTTTTATCATTCATTATATATTAACATACATTACATAATATCATTAATTCTCCCATATTATTAAACACTATAGCACTTTATATATTCTTGAAAATATTGGTCGTTTACATATCATATTTTCATCTAAATCGGTAATAGCCCTAAGCCCTAAGCCCTAAACCCTAAACCCTAAACCCTAAGCCCTAAGCCCTAAGCCCTAAGCCTTAAGCCCTATTAATATTTTATGTTGGATGCCTGGATATTGGAAAACCGAGCAAAATGGTTATTAATAGTAGCGCGCGAGGTTTCAATCAAAATATTCCGTGGCTGGTAAAGCGGTAAGAACATCATAAACAAAATATTTTATTAAATTATTATAAATTGTTTAGCGCGCGAGTTTTTCATTATACTAAAGTCAAATTTAAACTTGCGGGCTATATTTTTCAAGAATATTATGGGTGTAATTTTTCATTTATAATAAAGCATATTTATCTCTTAATAAATAATATATTATTAAAATAATACTAATACATTGTTGTAATCAACCATAAACATCCCGGACATCCTTATCGGGCTGTAAACCGCTCATAGTTATTTTGTTTGCATATATTCGCGAGTTGTTGTGCGTTTAAGACGTTCACCGGTTTTGTGAGTGCTGTTCTGAGTATACAATCGGTCATATCCTTTTGAAAAACCTTCTGTGACTACCTTTTACATTGTGGGCCGGATATTTGTATAATAATTGAAATATTTTTAATGGCATTATCTTTTGAGAGTAATATTAATTTTATTATTATTCTCATTGATACTGTCGGCAGAATTTTTCAATCACAACACGGCTGCGTTTTAGCATAATCAGACTTATGTGTGTGTGTGTTCTTGTGCGTGTTGGTTTGGCGCTGGCTCTATTCGTATTATTTATACATTTAGGGGCTTATGTTTGTTCAACCCTCGGCCAACTATTAGTATTAATTTAGTAGGCCGGTGTGTTGATCAATTATACACCCTTTTGAAAAAACGGCTGTGTTTCCTTTTACGATATGTGCATGTTATTTGTATAGTAATGAAAAAGATTGTAATGTCATCATCTTTGTGTTTACTATTTTTTATCATTGAGCACATTGGTGTTGACATTACAATTTTTCAAACTGCTACATTACAACACATCATATATTTCTGCAAATATTGGCTATTTATACACCACATTTTTTACCTAAATCGTAAGTTATTCTTTTTTTAATAATTACATATATTTATTATTTAATTCAGCATTTATATCTGTTGATTGTATTTTGAATTCAGTATTTATATCCGGTAACTGGTTTGCACAGCTGAGCAATCTGGTAACTGGTATGCATAGCTGAGCATTCTGGCAGCTGGTTTGCATAGTTGAACAATCTGGCTGCACAGTTGAGCAATCTGGCAACTGGTTTGTATAGTTGAGCAGTCTGGTATGCCCCATCGATTTCTGACATTTTTCATTTCGACCGGGGGTGGCCATTTTGGATTTTTTGGCGGCCCACGTAAATTTATATCCTGTAACTGGTTTGCACAGCTGAGCAATCTGGTAGGTGGTTTTGCATAGTTGAGCAACATCTGACAAACCGGTTTGCGCAATCTGTACACCCCATGTCGGCTTTACAACCCCCAATGCGCGCGCTCGCGGTTCGAATGTTGTGGGATTTGATTTAAAGTTTTTTGAATTCAGTATTTATAGCTAGTTTGCACAGCTGAGCAATCTGGTTGCACAGCTGAGCAATCTGGTTGCACAGTTGAGCAATCTGGTTGCACAGCTGAGCAATCTGGTAACTGGTTTGCACAGCTGAGCAATCTGGATGCACAGTTTACATCGCCCAATGCGCTCGCTCGTCCTTCGAGTGTTGTGGGATTTCAGTTGGCGCTTTTATCTATAGGTGGCGCTCATGTGTATATATGGTTGCATACGTGTGCTATGCTCCTCCACTCCTCCGCTCCTCTGCTATGCTCGTCCCCTCCTCCGCTCCTCTGCTCCTCCCCTCCTCCGCTCCTCCCCCTCCTCCGCTCCTCCGCTCCTCCACTCCTCCGCTCCTCCGCTCCGCCACCTGGGGTAGAACCGCTACCACCACCACCTTACCACCACCACCGGTGCTGGTTTCGGCCTTCTTACACTACTCATGTTCCCTTTGCTTTCTCGGGATTTTAGAAAGGAGTCCACAAGAGATGTGGTGTAAGGTAGTAATCCCTAATTCTCTTAGCTCCTGATCCGGATGGTAGATTTTGTTTGCTTTTGCACTTGGCGTACCTTCCTCTAATATTTTTCCAACGATCCTTACAATCTAGCACTAAAAATATGAATATAGAACTATAGTAATAATAATAATATAATTTAAAATATAAATTGCTAAAAAAAATTAATTTAATTTAAATATTTAGGTACTTGCAACTGGATGTACATTTAACGCACTTTCGTACTACTTCATGAAAGGAAGATAGTACTATTCAAAAGATAGTGCATGATACTTCTCAGGCAATTTGGGATGAATTACAACCAGTGTATATGCCAGTTCCTACAACAGAGAAATGGACAGAAATATCGCATCGCTACTACGATCTATGGAATTACCTAACTGTGTGGGGAGTATTGACGGAAAGCACATCAGAATCAAAGCACCGCCGCGATCAGCTTCTGCCTACATCAATTACAAAGGATATTTTTCCATTGTCCTGATTGCAGTAGCAGATGCAAATGGTATGTTTGTGATGGTTGATGTGGGTGAATTTTGACGTAACAGTGATGGCCGAGTATTTCACAATAGCAATATGGGAAAGGTTCTGCAGCGAGGACATCTTGGTTTACCTCAACAATCTGCGTTACCTGGAGAAACACGAAAACTTCCATATTATTTCGTAGCCGACGAAGCCTTCTCTCTCACAAAAAAATTAATGAAGCCTTATCCTCGAAAACAGTTGAACAGTGATCAACAAAAAAATTTTAATGGCAGATTGAAGAAAGGACGAAAATCTGTAGAATGTTCATTTGGCATGTTGACCTCAAAGTTTCAAGTTTTGAGCACACTTATTCGTTGTGACCCAGTTAGAGTAGATACTATTGTTCAAGCGATGTGTGTGTTGCATAATGCTATAAAGAAATGTGATGGAGTATTTCCAAGACCGCAGCACGAAAACATTATTGTCGGGAATTCTATTGACCACCTGACAACAACGACTGGAAATGCAAAACATATGAGGGATTACCTAAGCAACTACTTCAAAGAGCGTTCCCCAATTCCGAATCAGGACAGATATTGCTAAGAATATATTTATATATATATATATATATATATATATATATATATATATATATAAATATTGAATCATTTAAATATATAATAAACCACTTTGTTTTAAATGCTCTCCAATCCTGATCTTGACTAGCTCGATTACTATAGTCGCAACGAGTGTTGTATAGACAAGCAAGTTCTCCACCACTTCACAAAAATTAATATTAAATTCGTCACGCATATTGCATACGGGCAGAAATAAAAAACTAACCTGCAATAAAAACAAAAGGCGCGTGACAGGCACGTTTCTCCAAACTGACTCGAGAAGCGACGAATAGGAGAGACGCAGGCGAGGTGGCTAAGCCTGTGCCTCGTCACCTAAGTGGCCATTGCAGCATATATTTACATAGAGGCGACGTGGAAGTTGTGCCTCGCGTCTCGCCGGCGCCGTGCCTCTGACCCTTCGCCTTGTATAAACGCGGTGCCGGCGCGCGTGAGGCACGAGACAAATGCCCGTGCCTCGTCACCTAAGTGGGAATTGCACACATATTTATATAGAGGGGACGTGAACGCGTCGTGCCTCTCGCCGCGTCGGCACCTCGCCTTCGCCTCTTCGCCTCCTATGTGTGAATTGGGCCTAAGAGTTGACGCCGCCTGGTCGGTCACACACGTGCGGATTTTCCGGCGCATGACATTCCATGAATCTGTCACATTATCCGTTAATGCATTGTCAGTGTCACGTTTCAAGTAACTGATTTTTATATAAAATTGCTGAGTGTGAGGGTCCCGGAGACAACAAACTAAAGTATCGGCAAACAGTTTAGTCGGATTGGGTTGGATCCTCGCATATTATACAAATTAAATTTTTTGGTTAGTGGATGGTGCGTACACTGTCGGCCCAGCGTATGCGATTGCGTATACATAGTTGTAATTAAAGCTGCACAGGGTTCGGCTTTTTTCCAGTATTACTTCAAAATATTTCCGAGAGCTGTTATTATTGCTATCATACGAAGGAGAATAATGGTACAGTAGAGAAACCGTATATATGCATGTTATTACATTTGATAGTTTGTGGCTAGGAAAGTTTTACATGCTCCATCCTAAACTACGGGAGTATCCTAAAAGTTTTTCGCTTTATCGAGTGTGAACAGTTTCACATACTTCTTCCCATAGCGTTTTCTTCATGTTTAAGTCTGAAAAGTCTTTTAAGATTTTTATATAATGCTGTTCAATTGAAGTCCCCTTTACAGAAGTCAGTAGTTAACGACATTGTGGAATTTTTGTATTTAAAAAGATATTGCAAGATAATATTTAAAAAACTATACTTTATATATTGCACTGCATTTCGCATGTGTCTGATTCTGTGCACTTGCATAATGCGCCAGGCTGAATAAGCAGTCTACCGATAGTTGGCCAAATTTCAAATTTACATGGAATCGGAAGCCCATCCATTTCTCGGCCGGTCTCTGTGCCGACTACAATTCCTTAGTCTTCAACCCTCTCACACTCATTAAAAAATGCAGCTGTCTAATCAATTTAGTTTGGCAGCAATGCGCATTGTTGTTTCTACTATAAAATCAGAGCCAACCAAATTCCATAACAACCATAACGAAGTTGTAAATGTAAATGTCACTATTGACAGCGCAAAAATGCAAAACCAAACTGACGTTTAATAGAATTTTAGAGCTACAGATTTGGGGGTCGCCGCAACTCGCGATGGCCTCCAGACCATTACGTCCTAGTCCCACTCAATTTGTCATCACACATAGAACGATTCCAGTCGAATTACAATTAAATATTCAGAATTATATATTAGAATATAATATATATGCGCATATAATATTAAAAATAACTGGTGAGCTTATTAGTTTTTATATTTCTCAAATAATAAGCAGAATACGAAATATTGAAAATATTAATCATCTGACAGCCGCAATAGTCGCGTGACAGGTTTGATCAGCTGTTTACGTTTATTTTCAATACAGTAGCTGATTTTTTTAGAATTATACCATATTAAAAGATCGCACAAACTCTTTCGGAGTATTTCAAATATTGGCTTTCTAATTACGATAACAGAAATGTTTTAGAAGAGGTAAGAATAAGTAAAACATGCAAAAGTATATAACCTAGCAGTTTGATCTTTTCAGAGGAGGCAATTAACTTAATCAACTAAGTGCTAGTGATTATAAAACAAAAGGGAGGATTTGTTCGAACACTTCGCCTTTTAATTAATAAATGACAAGACGGAAAACATTTTACAAGTCTTCACATGCAATTTGTTTAGAATACGTCGTGATTTGTGACATGTATCTCAGACAAGAGTGACTAATATCTATTTATGTTTGTGTGAGAGCTAACTATAATAGGAATGTATCATTTTGTTTTCAATTATTATTATCAATATTTTTATTTGTTATCAAAGATTAACATGTTTTTTATATGCAAACATGTGATAATACTCAATTATATGGTAGGATTTCAATAAAACTTTTAAAATTGCATTCCTAATGTGTTATACTTATATCACTATACCTTAATAAATAAAAAACAATCATTAGCTTTCCTAACAATTAAGTATTTACATTTTCGGGACTGATTTAGTTTGGGGTCTCTAATACCCCACCATACATGTTCTCAAGCAAAAATGTACCACACCGTTGCTGGGTTAATACTGTGCCCTATGGTTGACACCAGGAAGAAATGTTATTACAAATATGGTGGCTGTGAAACTGTGTGAAATTGATTTGAAATATTTGTGGTTGAAGCCAAAATAAGTTAATACAAGTATCAAGTGGATCGATTGTTAAAAACCGATTGTTATCAATCAAAATGTAAGTTAGACGTTGAATTTTTTATTATATGACTAGTTTTACATTGTTCATAGGTTGTAAAGTTTGCCATATTACTTAATTTATATTTTTAGCTGACATTACATGCATACAAAATAGTATTCACTGGCAGATATATTGATCCCATTTCTTTTTAATCAATTAATTTCAAGTGTTTCTAGTAACATGTCTTCAATTGTAAAGACATAATTTTCATATAATATTTAACTAAATTTAGTATACAGGCTGATTTCTTGCTACATTCACATGAATTGCTGGTTTTGGTAACGAATATATTACCTGAATTGAGTGTATATTTTTGAAAAAAATATTTTTCTGTTAGAGATTTAATTGTTTTTATCTCTAATAAAATACTCCAAATAATAAATAAGATTTTGTTTACAAATTTTCGTAATCGTGGTGATATTTGTTTCCCACAATCTGAAAAGTGCAGTTGTTGACATTGACTTACCACTAGCCTATTTCCACAAAAAACGAATCAAGACGGAGTTACCATGAGAATTGAATAGCTATTGAGCTACAAATATAATTTGGTTGGAAAATATGATGTAGTTTTACTGAAAACGTGGAGAGAAAGTTTTATCACAGGCGGGCAGAAATTTTTCAGAGATGGCCATTAAATGATTTACGTATAATGCAGTCTCTTTTGGAGCGACCACTGATGGCCACAATAGGAACTGGTTTTATCAAGTTTTTTTTTCAGTTTGTGGACCGACTTTGGTCACATTTTCACAGGATCACCCCAGCTCGCTTTCCAAAAATAGTTTATTTCGACTATATTAGTCATGAAACATAAAGAATTATCAATTAGATTTTTTTTCGCTATAACAATACCCATCCTTATGCAGCGTTGCTGTATTTGGAATGTAAAAGTTATAAATGTTTTATATATCTATTATACATCAAGAAATTATATACTGCATGTAATTCATATAAAAATATAGAAAATGTATTATTATTATTATATTTCTGCAAAAATTCAAATAATATTATCCACAACCTATGGTAATTTTACATTTGTACCAATTTGCAAATGTGAAAAATATTTTTTGTTATATGTATAAATTGTACTGGTCCTATATTTTCTCACATTTTCACATTTCATTTGATGTGAATTAATAAAATAAAATTTTCGTATAAATGATCCGTAAGTTATAGGCAATCAAATTTCAGATACAAATAACATTTAGGTCATATTTTCTCAAATGTTCACAGGGTCGTCCCAGTTCAGGTTCTCAGCCGATTTAGTCGCGGTTGGTTGTGCCGTTTCCCCGAATTTTGATCACAGACATTATTCCAAAAATAGTCTATTTCGACTATATTATATATCGACAAAATTAGCAATTCGAATTTGTTCGTGATAACAATATGTTCCTTATATAGCAGTGCTGTATTCGAAAATTAAAACGTAATTAAAATTTACGCACAAATTTATAGTAAATCGAAATAAACTTAGTTTGAAAATATTAACGAAAACGTAGAGGGAAAATATATCATAGACGGAAAGACATTTTCCAAGGAGTCTAATAAAAAGGATTCTCACATAATCAGAAATTCAGTTCGATTTGATTGGATGTGGTTCCATTTGGTTCAATTCCATTCAATCCAGTTCAATTTGGTTATTATTACACTTCATTCACAATATCTTTTTTATTTTATTTGTTTAGTTATATATTACTTGTTTATAAGTTGTGGTACGTAATAAAGAAACGCAGTAAGTAGTTATTTTTATTTGTTACAGCTATCATGTATCATGTTGTGAAAGATTTAAGAATTCCTCATCAAGTTCGTCAAATATTTGAGTGACATGCAAATATTATTTTAATTTTTATTGATATAATTTGCAAAATTGCTCGGTAGTGAGCCTACCTACTGTTAGCTAATGAATTCCTGTTCATTTTGATGAAATGTATCCATAGATACAGTTAATTTCAATAGATACAGTTGATATCAATATAGAATTGCCATAAATAAACCCAGTGTTAATAATAATAATAATAACGTTTATTGCCCAACAGATGACTCCACTTAGAGGACAACAATATATCATAAAAAATAACAATAATAAAAGATAACATTAATTACAGACTTAAATAAACAAAGCATTATTCGAACAGAAATTAACTTAAATTAGGTAATATAAACCACAGAAAACTGTATAATCACTTAAATTAATAACATAATAAGAACAATAAAAAATGAAATACAAAATAAAATTAGAAATTAGAAAATTACGCATGAAACAGATCACTATCTATTGGAAGGTTATTAAAGTTCCTGCACATCACATTTATTGGACTCATGGTACCTAGTTTAGTTCTTGAATTGGAACAGTAGAATGCGAGCTTAGACCTCGAGTTTATTCTTTATTAAGTGCTGCTACATTCTCGAATGTGCCACAATTTCGTCGCAGATATTCTATCATTTTGAGGAAAGAAGACGTGGTGTCTTCTTTCCTCAAAATGATGATTGCAGATATGCTGATTAAAAGAAAATTGTTGGTCAAAGGTTACACCAAGGTCTTTAATAGTAGTGACTCTTGATAGCGGTTCCTTTTCCATGGTATATAAGTACGACAGTGCATGCTTATTTTTAGTGTAAGTCATAACAAAACATTTTGATGTGTTAAGATGTAGCTCATTCGATTTACACCATCTATTTACTAGGTCAATGTTGCCCTGTAGTCTCGAGCAGACGGAATCATTTTGAATGACGCAAATATCAGAACCATAACCTTTAAAGCTCACGTATTGCTGTCTGGTGATAAGATACGCGCTTGTAACTTCCGATAGTTTGTATCCAAACCCCAAGCGGGATAGTTTATGCAGCAGTACACTATGATTCAGACGGTCAAAAGCTTTGGCAAAATCTGTATAAATAACATCAACTTGCCCACCGCAATCTAAAACATTAATTGTATATTCACTAAAGGTGGCTAAATTCGTTACTGTTGATCTGCCCGAGATAAAACCATGCTGATGTTCCGAAAATAAGTTTGTGCAGGCTCGCTATACATGAGAATGTATTATTCTCTCGAATGCCTTTGAGAAATTGTTTCAAAGCCTTCTCAACCACTTTTCGTGCTAAAAATCATAAGCGGTTTCGTTAATTGGCCAACTCTGACATCACTTTATTGTTTTTTTATTTCATTTTATCTTCTGAAATTGGGAGTTACCCATTTCCCACGTCCGGTTAACCGAAGCCTGTTCCTGTCAAGACATTCGCAGACTTCTCTTGTTTGGGATAATCCCAAATAATATCTCGTCTGTTAAATGCAACTGTTTGTTGCTGTCGATTCATCAACAGACCAGGACTGGCGTGGGACCATCTGGCGGCGTTTGGGCTTTGTTTTGGGAGGCGGCAAATCTTCGCAGTCCGATCTTACTCCGAGCTGGCAGTCTAAACCGGATTAAGAGTACGCAAGAGCGTAAATATCAAATAACAATAGACCTTTCCACTGAGATGTAGATAATTGTACATATCTGATCGATAAATATATAAACAGACATGTGCTAATACACGAATGCATAGATTAAATTTACAATATTAGGCTAAAAACCACATGAACAACGTCAACGCCGATTCCGATTATTAATCCTTTGGTCGTCCCGGAGACGGACTTGCCACAATGGGGTCAAGAAGGTTGCCTTCCATCATTGATGGTCTCACCAGGCAGTCTATAATAGTGTTTGTGGACATCCATCCTTAGTGTGCCCCATAATGTTAGCCGCATTCTCCATTTGTATCTCGATTATAATTCCTCGCATCGAAGTCCCCCCTCATAACGAGCAGCCTACTCCCTCTCGAGTTGCGGCATGTGGTGGAGTGAAGAATGGTTGATCTTGGTCGGCAAAAGTCTGCTATCACTATCCTTTGTAGTTCCCACACGCGGTTTTACCCAATTAATATTTAAAAAGCCAATACATTATTTAGTAACAAATATAAATAGTATAATAGTAATGACGCTAACTGATTGTATTTCTAAGAGGGAGGAAATATTGTTGCCCACATGCTGTTTGAAATACGGACATATCCAAGGAATTGAATGTCCTTTTCGTACTTTTCTTTAAAAAAAACGTGATCAAAAATAATGCCGTCTTATGATTGACATGTGGAATATATTCTGATTAAATATATCGTTTGATATTCGTAATACCAACTGAACTCGCAGATTTACCCTCAATGTAGATTTAAAAGCGCATATTGGCGTTGAGATATAGTTCGTAAGGGACTGCCTTTTGTTTTCGTATTACAAACCTATCAGCAATCGCCAATGGTGCGGGTTCCACGTGTTCCTTTACCAATTTAATAAGTTCATCACCATGAGCAACATGAGCTCGTAGGCACCTACCTCTGTTAACAGAATCGAAACTTTGCATTCGATGACAATGAAATAATGTAAATGAAATGAAATGATGTAAAGTATTGCTCGATATTCCAATAATGTTCGAAATTGTCGAATGGCCTAAACTATTCATAGGCATTTTTGTTCATTTATATGGTAACGCTGTTTCGTTTTATTGAGCCTGGCATAATTGTCAGACAATATTTCATATTTTTCATCGGTTCCCATTTGATAAATACTATACAATATACCAATTGCTCTAACATCACGGAAGGTAAGTTTTTGTTCGGATTATGACTTGGTATTGGGTTGCGACGTTCCACTTTGAGGATGGGAAATGCATTTTGGGCAGTATATCATTTAATTTAATACGTTGTTTCTCCGATAGTTGATCAGTGAGGGAGCGCCGATGACTGCGAAATTTAAGATAATCGCGCAACCAGTTCAGATGGCGAGATGACGTTTTCATCGCCGGGAAATTCTGCGTGCAGTATCGAAATCCCGGTAGGTTCAATATCCCATATTAAAACGACCTGACAATTGAAATACCAACCATGTTGAAATACCGAAAGTATAACAGGCCCGTCTATAAATTAATGTGTATACATGATACATAGTAATTTGCACCAAAAAAAGAACGCGCACACAAGATCGAGACATATATCCTTTAAAATAACAAAAGAAGTTCATTAGTAGCTCTATAATAGTTGAGATCCCCACCACACGTCAAAGTCTCCATTGACGTCGTCTACGGTATACCCCAAACACTTTAGACAAACATAGACAGCAGGATTTTGAAAAAATATCTAGTTATGATTGTATGATTTTAGACTTAATGTAACATTGAACGATTGATATAAGTTATAACTTACTTAGAAATGAAGCCAGAGAACTTTTTTGCCGGAGGGCACCCATCTTCCTTTGCCAGATAGCCCTGGTCTATTTGGATTTATATTATTTATAATAAGGGACGTCTCCCCAAGATGAATGGCCTTTTCAGGGACATGATAATAATTTGTATGAGTTTCGATGCTGTGCCCGAAGTGCCTGGCGGCATTCTCTACCTGCATACTGGTTATTTCCCTGCGAAATTGCATTGTGGTAACTGCCTGCTTTCTCATCAGGGTTCCTTTCATTAGTTTAGGGCACACCTTAGCTTGTATGGCGAATTTAGTAATGAGTATTCCTGCTTTGCGGGGTGCCTCGCCCCTTGTTCACAACACATTAGTATTGTTCACTTTAATATTGATTTGAGAGGGTATATTCTATCTCAATAAATAATCGATGATATCCTCATGTGTTGGGATAATTAAGCAGGGCATCATCCTGTCGTGTTTTCTATCGACCATGACATGGCGGCATATGAGGGAACGATCCTGCTCTTCTTTTCCCATTGCCTGGAACTCCTCGCTCTTGGAGTCCATTACGGAACCATTCTTAAAATTTTCCACCGTCATGCGCTTAATCTCCCCAGGTCATGGTCGGTTAAAAATGTAAATATGTATTAGAATTGCGTCCATCTCCTTCTCCTCTAGGAATGTTAATAACGTGCCTATTTGTTGGGCCATTGGCAGACGTATGCCCTTCTCGTATTTGCCTGTAAGAGATAGATTATGTATATAAGATTACCCGATTGTCCATGCTTCTTGCGATTTTGTTATGTTGATGTTATGGCGCTGGGCGGTGGCTGAAGCAAACTCTATGTCAGATGGTGATTTAAACTTAAATGAATAATTAAATTTCTTGTATATGAACATGTCATTTATAATACAACCAAATAAATGTGTATATGGGTTGGACAAACTTACTAGACCTAGGAGCCATATTTTTGAATTTCCAGATCTTGGCATACATAATTCGGCAATGGTATAAATTCTCTAGCTGGCGATATCTCGCCAGATTAGCTTCGGCATTATAGAGCTTTTAACACGGCGCACGCCATTGTAATTAAAAATATTAACTACATTTAATCATTAAAATTGAACTATGTATGACTAGAGGAAAAGTTATACTCAATTCAATTTAAATTAATACAGCTTTTGCAAGTACAAGCAATAATTAAGTGCTTTTGCGATACATTTTCACAGACCCGATAAAAATCCTTTTTTCCTTCTAATCTTCTATTTATCTCTGGTTAATATTAAAATCATCGGTTTAGGTGTTAATCGATGGAAAGGCCGCGGACGAGCGCGACATCTTGTTAGAATCTGTTGCTATGTGGTGTTGTTTTTCTTGATCTTCTTGATTTTGGATTAGTTTTCTCTAGTTTTTCCTTGCGCGTTTACTTTATATACTTTCTCCTCCCCAGTTTCCATATCAGATTCTTGATGAGCATATTCCATGACATTCGTAGCCCGTTTAGAGCGTTCATTAATTTCCGGTAACACTTCATCGCAATCCACATTTGTATGGTGATTGATTGATTGATTATGAACATAATAACTTTAAACTGTATTTAGGGATTGAGCAAACATATTAAAACTTATCCAGGCCAATCATTGGGATTTGAACATTTACTAGAAAACAACAAACACTAACAATATCATCTACATGTTTGACTAAAGACTAGGGTGTTGTGGAATTTAGAATATGAAAGATCTTTAATCTAGCATTAACTCTTTTCACATGAACCCGAGCTCGTGAAACATTTCTATTAAACATAGATTCTTTCTTGCTGAATTGTTGCTTACTTCTTAAAAATAATGGTCTAACCAATTTTATAAAATGTCGATTGCAATCATCTTCAATCATGAAACCCTTATCTATTATAGTATCTTTATGGGGTTCTAGTTGTGTTATTAAAACACTATTATTAAATATTGCTTTATCTGAACTTCTACCACCAAATGCTTTGGACACAAAGTAATTAACACAGACGGTGATATCCCAGTGATCACTTTAATTGTTTGTCCTCCTTTATAAATAGAGTAGGTCTTCACTCGACAACACAGACACTTGGTTTCTCAACGTGAAATTGAATATAAAATAAAAATAAAATAAAATAACAATTGCATTCTTTACTTAGTGGCCAAACGCATGATATTAAAATATTTGAGAGGATTTATATGTAGTAGCCAAAATTTGTCCAACTAAACTTGAAGATATGTTAAAAAAGAATGATAATACCTTAAAAGTTAATCCCCAATTTTAATTTCATCATGACTAGAATAATTTGTTCTTTCACTGACAAAATAGCTTTTCGTGACTGGATAGAAATCTTTTACTAACTTTGTTATAGTATTCAAAAGGTTAAATGAATTAATTCCTGTGAAAGATTTTAAATGTTGTTAATTTGTAATAGTAGCCATAAAGCAGGTTGACATATCCCTGTATTCACTTGAACACCAACATCAGTTGAGTAATTTTCTATAGAATTTTGTTGAAGTGTCTCTTCAAAATCATTAGTATCAGGTGACGCATCCATACATAATGATGACTCATAGGATGTATGTTGCTTACGTAGTTGTTAGTGGCTTTCTCATCGTTCATGCCTTTCTTTGGTGATATTTTTTCGGCCAAATTGTCCCGTTGGAAGCTTCATAGATGGAATTGCATCAGGCTTCAATCGACGGCTCACAGTTTTATCATCTAAAAATATACATTAATGAGTAAATTAAAGTTATAATTATAATATTATATATTCATATTAGCATGTACTAATTGTACGAAAAGGTAAAAACACATACTTTTACCTTTTCGTACAAGGTAGTCTTGTCTGCAAAAGTGGTTGGAGCACACAGTCATATATTTTGTAGCTAAGTTTTTCAATAAAAGAGTCCTTTTTCATGCTAGTAATTTATCTATTTTTTTCCGGTATACCAAATTTGTTATAATGACCTGCCGTTCGCCTTTAGTTGAAAATTTGTGAAAATGATGTGCAGAATTGTTCTGCTTATTATTGCATCCATATACACTGCGCACTCTGTTACATTTCTTCATCTCTTATTTTGCTTCAAAATTGTAGTAAACGGAATTAATAACACTAATTAATTAATAAAAATTACTTGCACTGAACTGATAGTAATACTATCGTGAGTTTTGCAATCTGAGTTTTGAACTGTCAATCGGACAATCATTCAGCGTAAGAGCGTTATTAAAAAACGCTTTGTAGTTTGTTGACTGTTAATACAAATTAACAGTTATTATACTGAAAATTAATTTGGTGCAATTTGAGCAAAATTAGTTCATTAGAAAAATGCACATATAACATTAAAATTTAAATCTTTTATTTTTATAAGGTTATTAGCCGTGAGGCTTTTTCGCCTGCTAAGCGAGAAGCTCAGCGGAGTTTAATCACCCAGTATTTACGTTAACTTCACAGAAAACCTCTGAAAAACTGTGAAAAGTGATTCGCGAAAATTTGCCCCGATAAGGTTCCAAGATGCAGCATTGAGCATTGGGGAGTTCAATAGGAGTCGGACGACTTAAATTTTATTTTTACACCATTTCGGGACTTTGTGTCACTTTGCCTGACACTGCATCTTTGACTACCACTATTAAGGAGCTTCAAGCCTCTATTGCCAAGCTCAGTGACAGCTTCAACCAGCAACGTGCGGAATTCTCAGCCCTAAAAGACCTACTAGCTGATATAGAAGCCATTCGTAATAAAAATGTGTCACTAAAACTTGAATTGGGGGTCGTATGTAATAGACTCAAAATTTTAGACGAAAGTCGTGTGTCCAATGACGGTACCATGGTGGATTTAACGCCCGCCAACTATAGCCATGACATGAACGATTTGATGGCCGAAATGGAAAAGCGAAAGATAAGGACGCATTGCAGTTAAAAACAGTGTTAAGACCGCTTGGTAATCTCCCTGAGCCACTTAATTTATTTAGGATTGGTCGTAAAGGGGACAGGCCACGACCGTTGAAAGTGATTTACGCAAATTCAATAACTGCCAAGCAAATATTACGTGATAGTAAATTAAAGTCAGTTGAAGATAGCACATTGATAATTAAGCCGGATCACACGAAACTACAGCAGGCTACGTATAAGCTAGCTAGACAAGAACTGCAAACTAGACTAGCGGCAGGTGAAACTCATCTTTATATTAAATTTATAGATGGATGCCTCGTGTTGTGAGTTCGCGCCGTGCGCAAAGCTTCGAATCCTCGGCTTTAAACTAACATCTCCCAACAGCTTATCCATTTACAATCAAAACGTGCGTGATCTTAGAACGAAAACAATGGATATCTTCTCCTCCACTACCGACACCACCTATGACATGATTACTCTAGTCGAAACATGGCTCTCTCCTGATATTTTAGACGCTCAATTATTTCCGCAAACTTTCAATATTTACCGTTGCGCAAATTTGATATAATTAACAAATCTCGTGGTGGTTACTCGCAGTAAGTAATATTTATGAAGTTCAACTGCTAGATCTCCATACGTTTCACGTTACATTTCCAAATATCGACATAATCGGATGTAAGTGTTTACTTTCTCAGACTCATTTTTTGCGTTATACCGTAAAAGAATTTCATCAGTTTCTAGATATGTTCGAAGAAAGTGGATTTTGTGGTGAAACAGTTATTATACTGGGAGATTATTATACTGGATCTGGTATTAAGCAATGTCGCCAATGTTGTCACAAGGGACCAACTGCCTCTACTGACGGAGGATAATCACCACCCAGCTCTTAGCATCAGTACTACTGCATTGGAGTCACGTCCCAATAGTTTTCGTATCAACGTTGATACAAAAACTTATAATTTTCGCAAGGCAAATCTAATTGAGCTGTATAATCTGGATATAGACTGGGATGTTCTGGCCACAGCTACGGATGCGAACTCAATGTGTAATTTATTTACACGTACACTAACAGCAGTCTTTGATAAGGATGTACCTTTATACAAATCAAGTAAGTCCAAATTTCCGTTTTGGTTTACATCTGAAATTAAATCAGACAGTAAGCTGAAGAACCACTATGCCGTATTTACAAAAATACTAAGTCCACTTTAGCTTTAGAACATTTTCGCAGTCTTAGATCCAAAACTAAGGCCAATATTAAAATAGCGTATTGTGAATACATAAAGAAAGCTGCATCACAGGTCAAAACCAACCCTCGCGAGTTTTGATATTCATCCAAACTCAAAAGAAAGATAGAAAGATTTCCAACGAGTTCAGTGATGACGGCGGGATCTACACCGATCTCGGAGATATTGTCCACTGTTTTGCAAGATTCTTCAAGAGCGTATACACCAACCCTACCAATCATCTGTCATCTAAGTGCGCAACTGCTGGGTGGAACGTGCCAAACATAACCATTAATGAGTTATATACCACAGATGTGCGGAAAGCTATTTGCCAACTAAAAAATAGCTTAACAGCTGGTGACGATCAATTTCCCAGTTTTTTTGTTACGTGACTGTGCTGATGTATTTTGTGCTCCATTGCTGTCGCTGTTTAACTGTATCATTCAAACATGTACATTCCCGGAAATGTGGAAACTTTCGAAAGTGTGTCCTGTACTGAAAAGTGGCGACATTAAATATGTAACAAACTATAGGCCTATCTCGATCTTAAACCACTTCGCTAAAGTTTTCGAAATCTGTATATATAACTCTATTTTTCCGCTACTCAAGAGTCATATTTCTTCCTACCAGCATGGCTAATAGATCTACCATAACTAATCTTATGATGTTTACTCAATTTACTGCCGAGACACTGGATAGGCAGGGACAGGTAGATGATATCTATACAGACTTCTCCAAAGCTTTCGATACTATCAACAACGATATCCTATTGAATAAGCTTGAACTATATGGCTTTAGCGTAAATCTTAAAAAATTGATTTGTTCATATCTCCACAATCGCCAGCAATATGTTTTTTTATAACAATTATAAATCTGCCAAATTTACCTCAAGTTCTGGGGTGCCACAGGGGTCAAATTTAGGACCTATGTTATTCATTCTATACGTTAATGATCTATGCGCAACCCTCACATGTAAAAAGTTAATGTTTGCCGACGACCTGAAGATATATGCCACTATTAATAGTATTAATGACTGTGTCTACAAGAACAACTTAATGTTGTACATAGATGGAGTTGTGATAATCAATTATTTTTAAATGTGGTGTAACGGTCACCTTGCTAAAATTGCTCAGGTGTCCGTTTTTCTGTAACGATATTTTTAACTTTTTGCTCGGTCGTACAATAATATTGCACGGGTAACTCGGTGAAGAAGGGTTCAACTTAGAATTTCTTTATGCTGTGCGTAAATGTGTATTTTAAAATGCCTCGAGCGCCACCGCTTAATAAAGCGGACGGTTATTCTGAAAATCATCTAGGAAATAATGCAAAATAAGAATTATGGTTAACTTACGGATTTTATTTAAATTAAATTAAACGTTATGAAATATATACATTAAACAAATTAAATATAACAGTCAGTAAATAATACTTAATTCTTGGTATAATAAAATAAACGGCAAATGCGGGCAGGACGGTTATCTGGAAACCGGACAGGTGTAATATTCAAAAATAAGAAGCCGCAGAGTAGCTTACAGACACACACACTAAATTATATTCTGGAATGAAAATTGGACAGGGACTATGTTCAAAAATACAATACAGTGCAAACCGATGCCACAGAGTAGCTTACAGGATTACACAATAACATATATTAAACCAAGACAGGGTACTAACCGAAGCCGCAGAGTAGCTTACAGGACAGTACTGAACTGTGTAGAATTATGATGTGTCCAGGCTTTTATACCAAAATTTGGTATACAAATAATTCACAAAGGGTAGGAGAAAGTGGGGAACAGTATGCGCGCGGCAGATTAAATATAGTAGGGATTAACTATTTTTAAATATAAAAATAGTTCAATCCAAAACGGCGGGAAAATTCGAATTACATTCTGGAGTAACACGGTTTGTTACAGTGGCGAAATGCAATGTAGTGACCTTTACCCGTAAAAAGTCTGCAATTCGGTATGATTATCTGCTTGACAATGTAATCCTCAATCGTGGAACATTGATGAAAGATCTCGGTATTCTATTTGACTCTACATTCCGCTTCACTAGCCATATAGATATTATTGAAGCCAGGGCACTGAAAATACTTGATTTTATAATACTTAATACTGAATGTTTTAATGATATTGGTGCTATCACCTCATTATATTTGTCTCTTTGTCGTTCCATTCTGGAATATGGTACCATTATTTGGTGTCCATATTATGAAAACTCCATATCTAAACTGGAATACATCCAACGTAAATTTCTGAAATATATTCACTTTCGTACTTTTGGCCACTATCCAGCGAAAGGTATTGATCATAATTTGTTACTACACGTAGTTAATATTCCAACGTTGCTGACGAGGAGAAATATTTTGTCAACATCTTTCTTGTTTAAGCTCCTTAACAACATTTATTAGCACAAATCAATCTTGTAGTACCTAGTATTTCTTCTAAATTCCACTTAGTTTTTTACTGTACTCTAGGAAAAACCAACTTGTTGCTGTTAATACCCCGATTACAAACTTGTGCAGAACTTTTAATAATATATCATATTACTGTGATATACACACCTTGTCACGTATAAAAAACGTAATACTGACATTGGTATAGTAATCTTTAAATTAAATTTCTTATTCGGTATATACTTTAATATACTTATACTTATATTTATATTTATTTTTAAACTTTTATATTTATAAATTCATTTATTATTATTAGTTCCTTCTGTGTATTTTCCTGTAAATGGGCAACTCTTGGGAAATAAAATATTATTATTATTATTATTAATACTGCGCTAACAATTGTTCCAGCAGAACGGTCTGATATACCTGTGCGATCACAAGCCAGAGCCAATTAAGGAAACTGCCGAGAGTATGAACTAGAGTATTTAGAAGTTGACGGTTGTTACAAAGGAGATCGGTGTGACGCAATAGGTATAACAAATGTCTCTTCACCCTCAGATTATCCCGATTATACTGATGTTGAAAGTTTTTCTTCCATATCACTTTCTCTGGCCTTTTGTTTAATTTTCACGTCAGTATAGTTTTCCTTATTGCGAGATTTTCTCTATATTTTACGGATTAATTGTTGGGTTATTATTACATCAACTAAACCAATACACATTTTACGTATCGTGCTATGATTTTTTAACATTTCTCTCTCCTTGGTTGGCGCTTTTTTCACATCTACAATTAATGTAATCGGAACATTTGCATGCCGATATATCGAAGAGTTCTTGTTTATTACGTGTGTTCATTTTGTCATTACTAAAATTAAAAGTAAACTATAAATCATGTTGATAAGTGTATTTATATGTATTAACTTACATTTGCACTTTTAGAACAAACACGTATTAAATCACTATTACTAGATGATTATACTATAACACTGTGCTAACAATAAATCTACATTTACAACCCTGTCCGGGGTCCGCGAAGTACATTGCACTAGTTAGTCGTGGCAAGTAAACGTCTGAAAAATTATAATAATAAAATTATTATTTTTTTTGACGTACTTATTATATTATTGTTCTCTTTGTTATTGTATTATTATATTGAGGCTAATAATATTAGGTACACAGGAAAAACAACGAAAATATCTTATAGTTTTTATTTTTAGTAATGGTCTTATTTGAACTTGGAATTCATTTGTCGTGTGCAGCATGAAGATATTTTTTATTTTACTTCGAATGTTGTGTACTTTTGTATTAGGCCTAAAGGCAACTTTCAACACCCCAGGCGTTTCAATTTTAATTTTACTTTTGAAATGTTCCACCCTATTGACCATATTGCTTTGTCCGCAGGAAGGTCCCTATTATACAGGATGTATACTATGGAACCCAATACGGTACCATTGCGTTCAGCATAAAGCGTTATCCTACATATTTTTCTGCGGGTATGAGTTTATTAGTTGACAGAAGTCAAAAAGGACTTGGTCTAGCTTGTTAATTGGGCCTTCATGCCACACTTTGTCAACTGCCTGTACTACATCTAACTACACTGTAGCACAGACCGCTTTCTCTTCAAGCGAGCTTTCAAATACATTGGTGATAATGCACACTTGGTTTACCGTTTCGAAAATTTTGATGTAGTTATTTATAGGAAAATTGGTCTGCAATACTGTGCATCATAGTGGTCTTTCCCTGGGTCTCGGATCATGATTACATCCGTATATTTTCAAATACTGGGGACGTCGATCGTTATGTTAGTTAACTTAACTTTCTTTGGGGGCTACTTCAGTGTTTCACCGTTTGTCAAAGGTCAAAGCCTGATGTGTTCCTTGGGATAGTTTAGTTATTTAAGCTTCAACTTCTTTTGGTGTCGACTGAAGGTATAGGCTCTGTTTGATTTTCCATGCTTTGTGGGGGTGTCGACCTATTTTCGTAAGGTTGGAAAGTGTTCGCAAGTTGTTCTGCAAATTTGTTCGCCTTTTCCTGGTTCCTTTTTGCCCAGGATGTCCCTTTGATTGGTGGAGAATGTTCAATATTTTTTAATGTTGTTGTTTCTGCAGCCAAAATCCGGAAGAGGCTTCGTTTGTTAGTCCTTTCAAGAATGAATGGATACATTTAGCTGTAGTTTTCAAGCTTTATTCGAAATACTGCCCAGTCGACCCCTATACCGATCCTCCTGCAATACACCCACCGAAAGAGTATGTAACTGGAGAAGTGCGGGCGGGTGGTGGTAAGTTAGAGGAAAGGATGCAGGAATTAGAGGATGAAAGACTTATGCGGATGGTAGGGATGGGAGATAGGGGTAGGGTAGAGAGTGTGTGGACGGAGGATACGTGAAGGTTTAGGTATGTCTGAGGTGTGAGTGGATGAGATGCTAAGAGGTGGGAAAGCATGTGAACTGAGGTCATGGAGAGAATGAAGGATGTTGAGTGGGAAGGGAGCAGGAAAGGTTGAATAAGAACTCGTACTGGGGTACGTAAAGTCGCAGGTAGGGGGGAAATTCCCGGACTACATAACCAGGGCATGGTTAGGCGAGAGGAAAAGGTATGCATGGTACGAGAGAGGTATGGGTTGTGACGGACGGTTTCGCTGGGTAGCCACCAGGGTAAGAATGTCACAAATAAAAAGTCTTTATTCAAATAAAATAATAAAATGAATTCCAATAATGACAAATAAAACTCCAATAACAATAATAAATAAAACGATATCCAATAACAATAATAATAATCAATAAACGGTAACCTGGAGTAAACTGGGTATATAACGGTGGGCAGCGTGGTCAGGGGGGACAGTGGTGAACCAACGAATGTGCCAGGGTACCTACCGCTGGTTCAGGACGGCGGAGCGAACTATTTAATGTGTCGGAGACCGTTAGTTCGGGGCAGCGGAGATGGGAGTGATAAAATGAGTGTGCCGAGGCACCATTAAGTCAAGAGGGAAGATAGTAAGGTAGAGATGCTGGTTAAGCCGCGGGCCATCGCCGAGGCAGGGTGCGGGATGATGATAGTGGGATATGTTGGAGAAGGAGGCTGACTCTGAGAGGGTATTTCGTTGCCAAGCAGTGGTGGTACGGGTGGTTGTGCCGCGCACATTCAGCTTCGTCACATGGTCGTAAGAAAGACAGGAAGAAAAGTGTGGATGGGACAAGGGTACTCCACACGTGTGTACGGTGGATTAAGAGGTGTGTAACGTGGTGGCACCTGAGCCACGAGTTTGTGGGTCTGCAAGTAGAGAGGGTGGGGAAGTCCAGAAACGTGAGTGAATGGGTATGAAAGGATGGGAATGGCGAGGAAGTCTGTAGAAGATTGTCGTGGGAACGAAATTGGGCGAGGGGCGGGAGACGCTACTGTGATTTTTGTTATGTAAGTGAGCATGAGTGTAACTGAGCTGTATATGCCAAAGAAAGGTGTTGGTTTTTTAGTTTGTATGAAAGAGATTACAATAGTCTGTGTTACGATTACACTAAACTCCTATTAGTAGCTATCCGCAAATAATGTAACGCGGCACTAACTTGCGGTATATGGAAATAAATTTTATGTATAATGTCACACCAGTTATTAATACGAACATAGACTTCATATCATTCCAGGGCCTGCAAAGTATGCAATTGTATTGAGAAAATTGCGCAAATTTTTAAATTGACCAGTCGGATTTCGTATTAAAAAAACATTGGCATTAAAAAAAATGTTGCTCTGCCTTATTTTTAGAGTGAAGGGAGGGTCGTTAAGGCCTATTTTTTAATTTTGTTATTTTCGCCGTTACAGATTAACAAAATATGACTTTTCATGATTGTTTAAAAAAAAGGACTAATATTTTTTTTAGAGAAAAGGGATCCTAACAGCCCTCGTTTACTTATGCCTTTTTCATGTATAGTACTTTCGTGGTTCTATCTCAAAGCATGTAGCCGTGAGCCAACAGGAAAAAACGTACTATATTCGCATTTACCGATTGGGCCCTTAACGATTTTGGAAAGGGCTCTCGCCGCTTTTTTGCACATATATTCACAATTCAATACAGTTATACACAGTTTTACATCTTTTTCTATAAAGAGAGAAACATGCGCCGCAGTAAATTGTGTCCTGCCTCCTCCAACGTTTGTTGAACCCTTTGTCTTCACCATGGGATTTGTGGGCAGGGACCATGTATGGGTATTGGTATTGTATTGTCTGTTTTTATAGGTTTTATGAGTTACATGTTTTTTGTATCGTTTACGATTTGTTTTGTTTTCATAATATTCTTTAATTTAATTGTTTTCTTCAAGCACCTTTCTGAATGCTTACCTTTTTTAATTGTATCTTCCTGTTGGAATTCGGTATATTTTGAATAAGAAAGTAACTGTCAAAGCCTTCGAATTCGACAATACATTTCCGGGGCCTCGGATGACTATCGGCTTCAACATGTTGCTAATTTCAGCAGGCGTTAATTCTTGTATTGTGGATGGTGCTTCGCCTGTTCCAGATAGCGACATGTTGGTTTTGGCGAGCTTTGGTAGCTTAGTAGCTCAAAACTTGTATACACACGTTTCTCCATTTTTTGCTTTAATAGTATACGTGGCGCTGAACTTTCCATCGCTAAAATTTGCAATGTAAATGTAATATGGCTTGATATTGATTTGTTTTTACATCAACATAATAAACGGTCAAGTAGCCATTCGTTGGCAGTACTTGTATGAATGTATTGTTTACATTCATACAAGTAAAGATAACCTCAAATATTTGGAATTCAAATCAATTACATGTGAGGCAAATACTCGCACTACAGATATAGCTATCAAATATGTTAGCCGCTCGCTCCCTCACTCTCTTCCATGCCATTTCCAGCTGGTGGCGGAACAACGAACTAAATGTCATAGGCAGTCGTCCAAGTGTCAGTGTTAAAATTACGCTTTGCTCTCGTTGTTTGTGCCGTTGATTGTCTTTTATGTTCGTTTAAATGACATTGATAATACCTTATAATAATGTCCAAGACAGTGTCGAAGTTCAGAGTGTTTTGTTGTGTTTATAAATATAATAATTCGTTGGCAAAGCGGAGCCAGAATTTGCTGTTCCGTCATTTTTCCCGGCCCGGATTTTGTAAAGTGGAAATATTAAATAAATTCGGAGATAAGAATTAGATGATTGGAGACGAAAGTGAATACACACAATCATAAAATATGCTTCATTTGCGTGGTAACGTTGTGAGTCCAGATTTACAACTACAAACCATCTTTTAGACAGTGCAGCAATTGCTTTTTATAAGCAGACCTTTCATTTCATTTGAGGCCTATGATAAATTACTTGTTGTAAACATAACCTAACCAAATATAACCTGTGTCGCGTCGACATTACTACAACAGCGATACATTTAATCGATCCATAGATATTTATATTATTAAACAAGGCGGCACACAGGACAAGCCAACAATATGACGGGAAGACAATTAAAATACACGAAAACAAGACACACCAGCGAACCGAAGTATGTAATTGCACATAGTAAATACAGACAATAGCTGATCGTTACCTACGAGTTGCTTGGCCCCGCCCATAAACCGTTAACGTTTGAATCGCCTATAAGAGGTTAAGGGCCATAAAATGCTATGCCAGAGCGAAACCCCTAAAAACGGAGAAACAGACTAATGACAATTGAAAATTATAAACAATAGGCCGTTGCATATAGAAACTCACAAAACATATAATGATACAACTGGTAGTTGTTTGATACGGCATTTAAGGTATCGTCGCTTCATTGGAAGTGGCAGGGGATTACTAGGAATCAGTCGAGGGAAACTGCTGGTTATTACATACCTACATCAAACTTTGTGTTGTGAATAATTGCTCAAACTAGCAAACAAATGTCCTGTACTCATTTTGGACGGCGCAGTTTTATGTGTTATAGACTATAGGCGGTCAAGGGCCATAAAATACTATGCGAGATGGAAACCTCTAAAAACGGGGAAACAGATTCTAATGACAGTTGATAATTATAAACAATAGGCCGTTGCATATAGAAACTGACAAAACATATAATGGTACAACTGGTAGTAGTTTGATATGACATTTAAAGCCACTTCACATCATTGGAAGTGGCAGGGTATTACTAGGAATCACTCGATGGAAACTTCTGGTTATTACAATGTGTTGTCAACAATTGTTCAAACTAGCATACAAATGCCCTGTACTCATTTTCGACGGCGCAGTTCTATTTGTTATACACTATAAGCGGTCAAGGGTCATAAAACGCTATGCGAGGTCATAACCCCTAGAAACGGGGAAACAGACTAATGACAATTGAAAATTATAAACAATAGGCCGTTGCATATAGAAAATCACAAACCATATAATGGTACAACTGGCAGTTGTTTGATATGACATTTAAGGCCACTTCACATCATTGTAAGTGGCAGGGGATTACTAGGAATTACTCGAGGGAAACTGCTGGTTATTACATAGCTACATCAAACTTGTGTTGTTAACAATTGTTGAAACTAGCAAACAAATGTCCTGTATTAATATTGGACGGTGCAGTTCTATTTGTTGTTGACTATAGGCGGCCAAGAGCCTTAAAATGTTATGCGATATCGAAAAAGTCGTTTAAAGTCGTTTCAGGATTGTGGTTTGTTAATACAGATAAATCAGACAACTGGTGCCTAATAAAATGAAAAACTAAATTCTTGCTAATAAAGAGAGCCGGGAAAATTCACCTACTGTTAATTGTTTTGCTTGCTTCATTTAAATGTAGCGACGCCGCTGTTATACAAGGCTCGGAGTATGTGGATTAGCTGGGGTGCGTTCAGTTTTGGATAAATATGATCCGACGAGGTGTTACGTCATAGATAGGCTTGTCCGGACGATTCTGAACGACGTTGACTGAGTGGCAAGATTACAGTTGGTGCGTATCCTATATAAATAATGCTATAGTGCGTATAGGTTATATTCTAACTTAAACCATAAACAACCGACCTAAACTATTACAATGGACAATGCACAAGCATTGAATATTATCTCCAATTGCTCAAATATCATATTTAATAATGATTCATCGAGTAGTAGTGATGAAGATGAAGATGTAATGTTAGAACTAAATGAGGTAATTAGAGAAGTACCACAAGAAAAGCCAGCAAGAATACTTCATTTTATCTAAAATACAATCCCTAATTTTACGGCAAAAGAATTCCAAAGCCATTTCCGTATTAATAGAGCAGCATTTGATGTGTTACTTCAAATGTTAACTCCCTCAATTGAAAAGGCTAATGGCAAATGTGGCAAAAATAGGATAGACGCAGGTCAACAAATTTTAAGTACGCTTTGAATATTAGCCACACCTGATAGTTATAGGTAATATATAGTTCAAATAAAACATTTTCAGTTTCTTTAAATATATTTTGATTTTAGATCTATTGGATGTAGATTCAACATGGGCAAATCATCATTATTTGTATGTTTCTCAAGAGTTGTAGAAGCACTGTATAAAATGGCTCCAAAGATCATTAAATGGCCAAATGAGGAGGAGAGAATTGATATTAAAAGAAAATTCACAAATATAGCAGGACTTACTAATGTAATTGGTTGCATAGATGGCACATATGTTCCAATTAAAGCACCACGAGAAAATCCAGAAGTGTACATCAATCGAAAATGCTTCCATGGCTACACATTACAGGCAGTATGTGTCAGTACTCTGAAATTTATTGATTGTTTCACTGGCTACCCCAGCTCAGTGAGTGACAATAGAGTTTTTAGAAATTCAACATTATATGAGAGTGTGCAAGAAGATCCAAATATTTTTTTCTCTGAAGGTGACTATATATTGGGGCATAAAGCATATCCACTATATTCATGGTGCATTCCACCATATATTGATAGAGGTCAGCTAGCACCAATGCATACTAATTTTAATACCATCCATGCAAAAACAAGACAAGTTATTGAAAGAAGTTTTGCCTTATTATTTGGCCGATTTAGACGATTGAGATACCTTGACATGAATCGGAATGACCTAATTCCAAAGACTATCATAGCATGTTGTGTATTACACAATATTTGCCTAATGGACATTGATGATTTTGTTAATGAATTCATATCAGAAAGAGAAGAGTTTATAGAAAATGATGAAGTTGATGCTGTAAATCAACCTGTAGGTGGGAATAGAAATATCGGCAATGATATAAGAAATAATAGCACAACAACTGTATCAAAATTAATTAATTATCCATGTATTATATTCTTATTTAAATAAACTTTTTTACTTGTTTTTAATGCGTTATAAATGTTTTTCTGGCTCCTTGTTCACAAACAACAAAAATATTCAAATTATCATTAAGAATAGTTATCAAGTCTAATGATGTTAAATGATATTTGAAATAATATTCTTAGATCAGTAAGAAATTTAAAATAAAACAACAAATTCAATAAAAAAATATATATTCTTTCAAACTTAATCTAAAGAAAAAAAATATCACAACAAAGGAAAAGTAAAGGAATCATTCTTTTATAAAATAAATAAACTATGAAATAAAGAAAATAACTAATATACAGATATAAAAATAGGAAAAAAAATATCACAAAAATAAAAATTCTCTTATGTACTAAATAAATAATATGAAAATAAAGTGTAATGTTTCTATTTGGGTGTATTGCCAACATATCAAGAGCTTTTTGCTGCATGGCTATTCGTTCCTTGTGTCGCAACTCCCTTTGTGCCTCTTTCCTATCAAGTCTCTCTTGTAGAGCCAATAGCCGGCCACACACGTGCGGATTTTCCGGTGCATCACATTCCATGAATCTGTCACATTATCCGTTGTGGAATGAATGTATATGTCAGAAAGCCTACTGGCGTAAGAATTAAAATATTTCTAAAACAAAATTTGCTGACTGGAATGGTTTTATATGTGATGACAAATTAAGTGGGGTTTCGGCGTAAAGGTCTAAGGGCCACAGAGAGTTGTGGCGACCCGGAAATCTGTAGCTCTAATCTATGGACTATGACCACTTGACAACATGTGCTTATATTCGCAATGCGCATGACGAGCATGAATCGTCGCCCTTTATAGCTGGGCGAAATATACTCGTCCGGAGCGATCGTCCTTATCAAATCTGAACGCTTTTAGACCATGTCTAGGCGATTCGTCCGGCATATCTGAACGGATTTGGATCAGTCGGACTTGATCGCACGACGAATCGGAACGCACCCCTGTAGATGTAGATACAACCCACAAATGGTATTTACAGGAAATTATTCTTTATAAAAATGGCTGACGATGAATAATTTTGATTTGATATATAAATAAACAACGTCAAACATTAGGGTGATGTCAAAAAAAAACGTTGTTTATTTATATATCAAATCAAAATTATTCATCGTCAGCCATTTTTATAATTTTTCATCTCGAAACCCAGCTCTCAGTCTTTCAAATTCTGCGGGCATTGATTTTAACGCAAGCGCTTTACGATGTATGCTTCAATAAGTTAGACCAGGAGCATCTTCTTTAATTTAGCACGAACGATTCCATAACATCCTACCATTGCACGTGCTCCATCAGAATATAAGCACATAAGAACATTATTTCCAATAAGTATATTTTCTTGAAAATTTAATTTGCAGGAGTATTATTTAAAAGCAGCTGGCAGAATAAAAATTCTGCAGGTATAACTTTCTCAAATAGTGTTTTCTTTACCTGAGCTGTCATTTCATCAACTCTTCGAGAAATAGCGTCGTTTGATGAGAAACAACATTCAGTTTAATTGCAGCTACCTGGTCAAGGATTTATGTTTGTAACGAAATTATTTTCGTTCCTTCAATTTCGAATTTTTGCTTGGCGATTGGTGGGCAGCTAACTTATTATAAATTATTATTAAAACGGGTTTTGACTGTATGCAACCCATATTGTTTATTGTTAAATTATTAATAACAATTTATTATTATTACATACACATAGCATCCCTTTTTTTTAACTTATTTAGCAGTCCGCAAATACACGATGTGAGATTAATTTGTAATTACCCTTTTTTGTCATGTTTTATTTGACTACAGTTTTTTGTGCTCAGCGAGGCTGAGTAGGGGTCACGCGGTTTTGCTGCGCGGCGATCGCAGACTATTCGCTCTCTTCTTCCATGTCCGTCTTGGTATCTACATATGTTTGGTGTGATTGGTCTTGGCTGGTGTATTCGGACACGTGTGAGTTGATGGTGGAATGAGGCAAGGTATTTCTGTGAGTATTCTCTTCTTGTACTCAAATACGGGGTTGTTTCTGCATTCTTTTACCGCGTGTTTGAGGGCGAAGTATTTTTGTAGGCAGAACCAGCTTCGTGGCCTTGCTAATTTCGACCGGATCTCACATGGACCGGACATTTTTCTTAATTGTTTCTATTATTTCTTTAAATTTCATTCAGCGCATCACAACTATCATTTTTCTTGCCATGCCCAGCCAAGCAAATTTCTGTGTATTGTGTTTTCTATATATGTTCCAAATAGTCTCCAGCCGTAGATAGCCGAGAAGGGAAGCAGGAGGTCCGGCGCCACAGGCCCCATCCTACGTCCAGGCAGGGGACTCTGGAAGCTTTGTTTGAGACACATTAGTGTCCCTGTTATTAGTCATGCATCATATAATTCGTATGCTGATGGCACCACATTATACATTTCATCTTATTAATTGTTATTATTGTGCATCTTGAATGTCCTCTATATTTGTGCATCTTGAATGTCCTCTATATTTAGAGGACATTCAAGATGCACAATCTAAACTTAATATGGACCGAAACAATCTGATAAACTATTCCAGTAATCACTGATTACATATTAATCAGTAATCAGTTAAAAACAAAAGTTATTATATTTGGGCCCCGCAAAAACCGCAATTTAGCAGCTAGACACCTACAAATTACAATTAACACAATACAATATTCCAGTAGGTGACTGTGTAAAAATCTTAGTCTTATACATTGACTCAAAACATAATTTAATGAAAACACCACCAATTTAATACGGAAATCATATCATAGAACTCAAAACTATTTCCTACACTGAAAACTACTCAATAAAAAGAGAAACTCCTATGCGATGCGTTGGTACTTTCAAATTTCAATTACTGAGACTCAATATATAACTCCTTAATTGATCAACAAGATTTGCGCAGGGCAATAATCTTACATAAATTGTAGGAGTGTATGTGGTTGAACTCGCATAATAGACGCATCTCATGCAGCATGCTTCTACTTTAAAATCATCGCAACGAAATGCCTACCATGCCTACATGATAAAACATCTTACCGAAGCGATGTACACAACCTAAATGTAAGAATTCGTGGTCTGCTATCAATACCACGACATAGGTTACAACTGTATAAAAGAAGTTTCTGATATCAAATTTCTCATTGCATGAATTCTGTATCTTTCCGATATAACGGTTATAATGATTTGAAAGTTAAATTTGTTGAAACTTTATTTGCCTCCCAATTGCCTTAAATATATGTTTTTGCTTCCTTCTTCTTACTATTATGAACTTGTTATTGCTTTTTATTTATTTGTCTGCTAATTACTTGTACCTCTATATATTAATTATTGGTTAGTTTAAGGGTTTAAGGAAGATTAGATTCATTGTTAGTCACAAAACACCTAATTGCGAAAATAATTCAAGTCTTTTCATGTATGTGTGAATGTATAACATGGTCAATAAATAAATTATTATTATTAAGTGCAATAACATACATAATGTAAAGTGCAGAACATGGAAGAACAGGGACGAAATCGAGTATAAAATAATACACAAGCTCATATGAAGGAAAATGGGGAAAATAAAGCAAGCAAAGGCGGAACGGAGGAAATAACATGTAAAGAAATAAACGAACACACGACGAATTTGCACAAAAACTTAAACAATGCACATTTACTCAGCGGTAACGAATATCTTCGAGCATAAGAACTCTCATGGGAAATCAAGGCTCGAAACAGAAGAGATAAAGCATAAGTGCGAAAGGAACTATTCGAGGATAATCGACATGACCCCCTAAGATTTGCCAACCAAGACCGGTTCAAGCTATGAGAAAATCTAAAAACAGAAAGGCCCTAGGCCTAGCTCGAATACCGACAGAATAACTTAAAGTGATAACACAACTATCACAAAAATATTCAGCGAAATCTGACACGGGACATACCACAAAAGACTAGTTGTATCTTGTTAAAGGTGATCCGAACAATATATCGAAAGTTACAGCGTTTCGAAGCGGAGTGCGATGTTTCCTGGAATATCTACTCCATTCTCGACCATACAAATCGCGTATGTTTTGTAACAAATCTCTTATAATCAGTTGTATACGAGCTTCCGAAGCGTTAGCATCGATTATCGATTTTTTTTTCTCTGCTGTTTGTTTTGCCGTCTTTTCACAAAATCAGTACGGATTCCCGAAACAAAATTACACGCTAAACTCGATTATCTCGAAATGGAGTTTTCCAAAAGGGCGTTTGCCGTGATCACAATCGCCGAAAAACTATTTGACCGATCTTCTTCATTTTTTTTTAATTGTTTGTAATTAATGTTGTCAGTACTATCTATGCATATATTTTTATTTTGCAAATACGAATTTTTTAATAAAAATTTTAGAGCTCAAAACATTGAGTTTTTTGGAAAAACATTCCCGTATGCTGAAAAAACAAAATATTTATTTAAATAATCGTTCAAGTACTAGGAAGGTCCCTATACTAGTGAAATTTTTTGGGTTTTATGATTTCAATTGACCTGCTTGACTTTCATGATGATCACCTCAAGGCTCATCAAAAAAAGAGGGTTTCGGGGAAAGGGCCATAACTTCGCCAATTATGAAAAAAAATTTATAAACTAATTCTTATTTTTTTTCACTAAAAACGTACTATTAATAAATTATAATTTTGATGTAAAAACATTATTGCTACATACCTTTACAAAAATTCAAACTTTCCTCAATTTTTCCGCAGAAAAAGGTATATATATATATATATATATATATATATATATATATATATATATATATATATATATATATATATATATAATATAATATAACCCCTTAAGCTCAAATGTTTGAAAAAAAATCTGATTTCATTATTTCACCTTCTCATGTGTAGCCTTGGTGTGGCCCATAAAGGTAGCAAATTGCTCCAATTCTATCTCGCTGTTATTTAATATTTGCAGAACTGTCGCTATTTGTTTAAGCAACTTTGAAGAAGTTAGAGTCTCTGGAAATACTGCGCCACAGGATACAGCATATTGTCTTTTAATGCTTGAACCATCAAGTCATTTAGAAGAATTTCCAGGTAAAGCGAAGAGAAGGGGTTATGAGCGGGAACAGTGGTATTAGATTACTGCCCTTTCCGACTGTTACAGGTCAATATTTACTGAGCTCCCTTTCAGCCTCTGTTAGCAAATTAAGGCATTCCTCTTCATTTCTAGAATTCGATGGTAGCATATAAGTATCTAATTTTAAGTATTGTACATCTCCCACTCTGTTTTTATTTAGCAATATTGTTAAAATAAGTGTCACTTCCGATAGTTTTTTAAACGAATCAACATTATCTGAATTTTCTTTTAAAATCGCCATAGCTTTAGTAGCTATGGCATGACAGTGTTTTTTAAACATAATGATGTCGTTAGTGATATGAATTATTTTTGGTTTAAGTGAACATTTTTTGTTTAAATCTTTTAGTGCTAAACTCCCCTTTGGAAATTTGTATCGTAAGTCAATCATCTCACGAAATTGAGACAGTGACTTTAACTGATCATCATAATCACTAACGGGTAAGACTGGATCTTTTTTAATTATAAAAAATGCGCTACTGAACAAACAGACAATAATATTGTTTTGATATCCAAAAACTATTCTACAAACACAATTTTTTCACAATTATCTGGTTTCAAAGCCTCTAATAATTTACTTATTTCATACACATCCTGCAGAGTTAATTATTGGTTAGTTTAAGGGTTTAAGGAAGATTACATTCATTGTTAGTCACAAAACACCTAATTGCGAAAATAATTCAAGTCTTTTCATGTATGTGTGAATGTATAACATGGTCAATAAATAAATTATGATTATTAAGTGCAATAACATACATAATGTAAAGATGCAGAACATGGAAGAACAGGGACGAAATCGAGTATAAAATAATACACAAGCTCATATGAAGGAAAATCGGGAAAATAAAGCAAACAAATGAGGAACGGAGGAAATAACATGTAAAGAAATAAATTAACTACAACGAAAACACGACGAATTTGCACAAAACAAAGAATGCACATATACTTAGTGGTAACGAATATCTCAAGGCTCACTTCTACTGCCGGTGTTAATTATATGTCACTCTAAATATGTAGGACAAAATAAGGATATATGCCTTTAAACAGAAAATAAATTCTTACCAAAATATTAACTCCCATCATTGTTTTATCGGCTGACTTTAAGTTTGATTGAGAATCATACTGCGAACCTCATCCTCAACAGGGCTGTCGTTACGCTTCCGTTTTTTATTAACCGACTCTAAGCTTAGTTCTGTAATCGTACTGTGATCCTCGTCATCTTCATTCTGATCACTGCTTTCGTTATGTTTCTAAAATAATGAAAAATAAAAATATTATATTTATTCTACTTCTTATAATGTTATGTTACCGATAAGGAATCGTAATGGCTTGGTTCATAATCATCATCCTGATTACTGTAATCCTTATATTCCAAAGAAAACTGAAATAAAACAGAACTATTATTTATTCTACTTCGTTTACCGATGAAGAATTGCAATCACTCGTGTCACTTTCCGACAAAGCTTCTTCTCTTGAAAAGTTTACCTAAATTTATTTTTTTATCTATAATACATTTTCAAGACATAATATCATATTTACCGTGTTTTGGAACTATCCAGAATAAGACGGGGCTTCATAGTTGAATACTGGCTGTGCTATATTTTGGTGAGAATTATAATAAGTCAAGGGACTACTCTGTATTTCTTCCGAAAATTCGTACACTTGTTCATCTAAAATTGAATAGTTTAAAATGATTACATTTATTCATATTTATTCTGATAAAAATTCTATATATAAAAATCCACCCTCAAAGATATCTTGGATCCACAAAATCTCAAAAAAATATATACCTGTGCCATTATCACTATTTTGACTACTTGCCAGTTTACTTTATTTAAATTTGCTCTCTCGAATGACATGTATCCGTTGAACGCTAACTGTTTATAATTTTGTTCTCTTTTACATCCGAAGAAATTTCATATTCAGTATCCATCAGGGGAACTGAATTCATTTAGGCAGAGCGATAATGGGAGAAAATATAGGAAAAGCGCGCACCTCTCCACCACTACACCTTACTATTATAATGTTAGAACTATAGAAAAACAGTGGATTATATGATATTATTGATTAAATATTTTTATTCCTTTTCCTGTACGTCTGTGTTTGATAATGCTTTTGTCCAAAGGGGAAACGGTGGTGTAAATGCCTTGGTTTTTTGGCCATCTACCAGATACTTTGGTTATTGGTTGATATTGCTAGTATTTTATCACACCATCTCTCGTTGTGGAAATCCGCAAGGAGCTATTTAACCTTCGTATTTACATGGTTCAGTCTTTGTTTTAATTATGGACAGATAAATTTGTGCCATTTTCGGTAATATGCTTCCAGTTAATGTTCCGTAAATTCTCAAACTTTTGTGGAAGATACTTTTTCGTTGTGCTGTTTCTACAAAAATGGGAATATGCAGCATGTATGTTCTTAATATAATTCCGAATGTAGCGTGGAGGCGTTCTTTCTGAAGATTTTTTCCCAGTTTGAAAATTGCCCCAATAAAACTAGTAGTTTGGCCCTTTTAACAATTGGGAAATAAAGAATTAATTGAGATGGAACTGCAGATTGGCCCTTTAGATTAGCCCTTTTAGTTTTGTTTATTAAGTCTTTTAAATAAGTTTGGTCCTTTTGTTATAAATCAGATTGGCCCTTATTGCGCTATGACATCGATATATTAATATCACTGTGCCTATCAACAAAGTATTAATAACAAAAATGTTGACAACAGTGAAAAATAATTATTTCAATAATATGATCCGTCATATTTGTATACAAAATGAAAATAAATAGTCTATAAAATAAACTTATCATTTAATTTTTATAATTAACACACCTTTAAATTATATAAAATTATCTTGGACCCAATTGACTTGGGTAAATTTACAATAGCACAAATTAGTCATTATTCCTCTATTACTATATTATGTTCCAATAAATATTATTTCTTAAAATATTAAATATTTTGCTTCTTTTGTTCACTTTTTCTATATGGACACGTGCACGTGTAATTGCAACATTGTGAAGAGATTCTACCTTTGACAATAGCTTTTTTTTTCTAAGAAATGGTGGTCGAACAATCTTAATGCCCATGCTCTCACAGAATTCCTCTATTAAAAATCCTTTGTAAACCATTATCTCATCAATAGATGGTGTTAGTTTATCATTTATGCTACTTTGTTCAAAGATGGCTTTGTCACTAGATCATTCACCATGCACTTTACTTACATATGCAATTTATTCAGCAGGTACTTGCCCTTATAATTGGAGTAACACCTGATTCGACAGCACAAGCATTTGGGACTTGTGCCTCTATCTCCGTAGAGTCAAAAACCAAGCGCATTTTAAAGTTCTAAAGACCTTATTTCTTTTTGAGATGGTATGAATATAATACTACTCAAGACAGCTGCTAGAATTGATACTGTTCCAAAGAATATATTGTTGCATGTTTGAGGACTAATGTTCCCAAATAAAAGAAATAGCATAAGTCATATCATTTTTTAATTTAATTGAAGTCATAATAATACGTCCCTCAAAGTTAATCTTTTTACAAAGTTCTGCTTGTAATCCTTCTGCACAATTCCTTAATTTCAATGTAGTTTGAAGCTTTCGAAACCATTAAAACTGTTTAGCTCACTGTGGGTTGTAATCTTGTCACAAATAGTTGTTAATGTGATAGTGATTACTTGTACACTAATATCTCTAAACGATTTAAGAGTTGCAAGCAACCACATTGCTTCTGTGGCCTCCAATTCAGCTGTCGGTGGCTGTATAATGACATCCTCCTTCGTGCTTATTAAATCTGGAGTGATTATTATCTAAAAAATAAAACAAATAATTAAAAGTAACAAAATGTTACGTGTCTCAATTTATCTTACATTCTCTTGTGCAGATTCTTTATTTCTGTCTTTGCGGTCTCGTCTTTTTATGGATTTAGGTGGATTAGATGTAGGCGGTAAGTTCCTAGTAGGGTAACAAGTTTTTTTAAGTCTCTTCGACATGTATTGCCTAAAACATAATTCAATAAACATTGGAATCAATTTAGAACTTGTGAAAAACTTTCGATCTGCTATGTAGTCACTATCAATGATATGCAGTCAACACACTTGCATAGAAATTGTGTCAGCTTTTACCATTATTCAATTGTGTATCCACAATCGTCACCTATTAACCAGTTCTTTATCCCCGAATTTGGGAAAAATATCCAATTTACTATGGCCGGGCCGCGGAAAATGATGACTGACAACGCGTTTATTCGGACGTAAAAAATAAAATGCGATGTTCTTCTGTGAACAGTTGTTTGAACTTTTTTTTGCAATTGGCAACATTCATTTTACGAAGTTAGAAATTAATTACATTAATGCAAACTTATAATAAAAAAAGTAAAATACAGTGGGTGATCGGTTAACGAACATAACATGTTAATCTGTATTGTTCGTTAACCGATCATCCATTTAACATAGATTTTTTTTGTGAAATCGATTAATTGGTCCAATATCGATTGCTTTTCTCTCTTTACAAGATTTTCCGGAAGTGATTAATGGAATTGTCGATAAGAAGATCATGTCAGTAGGGTTGCTGACATCAGCTTGGTTTGGGTGCAATTCTAAGACCATTGCTCTGACATCCTCCCACTTCTTCAAACGATCTTTAATGGCAGATATCGGCATTGGTCCTCTTTCGTCTTCCTCTTGTTCAGAAGGAGATACATTTCGCTGCGTTTCTTGGTGTTCTTCATTCAAGATTTCGTGGAGTTCTTCTGTCGTCAGTTCATCTTCCTGTTCCATTATGAGCTCTTCGTCCAATCGTCCAATTCTAGATCTGTAGCAGTTTTCAAAATTTCATCCATAATTTCAGGGAAGTCTCCCTGATCACCCCCGTCTCCTTGAACGAAGGATGGACACAGCTTTTGCCAAACTGAAATCAACTGTCCCTGCGTGACTTCTCACCACCCCTTTTGAATGATACGAATAGCTTCAAGAATGTCAATTTTTTCTTTCCCAAACCTTTTTACAATGACTTGTTGAGGAGAATTCGCATGCTTCAAAACACCGACGAACCAGCGCGCGAGCGTACAATTTCTTGAAACCCGCAATGACCTCCTGATTTATCTGCTGAATCAGCGAAGTTGTACTCGGAGGTAGAAACTGAACTGTCAACCAGAGAAAGTCTTTCAGCAAATTATCTTTAAGGTCCTTTGGGTGTCCTGGTGCACTGTCCAATAGCAGCAGTGCTTTCAATGGCAAGTCATTGGTATCAAGGTAGTCCTTGATGCTCTTCAAACAGCCATGGTTGAAAAGAGCCTGCGCGACTCAAGCCTTCTGATTCGATTTCCACATTACTGGCAGTTTACTCTTGATTATGGAATTTTGTTTAAATGCTCTAGGATTCTCAGAGTGGTAATCGAGAAGTGATTTAAGCTTCATATCACCAGCGTTAGCTCCCAAAAGGAACGTCAATCGGTCTTTCATGGGTTTATGAATTCTTGAAATTTGAGACAGTACTTCTCAGCTTCTTCTATATCTGTACTAGCCGACTCACCATGCATTAATACATGTTTAATTCCAGACCTCTTTTTAAACTTTCCAAACCAGCTAGTGGTAGCCTTGAATTCTAACTCTTCGGATGAATAACCTGGAGTTTGTTCTTTCAATTTCTCAAAAATTTATCTAGCCTTCGAATGATATCCATACTAGTTACATCGCTTTTCATTTCCCGGTCATTTATCCAAACTAAAAGCAGCCTCTCCATTTTTTCATGGATGGCACTTCCTTGCTTCGCAGATGTGATTTTCGTTACTCCTTTAACTGCTTGAGTCTTCTTGATGATATCTTTGTTAGCTAAGATTGTGCATACTGTAGACCTTCAAGTTATACTGTCTCGCAATATCAGCCATCTTCTGTCCACTCTCTACTTTGGCTATAATCTCTTGCTTTTTTTATGGTGAGTACAGTTCTTGACACTCCACTCTTTTTTCGACCCATAATATTATCAGTATTTCAGTTTTTTATATAAAGGGTTCAGAATGCACATACGAAAATTTAGATGAACAGAAATCAACTAGCGTACACAATTGCGAAAGTTTCAACGCACACTAGCTATGCTGCGGTATGTGACAGCACGGGAAACCGAGTCGTGCCTCACTACCACGTGATATGGTTCATATTACCCTAGATAAAAGATACTATGGATATTACCACATTATGCTCCGAGAGCTAAAAAATGTTCGTTAGGATTCGTTTTAGTTCGTTATCCGAATATGTGTTCGTTGTCCGCACACAAAAATCTTTCGTGAAAGTGTTCGTTGTCCGATTTGTTCGCAGCCCGAACTGTTAGTTAATCGATCACCCACTGTAAATAAAATTCGCAGAACAGAAACATGAATGTTATTTAAATAAGTAAATATATTTTGTAAATAATAATAATGTAATTGTATTAAGGCGGAGTTCTGACGGCTGAAAATAGATGCACAAATATACAATTTTTCTTTCGATTTAGAAATAATTCAATTGTAAGAATTTGATAAAAAATTTGTGTGTGTGTAAAGTTAAAGTAAATTATAAAAGTTATTAGGAATTACTTTTTCAATTTTTGTATTATTTTTTTTACAAAATAATTCATAAGTATCACAAATTAATGCGTCTTCGCGATTCGAAATATCTTCGCCCACGTGCAATATTTTGAGAATCTAAAACCTAAACAATTTTCTATTAGGTTTATTTTACCTATATATGTATATTAATTATAGGAATTATCGCAAATGCCACACTAAACTAGCGGCCATATGGAAAATAATGGAGTAACGATGATGAATTGTGTTAATTCCCTTTGTGTGCTACTGTCAGGAGATAATATAATATAAACATAAATAAATCACCTTATTTAAATAATATTGCACATTTTTAAATTATAGGCTCTACTAACATATTTAAAGAATATTCATTTTTTCCTGTTCATATAATTCACTTTTCGCTACGGCCCATGCAATTCGCACAATGACCGTGTTTGGATCGTCTAAATCCCTGGTATAAGATGGCACGGGCATGTGTACAACCTCGCGAAACCGAAACGCCTATTTAGTTGATATGATTCTTGCAATCACCCCACTCTTTGTTCCCCTACATTATTTCTACTCCTGACCCCACTACGCAAAGGGCGCGAATTATGGGATTATCAAACACCAGAGCTCCACCTTAAGTAAATATATTTTGTAAATACAAAAGAGTACACCACAAAACAACAACATATATAAAACACATACAAGAAAATTCTGAAAACTAATAAGAAACCACCTTTCACAGTTTTTTAGAGATTTTCTGTGAAGTTAAGGTGATACCGGGTCATTAAACTCCTCTGAACTTCTCCCTTCATCGGCGGAAAAGCTGGAAGGAAATCATGGAAGTTTTTTTTAATAAGAAAATATTCAAAACTAAAACAAGTCAATTCTCGAAACTAAATCTCTACAATATTATAAATAAAGTCAATTTTCTTAAGAGTACAACGTAAAACAAGAACACTAACGCTCAAGCTGGAAAAGGAACAAATAAAATGAATATAGACATATATTCCAAATAGAAAATACTGTATTTCATTGTTTTATATTCTCCCCAAACTATAGATTTAGAATCTTACAATTGCTCCTGGAATCCATACATCCCAGATATAACTGTTTAAATAAATTTCATCCAATCCTATAATTAAATTCTTATTACTTTACTAGATAAATCGCCCATCCGCCAATGTGCAGGACAAGTTTATATTTAACTTGCAATTAAAGTTGTAAATGTACATTCCTTCAATATGATCCCCAGCAACTTTATTACCTTTAAAACAGTAATTCAGTTACAGAGAGTTGTTGCTAATGGAGATTGACGTCCGCTCTAAAGCATCTTTACAAAATTATAATTAATAAGGAAAAATTAAAAATTAAAAAATATAAAAATCCGGGTTGTCTGTGGCATAAATGCGTCTGTATGTTATCGAGGAATACGTGAACCCTATGGCGAGAATACGTTACCATATAGGACATTTGCACGCTGGGTCAGAGCAATTTGTACGGGTCTAATTATGATTCTATGATTTTATAGTTAATGTAACATAAATGTTAGAATGGGGATTGTCCGGTCGAATGTTTGATTTAGAACGGACATTCCACTCTTAATAAATAGTCAAGAATATCCCGATATGTTTGCAGAAATTGACACGGGACTTTCCTGTCACGCTTTGCTTCTACCATTATATGACGACATGGAAGGGAACTCCTCTTTCCCTATTACCAGGAACTCCTCGCTATGAGGGTCAATTAAATTACTGAAATTCTTTGCCGTCATACGTTTAACCTCCCCAGGTCGTTGTCGGTTGTACATATATTATTATTATATAATGCTAAGTCGAAAATCATAAATAACTCTCGTGAAGGTGCTCGACCTTCTCCTCTAAGAATTTTAGTAATTTCTCAACATGTTTGGTCGTTGGCAGACATACGCTCTTCTTGTATTTGCCTATGTGGGAAAAAAAGTGAAAACTAGCGAAAACTATGTTTAACCAACATCTTGAGGTGGTTCAGCAATAAAACGCTTTTATGTTGTGTACACCTTACTCCACCGTGTCGTATAAATCGTAAGAAGGCATGGATTGGAAATCAGTTACACGATTATCCATACTCCTTGTCATTTAGCTGCTACTATCCTCATATGAGCCTCTAGCATTCTATTCCAATATATGCATATTAGATATCTCTAAACGATCTTAGTAATGTCGTTAAGGATCATGCGACTATATAGCTTCATTTCTGAATAATTAAGAAGTCTCCGCTGATATTACATATAACGCCATTGTTACTGCCACTTGACTTAATATCTCACTCCAGAATTATTACAATCGGCGCCTAATGTAAGGTTCTCTTATATACCGTTTACATAGACCTGGAGTCTGGCGCCATAGGACGTAGGTATGGATATTTGTTCCGTTTCGGTGCTCATGAGAGTATGTTTATGTATAATATCTGCGCGCAGTGCATACAACTTGCATACTGATGAGATAGATAGACGTAAGACGCTAATCGCTATGAAATAAGTACGTACTGCTGGCTGTATCCCTTGCTGCAAGAACCCGCGGTTATTCGACATGGTACGTGTTTAGATGCCTGGGTAGGTGCGTAACCTTTTTGTCGCAATATTGGCACGCGTACACTTTTTTTCTACTAGGGAATGGTATCTTTTTGGGATAAAGTGTACAGTATAATTAAACTGGATATGAACCTTCGTTTTTTGCTTCTAATTATAACTAAGGCTAATACAAAAGTAGCTGAAGATTGACGGGGCAAATTTAATTGCAAAAAAAGAATTAAGTTGTAAAGTCCGCATAAAGAAATACTAAATTATACTTCTATAAGGTGTGTATCAAGGATCTGTAGCAATATATAAACATTCATTATGCTGACAGTTGTTCTGGCGTTAGTCTATTCGTGGTGAAATGGCAAACCAACCTCAGCACAAATCAGCTGTCGGCTGTAAAATGGCGGCTACTGGAAAAATAAACCTCTAAAACAGCCTTTATTTAGTTTATTTCATTTATAAAATTCTCATCGTAAAATTACGAACTCAATAAACTACGATTGTTCATATTTTTATCATGCCTTGCATGCTCGTTTCAGGATTCTGTTTTATTAACATTCATACGAGCCCTAACAACTTAAAGTTCGAACGATGACAATTTTTACTAATCTGTGAATACATAAACAATGGTGGAGTTTGTTGCATTTAGGAGAACGTCAGTTATTCATTATTTGTTTTAATATCGCTCGCTCTCAGCAACGATAAAACCCATTTGTATTCCTTTAAAACACATATTTGTGTATGCAGAGCTACAGGCAGAAAATGATAAAGCTATTTATAATTCTGTTAAAACAAAGGCTTACTTATATATTCACATGCGGGAGGTGAATGAGGTTTTTGTACAACGATCTGTGAATGTACCAGTTACGCTTTACAAAATTTTTGATGTGATTATTCCACCTCAGGTTTTTATTTTTAGTAAATTATTTGATATTGTTGTGTTTATATTTATGTACATATCTATTTTTGCTTTTGTTTGGTACTGGTTATCTTATATAGTTGTTTCATTGTTTGCCGGATTTTTAAGTAGTATGCTTCCAAGTTACTCATATCAGTTTTGATATTTTGTTCCAGTTCACTACTTGATATTCTGGTATATTGTATTTCGCACCTTGAGATGACAAGTGTCGTAACTTCCAAAATGGATTTTCAGGTTTTGATTTTTATTTGTAAGATTCTTATGTATGTTTTAACGATCCTATAATCCTTTTTTGCGTTTACAAAAAAACCAAATTATTATTTAAACAAAAAATAGATAACATTATACTCAATGGTAAAACTACTGGAACTATTGCAATCTTTAAAATGCATTTATCAAAAAACTTTTGTGACAGTTACGGCAGTTGTCTCAAATATAGTGTATATATGTATCATCTTAGTATACAAATAATGTTCCTGCTAACTGGATTTCGAATATATCTTTAATGTAAAGTATGTACATAGATTCCTTGCGGATTTCCATACTATGTTGTAAAGAATTTATCGAAGGACTTTTTTATGTCTATAAATAGTGTTATTGCATTATTTCCTTGTGGTTGCTTTATGTCATCAAACGACAAATTAGCCACAGCTATATTAAGCACTTCTGAAGTTAGATAGGCGGTACATGCCAGTAGCATACGAGGGGTTTCCGTTTACTATTTAGACTACATATTCAAAGAATATAATATAAAAACGTATTGTCACCTCGAGTGATAATAATATTGTACATTGGATTAGAATATGTTTAAAGTGATTTTAAATATGTGATGTGACCAGTACACATTACTTCATCATATGCCATTATGATCCAATAAAACATTCTTTTTGTCCTAAGACAAGTTATTTCCCGCAATGATTTCGGTACGGGAAATGCTATCGCCGACTCAAAATTGGGTACCAATGTAAATGATTTACTTTATACTTCATATTCATAAATATGAGAATGCATGCAAGCATAGCAGGTACCTCTTATACTTTCTTCTTCTTCTTCTTCTTCTTCTTCTTTCAGCCCATTGTTGTCTACTTCTGAACTTAGGCCTCCTTTAGATTTTTCCACGATGTCTTGGGCTAGATGGTACCAGGCACGTCCTGCTACCTCTTTAACGTCGTCCAACCATCTCCTTTGAGGTCTTCCGATTCCTCGTTTTGTTTCCCTTTGTCGCCATGACGTTATACGATGTGTCCATCGACAGTATTCTTGTCTGGCAACGTGCCCTGTCCAACTCCACTTGAGTTCTGTCACGCCGGATCTTCTGCGAGTCTCTTTGTTCCGAATTCTGTCTCTCAAGCTTACGCCTAACATGGCACGTTCCATCGCTCGTTGCGTAGTGCGTAATCGGTTAGCACTTTTTTCGGTGAGTGCCATGGTTTCTAAACCGTATGTTGTTACTGGGAGGATGCATTTTTCATGCACCTGCCGCTATAACCATTGGGAATTTCTCTGTATTTTTAGTATGTAGCCCAATTTGCCAAACGCAGCCCAACTATGTTGTAATCGTCTTGAAATTTCTGCCATCTGGTTGTCTTTGCCTAACATGATTTTATGTCTCAAATATATGTATTCGTTCACCTTTTCTATGGCCTAATCTTCGATAGTGACGTTGGTGTTCTGCGTACTCATAATCTTTGTTTTTGTTATGTTAATTTTCATGCCTATGTGTTTCGATGCCTCGTTTAGTTGTTTTAACATGGTTTCTAACTGTTTTAAGTCGTTGCTGATCAACACGATATCATCGGCGAATCGGAGATGGTTCAGATAGTTTCCGTCGACATTGATGCCATTTGTCTGCCAGGGTAGTTTTTTGAAAATATCCTCCATTGCCAGAGTGAACAGCTTCGGTGGTATTGTGTCCCCCTGTCTGACCCCCTTCCCTATAGGTATTTTCTCAGTAGTTATGTCATCACTTACGTGTACTTGGAGGGTGGCATTTCTGTAGATGAACTTTGAAAGATTAGTGTAGCGTGAATCAATTCTAGCATTTTCCATTGCTGCTCCCATAGTTCAATGGAGTCAAATACCTTCTCGAAGGCAAGGTGTAGCGGGATATTATATTCTGCGCTTTTTTCAATAAGGGATCGCAGGGCCTGTAGATGGTCTGATGTGTCAAATCCTCTGAATCCCGCCTGTTCTGGGGGCTGATAGAAGTCGAGTTTAGTTGTCAATCGATTCACAATTTTTTTGTCAGCAGCTTGTACATGTGAGATAGCAGGCTAATACGGCGACAATTCTCTATTTTACTAATGTCCCCTTTCTTAGGTAATATAATTACGTAGGCGTTCTGCCAAGAGAGTGGGATTGCCTTCAACTAGACATTTATTAAAAAGAATACTTGTATTGCCTAAAACCCAGCATACTTTTGCCCCCGCAAACTCTCGCTGGTAATTCTGTCTTCGCCAGGCACTCTTCTATTTTTCATGTATTTTAATGCTGCGTTTATTTCTTCTGTACTAATATCGGGAATTTCTTCGGAGTTTACGTTCATTATTGTTAAGGACTCAGTGTTAGGATTTGGCATGGTTGCACTATAGAGATTGGTAAAATATTGCTCTATGACTTTTTTGATATCTTGTTGGTCTCTTACTATTAGTCCGTTCTTATTTGAAATTTTGAAGCCAATTTTTAGCCGCCCAATCTAGAACAGACGCTACGCTGTATCTGTTGGTCCGCGGGAGGTATTTTATTTCCCTCCTACCCGGCATATCTGCCGAGCGTTCCCCTATCCGCCACCTGGGGACGCGTCCTATGGGGGTTACAGATTTCCCCTCTTATACTTTCCCTCTTGTACTTTAGATAGTGTAAGAATACCGACACTTTTGAATAATTCAGCACAAACAACAACCGTTTACTAAAGTGAATTATAATAACAATACAAGTAGCTTAACAATACACAGTGGCTAAAGTAGCTTATGCGTGAACACCAGGCGAAGGCTCGTCGGTAAGTGGTGTGTCCTCTGGAACAGGGGTGTCACACCAGCCGTACAGACTCCGCTTGTGGGTGGTACTACCGCCATCTATGGGTGACTTCCAAGAGGTCGTCAGGAACTGCCATTTGGGTAGCTGGATCTTACAATAGCAATAAAAATGAGCAATATCATACTGAACGAATACAATTTTGAAGTAAATATAGATTTTAAATTAGATGCGAATTGTAGAGTACGTCAATGTACTTACTTGATATCCTTGACACATGTGTTTGAAATAAATATTTGAAATAACCTAGATAGAAATGGGTCTACCGCGGCAAAAACATTCCTGAGTGGCCAAACTAGTTTCAGGAAAATTGATATGGTTATTGGTAGCTGTTAATTTTATTAATAAAAGATAGGAGAGAACTATAATAAGCTAATTTGATTTATTAACATATAATGCAAAATTATTTTTCCACTTCTTCATATGCTGAATTATATAAGGAGCAGTTATTGTATATTTTAATTCTACAATTATCATAATTGGAAATTGCAACACCTGGAACTAAATCATTTGAACCACCACAAGGTATATTAATTGTGATATGGGTCTTGTCTGATATTAAGTTATTGACCGTTGTGGAGCATGATGGCCCTGGTTGCGTTAATTGTTTTGCAATTTGAATTTTGCTGTAGATAAAATTTTCCACATAGGTTTCTGACAGTGATGATTATTTCATTCCACCAAAGATAAGGTGGGTCAGACAAGTAAAGCACCACTATGTTACGCTAATATTGTGGCAGAACTTTTTCGGAAACAGTGTCCTGTATACTTACTGCATTATCTAATTTTAAATAGTCAGCAATTTCCATTGAAATTTTGCCTATTGTGTTTAGACCCACTTAATGCATTTCCATTGCGGTAAATTAAAAAGAAACGTTTTTCACTTGCAGATCTCAAATGTACATATTTATCAATTAATTGTAACCAGTTTCCTTCAATTATTGCAAAAGTCCGATTTATATTTGTTTTTATTACAGGAATATTTACGATACATATATTGTCCATGAGTTCTACATCTGACCTAACCATTTTACAGAGCTCGGCACCTCTACAGGCTCCAGAAATTCCCATGATCAATACTACCTGTTAATTACAAATATTTCGAACACATAAGGAATCATACATACCTTCATTTACAGAAATGTGGAATCTAGTGTCTCGGTAATATATCTTTCAATATGTTCTTCTTCAAGAACAGAAGATTGATTTGGTTTTAAGAATTTGATGTCTTCTTTTAAGTAAGAAATTCGTTTTACAATTTTTACTTTCCGAATACATCACTGATGTAAAGGAAGGTATTGTTTTACCGAAAACGTGTTCACGTTTTCAAACTAAGATTGTGGAAATATGCGATAACTTTCCGGGAAAAAAATTACACCTGAAGGAAGGTATTGTTCCCGTGTACCATTTAAAAAATTTTCGTTACGTTTTATGCCCAAAATAGTCGAAATAAACCCGATTTTTGCGATGTCTGTGTGTGGTATGTATGTCTGTCTGTCTGTCTGTCTGTGAACAAAATTCCGGGAAAACGGCACAACAGATCGCGACCAAATTTGGAAATCGGGTGAGAGCCCGCGCGTTGGCGACCCTGTGAAAATTTGAGCAAGATCGGTTCACTAAAACAGAAGATTTCCCAGTAATAGCGATTTCCTATTGCGCATATCACAAACAATGAATAATATACGTGACGTCAGCGTGACGCCAGCGGGCGTGGCGTAAATCAAGCGCGGAATTAGCGAAAATTGTCATATCTTAAATGTAGTAAGGTATTGAAAATATACAATAATAATTACATTACATTTTCATGCGATACTGTGAACATTTGAAAATGTGAAATATGAAATTGCCCAAATGTAAATGTGTCAAAATTTCAAAATGTAAAAATGTCAGAATGCCAAAATGTTAAAATGTCAGAATGCGAAAAAGATAAAAAGTCAAAATGTCAAAACGTAAAAATGTCAAAATCTCACGTGTTAAAAATTTCAAAGTAAGAAATAAATCAGAAATGTTAAAAAAGTTAAAAAGTCAAAAAAATAAAAAATGTCAAAAAAAATCGTCAAAAAATCAACAAAGTAATAAATGTCAAAAGAAGCCAAAAATATTAAGAAAGCCAAACAAGCCAAAGAAAAACTAACAAAAAAAAGTACAAAAAAGTAAAAAAAATTCAGCAATTAAATATGTCAGAAAAAATCAGAAAATGTCAAAAACGTCAAAAAAAAGTTTTAAAACCAGTAAAAGATGTCAAAAAAGTAAAAAAAAATGTCACCCAAAAGTTGAAAATGTCGAAAATGTTATACAAAATGCAATAGGTCATGTAATTCGGAAAGTCGTGTGGTGCCCACACCAGATATTTTAAATATGATGACCAAAATGATTTTTTGATTTTAATGTTTGGACAGAAGCCAATAAACAATTTTCTGTATAATGTTTTATATATAATTTGACTATTTCAGATGCCACATGGTCAACCAACGACCCAGAAGTAACACGGACCACTTCCGCAGAGTCGAAACTATCGACAACAGTTCTTTTTTATATTCTTGCTGGATCGGAAACGTGGGTACACTACGTTTTCGATCCAGCAAGAGCTTCCCGGAGTATGCAATCACGCAACGCTGTTCGCCAACGTAATAAAATAAAACGGCGCCGACCCCGACGTCGCTAGCGTCGCATTGCAGATCCGGATGCGATATGGGAAAGGACTAATTTAACCCGTTGAAATGCGTGTTGTTATTCGTCTCCCCAACACCATCGCGTAGTTTTCATTAAAAGGCGCGTGAGAGGTCTACCACTTCTGAGAAGCCTAATACACATGGCCGATCAAAAAGCGCGAGGCCAGTAACTAGCTGTAAACTCTTGTTCCTGGGCGCAGAAAAATCCTTCAGACCCAGGATCCATTCGCAATCAGGCCGAAGACCCGCCCGATCAAGTGGTAAACCCAAAATTACACCGAATACCGGAAAAATCGCGGGAGAAAGCACACTTGATGACGCTTAAGGTAGATCCTGCTCCCAACCAAGAGAATAGGAGCGCATATGCCCTAGGTGCTGAGACAATGTGCGAGACTATTAAAATAGCGTCTATATAGGAGACAGTAAAGTTACCATACATTGGTCGTAAAATATGGTCCATGCAAAGTGGGAATGAGTTGACAGCCATCTTGAGACCAAAGGGAAGAATGCAATTCATGGGGTTCATATTACCACCATGTCAGAGATCAGGTTTGATGTGTGCATCACAAATGGCTGAACTGTATCACAAATATACATGTTCATGAACCCTTAATTGGTAGTGAATTTATCGAAGTGGAAATTTAAATTCGAGGGGTAATGGCTTTGTTGCCCCCCTCCACAAATTGTCAAAATTTGCTGGGTAGATTGAGCGGCTAGTAACAAGTAATCTTTTTATGTGATGTTTGTTATTTTATCTCGTACACATGGCGGATAATACCAATAGTTGCTGAACAACGTTTCCAGTTCGTTGCGGTAACCAGTCCCTTCAGGCTCAGAGCGTGCTTGTTCTCGTATTTCTGAACATTCAAAATCGCGTCAGTAATCGCCTCCGTGACCTTCCCGGATCGTGTGCTACTCTTTGCTGATCCCATAACAGAACCAAGGCGATCATTAAACCGTTGCTGGGTAACTTGCAGCTTACGGAAATGGTGCTCGAAAGCATCAGAATCAACACCAAGTGAGGTGGGGTAAGTCGCTAGCCCCGTACACGAGCGCACTTGACTTATCTGTTTTTTCTCAGGACATGGAGCAGCAGCGGCACGATGATCGTCTGTTGGACTAGTAGCAGAATCGGTGGTGAAACCTGCATCAACAGGTTGGTCGTTGGCCATTAATTCCGGTTCTTTCTCGGCAGCAGCATTAGGTAACAAAAACACGTCGTCCTCGGCCATCTGGGATTTGGTGTTGTTCCTAGTAACCATGCGCATTCGGGAACAACATACCGCCAGGGCTACATGACTCTTTCGTTATCTTGCGCTAAGATGTAGAACAACAGCGGTGTTGTATGGAGGAAAGGCTTTTTCTGTCGGTCCCTTATTGCTGGACTTGAATTAATAATACGAATTAAAAATTCGATTGTTTCTTTACTATTCCCTACAACCCACCAAAAACCTATGCTCAGCATCTCAAGGTATCTACCCTTGCACGGTTAGGTCGCAAAAGACCTTGCAAGACGTGCAAGGTGGATAATTAACTTCGTAGCGCGGAAACGCACGACAACGCGATATCGCAATATCGGCTTCACCTGGTGCCTTTTTGTTTTTCATTTCGGATATTGACTTTAGGATTTCGTCGTTGGTTATATCGGGTATATCCCCTGATTCATAGGTTAGGACTCGAGGGATGCTAACGGGATAATCTGTTTTCTCGTGTACGTTAAATAAATTTGAGTAGAAGCGTTTCACCGATTCTTCTTTACTATTGATACTTTGGCCTTCTTCATTGTCAAGTTTTGAGATTTCTTTGAGCTCCTTTTGATATGCCTTCATTCAATGAACTTACTTGTTTTTTATTTAGTAAGTGTTTCTGTAACTCTTCTCGCCGTTCCTTCATAAGTTGTCCAGTATTATATGTGGAAATTTTTTCTTCTTTGATATCTAATTTCGCAATCTATTTCTGCGGTGGTTCCTGTATTATTCTCATAATTGTATTGTATTGAGTTTTTATATCCTTTTTGTCCATTCCATATATGTTGCTGATGCATCTTAGGTTTTCTGTTATGGTTTGTTTGTGCACGTTGTTGGTTATCGCTTTTTGTTTTATCTCTTTTATCGTGGCGAGTATTCTTCTCTCCTTTTTTATGTGCAGTAATATTTTTGCTCTTGCCGTCCTGAAGTCCCACTGACGACCGGTTGTGTACTGCAACATCCTGTACGATTTACTTGTTATCTGTTATGATGAAGTCTATTACATTTTTTGTGTTTCCATCGGGCCTTGCCCAAGTCTACTTTTTCTTAAAAAAGCTATTCATCGCTCTAGACAGAGCCGAGCCCTGTGGAAGTCCGCATCCCAACCTCATACACCTACATATATATTATTATACATTTAACCCAGATATTTAAATCATAACAACATATCTGACCCCTGACACGGTAGTTAAATGTCGAATTGAGGCTGACCGTGGCGGATTTAATAAAATGAGACCGTTCTTCGACGATAACCTTAACCAAATTACGACATAGTTAAAGGTTATGTTTGGTCCATTCGTCTATATGGTGTGGAAGTATAGACACTCAAGGTGCGTACAATAAATCTCCTTCAAGCCTTCATAGTAGAAGGTTACGAATTTCCTTGGTGGAGAAAGCATCGAACATTGATGTCTTATAAAGAGGAAATACAAAACGCGAGTTTCTGACCCATATACAATTCTTGAGAGGATGAAAATATATACTACTCCACCAAATATTGAAAGAAATAATCGAAGGACGCCGTGGTGTGTAGTTTTTATTACTCTTTAGTGATCTGCTCTCGATTTAAATTAAATAAATGTTTTGAACTATTGAACTCCAGAAATTAAGCGGCAAAATAGGAAGAAAATGTTGCATGTTCGTATCAATTTCTTCTTGATAAATTCGTCAATCCATGATGTCATGTATTACATGGTAGGTGGTAGGAGATAGAGAAGTTGTACCATAGTCTGACGGATAATTAAAATATGAACCGCTGGATGATACAGTGTCAAAGGAAATTGGTTTGTTAATTTGAATAAAATTCTTATTGAGAGTTTTTCTCCGCAAAAATTATTTGCTGTTGATCTAGTATATCCAGCTTCTCATCCCTCAGTAAGGCAGCTGTCGGGACTGGTTTTTGTGGCGTGGCGGAATTAAGTAGCATGACTAATTTGGTTTGAATAAATGACTTGCACTAATTAGGGGTACCCCTTGAATCATGAACATTTCCACAATAACCGTAGTGGTCCCTCAAGTGTTCGTTTATACACAGATCGAATGTTCATAAGCGCATTTTTGGCATTTATTAGCCGTTCAGATATATATAGTGATTTAAATCGACGGTGTTAATTACTTACGATATGTGTCATAATTAACAGTTATCGATTACATATAGCTAGCCATTTAACACATCGTTTTGCATTTTCCAACGCCCATTAGTACCTATGTGATATTCTGGTAGGAGTCAACCTTCATGACGAATTTGGTTTGAATAAATGACTAATTATGTGATTAATTTCATCATGAACATGTGCACAATAACCGTAGTAGTCCTTATGCATTTGCGTGTTTTATGTAGTAATTATCTTTCGAGGCCATTAAACCCTAAAGTGTTAATTGTTGCAGATACGATTATATAATTCATAAAGCTGATATAAAGTGAATATACACTGCGAACACGCGAAAACACAAGAATCAAAGAAAACAGTAAGGTCCCTAACACCGGGTTAATAATAGTTAATAATAACAGAAAGTATAGATCTTACGGCCTGCGTTTGGTAGCTCCTATGTAAGAATAGATATCCGTATTTTCTTCACTGTACATCGGAAGTAATGACCAGATGGATATTCGTGTAGCGGCCCTTCTTATAGAAATGCGGACATCTTAAAATGTCTTACTACAATTTGTATCGTCATTGACTAGAGTTCAACTGCATTGAATTCTATATCAGCGCCGTCTTTTCATTGCCAGCGGACGTAAACTTAAACCTATCCGCAATGGTAAGTGACAAATTACATATAGTTAGGACCTACCTTATTTTTAAATGCAACAACAATTTGTTGGGTATATCATATTATGCATTTCCATTATTCCATGCTATTTATATGCAATGTTATAAAGGGTGTCGTTTAATGATTAATATATATATATATATATATATATATATATATATATACTTTATTTTGGATTTGGACACCCGCTTTCCAAATAGGCTAGTTAACACATACAATTTTACATATTTTCTGCAATTAATCTGGGATGAATATGGGAGCTTGATGCGGGGGAAGAGCAAGGGCACCAACATTTGATGACTATGGTGGAGAGATAGGTCAAGAGGAGGTTCATAGAAAGACCAAAGGAGAAAATATTCAAAGCAGTGGAAGCAAGGGTAGGCTAGTAGGCTTAAAATTGCGGACCAGTGGTGAGCTGGAGGAGTGGATAGTCAAAAAGAACATAGTAGGCTTACTGGAGACGTGGGTAACAGAAGATAAGTGGGGGCCAGTGAGCTGACAGGTTGGGACTGGGTGATGTAGGTGGTGAAGAAAGAAGCGATAATGGGGAGAACCAAGAAGGAATTATGTTGGGAGTTAGGAAGAGTGAGTCACAGTGGCTGGAACAGAGAGTCGTGGAGAGAAGCTACGGTGTTGATAGTGGAAATTAGTAGAAAGACTGTGTGCGTGTGGGAGCAAATTTCCCCAGCAGTGAGAATGGTGGAGGAAGGAAATGGAGTGCAAATGGAGAATGTATGCGGTGTTTGTGGATCTGAAAGTAAAATGTTACTTAATTCCTAGGGTTAAACATGTGGGAAGGTAGGGAATAGAATATGAATAGGTGAGAAGGTTGTACAATATGCGTGGAGGTCCTTCAACAGATGTTGTAGGCATAGAGTCGTCCTTTATAGAGTTGATGATTGTTGATCCTAATAATGGTTGAAATCGACTTTATTAATTACCTAAGATCAGTGTCATTCATTAGAGGTCATTCATGTATTTTAACTAGGCATTTAACACATCCGTATGTATGTTCGAACGCAATTGGTGCCTACGGGCATATTCTAGCTGGAATTAACCATCATGACTAATTTAGGTTGAGTAAATGAGTCGCACTTATTACGCAAACCCACTTCATCATTAACATTTGCGCAATAAGTGAGGTGGTCCTTCAACAGCGCGCTTTCAGGTATAGACTAGTGGTATACAAAGTTGCTGGTGGTTGGTCAGTTATTAGCTATCGAGACCCTAATGATGGTTGAACTCGACTTTATTAATTACCTTGGATCTGTGTCATGCATTAACTGTCATGCAAGTATATATAGATAGGCATTTAACAATTCGGTATGCATGTTCGAATGCAAATGGGGCCTATACCTAAGACCTCGCTATTAAGGAACAGCTACACATAATGTGCAAATTTTAATGACGAAACGGGTTCGTGTAATTAATGCAACTCATTTGCACTACCAAATTAATCATGATGTTTAAGTCCGACCACAATTTGCTCCAGGGCTCCAATAAGCGTTCGCTATGCAAAACTATGTATTATATACCTATATAAAAATACTAGCATGACTGCTAATGAATGGCACATATCGTAAGTAATTAATAAAGTAGAGTTGAATGAGCATAAGTGTCTTGATAGCTAATAACTGACTAATAACATCCATATCCGTAAATGACGAGTCTATACCTAAACCCTCGCCGTTAAGGGACCGTTATACTTAATGTGCATATTTTATTGACGAACGGGGTTCATGTAATTAGTGCAAATTATTTGCACTACCAAATTAGTCTTTATGTCCAATTCCGGTCAGAATTTGCACTTGGGCACCAATTGGCGTTCGCTATACAACACGATATAACACATCGCATTGTATAGCGAACGCCTATGTATTATAATGACTGACAATGAATGGCACAGATCTTAAATAATTAGTAAAGTTGAGTTGAACGATCATAAGTGTCTCGATAGCTAATAACTGACTAAAAACGGCCAAATCCGTAAATGACGAATCTATACCTACATTCTTGCGGTTAAGGGACCGCTATACATAATGTGCAAATTTTAATGACGAAAGGGGTTCTTGTAATTATTGCAGATCATTCGCACTAACAAATTAGTGATGTCTAAATCCGGTCAGAATTTGCACCTGGGCCACAATGGGCGTTCGCTACACAACACGATGTGTTATATGCTTATGTAAAAATACTATACTGACTGGCAATGAATGGCACAGATCTAGTAATTAGTAAAGTTGAGTTGAACGATCATAAGTGTCTCGATAGCTAATAACTGACTAAAAATAGCCAAATCCGTAAATAGCGAGTCTATACCTAAAACCGCGCTCTTGAGGTATTTATTGTGCAAATGTTAATGATGTGAGGGGTTTGTGTAATTAGTGCAAGTCACTTGCTTAAAGGAAATTTGTTAATATCTGCCAAGATTTACACGTGGGCAGCAATGGTGTTCAAAAATACACGATAACACATGTAACCTAGCTAAACATACTAGCATGACAGCTAATTAGTTACGATGTTTAATTCGTGCCAGAATTGGCACGAGGGCACCAATGGGCGTACAGGAATGTAAAATGATATAGTAAATGCATGGCTAAAAATACTTGCATAACTGCTAATGAATGACGCTGATCGATAGTGATTAATAAAGTCGTTTTCAACCGTCTTTATGTTCTCAGCTAATAACCGAGTAAAATCAGGTAAATCAGAAAAATGCGAATTTATAGCTAAAACCGCACTGTTGAGGGACAACTACACTTCACAAGTCATTAGGTCAAACGTAATTAGTCACATTCTTGCCAGAATGTATACGTGGACACCGATGGTCCCTTGAAAATGTAATACGATGTATTATTCATTGCTATGACGCAGATCGATAGTAAGTATTGAAGTAGATTACAACCACCTTTAAGTTCTCGATTCGTAATAACTGATTAAACATAAGCAAATCCGCATAAGACGAGTTTGTACCTAAAACCGCTGTGTTAATTACTACACGCCACTTATTGTGCAATTGTGCATTGTGCAAATGTTAATGATGAAAGGCATTCGCGTAAATAATGCAAGTCATTTGCTGCAACCAATTTAGACATGAAGTTTCATTACTTAAAGGATTGGCGTTCCTAAATGCCAAACTATATGTCAAATGCCTACCTAAAAATACTTGCATGACTACTAATGAATGACGCAGATCGCCAGTAATTAATAAAGTTATTTTGAACGACCATACGTGTCTTGATAGCTAATAACTGACTAGAAACAAGCAAGTCTATGTGTTAAATGCCTACCTAAAAATACATGGATGACTGCTTATAAATGATACAAATCCTAAGTAATTAATAAAGTCGATTTGAACCACCATAAGGGTTCTGATAGCTAATAACTAAAATCAAGAAAATCTACAAAAGACTATACATAAAATCACCGTATTTAGGGACTACTACACCTATTGTACAAATCATAAAATGATGAATCAGGTTCGCGTATTTAGTGAAACTCATTTGTTAAAATCTAACTGGTGACGTTTAATTTCTGCCAGATAGTTTATTCCCATGACCTATTTGTTGTTTTCTTCGCATTCAGAACTAGCCCCGTCTTATACCATCCCATTCTGTCGAACATCTCTTGCATTTCTTCCACTTTATTCGCCACAAATATTATATCTTATGCATATGCTAACATCCACAGCTTGGTTTTTCGTACCACAACACCGTCTGCTTGTCCTCTACTTAACACCTCCTACACCTCACTTGAGCTTGATTAAATAAGTGGGGGCTTAGCGGGCATCCCTGCCTTACTCCCACATTCACACTAAATTTCTCCGAGACTTCTCCATTAACTCATGCTCTTTCCCACGGCTTTTATACATCCTTCCAACCCATACCACCGTTTCCTCTCCCATCCCTAACCTATCCATACATTCCATAAGCTTATCCCTATGGAGTTAGTATTATACTCGTTTCAGATCCACAAATACCGCATACATTATCCAATTGCAGTCCAGCACTTCCTTCACATTCTCGCTGTTGTGGAAATTGGTTCCCTCGTCCCTCTTCCCGTTCAAACCCCACCACTTCACCTGCCAGTCTATTTTTCACCATTATTTCGTATAACTTGTACCCAGTACTCATTAGCGTGATGTCTTTGGAGTTTTACAACTCTGAGGCTACTCCCCCTGTTTGCACTGGCACCACCACGCGCCACTTATCCGGCACCTCCACCATTCCACTTCACACTCTTGATTGACTGGTGACCTTTCGTACGGCTCTGTTTTCAACCTATTATTTCACAACTACGACAAATTCACATCCAACTCATTCCATGAGAACTCGTCCTATCCTACCACTTGTCCCGAACTCCCCAAATCCGAGAGATGGCAGGAACACTAGTCCTGCCATCTCTCTGTAACTCATCTCCCACTCTTCTATATCACATTTTCCGACACAACTTCATATGTGCTGGCTACCGGCATATTGTCTCTGACTGGCCGCTACTCCTATTTTACCACCCACGTATCCAACAAACCAACTACGTCCTTGACTATTCACTCATTCATCTTTTTTTCCCGCATTTCCCTACATTTTTGTCCTCAGTCCACTGGGTCCCAAATCGCCACTCTCGCCGTGCTCCTCTTCCCCATTTCCTCCGTAATGGACAAGTCTATATTTAAAACCACGCGGTTTGGGACTGTTACATTTATCGTGCAAATGGTAACTCAGAATGGGAGATCCCGTAATTATTGCAAGCCAGTTGCTTAAACCTAATTAGTGACGTTCTATTTCTGCCAAAATTTGCACGCGGGCACCAATGGGCATTCGTATATCTGAAACAACATGTTAGATTCTTACGTAAAATACTTGCATGGCTGCTAAGGTATAAATATGTCGTTTAATATATTTGCCAATTTTTGGGCAGCTTTTACCTATCGAGAACTATTTGGTGGTTAAAATCAGCTTTATTAATTGCTTACAATCTGTATCATTCGTTAGCACCCATGCATTTTATTTTAGGAAGGCTTCAACCGTGTCGTTTTTTGGTAGGTTTTCGATTACTCGAATCCCGAGTTATAAATATAATCATATAAATCATGGGTTACGCTATAGCGTAACCCATGATTTATATGATTAGTGTAATTTATATAAAGCCGATTAACAATCGGTTCCTAACGGGTTCAATCTGGTATCACCTAAGACAGATTGAGAACTATTTGTAGTTTAGAACTCTAGACTTTATGTAATTTCCTATGTGCTATTTCGCAGTCTATAGCGTGTGCGTGACAGACTAGATTTTATTATTGATGAAAAGGGGAGGGATCCCTTCATAATTAGCAATTACTCATTTTATCTTAGCGTATTATACCTTTCATCCCAAAATTTGTCATAGGTACATACCCACCGGCGCAAGAGTTGCAGCCATATATTGAGCAGAATGTATGCTACTTTTTGGCCGCCTTAGTTTACGATCGAGGCAATACATCCGACGGAAACACACGCACTATTCAGCATTCACAATATGTATGACAAATATTACGAGATGTAGCTGAACATCGAAACTTGTTTCAAACAGAGTAACACAAACACTTTTGAAAGCTATTTATTATTGCAATATGTTACATAACAAATGCCAAGGGAAATGACTGAATATCTACTTGCCCAATTGTAACATTATTAATTAGTTAAAAGTTAATTTTTGGCCCGACGCTTTATTAGGTTGTAGACGTGGGCTTTTATAGTGACCCACGTCCGTCCTGCCAAACATCCCTCCTCTTGGAGATATTTCACCGTAGCAGGTTTCCTAGGTATCACCCCATTTGAAATAGCAGTGGCGAAATGTCTCATCACAGTCGCTGTCTCTTGGGGGCCGTTCTTCGTATCTTCGCTCGTTTGTTAGTTTTTGGGCCTGGCGGGAGGATGCTGCTGCCTGTATCTTTGTAGTTGTGTGTTGTTGACCCGGGGTCGGAGTACGCTATATAAATCATATATAAAATAAATATAAAGTAGTCACAGGATGCTAAAACAAGGTTAGTATAAATTCTATATTCTATCGACTCTAAGTAACTTTATAAAGATTGTCTTCTTACCAATTTTTAATTACTTGCTGCCAGATATGGTTGCTGGTCTTTGCTGGTCTTCAACGTAATAAGACGGAGCAGCGGGAGAATCTATTAATGAACAAATATATTCTAATGGAATCTTACCGATTGAGTATATATTTCTAAAGAGTATCCCGCTTAATAATTTACCACTACTAGGCCGTGGAGGCTCTCATGACATATCGGCTGTATTCCTTTCTGCTGCAGAAGGACATAGTATAGACGGGTCCAATCTAAGGGAAATCTTCCCGAGATGAATGTTTTTGTCCGAATGCCGGTATAACTCCTTATGGATGGTCGCGATGTGACTCAAAAAATTGGCCAAATTCTCCACCTGCATCTCCGTCATATTGCTCCATCTGGTCGAGGTCGCCAGCTGCTCTCTCAGCAACGTACTTTTCAGTACCTCCGGGTCAACTCCTGCCTCCTCAGCCAGAGTGTTCATTATTAGCCCAGCGTGGCGGGGTCCTTCGCCGCCACTTACGAACACATGTGGGCTCCCGTGGCAAAAGCTGGTAAGGGCCCTGATATTCAATATCGTTGGAATTTGGCAATATCTGAACGTGCCGGCGGACGTTTCTCCTTCTCATACTTTCCGAATAAAAAACCATTTACGATATTACATTAATAGTACATAATACATAATGAAATTTACTGGTTTCAAGCATTTCGAGAGCTCCTCTCGCAATCCTTCGAGTCCACTCCTTCATTAATTTGGCCAACCCATCTAAGTGCCGGTCCGACTTATCGTCTATTATCAATTCAACCTAAAAATGTAGAACGTTCTAGTTTTCCTTCATATATTAATAATAAAGATAGACTAACTTGTGCGATATCCAACAACGTGTTAAAGGCGTGGCCGGTGCTCTTTGCCAGCGACGGGTTTGCATAGTCCCCAGTGTCCGGGTTATAGTCAGAAGCCTGCTGCGTGGACTTAACTAAAAGCTTGAAGTGACCTGGACTAAGCAGGTCCCTCACTTTGAGTGCCTTCCCCGACGGCGCCAGCTCTCTCGCCCACGCAACACCTTTGCAACCTCCCTCATCTTAGTTGACACAATAATATGTAGGTGAGGTTTTTTTATATAATCGTTAAGTAAACGATCTCCATAGAGGCAGAATAGTGGATCTGCTTGCGCCATCTTCGTATAAATGTCTCTGCTCATCCTACCAAAAACCTTCCGACGGAGTATATCGGTTGATTCGGACGAAATAGAAGATGCAGCCTGTAAAACAGCTGCTGCTGCTGATTTTAGGCGACGATACCTAACTCTTTTGCAAATATAAAACTATCAAGTATCAAGCATCTCTGTTACAATTATTATACCTTTCCCTGCTATGCATGGTCTCGACATCGCGACTTTGGTAAGTATCGCGGACATACTCCTAGCATTTGGGACAAGGGATTTTCCTGCCAGGCGTCCGCCTTTTATGCACCATCTCGCTCTCGGGGCACCTCAGATTGTCATGGTATATCAGCCCTTATAGAAGCCATAGCTTGTCTATAAAAGATTTATATACATTCTATACTTCCAGGCGACATAAAGCACTTACAATCGGGTGGTAGGGTCGCTAAGTGCGATAATCCGGGGCTCCTCGCGATGGTATTCATATAGATGGTGGGGTAAGTGTGTCACCTTGCGTTGGCAATCAATATTTCAATACTAGAAGATATTCAAATGAAAACATAAGTCATGGCTACAGTGGATATGAAAGCAGGGGAAATCAACATAACGAACGAGAAATGATGCAGCAGCATAACCCTAAAATATTTAATCAAAAAGAAAATACAAGCAATCAAAATACGATCCATGAAAACACAGTTCCAATTCAAGAAGATGAGAAAGGGAGTACTATGACATGGTACATAAATTTAATTTGTTTAGGGCAAATGATAAAATTTAAGATAGACACAGGATCTGAGTCAAGCATTCTACCAAAATTTGATTTACATGGATTAGAGAGAAGGACAGAGAGTTCATATGCAGCCAACGCCCATCACTTTAGTAACTAGAACTAGAAATAACACACTAAAACCAATAGGTATAAGTAAGCTAACATGTATTTATAATAAGATTACATATAACATAGAATTTATAATAGTAGATATGAAAACACAACCATTATTAGGTCTTAATGAGTGTATTTGTTTAAATTTAGTTAAAAAGATTTGTAGTACAGAGAATATTATTTTGAATTCAAAGGAGACAATTTTAGAAGCATATAAAGATTTATTAAAAGGGTATGGAAAAATAACAGGATTTTGCAAGATAAATTTAAAATAAAATTATGTGCCAGTTGTGCAATACCAAAGAAATATACCATTGTCATTACACAAAACATTAGAAATTACATTAATTAATTTAGAAAGAGGGAATAATAGCAAAAGTAGACTATCCAAGAGAATGGGTTAATAGCTTAGTTGTAGTTGAGAAAAGGATAAAACGTTAAGATTATGTATAGATCCAAAGCCACTAAATGAATATATTCTAAAAAATCAATTTCCAATACCAACTTGTGATAGCATAATTAGTAAACAATCAGGTAAAACAGTTTGCTCTGTAATAAATATGAAAAATGGATTTTGGCAAATTGTTTTGGACAAAGAGAATGCAGATTTATGTACATTTAATACACCATTTGGAAGGTATAAGTTTAATAGACTACTATTTGGCATTACATGTGCACCAGACATTTTTGGAAGCAAAAATTTTGAGATTTTTGGAGGTATTCCAAATGTTGATATTTATTTTGATGATATAATTGTTTATGGTAAAGATGATTTGGAACCTAGGACATAGCCTTGAATAGTCTTAAAACATACTGCGGAATATGATGTAAAATTTATTTATTTATTTCACATCCCAACAGAATACAATATTCCAATTACAGTGAATACAAAGATAAGGTACTTACAAATAAATTTAAACTAAAACTTAAGGTATATTATGTTAACTAAGTCAATCATCTAAGAAGTAGGATACGCATTTCACTCATTGTGATGTTAAAAATATCCAGTTCATTGTTTATTAAAGTCCATGTTGCATACGATTCCGCAAGGGTGCTGTACGTACACGTTCGCAGAATAATCTGCATAAAGGAGCGTACGGTCCTTAGTTACTCTATTTGGAACCCTAAAATTGAAGCCAGAAAGCAGATCTGGACAGTCACATATATTATTTATTATTTTGAATGCTAACAATACATCAGAATTGCCTCTTCGATGTTCCAGAGAGTAAAGATTCAGCTTTTTTAAGCGATCATCATATGGTAAGAGCTTTGTAATGTTTAATTTATGAAGGGCACCATTTACTAATTTCTTTTGCACTCCTTCCAGTCTTTCAATATGACGATATTTGGGGTTCCAAATGGGACTAACGGCAACACTATCGCTTTAAACATAACAATCAAAGCTGCCGGATGCATAAAATTGTTGCACTGGCGCACCAAAAAGCCACATAATTTGTTGGCTCTATTTATAATAGTATTTATATGCGAATTAAAATAGAAAGAACTTTCAAAAACAATACCTAAGTCTGTAATTCGATATACACGTTCCAGTAGTTGGTCACCTATTCCATATGCATATTTGAAATTGGACTTCTTCTTTGTAAAGGTAATTATCTTACACTTGCCTATATTTAACTGCATGTCATTAGAATTACACCATTTCGCAAGATGTGATAGATCTGTTTGCAGTTTCTTACAGTCTTCAATACTTTGTACCCCCAAAAACAACTTTAGGTCATCAGCGAACAACAGTGGCTCAGCAAACTTGAAATTGGATACAATATCAATAATAAATATTAGGAATAACATGGGACCCAAAACCGACCCCTGTCGTACACCAGATTTAGGATAAAAAGGCTGTGAAGTATCTCCTTTCACTTTTACAGTTAATTCCCAGCCCTTCATATAACTTTTAAACCATTTTAAGAGAGAACCATGGCTGCCATACTCCCTCAACTTGTGTAAAAGAACATCATATGCAACAGTATCAAATACCTTTTGAAAGTCAGTATATACGGCATCGACCTGGTTACCCTTTTGAAAGCCGTTCATTATATATTGACAATACAATGCTAAATTTGTAGTGCTATTTCTACATGCTATAAAGCCATGCTGCTCACTAACTATAGTGTTTTTGAAGGCACTTTTTAAATTACTATTTACCAAAGTTTCGAAAGGTTTTGCAATGACACACAGGCCAGACATTGGTCTGTAATTTTTAACATCGTTACGGTCTCCAGACTTGTAAATTGGTGTGATAAAAGCACGTTTCCATAATGAGGGATATGATCCATATTCTAGAGATAAGTTAAACAGTAACGTTAATGGTAATGTTAGTGATGGACTACACATTGATTAAATATTTCATCTGGTTCAAATCGCATTTCACACAAATTTATTGTTTAGTTAGACATGGCAAATGACTGTATATGTTCCACATCACCCCTATAGACAGAATTAAAGTAATCTGCAAAGTAATTTGCTATTTCATTTCCATCGGACGACCATGCAGTATTCCAGTGCATGCTAGATGGAAATCCTGCGTTAGTTTTCTTGGATTTAACAAATGTCCAAAAAAATTTTAATGTTGCGATTATTGATCTGAATATTGCTAAGGAAGGTACTGTAATCTTTTCTTATTTCAGATTTTGACAGTTTTCTAAATTTTCTATATTCGCTTAATGTATATTCATTGTTTTGGTTTCTGAGTTTTTCACGTAATTTGTTCTTTTCATTAATGTGTTTTATGGTCTTTTTAGAATACCAACATGGGAATGAATAACTACTACTACAACAGGTTTTTGGTACAAATTGTTCTATTGTATAATTAATGATAAAATAGAAAATATCAGTAGACACGTTACCGTCATTGTGCAAAAGTATACTCTATGTGATAGTTGATAGAAAATCATTTATTATTGTATAATCAATATTCTTGAAGTTATATTTCCAGTAAGCAAGTTCAGGTAAATTATCAATGTTCTGTCTACAAGGTAAATTGACAACTAGTATCGTATCGTATTTACATTCGCGTAGTTTTGTGCGAGATACTCGATTGTAGCGAAGTGACGAACAAGAATATCACTATTGGTAGAAGGCGGGAAATATACACACCCAATTATAATTTTATAGTCCTTAATTTATACAAATATTTCTTCAACGTTATTGGTGGGGGTGTTTATAACACAGGAAGAAAATTCGTTATCTACTGCGATTAGGACTCCTCCTCCACGGACACTACACTAAATTTGTCATAAAATAGTTCGCTATCAAATATACCTGGTTGTAGCTAGGTTTCTGTTAATGAAATTACATCGTAGTCACAAGCTAGCACAGTTAGCACGTTACGCTTAGTTCGTAGACCGCGGCCATTTTAACAGTAAATATCTGCAAATTATAATTTTGTCGCGTGTGTTATCAGTGTAAATATAAATGTGACTACGAATTGAGCGAACTTACGTGAAGCAAATACATGCAGACCTATTTATTCTATTTTAAAGACATTTATTGTCCTTGCGAAAACACAAATAAAGAATAATAATAAAATATGTCGACCCGAATTGAAAATCTCAAAATTATAAACTCAAGGAGGAACTTCATAAACGCGGGCACTCTCTGGGAATAAAAAAGAACTGATAAATAAATTAAAAGCAGCCGTCAACTCTAGCATATTAGAAGATATAAATGAACCGGATATAAAAACCACTAGACAGCGCAAAAAGACTAATATTTTAACAATTTTAAATACAATAAAAGTTATGCAAAATAAAATAAACTTTCTTGAAACGTCCTTAACTAAATTAAGAAAGTATATTAAAAATAGTGTAACTAATAATAATAAAAACGAAAATAATAAAGTAGGCAACGATATAAATAAAAATAAAAACTAAAACAAAATAAAACAATGTGAAACATTTTCAACAACCAATACATCTACAGTATTGTTAAAAACGAATAAAATTAAATCACGATCAGAAAACCAAAATCAGATTAATGAAGACATAATAATTAAAAGAACTAAAAATCAAGAAAAGTCGAAAATACTAATTTTAGGCGATGGTCATTGCAAAAATGCACTACAAATTTTAACTATCTTATAAATATAGTGTAACAAACATAACAAAACCTAATGCAAAATTTGCCGAAATAGTACATGAGGCGGGCACTTTTAGTGCAAAGTTCACAAAACAAGATACAGTTATTATCTTCGGGGAAGTGTAGACGCAGCAAAGGGGACGTCGATTAAACAAGGTGTGATAGCAAACTTAATCAAAAATTTAAAACACACCAATGTAGTATTTGTTTCTATACCATACATCCAAAATAAAATGATTTTAAATAAGATGATTTACAATATTAATTATTTAATGTTTGAAAATGTAAAGAATTACTTTAATAATGGAATAAATTACATAGATATAAAGTCCATTTTAAACCCTGAAGATTTCACATATAATGGTACCATTAAAAAATGTGGCAAGCAGCTACTATTCAACTATATTATTACAAACGTAATAAAATGCAACGTGGACAATCAATATGAATATAAGGGCAATTTAATTATAATTAAAACGAGTCCAACTCAACACCAATACCAACAGTCATCTATTCTTGCCGATCAGTCTAAAAAATCTACATCTACAGCGCTTCCAAACGAAGAGGGTGAATTTGAGGCTAAGGATGACAGCATTTACTCCATTGAATCGGATAATCCTACAGATAGTGTACAATCGAAATCTATCTCAGATCTTTCTTTTTTAGGAGAGACCCTAACCTAACCATTGTACACATCAATATTTGAAGTACTTATGTATAATAAGTTGTCATATCTGGAACTATTATTGAATAAGTTTAAGTGCATTAACGTTATGTGCATCTCAGTACACTGGATGTGCGAAGGAAAACTATCGTCGTTACATTTAGAAAATTTTATCGTTGCAAATAATTTTGTGCGAAAGACCTACAAACATGGAGGCTCATTAATAATGATTGAATCAGATCTAAAATACGAACGCGTGGACATTGAAACAGAAGAAATGTGTTTGGAAGGTTGCGCTATCAGGTTTCTATATTTAAATTGTGTGATAATATCTGTATATCGTCCTCCATTAGGAGATATTAATAATTTCATGATCTTAATGGAAAATATATTAAAAAGAATTGGTACTAATAAAAAAATTGTGTTATGCGGTGATTTTAATATAGATTTCTCAAAATTTTCAAAAAATAGAAATAAGTAAGTATCCCTATTTCAAGAGTATAATTTGAAACTAGAAATAAGTGGACCTACAAGAATTACGAATCATAGTAGTACTTGTATATATCTATAATATTATCATATTATAACAAATTTAGATTGTCATACATGTGATACATTAAATGGACCTATTGATTTCTCCGATCATAATATGCAAATGCTCAAAATATATGAAGACTGTAAACGTAATTATAAATTTGACAGCATGAAACAAAAAAATATTAGAATTTTTCCGAAGTTAACATACGTATTTTTGCGAAATTCTACGTAATATAAAATGGAGTAATATCCATCCATCAGATGATAAACTTTCAAATTTCTATAATAAATTAAATAAAGCATTTCCGCCTTTCCATGAATCAAAAAGAAGTATAAATTAATATTTAAAAACATTATTAAAGAAGCGAAGAAACTGTACAATACTAAGTTAATTTCAAATTCTTGTAATATAATTAAGACTGCTTGGAGAATAATTAAAAAAGAAACAAATAAAACAAATAATCAATTTACAAAGCAAATCCAATTAAAAGTTGGTAATAGTATTGTCTCAGACACTAAAGTTATTGTTAATGTCTTTAATGTTTATTTTTACAATAGGCCGAAAGACTTAAGTAATAAATTTTTAAATAATGAAATAAATTTAGAAGCAACACGCTTTATTGATACGGCACACTCATCCATGTTTTTATATCCAACAGATAGTTGCGAAATTATAAAAATAATTAGAAAATTTGGTAATACCAATGCTACAGGAACAGATGGAATACCGAGTAAAGTTTATAAATATGGAGCAGAATTCCTTGCAGAACCACTTGCCGATGTCATTAACTATTATTTCTCCATTTCAAGTTTTCCGGATACATTAAAAGTAGCCAAAGTTATACCTTTACATAAAAAATCAGATGCAAAAAATGTTGTTAATTATAGACCAATCGCTATTTTGAATGCCTTTTCAAAGATATTTGAACATTGCATAAAAAATCGCCTTCTGGCTTATTTCGAACGTAATTGTTTATTTCAAAAATCACAGCATGGTTATAGAAAGCAAAAATCGACCAAATCGGCACTCAATGATATCCTATATAATATCAATTTAAATTTAAACAACAAGCACCATACGGCAAGTGTAAATTATGACCTAACAATGGTTTTCGACTTAGTTAATCACCAACTATTGCTTCGTAAATTGGAGTTATATGGAGTAAGAGGACCTCCGTTAAGAATTAATTGAGTTATCTAACAGCATTCAGATCTAGCACTGTCCAAACGAACATCGGAGTTCCACAGGGCTCCATATTAGGTCCCATTTTACTTATCATATTAATAAATGACTTATCCCGTTCTTTATATTATCCAGTCACTATATATGCAGATGATACTAGTGTCTGTGTAAGCGAAATATCAGAAGAAACGCTGCACGACACTATTAAATCTGTAATTGGAACTATTACAACTTGGTTCAAAAACAATTTTTTAATAGCAAATGTGTCAAAAAACAATATTTTAAAATTTAATAATAACTGCCAGCAATCAACGATAAATAGTGTATGCATACAATCTGATATCATACAATTTAGCGAGAATGTAAAACTACTAGGAATCTATATAGACAGGAATTTAAATTGGGAAACCCACATGGAGTATTTAGCCAAAACTCAATAAAGCTAAATATGCACTTAGTGAACTAAGTAATACATCCAATTTATTTACTTTAAAATCGGTTTACTTTGCATATTTTGAATCTACAATGCGTTATGGTATACTATTTTGGGGCAATAAGAAATATTTCACTGAACTGTTGCTTCTTCAAAAAAAGGTAATTCGAACTATACTGAAAATTCCCAACAAAGAGTCATGACGCCCTCATTTTAAAAATCTAAATATTATGACAGTGGTTAACTTATACATTTTCGAAACTATTGTGTTAGTTTTCAACAATAAAAGCATGTATGGTACAGGGGCTAACTATCACAACCATAACACTAGGGCAAAGAATACTCTTCTAAGATCTAGGGCATCGGCACAGAAAAATTCTCGAAAATCACACGTTGATTGCGCCAATATTTTTTATAATAAAATTCCTAGTGAACTGAAAACAATAACTATTAGGAAAATATTTACCACCAAACTAAAATTTTATTAAATAATGTTTTTTATAGTGAAGACGAATTTTTAAAATTTAAAATTTTTAACTTATTAGTTTTAGCTATTTATTTATTTGTTTTATCTAGTATTTTAATAATTGTTGTTGTATATATGTTGTATTTATAATTATGAATGTTTCTGTTATGTTCATGTATGATATACTGACACTAAATGTATGCTGAGTATTAAATAAATCTATCTATCTATCTATCTATCTATCTAGTACATTGAAATTTTTGGTTATGTTTCTGTTGGTGGTTTACATGTTTTTTTTGGGTTCATTCTTGACAATTATCGGCCTGCCTCTTCTGTACTTGATAGTGATATTAGTTTCCCCTGAAGATATGCGGCCATTTAGCTCTTCACGAAGTGTCTGCAAATGTGACCTTTGGCTCGGCTCGATCTACGTTAATTTTAATTGTGTCAATTCTTCCTCTGTTCTTCAACACGTAGTTAACATCATCCCTATATATATCGTGGTTTCTCGCAGAGTTTTATTTTCATCATGAAGGATTTTTATTTCGCTGATGAGGTCTCGCATTTCATTTCGTATGTTGCCCTGTGTATCAACTTTTTTTGATAACACTTTTATTAACTCTTGAAGTTGCTGTATTATTATCATTAATGCTTGATGGCCAGAGTTAGAGTTACACGCATGCTTAGAAGTGCAACCAGGATGTAAATATTGCATTTTGTTTTTGACTCTACTGGGTGACCGCAACCCCCAGCCATTTATTTATCAAAATTACAATATTAAATGAAAGAAGTAACATTTATGGGCCAGATTATTTCAAAAGAAGGTGTCAAACCAGATGATAAAAACATAAAGGCTATACTAAAAATGCCAGATCCAACAAATAGATCAGATATATTAAGATTTTTAGAAATGTAGAAGTTTTTCTCAAAATATATACCAGATTTAAGTAAAAGAACATATGATTGAAAAGAATTTACCAAAAAAGATGTACCATTTAGTTGGAATGAAAATCATATAAAAGAAACCAAAGATTTGAATCAAATATAATGTTCAGATTTGTTACTAGGTATCCAGCTAAAATCGTACAAATACAATGTGATGGTCAAAAGAAGGATTAGGTTGTTGCTTACTTCAAGGAAAGCCAATAAGTTATTTTTCTAGGTCACTCACAGGGGCAGAAATAAAATACGCTGAAATTGAAAAGAAATGTTGACAATTGTTTTTGCATTTGAGAAATATCATTATTATGTATATGGTACAAAAGCCATTGTACAAACCGATCATAAACCTTTAGTCAGTATAATCAAAAAGGACATAAATAAAATTAGTGCCAGGTTACAAAGAATGTTGTTAAAATTATTAATGTTATTCATTCTCTTAGCAATAACATACCAGTGTCTGAGGAAAAAAATATATTTATAAAAGAAAATTCAGATGAGCCAATATTGTCTAACGTAAAAAAAATTATTGAAGAAGGTTGGTCGGATATAAAATTACTACCAGAATTAAAACCATATTACAAAATTAAAGAGGACCTATATATATATATATATATATATATATATATATATATATATATCAAATCATTGTTATTTTTTAATCATAAAATAGTTTACCAGCAAAATTAAGGAAAGAAATGTTAATATTACTACATAGTGCTTATTTTGGTATTGAAAAAACAAAGTTAAGAGCAAGACAGATTTCATATTGGCCTAACATGTATAAAAAATTGTGAAAATTGTCAATTAAATCAAAGACTAAATACAAAAGAGCCACTAATAAGTCATAGTTTACCAAATAGAGTATGGCAAAATGTTAGTTCAGACTTTTTTGAATATCAAGGTAAAAATTATAAATTACTCATAGATTCTTACGCAGGGTGGATTGAGGCAAAACAAACAAAATATAAAACTGCAGATGAAGTTATAACATTTTTTAAAGAAACATTTTCAATATTAGGTATTCCAGATTTAGTTGTTGCAGATAATGTACCTTACAATAGTTTCAAATATAAACAGTTTGCTAATGAGTGGAATTTTAATTATAAATATAGTCCACATCATCACAAATGGTTTAGCAGAGAAAGGAGTTCATATTGTTAAAATAATATTAAACAAAGGTGCAGATAATAACTTTATAGGGAATTTATTAGAACACAGGAATACACCCATACCAAAATTAGCATCCGCACAACTTATATTTAATAGACTATTAAAAACCAAAATTCCAACATCTTTAAAGCAATTAGAAACCAATATTCATAATAGGGAAGATATACATGAAAGATTACATAACAAACAAGTAAGACAAAAGATGAATTATGATAAAAGTGCAAAGAACTTGTGTAAACTATATTTAGATGACATAGTAATTCAAACTAATAATAAATGGAAAAAGGGGAAAATTATACAGGTTATAGATGATAGAACGTATAAAGTAAAAGATGAATCGCAACAAACTTACATACGAAATCGAGTTTTCCTACGAAAAAAAAAATTATAATATAATAAAGCTAATGAATTATTATATGAGGATATCTGCATTAATCCAGCTAGTGATGACAGTTATCAAGATGCAAATGATGTTGTGTCAGTGATAATACAGTAATATCAATTAAAGACGAGTTTAATGACAATCCTATTAATGTAAATAAAAGACTCTAAATATTCCTGTTAGATTTAAACATTATCTATTAGAATAATATAATTAATAATAATTATGATTCTTTATATATACAATAATAAACGTTTTTTTTTAATTTTTTTTTATTGTAAGAGCGTGTTATAATATGTAGACCATGTAATGTATGCGACCATATCAACGCCTAACAAGTGGTCATCTTGACGATGTGGTGTCAACATGTTCAATAAAGTATATTCAAGAACATCCCAGTAATTATTTAAATAGAGTATATATAATATATAACACTAATTAAATGAATGCCATGTGTTTTTGATATTTCATACAATATTCGACTACCTTTAGTATGCATACAGATTCTTCACTGCATTTACATGCACTGTTGGTTTTGGTAAAGTAACTGTGGTTACTACCCAAAGCAACAATTACTGATATTATACCAGAAATGCATTGGTAAACAGAGAAAACCAATGTTTCGCTGCTCACTAAGCTAGGAAATTCAAAACGAAATTTCAATTTCCGATGATTGTATGTGTATTGTAACTGCACTTTTATTCAATATGATTTTATAGTAACAGATGTTTCTCTTGTTACTTGTTCCATCATAAGTTAACATACATAAAAAACATAGGCATTATAAAATAAGTTAGTACCTATATCACAATTTCCAGGTGTTTTATGTTGATATTATATAATCCCAACGCTAAATTAAGCACCTAGAATAATATTTTAAAACAAAACCCGTCATTAATGAAAATGTATGTTCTTCAACGGTAGTCATTACTTTTTTCCGCCATCAGATTATCGTACTTATTATACGCACGAAGCGAATTATACGGTTTAAGCATATTAATAAATACTTAGTCTGTTAGATAAAGATACTGTTGGTTTTGCAAAACAAATAATTTTCAAATAAACAATATTGAAATTACTAATGAGTCTTATGGAGAATTTAAATGACTCCCGTAAGAGAGTTTTGAACATGATAGCAAAAAGTGAGACAAACGCGATGATACCCTACACGTAGAAAATATTTAATTGAGTGAATAGTATTCTACAAAATACTACAACCATATGTAAATTTGAATGTAGTATGCTGTAGAATGCTGTATTTCGTCCGTTGATGGAACGTTGAATTTCGAAAATACTTCGAGATATTGAAATAAACAGTACTTCATATTTTTAATACTGTTTTGAAAATTTTATTTATTTGAATTTAGTTAGGGTTCAGGGCTGAGCTAATTATTTTGCCGCACTGCTCCTTGAGGGCGCTGCACGAGGTTTCTAAACGAGTACGTTAAGTTTCCTATCTTGTCTATGACCTTCAGCTGAGTTGCGCTTACGAACTGGCCATTATTCTGCTCACTTCAGGTTACATTAATATTGCTATAGTTAATTTACGCATGGCCATTTCGTATATTATCAGTCATCCAGCATCCAGTATCAATTCAAATACAATGGTTGTGATCGAAAGACGTAGTTATATAATGCAGTCGTCTACAGAGGTGCAACTGATATTACGTATGCGTAATAAGAGATAGAAAATCAACAAAATTAAATACATTAAACATAATACACAATGGAAATACAGTTTATGTTAAAAGGTGAGTCTTTCTTATTTATCTAGTTTCGCAACTGGTAACTGGCTGTTGGTCTTCTGGTTCTTATGCTGTATATTAAATAGAATATGTTATTTCAATTTTGACAATTGTTCCTGAATCACTAAAACTATGAAAATGTTGGTCTAAACCCAGCTCAGTGGCCGAGTGGTTAGAGGCGTCTTCCGTCTCGTACTGAGCATTGGGGAGCTTGAGTTCGATCCCCAGCGGGGAACGAATTTTCGCGAATCACCTTTCACAGTTTTTCAGAGGTTTTCTGTGAAGTTAAGGTAAATACCGGGTGATTAAACTCCTCTGAGTTTCTCCCTTGACCGGCGGAAAAGCCTCACAGCTGATAGCCCTATAAAGATAGAAGTTTTTTTTTTTTTTGTTGGTCTAATGAATTTATTTGTTTGATAAGTATCCCTTATCTAAGTAATTTAATTGCTTTTATTTACTATACATTTTTTTTAGTATATTCATCTGAATACTGTATGCACCATTGTTAACATTTAACAGCGCTTTGTATATAAGTAGTACAATTCAATACAGAGATAGGAACCAATATATTTCCTCAATGCAGTCAATACTGCTAGTAGTTCACCCCACCTATATCCCTTATAGGTTTCTAGTAATGACTATGTGTCACTAGTTTTTGCCTGTTTCAAGTATGGGCAATTACATGACTATGTTATGCTAATGTTCACTAGTAGTAGTAGTTTCCTTGTGACTAGTAGTCACTACTAGAATCCTATCAGTTGGATGGGGCCCATATATTATTTTTGTTTAAACTGGGACATAAATCATTCATAAATCAAAGACCCTATAGTAGATGCTATAACAGTGTTATACAAAATTATAACTTTTCTAAAAATATATTTAATTACATGCTTTAACATTAACAACAGGACAGATAATGAATTGACCAAAAATTTAGAGACATATGTTAATTTACTGGTCACATAGCTAACAGATACTTTACCAAACAATTGAATATACTAGACACATGGGGAGCTATATTGCAGTACAATTTTCGACTCATTCTGTCCATTTAAAAAACAAAATTGGTAACTGCTGGATAGGGACTTTGGTTGTTTCCAAGTTTGTGCATAGGTATGTACAGCTTGCATGTTTAGTGTCCATAAGCTGTCATTTGCTAGATTTCATTTAGTTGTTGTGATGATCACTTGTGCTTTTTCTGCTTATACCATGTGGAAATTTAATTAATTTTCATTCAAGCAACAATGCCTATAAACTTATTATGACAATTGTACAATGATAATATTACACGCCACACACCATGCTTGTAAGGGCCAACATGAAACCTACATTTAGATTCCTGCAGTATCATGTAGCAGCGATCTCCTGATATGTCCTAGATATACATTTTTTTATTATAATTAATTTTAACAAAAGCAAATATTTAAAAAATACTTTAATTCAGCATAACATTTATAGAAATAATTCTGGCAAAAATTAATTATTTTATCATAATTAAATTTTGATGAAAATCAAATGAAACATTTACAGTATGTACATACATATATATCAGGGGTGGCCAAAGCGTCGATTATGGTCAACCACGTAACTATTTCTAGTCACCTGCCTGTCATATGTACAGATACTTTATTAATAAACTAATTAGTTTGTGATAAGAAATCATTTTTTTCTTTCTATAAGATAACTTGTTATTGAATATAAATATCAGTAATATCTATGTTTTTTTAAATTGAAATTTATTTTTGGCTTTAAATTACTTCTTTTCTTATGATCATATAGTACATACTATGTTGGTAGACTGCAGCCTATAATTTAAGAAACAGATAAATATCATAGCAGACAGTTTTAAAAATTAAAAGCATTTAATTTATAATATACAACTTTTATTTATATGATAGTATATAGTATATATAGTAAATTATTTGGTACCTACACCAGTTCTGTTTAATGTTGCCTAACCAATTTTTGTTTATATTTATTTTCCAGATACTACTACTGAAGATATTACTTATCAATGAAGGCTTCTAACATTGTGAACCAACAATTATAGTGAATAATTTTCAAAAGATGCAGAGGCTTATTCTGAAAAAGCATTTCAGAAAGTGATTGGTAAGTTTTAGTGATAAATGTATTGGGAATAAATATCAATCTACAATGTGAGAATATTTAGATAAAGACAATTATGGATATTACCATTTCCTGCCATTTCATGACATTGCAATAATAAATAGAATTTCTGTAGAACTATTATTTCCCTTCTAGAAAAACTGCCTGATGGTAAAAAGGCGCCATGAGATCAGTAATCAAAAAATGCTTTAACAGTTTTTGAGCAAAGTTTTCACAATTCCTGATGGTATGATGTTAATTTATCCATTCAAAAGCATATAGAACATTTTATCATCATCAACATCAACCAGTGACTTGATTCCACTGCTGGATAGGCCTCCTCTAAACTTCATCCAACATTTTGTGCAACTTGTACCCAATTTGGTGACATTAGGTCATCTGTCCATCTGGTTGGGCCTGCCACTGCTTCTTTTCTCCACCATTCTTTGGTCTCCATTCTAATAGTTTTTTATTCCAGCGACCTTCTTTGTATTAGGCAAGGTGTCCTGCCCACTTCCACTTGAGAGTAGCGATTCTCTTAATTACGTCACATACTCCTGTTTTATGTTATGACCTCGAAGTCAGATACCAAGCAATCCATAGATCTCTGTGCTACTCTATTAGTTTTTGTGCAGTAGCCTTTGTTAAAGCTAAGGTCTCTTCCTTGGATATTATTACTGGTAGCAAACATTGTTGGTAGATTTTTGCCTCATGATCTTTGTGAAAAGCTTATACAGATGTGACAAATGAACATATAGGTCTATAATTATCAAGGTCGACTATATCACTTTTCTTATCTAATGGTACAGTATTATTTCATTTAATTTGTATTACACAATCATATAAGCCAAATTAAACATGTCTTTTATCAGTTGCAATAAAGTACTTCCTCCCAGCTTAACAGATTCTATGGCTATATCTTCTTCTCCTGGGGACTTGTTGTTTTTCATGAAGGTGAGAGAGTTTCTGATCTCATCTATTGAAATTTCTGGCATTACTTCAGATCCTTGATTTAAGACTCGCTTCTCAGCTGTTTGACATGAACATTGGTCATGTTTGAGTTTTAGTTTTATATAGGGTGGCATACAAGTCTTCAGCTATTTTAAGGATATATTCTCTATGTAGTTATTGTTTCTAAATTGTCCTTTAACTTAAATATTTCAGATTCTCCATTGGACAGTGTCTTTCAAAGTACTTTCATGCTACCATTTGTCTCTATAGTTCTTCTGGTCAGTTCTGTATTATATCTTCTTATGTCTGAGATCTTTTGATATTTCTTTACTTAAGTTTCTAAGTTCTTACAGTATACATTTTCCTTGTTTCTTAGTTCTTGTCTGAGCTTAATCTTATTTCTGGTGTTAGAACTAATTTTGTCATTCTCTTGCAAGACTTGCAAGTGCCAAAATAATTATAAAATTATATTAAATATTAATAATAAATTCCCCAAAACCTGTAATATATGTAGCCAATACAACAAAGGGATATGGTTACTGCATTATGAAACCTAAATAATAATGTTGTTAATATTTAAAATTGAATCATGTAGAAATTCTAGCTCTGAGCTGGCTACAATATCCCAGAAATTTGATTTTTGGATTCGTTCCCTTCAAAATTCCGATTCAATTGTGGCAGTTGAAAATCTGAAAAATATTGTTTTATTGGCCAAGTCAATGTAATGAAGTATGGGCAAGGTATTATAATTGTACACTTTTACTTTACTATATGAATTATGCATAAGTATAGTACTGTGCAAAAAGGCAAATGTTTGGGCACTAATTATGTATTTTATATTCATTTTATTGATATTAATTTGAATTATTTTCTTAAAAACAAAAATCATACTAATAATAATTTAATAAATAAAGAAAATACTTGGATAAACTCTAACCCAGATACTTGATGGACATTACAATATAACACAGCTTAGAGTATATTTAAACATATTACATTTTTGAAAATGAGCTGTAATCCCCATATACAAGATATTTACAAATCAAGAAAAATATAGATTTATTAGTTTAACTCCAGAATTAATTTGTCATAATAATAATAATATACATTTATTTGTAATAATATGTGTACCAGAAATAGAAATGTTTAGAGTATAAATACAATAAGTCAAAGACTAAATCTTTACAAGTTTTTACAATTATCAAAAAACTCTTTAATGGTGTATAGCAGGGATGGCCAAACTAGTGATCTCTTTGGATCACCTGTTTTATAAATTATAGGAGGCGGTCTAGCCACGTCGTATGTATTAAGTGATCATAAGAAAAATAATAATTTAAATCCAAAAATAAGTTTAAATTTATAAAGAACATAGCTAATGCTAACACAGATACAATATCAAGTAATTTTAATGAGACTAAATAATGGTTTCTTCTCACAAACTAATTAGTTTATTAATAAAACAACATGTAATATGTGTACATATCAGACAAATGGGCGACTGGAACTCTCACGCAGTCGCAGCTTTGGCCATCCCTGGTTTAAAAAAGTTTCAATTCTCTTTTGAAAATACTGTGTACTGTAATATTCGCGAGACGATCTGGCTAATTAAAAACCAGGCAGTATACATAAATTCAGTCTCATAAAGAGCGTTTTTATTAATGCATATTTACGCCTATCGTATTTGATTGTCTTGTATGTTCTTATGTTTGCAACAATATCAGTCTTATCTCCTCTGTTGCCAACCTAGGCAATATAAATTCACTTTATTTGGCGCCAACTTCAGGTTACGTCATGTCGGCATATGTCATTTGGCCATTAAACAAATGGCGCATTTATTACGTTTTGTCTTTCTGCCTTTCTGTTTGTATGGTGCAAACTTACAACACTGAAAACTGAATTAAGTAATGCAAACAGTCTGCAGTTAATGACTGGTGTAGTGCCGTATTTCAAGAGAACTGTTTTCATACACATTGGATACTTCTGAATTCACACCATGGTGAGGCTAATTTGTAGTACTAATTATAAATATGTATAATTATTAACACCTCATCAGTGTCTGTATGTATGTCTGTATAGTGTATAATTAATTGCACTTATTTGATTTTCTATATATTAGAAATATGTTGCAAGAATACTGCTTTGTGCTGACAAGAAAATTAAGTAGTATTTTTCTTTTGTGACACTTGATTTGTGTTTGAATTACTAGTAAATTATCTGTGATCTCTTATGTCATATAAACACTGTTTTCCTGCAGATGTGCTCACATGTATACTAATATTGAGATTGAGCTTTTAGCAAAAAGCTAACTGACTAGCATAGAATTTGTATTACATGTACTAAAGACACTTTGTTGTTTGCTATGAAACTTAATTTACATGATTTTATGACTTTCACTATATCCACCAACTACACTCATCAATTATTACAAAATCAGATTCATTGCAAAGAAAAAAGTGTTTTTATTTAATTATATATGATTCTCGTGCATAGTTTTAGTTTTTTTTAATTTTATTTATTAATCATTATATATATATATATATATATATATATATATATATATATATATATATATATATACATAAATACAATTCAGTTAAAAAATAAACTGAAAATAATAATTTTCCCTGCGTTTGCTCCGGAGTGGGTCCTGGTCACCTGGTTTTGGGAAATCTCGAAGTGTAGTAGTATTCGGTTATTCGCCTCCTCTATTTAAGATGTAGTCACATAATTTGTTTTTGAATGCCTTCATGTTGTTAGTTACATGTCTTACTTCTGTTGGCAGTTTATTATATTATACTAAGTCATCCATCAGTAAACTTTTTTTTAATGTATTTGTTCTTGTTTTAATTGTGCGTATGTGACTCTTTCTCCTGGTGTTGTGGTTGTGTATATCTTTGTTGTAATTTAAGGTTATATTGCTCTTAATCATTCCTGTTTTCATCTTGTGGATATGTGTTAATTTGATTTGTAATATGATTTCATTTATTTTTTTCTCCTTCGTATTTTTGAAAATGATTTTTGTTGGTGTAAGTCTTGGCATATTGTAAATCAATTTGAGGCACATGCTTTGCTGTCTTTGCATTTTATTTATATTTGTTGAGGTTGTATTGCCCTATATATTGCATAGATAGCTGAGTTTGGAGATGAAAAGTGAGTAATATATTGATCTTTTCATGTTTTCAGGTAGAAAATGTTGTGCTTTATATATCGCTCCAATAGTAGCTGCTATGTTTTTCTTTAATTTGTTAATATGTGGATCCCATTTTAGGTTATCTGTAATTGTTAGACCCAGATAATTGATCCTCGATGTTGTTTCTATGTTCTTTTCATTTATTTTTAAGCTCACATTTATTTTTGGTTTATTTTTGTTTGATATAGTCATTATTTTTGTTTTTGCTTCATTTATTGTTAGTGACTTTATTTTGAACCAATGCATCAGTTTTTTTATGTCGTTGTTTATTTTCTGTTCTAATTCGTTAGTCGTTTTACCTCTATACACTATGCATGTATCGTCTGCATACAGATACAAATTTCCTATAAGTTGTAAGTTTTTAATGTCATTGATATACAGGAGATGCTAGCACTCGTCCTTGGGGTATGCCATATTCGGGAACTCCTATGTCGCTCAGGGTGTTGGCGTTTCTTGTTTGTTGAGTTCTGTTGTGCAGGTACGTTTGAAATAATTTTAATTGCGTTCTCCTTATTCCATAATTCTCAAGCTTTTTGATTAGTCGCGTTCTTGACACGGTATCGAATGCTTTCTTCTGCACATTCGATATTAGATCCGTGGTAGCTGATATTGTTCCAGAATTCTTTTGATACGCATATTGCTGTTTGTTTATAATTTTGTGGGTGTTTAGGTGGTTATAAAGACGATTGTATATTATTTTTTCTGTTATTTTTGTGAAAACTGAGAGTATAGCAATTGGGCCATAGTTTTCCGGACTGGTTTTATTTCCTGATTTGTAGAGTGGAATTAGTATTGTGTCCTTGAGAACATCCGGAAATTCACCGGTTACGAGTATTCTGTCTATGATTTGTTTTAGAATAGGTGTGAGTTGTAGTTTGAGATTTTTTAGTAGTTTGTTAGTAATTTCATCTTTCCCTGGTGCCGAGAAGTCTTTTAAATTGTCTATAATTTTCATAATTTCATCTTCATGTACTGATTGTAATTTCATGTTTGGTATTATTCTGTTACACTCAGTTTCTTCATATCTTGTTACGTTTGTATGTTTGGCTGCTAAATCTGTCCCTATTTGGGAAAAGTATTTATTTATTTCATCAGCAATTTGTTTATGATCTCCGGTTATAACTCCTTTCTTCGTTTCCAGTTCATTGATTGCTTTATTTTGTTTTTATTGTTGTTTCTATTTAGAATTTCGTTTATTACGTGCCATGTTTTCCTACTATTTCCTTTTGCATTCTCAATCTTATTATTGTAGTATATCTTTTTTCTATTTTTTATTCTTTGTTCAGTATCTTTTTTGAGTCTCTCATATTTTTGTTTTAAGTATAAATTTGTCGGGTTTGCTGTGTGCCGCTTATAGAAATAGTTTCTTTCCTTTATGTGGTTTATTATTTCCAGGTTTATCCAATCATTATTTTCTTTCCTTTTATATACTGATACTTTCGTGTTTAGTTCTAGTAGTTGTCTCAGGGTTTGCGTTAATTGTTCAAAAGTTTTTATTTGTTCCTTTCTGTTAATGAATTGATTTTTTATTGATTTGTGGTTTATTTTCTTTTTTACTACTTTTTCATATTTATATTTTTTCTGATTGCCAAATTTCCATTTGATAATTATAGCCCTATGATCAGATAAGTCACTTTCCTCTATTTTTATCTGTGAGCAACGTGTTTTTGTATTTGTGATTACGTGGTCTATTATTGAATTATTGGCATGTGTCTTATTTGCTCAGGTGTATTGTGTTTTATTCTCTTTGTTAATTATTGTGTACGCTTGTTCTGTTAATGTATTCTTGTATTGTTGAACTATGTTGTTTTTATTAAGTATATTTATGTTAAAGTCTCCCAGGACTATGTGCTGTTTCCTTTCTGTTAATACACCGGTTTAAGTACGTTTAAGAACGTTTTAAGAACGTTTGATGGTCTATTTCAGGGGGTTTGTATACCACAGTTACATATATAGATAGTTCTTCTAAGTATATTTTGATTAATTCTACTTTATTTATTGTAGTGTTTTTAATAACCTTATAATTTATATTGTCTTTGACATAAAAAGCAACTCCACCACCTCTTGTTTGTCTGCAATTGTGTGTATGATTGTAGTTCTTAATGTGGTAGTTTCCTATTTCCTCCGGATACAGCCATGTCTCCGTTAGTGCAATTATGTCCAAATTAGTGAGTGTGGTAAGAATTTTAATTTCATTTATTTTGTTTCTAATACCTCTAATGTTTTGTAGGTATATGGTTTTATGTTTATTGTCCATTTTTATGTTAGTGCTTTTATTTATTTATTTTTTTTATTCTGAATTTTGTTAGTCGGATAGACTGTATATATGTTGCATGTTTTTTATTTGGCATATTTTTGAGGTGTCGTTTTACCTAACTAAGACTTTTCCATTATTTACCCAAATATACTTGTACCCTTTATCTTTTAATTTCCGCGCTTCATAATAAAGTTTATTATGTGCTGCGGTCAGCATTTCATTTAAGTATATTATATTATTGGGTCCTCTTAGATTGCATTCAGTTACCTTTACAGATCCTATTGATTTCCTTTTCTTTATTAGATTGTTTCTAATTTCTTTAGTTTTCAATTTAATTACTATTGATCCTGAATCTTTTCCCATCCGATAGCTTTCACATATGTCTTCTGCTTTTGTTTTAAAATCTATTGCTGTAAAGATTTTTTGAATGGTTTCCTCTGTTTTTTCATTTTGGCCCTGGGATGGAACGCCATTTAGTACTATAGAGTTTTTAAGGTTTTCCTGTTCTAGCTCGTTACAACGTCCTTCAAGTTCTTGAATTTTTCCTTTTAATTCTAAATTTTCTTTTTTAAAGTCTTGCAGCAATTGTTTCAATTCTTTATTTTGCTCATTATTTTCCTCAAATTTCTCCGACATGTAGATGACACTGTGCTTTAATTTTTTAAATTCCTCAAGTCCTTTGAATTCTTAATGTCTGTCTCTATTTCCTTTTCAATTTCTTTTTGTTTTTTACGAGACATATTATCTGTGTATATATTCTATATTAATGAAGTTAATTTACCAAAGATCTACAAGAGAACATAAAAAACGGGGACACACTTCACGCCACCTGGTCAATTGTGGCGACTTTTATAAAACACAAAGGCAGACCACGGTAGAGGGAAATATTAATTGTGTAAGATGTTAGTACGTTAACAATAATAAATACGAATAGAGAGATAGATAGAATATAAATTATATGTAAAATAATAGTTATTGATTATACAAAATATAGTGACTGTAGGATTCGATCTCTTTCTCTGCTGACTAGCGTATATTTGAGCATCGATTCAGATGTATGCGCTATATTCCTGTTAATGATGACAAATTCACAATTAGAGCCATAAGAAAATTATAGAAAGAGTTACCCCATCCTTAAACATATATGGTCTGTTTATAACTGAACTGAAACATAGTTTGTATACATAGTGGTTGCTATATTTATTATCACAGTCATCAAATAAGGTATGCTTGTTGGAACTGATTCTTCCTATTATAATTAGCTTAACATTTTAATGCCTCCTGCACTTATGTAACATTTGCTGGTTATAAAAAGTCAACAAACACATTTTTACCAAAAACTGTATCTTGTATGGTGCAAAAATATCTTATATGTATATCCTAAAGACCTTCGTAATTACCGTATTAAACAATTGAATCGGGAGGTTGAAGAAGGGAACAAGTTTCAAAATAATTATTATATTAAGTTATATTAAATATTAATAATAAATTCCCCAAAACCTGTAATATATGTAGCCAATACAACAAAAGGATATGGTTACTGCATTGCCAAACCTAAATAGTAATGTTGTTAATATTTAAAATTGAATCATGTAGAAATTCTAGCTCTGAGCTGGCTTCAATTTCCCAGAAATTTGATTTTTGGATTCGTTCCCTTCTTCAAAATACTGATTCAATTGTGGCAGTTGAAAATCTGAAAAATATTGTTTTATTGGCCAAGTCAATGTAATGAAGTATGGGCAAGGTATTATAATTGTACACTTACTTTACTATATGAATTATGGATAAGTACAGTGCTGTGCAAAAAAGGCAAATGTTTGGGCATTAATTATGTATTTTATATTATATTTTATTGATATTAATTTGAATTATTTTCTTATGAAAAAAAAAATCAAACTAATAATAATTTAATAAATAAAGAAAATGGATAAACTGTCTAACCCAGATACTTGATGGACATTACAATATAACACAGCTTGGAGTATATTTATACATATTACATTTTTGAAAATGAGCTGTAATCCCCATATACAAGATATTTACAAATCAAGAAAAACATATAGATTTATTAGTTTAACTCCAGAATTAATTTGTCATAATAATAATAATATACATTTATTTGTAATAATATGTGTACCAGAAATAGAAATGTTTACAGTATAAATACAATAAGTCAAAGAGCAAATATTTACATGTTTTCACAATTATCAAAAAACTCTTTAATGGTGTAAACTTTTGATCTCTTTGGGTGACCTGTATTATAAATTATAGGAGGCAGTGTGGCAACATCGTATGTATGAAGTGATCATAAGAAAAATAGTAATTTAAATCCAAAAATAAGATTAAATTTGTAATAAACATAAGCTAATACTAACACAGATTCATTATCAAGTAATTTTAATGGGAGAAAATAATGGTTTCTTCTCACTCACTAATTAGTTTATTACATAGTACATATCAGACAAACGGTTGAGGCTTTGGTCACCCCTGGTTTAAAAGTTTCAGTTCTCTGTACTGTGTACTATAATATTCGCGAGACGATGTGGCTAATTATAAAACCTACAGGCAGTATACATAAATCCAGTCTCATAAAGAGCGTTTTTATTGATGCATATTTACGCCGATCTTATTTGATTGCTTGTTGTATGTTCTTATGTTTGCAACAATGTTAGTCTTATCTCAATGTTGCCAACCTAGGCAATATATATTCACTTTATTTGGCGCCAACTTCAGGTTACGTGATGTCGGCAGATGTCATTTGGCCGTTAAACAAATGGCGCATTTATTACGTTTTGTCTTACTCCCTTTCCGTTTGTATGGTGCAAAATTACAACACTGAAAACGGAATTAAGTAATGCAAACAGTCTGCAGTTAATTATTGGTGTAGTGCCGTATTTCAAGAGAATTGTTTCCATACACATTGGATAGGTCTGAATTCACACCATGGTGAGGCTAATTTGTAGTACTAATTAAAATATGTATAATTATTAACACCTCATTCGTGTATGTATGTATGTCTGTATAGTGTAGAATTAATTGCACTTATTTGATTTTCTGCATATTAGAAATATGTTGCTTGAATACTGCATTGTGCTGACAAAAAAAATAAGTAATATTTTTCTTTTGTGACACTTGGTTTGTGATTGAATTACTAGTAAATGATCTGTGATCTCTTAGATCATATAAAAACTGTATTCCTGCAGATGTGCACACATGCATAATTATATTGAGCTTTTAGCAAGAAACTTTGCAACTGAATAGCGTAAAATTTTTATTACGCTTATTAAAGACACTTTATTGTTTACTGTGAAACTTAATTTACATGATTTTATGGCTTTCACTATAGCTACCAATTACACTAATCAATTATTACAAAATCAGATTCATTGCCATGAAAAAAGTGTTTTTATTTAATTATATATGATTCTGGTGCAACGTTTTAGTTAATGGTTCAATACAAATTCGAACCATAAGAAAATTATAGAAAGAGTTATCTCATCCTTAAACATACATGGTCTATTTATAACTCAACTGAAACATAGTTTCTATACATAGTGGTTGCTATACTTATTATCACAGTGATCAAATAAGGTATGCTCATTCGGAATTGATTCTTCCTATTATAATTAGCTTAACATTTTAATGCCTCCTGCACTTGTGTAACATTAGCTGGTTTTAAAAAGTCAACAAACATGTTTTCACCAAAAAAATATATCTTGTATGCTGCAAAAATATCTTACGTACATATATCCTAAACTCAATATAATAACTTTAATGTTAGGTGCAAAGGGTAGTAATTATATTAAAAATTATGTCCATTCATGCTTATATACATATTTACCAGTGTTAATATACAAAATTATATGTAATCAAAATTACAAATTTGAGAGCAGTAAGAAGTTGTTAATACTCACTATTTAACTGATATTTTAAATTAATTGAAATGTTCTCATATATCACTCAGAATTTTATTGTAAAACACAATCCTCTTAGCTAACACAGTGTTTTTTATACTAGACTGTGTCATGCAGAAAAACAAGCCAAATATTTATACTGGATTTATTTTAAATAATACATTATCCTGTTTTAATAAAACATTATAATTTGTTATACATACACAAAAGAAACTTATATGAAAACATTTGCCATTACTCCCATTATTAAGTGACCATTTCCATGTATGGTTCTGGTCCCTTGTGTTCAGGGTCCTCACATACTTGTTCTTGATTATTCATCACTTCATGTTAGTTGCTTTGTATGCAATATTATTATTACTACTATTAATGTTATTTTATTTTATATATATATATATATTTCTCCTCTTCTTGCTTCCCATACTTGTTTTGTTTGATTCATGTTTTCCATCCTAATTAGATGTCCCCCCACCAGTTAAGTTGGTTTTTTTCTATGAACTTATCTATTGCTTCAATTTCCATTTCTTCTCTGATGTCGTTATTTCTTATTCTGTCTTTACTTGTAACTTGTTTTACTCTTCTCAGATATTTCATTTCCATTGCCTGTATTCACCTTTTATATATATTCATTTTTGTCTTTCTGCTGATCTCTTTATTGTTAATAAGTATGCTATTCACTGAGTAGTACGTTTTTATTATGTTGCTTAATCCTCCTTCCGTTTTTCTATCTTCTGTAAGCACTACTCCTAAGTATTTGAATTGCTGCACTTGTTCTATCTTTATGTTTATTTGATGTTTCCGTTTTCCTATTATCATTACTTTTGTTTTGTTGTAGTTCTTTTTTATATTATATTTCTCTAGGTGCTTATTCCAAATGTTCAGAGGTTGTGTTGCAGATTCCTTTCGTTTCCTATTATCACAACCACATCATCAGCAAAAGCTCCTTCTGATATTTTCAGCATTTACATATTTTTGAATCCTATATTTGCTTTTATATTTTTCTATTCTCATACTTTTCATTATTTCATCCATGTATATGTTGAATAGTGTAGGACTGAGTCCTCCTTGCCTTAGTCCAATGCTTGTCTTAATTGTTCTTGAGATCTGCTCCTTGTATATTATTGCATTGCTGTTGGTGTTGTATATGTTCTGTATTAGTTTGACTATCTTGTTTTCTATAGCTCTTTCTTTAAGAATTGTCCATAGTTTATTTTTTGCGATAATGTCGAACGCTTTTTCTATGTCTATGATGCCTAAATGTATTTTTTTATTTGTAGTTCTTTTTTCTGTGATATGTTTTATTGTGAAGATGTTGTCCTGTGTGGATCTTCGTTTCCTAAATCCGCATTACGATTCTTCTAGTGTTTGTTCTATTCTTGCTATTATTCTCTTGTTTATTGTCTTTTCTAATATTTTCATCCTTATACTTATTAGTGTTATGCCTCTATAGTTTGAGCGTTTCGTCTTATCCCCTTGTTGTGTATTGTACAATTAGTGCTGTTTGCCAGTCTTTTGGTATGATATTTGTCTTCCATATATTGTTCAGTAGTTTCTGTAGTTTTTCTTTACCTAGCTGGCCCAGGTGCTTGATCATTTCAGCTGTAATCTGGTCTTGTCCTGGTGCTTTTCCTATTTTTAATTCTCTTATTATTTCCAGTAGTTCTTGTTCCTTGATATTCTCTGTATTTGCTTCTGTGTTGTTCTTGTCTCTAATTCTTGTCTTGTGTTCTTTGTCGTTATTTGTGGTTAGTAATTCTTCAGAATATTCTTTCCATCTTTCTAATATTTCTTCGTTTTCCATCAGCATTCCTCTTTGTTTGTCTTCTATGTATCTCATTTCTTGTCCTTTTTCTTTCCTGCAATCTTTTAGGGTTTTATAAAATAGCTTTTGGTTTTCCCTTGGGTTTTCTATCTACTCTATCTTCGTCTCCATTTTCTCTACATATTTTATTGTTGTTTCTTTTTCTCTAGGTTTGTATGATCTTATCTTGTTGTAGTTTATTGCTATATTTGGCTGTTGTATCCTTCTGCCAATGTCTTGGCAGTCTTCCTTAATTGTCGTCACAACTAGATAGTGGTGACTTCCAATTTCGTAGCTTCTCTTTACCCTTGTATCTATTATTTTGCTCCTTTTTCCTTGTCCTATTAAAACGTAATCTATTATAGTGTTTTCGTTCCTGCTTACCACTTCCCTTTTGTATTTGTGTATGTCCTTGTGTTTGAAAAGTGTGTTCGTTAGTACTAGCTTGTTCATTCTACAGTAATCTAGCATTTTCTTCCCATTTTCATTTAGTACGTCTTTGCCATATCTTCCTCTCGTCAAGTCGTTATCTTTTACTTCCTTACCAATGTTGCTGTTAAAGTCACCCGCATCGAACACTTCTCCCTTGGCTGTTTCGTTGCTCCCAAAATGCTTCTTTGTTGCTCACTACATCATCTTCATTTGGCCCATATACTATAATTATTGTTCTGGTTCTGTTAGTTTCTTTTAGTGTTACGGTTAGTATCCTTGGTGATATTTCTTGCCATGTTTCTATTTGGTATTCTTTGTCTCTGTACAATCCTACACCTTCGGCTGCCCTTTTATCCTTGTCCGCGATGTATTATTTTATGTTTGTTATTGGTTGTGTATATTCCTTTTTCTTTTCTTTTTGTCTCCGTTATTGCCAATATGCCTACATCTATTCTTTTGAACTCTTTTTCCAGTTCTTCCTATTTTCCGTATATACTCCTTATGTTCCAGGTTGCCATTCTCCATATTTTGTCTTTCTCTTTTTTGTATTTTTTATACATATTGTGTTTCTTTGGTTTTTTTCTAGTTTCTGTCTGTGTATGGTTTCTTTTATTTACATTTTATAACATTTATTTTATTTACATGGCCTAGTTCTGTCTCTTTCCTTAGTTTTTTGTACTCGGTACACATTTTTCTTGTTCTTTGTTCCAATTGTACCATTTTTCATTTATGCACATCTTTTTGTATCCTATTTTCACTCTTTTTCCGCCCTGCCTTTCCTTCCTTGCTTATCTTCCTTATCTCGTATTGTATTTATCTCTCTTTGTGGGTCAGGTCATCATCTATGGATATTTGTTGTCCTCTCAGCTTGTATTTGGTTGTCATTATTTTCATTTTATCTTCAAAAGATTCTATTTCCACAATGTTTATACTATTTCCATCACTTTGTTTTATCGTTCTTACCATTTTTACTTTCGTTTCTATTCCCAGTGTTTGCTGTATGAATTTTCTAGCTTTGTCTTGCCTGTTTCTATTGTTATCCTATGGTATACCATTAATTGTGATGTTATTCTTTTTCTTCCTTTTCTCTAATTGTTTCTCATTCATACTCCTTCTTTCTTCTTCCCATTTTTCTGTTTGCTTCTTCATTTCCTCTGTTAATAGTTTGTTTTCATTTGTACTTATTTCTACTTTTTCTATTAGAATGGCTTATTATGTATATTAAATAGTTTAATAGTTTTAATAATTAAAATTTATCATCTGCATTGATTTCTATAACAATGATTGATGAAAATGTTCTTCTAGCTTCTGTTTATATATGTATATTCTAGCTCTTTTTACAATTGAGGTAATACCAGTATGGTATATTGTTAGTTATAGATCTCAGTGGATGAAGCATGGGTCATACATTTTTAACTCAGCTAAAGTTCTACAGCTCCATTGGCTGTAATCCCATTCTTCTACAGTGTATTCACCTCATTGCTTTTAGACAACTTTTATCTTTGTCCATACATGCTGTTACATTCCTTCCTGCCATCCTCACCTCTTCAATAACATTCATACTCACCAAATCAATGCTCCCACTTACCATACCTTCTCCATACAATCTGTATTTCCTATAATCCTCCTGTATTTACAAATATTTATCTACTATATATCTTGGGGCGAATCTTTTTAGGCCTAGCAATCTCTTCAATCTTCAATCTCTTTGTGGCTTCCATTCTTAAGTATTGGCCTTTCCTTCCAGCTTTCCGGGACTGTATCATCTATTGATAAATTGGGTAAGCGCCTCCTTGCCACTGCCGTTCAACAGTGCCCACGCCTCGTTCTCTATACCATCCACATCTGCCGCTTTTCCACGTTTAAGCTGGTTTAGCACCTCCACCTCTGAACTGAAATATTTCTCCATTCCAGCCACGACTTCTACCCCTCCTCCAAAGAGCTCCTTAAAGTGTATTGGCCTACCTAATCCCCTTGTGTCATACCATTTAAGATTACAAGGCTCTCTTGCTTTACCCATTCCATCCATTTTCCTTCGACGTTCACCACTATCCTGCGCTCAACACACTCTCCGTCATTTATTTGCCCTCCCACTATTCTCTTTTGCATGATTTCACATTCCATTCCCCTTCAAGTACTAGAGAACGTGATTGATTCAACTTTATATAAACTATGTGTATTAAATTATAGTGGTTGAGCAGGGAGATTATAATATAACTAACAAACTCCGGTTTAAACATATAACAACATGACTCTTTTCATATAAGCATTACATAAATTTCATTTTTTTTTCCTTATATTATTTGAATTCATTATCTAGCCTTTCGTGCCAGGTTACATTTTATATACAATATGAAGGATTTGTTGTATAAAGGCGAGGTAACTATAACTCGTGATTATATTGTTAGGTGATACATAAATTGGTTTTACTTTCCATTTCTTAGCCTCATATACCTCTGTTAGTGCAAAATATTGAATTATGAGAAATTGCAATTTTAAGTTTCAAAATACGGTAATACTCTTTTTAGGTAAATCCAAAAATAACGTAACAGCTTTGATTGGATAATCTAACAAGATTACACTTGAAAGGCATTAAGTAATGAACGCAAGATTTGAATTAAATAGAAAACACAGTTTTTAGTCTTTAGATTATTATATTTTTATTGAATCATAAAGTACATAGGATAGGGTTATTTATGGACAACACATCGGGCAGATGACCTCCACGGCTTTGCTGGCACATACGGCATTCTTTTCCATGATCATTCTTCATAAATGTGGCTGAATTTTATTGATGCAGCGTTTAATTTGCTTCTGTAATGCACGGGCGGTTGTGGGCTTGTTGACATAGACCTTTTACTTCAAATAACCCCATAAAAAGAAATCTAATTGTGTAACGATCTAGGGGGCCAATTCTGATCATCGAAACGAGAGAGTACACGACCAGGAAATGTCTCATGCACTAATTGAATTATTTCACGGGCTGCTCGGCATATGGCACCGTCTTGTTGAAACCACCTTTTGGCCACATCAATAAGAACTGCGTTATCATGTCGCGATATCGAGCACCAGTAAGTCACTGCTTGGCATTTCATTTTCAAAAATGTATGGTCCAATGATGACTCCTGTCCAAAATCCGCACCAATCAGTGACATGTTTTGGATGCATTTGTTTTTGACAATCATATGTGTGCTCTCAGAATCTTATACATCAAGGTGAAAATGTGCTTCATCGTTTCGGATGATTTTGTTCGAAAAATCAGCATCCACTTATTGATCAATAATCCATTCAACGAGGTGGTCATTTGTCCGATGTGTTTTCCATAAATAACCCTATCCTATATACTTTATGATTCAATAAAAATATAACAATCTAAAGACTAAAAACTGTGTTTTCTATCTAATTCAAATCTTCCATTAATTTTGGGACACCCTTTATATACATACAGAGAGTCATTATAGAAGTTGTGTAATTGGTTATTAGGGTGTCTTGGCTATGATTCTTAATGCTTTCCGGTCGGCGTTGTCTATTATAGATTTCGTCATTGGTTATCAGTATATGTCCACAATTGGTCTCATCTGTAAATGTTCACAGTGGTATGGATATACCCATATCATTTCGTGTCAAACTTATTTAGCTCTATTTATTAAATTTATACTAATTTGTTTATAATGATTACATTTTAATTTATCATCGAATGTCATTCCTAGATACTTATTATAGTTGTAGGTTTTATGTTAGACCCCAGTATTTTGATAAACGGTTATTTTGTGATGTGCAATTAGGAATTGACATTTGTGTTAGGGGAGAGTTTTCATTTTCACATACATTCCATCATCTTATCTGTCACTATCCATAGTTGTTTCATCATTTTGTTTAAGTCTTTGCCATGGCATACAAGGGCGGTATCATCGTCATATTTAAGTATATAACTGTTAATGTTTATGTCGTTGGTGTCTGCTCTATTAAAATTGTATATATCATAGCAGCATAAATTATATAGTATTGGTGATAATGGAGAGCCTTGGGCTAAGCCTTGAAGGGCAAAGTAAGAAGAGTTATGTCTGTTCACTCTTACCCGTAGTCTTTTATTTGCTAGGAAACCATCAATAATTTCTAATAAATGTGGCTCTATTCCTGTAATTTATTGTAATTGTAAGACCTTTATGCCACACTGAGCCAAATGTTTTGTTAATGTCAATGAATAAAGTAGTAGATCACATGTTTTGTAAATGGCTGATAATCCATTCGAATTAGAGTTTTCCTCTTCTAAGAATAAATTTAAAACAAAAAAATTACACACAAATTAAATAATATCTTCTAGGGCGTTACTAACACAAATCCAGTGTATATGCTTGCAAAATAATCCGTGTTATAAATATAGAATTCGTAATTTTATACATTAATGAACAATGTGATTTGTTATTTCAAAGAACAAAATGCATCAATTTCAATATTTTTTTTAACAATTCATGCTAAACATTTACATTAGTAATTCCAAGTTCTATACCTATTCCGGTGATTTCTAAAACAATCGGTTTTATTATTAAAACTAACAAATATGCAAAATATTTATATATAAATATTTATGTATATATTTTAACAAAGGTAAATTACTAAATTGCAAAATAAGCCTTATGAAACATGGTTTCATTATAATAATAATTACACGCACAATTAGTTGATACACTGCTTATTTTATAATAACTATAAATTTTAAAAGAATTATGAATAATAATAATAATTTTTCACATTATAATGATTTGTTTTTGTTACAGGTTAACGCGTCTTCTGTGTGTGAGATAATGCCCCACCAGTCTAATGGGTCTTCTGTATGTGAGATACTAGCCCACCAGTCAATTATGTATATCCTGCCTGAGAAAAACAATAGAATGCAGAGAAATTTAATTTTATAATTGAATGCCATATAACCATAGGAGGTGATATATATTCAATCGGAATGTTTGTATTATATGAAACATGATTTATCCATTCCATCCATTCATCATGATGTGAACATCGATAAAAATGAGTATCCATTTATCGAGGGCGATAAAAAATAAAAAATGACTATAGTGAATGAATACATTCAGTTAATATATATAGTATGCTCTATAAGATATTTTTATGAGCAGGAAAACTTACTATAGAAGAAAAATGAGATTTCTATAAATAATATGTACGTGATGTACAATATAAGTACGAGAGCAACATTAACAGGATGTGGTGGGTTTGACATGAGCATGTTAAATTCTAAAAAATACCACAGGTATCTTATGACGATGTTGCATTGGCGAATATGTGCCGCCATAAGCACTTTGCTCTTTCAGGTGTATTTACTATTCTTTTATTTTCGTTTTCTTTCTTCATTTTTCTTGTTTCAGCTAGAGTTTAGAGAGTAGTTGTAAAAGGCTGCTCTGAAAGTATCGAGTCATTTAAGAGGAGAGATAGGTTTAGTGATTTTCATTTGTTTTTTTGGCAAGAAAGGAATGCATATATTTTTTTAAACTTTGAGAACATTTTATACACATTCAACTAAATATCGTATATTTTTTTAAAATACTTCCTCAATGTGGAAGATATCAGCTATTACCTACCTAGTGCAGTATTTTTTTACTACTATCGGTGCTTACCATCAGACGTAGCTGTGAACATTCTGGAGGCAACAGTTTTCATCTAAAATCAATAAGGTCTTAAATTTACTTTGACCCTAGAAAGATAAACTTATTTTATAGTACTGAAACGATAAACAGGCGCCTGAGAGGCGTACAATATTAAAACCTATTTATTTTACAAATTTAAATAATTATTTTTCAATGAAGTGTTACATTATCAATAAGTAAATAAAACACAAATGTATATTATTTTTTATTATAAAAAATATGTAGGATTTTATAAATCCTTAACAAAAAGTAACTAAAATAGGAGACTTCTGTATTTAAGTCGAAATTTTTAAAAATGTGTAACATTTATAGTATTTTGTCTTACTAACTAATCAATTACGATATAATCAGTCTCAAATACAAAAAATAAATAAATTATAAAAAACCAACGATATTTAGAGACAGTTGTTGCAAACATCATTTTTATGTTCATCACACACTCTTACATTTTGTACACGTCATTTTAGATATTCCTTTCTTTTTTGTTCTACAAAGGTTACAGTAACGTCGAAATTTACCCGGAGGTTCCTTATCAGCTTCCTCACAAACCTCTCGATTGGTTTATGGCAAGATATTCCCAATACTTTCTCTCAGACATCTTGGTAAAGTAGAGATTTCTAATTAGATCTCATCCACGGCGTAGACAGTTCAGTGTTTAGCTTCTTCATACATTCTCTACGGTTCAATGGTTTTTCTCCTTTTGATAAAACATTGTGAGTGTAAATTATATACGAGTTGACAACAGCTGTATTCAAAATGCCATAAAACATGTCATTGGCCATCTCTTAATCTTTCTAGAACATGACATCGAAAAACACATATGATCAAACGTGTCGATGCCGCCTTTAGTCTGGTTGTAGAACCTAATTATTTCAGACTTTCCAGTTGTAGACTTTATAACGGCGCCTTCATGACACGAGGATAACGTATACACGATCTTCGACGGCTCCGACTTGTATGGTGCAACGGTTAAATATCCATCGAAACAGAACATAGACGTACCCACTTGTCGAGAACGGGTGTTTTTCAATTCTTCAGGGATTTCCCGTTTTACCTTATCGTGCCCACAATTGTCAATTTGTATGGTTCAAGAAGCAATGACTTTGCGACAGGGTAGGAGGTTGTTAATGAAACAACATTCAGTTTTACAGTGGCGTTGTCACATTTATTGTTTTCAACCTAAACATATAACTCGGGTTGTATACTCTTACATCTTCCTTTCTTAAGCTAAAATAATACAGTTGTATCATTTACAATGAACAAAACGTTCTTAAAAATGTACAAACAAGTTTTATAAATCTAGTTTCACTGGATTATATATTATTATATATATTTGACTCGGTGAACTGTTCAATGGTTTATTCGTGCTTACTTAACTATACTAGGTTTCACAATACTGGGGTTTACAAATCTATACTTTCTAAATGAACTGTATATGTCCTATCCCTTATTTTATTTATAGTTGTTGCACGTTCCCATAAAGACTTTGGTGCTGTTTGTACATAAACAGGATCCCTAATATTTAATATAGGCAAATGTCTAGCATCTTTGTCATAATTTGCTTTTTGTCTTGCAATGTTTTGACCTATATGTTTTTGAATTTCTCTATTGTCTATTACTTTTGATTTTAATTGCATTTCTCTTTGTGGGATTAATGATTTTAATGGTCTTGACATTAATAACTGAGCACAAGTGTAGTTTGATCTTATGTTTTCAATAGTAGCTCTGTTAGTAGTGAACTCTGTTTCTCGATCTGATATTATTTCATCGGGGCTTCCGAAGATTGAGATATAGCTTATTTATGCATCTGTTATATCTACTGCATTTTTGCTTTGAATTTTGATTGCTTGTGCATATTTTGTAAATGCGTCTACTAGTGTGAGAAATAGTTTTCCTACAATTGTGAATGTATCCATGAATATTTTCGAGAATGGTGTATCCACTTTTTCTGTGACGTTCAATGCCGGGTGCGGCTGTCATCATTTCGCCTTTTGACATGTTCCACATCTCCTTATATATGCTTCAATTATTTCCTTCATGTTATTCCAATAATATTTTCTTGATAAATGCAAATAAAGTATCATTTATCCCTCGGTGATTTGTTTTTACTTCATGATAATTTCTAATCGTTTCTATTTGTTTTTCAACGTATGTTATACATTCTAGTTTTTCCAAGCATCTTATTAACTTGATCATTGCTAATGAGGTATTTGTTGTTGTATAGGTCTCATAGGGATCTGTTGTTTAATTGGTTTTTACCCGATATTTTAATTTACGTTATTATTTGATTTTTTTAAATAATTGAAATTTTCTTCTTCTAGTACGTAAGACATAGCGATATCTATATTAGCAGGGTTTCTAAAACGCACCCGATGACCAAATTCTCGTAACATTGAAATTCCTTTGAGATAAACTTGCAATACCGTGCCATTATGAATCTCATCTTTCACTATGCGTCTTGCACGATTCGGATCAGTAAATTTATATATAATAAATTTCGAATATTTTTGCATCTTAAACCGAAATTATATGCGCTTTCATTTTTACTGGTTTTAAATTTAACAAAACTTGAGCTAAGCAATCTTCGGTTCGTTGATCACAAAAATTTAGTTGTAAGAGATTTATAAGAGTGTTCCAATCTGCAATAGTTTCTTAGCTTAGCTGCCGATTAATTGTAATGCACGCCCTGACAATTTGGCTTGAAATAATCGTAACAAATATCCGCTAATTGTATCCGCTGGGTTTTGTTGATTTGCAAATGTATCAATTAAGTACTCGCATCCGCTTATAAAGAGACTTAAGGTATTTGGGTCTCCTTCAAATTGCACAACTGCTATATGATTTTGGTTAATGTCTGCTACAGTTAATTGTGCTACCGCCATTTTAATTCGTATTAATATTTATAGGATATTAAAAGATATAGGATAGATAATATTTTGGAGAAATAATATTTAAGTATAGGATAGATAGGAGGGCAATAAAAATAAGCTTACAACAATAATAATAATAATCCAAACATAAGGGTAATCCTTTTGGTTAGGTATCGTTTATAATTTACTTTCACTTGTAATATATATTTTGCTGCACTTTGTCGCACTATTTACGCTTGATGGTTCCTCGCCTTTACGTAAATTTTCTTCTTATTAATTCACTACTTACGTATTTGGTATTCACGCAAATATATTTGTTGCACTATCCACGCTTGATGATTCCTCGCCTTCACGTAGATATTTTTTATAATTCACTTAATCCCAGTGGACTGATTTTGAAGTTCGGTGACCGATTTGGAGGCCGAATGTTCTTTGTAGTATCACTCTATAGTGCGAAATGCACAGGGACACTATTGAATTGATCGTTGAAACGAACCAATCAAAGAGAGGTTTATCTTTGATTTTCACGAAATCCTACCGTCTGCGCTAGTTAGATTTGAGCCGTGGTCGAGAGGCTTTTAAAAAAGATTAACAAATTTATTTGTTTTTCCGTAGGTTAAAACTAGTTTACACTATTGATATACTTTGAACATATATAAAATAAAAGCGATTTTGAGCTTGGTGTTAAGATTAGAAATGCCGGCTGCTGAGATGATGATTGCTTATAAGGAAACTGATCTGATCTGACTGATCTCTTGTTGAGTCAGCATTTGTGGTACCATAACTCGCGTATAAATTGAAATATTTCAGTGTGGTTATCATTTTTTGGAATTTGTACTCTACACATTTTTCTACTTTTATTAATTTGTAACGTACTGTGGGTTCCTAATATCTATAGGCTCATCTAATGATTGTATAATGTGCTGTGGCTCTTCGTTCACGTTTGAGTGTACGGGGGTGTTTCGTTTTAAAATGATGTATTTGGCATATTTTCAGGTAAACATGGTAAATTATCACTAGTCAATAGTGCTTCAACAAGTTTGTCTATCTTGTCTCCTACGTTTTCCTGTATCGTTGTTCCGTGGTTTTATGATTTAGAAATATCTTAATTTTAATATTCGTGTCAGCAAATATAAAATATATCATTCTCTTCACGTTCTCGTAGGTGTGTCCATCTAAACCATATCCTAATTCTGACACTTCTAATTTTGTTATTTGTCTATACAAAAACTCTTTAAGTGGTTTACTAGGGTTTTGAAGAAATTTTCGTATGTTGGTTTTAGGAAATACTTTACTTTTGTGACTTGGTAAAGTATATATCGGGCTTTATGTTTTAAAAATCGTATAGACAGTACTTTTAGGTTTTGTCCCTTTAGTTCCGCAGATTCCCAAGAATTTCGTCTTAACATTTTACCAATTCCCGCATTCATGACAAGGTCAGCGCGTATGCAATGTGTTTATCTCGTCCGGCTGTTTGATTCGTTGTGGTAGGTGTCTTTGTGAGAATTACCTTGTCCGACTAATTTAATTTATTAGACTTAGTGCATCAGCATTTGTATTATATTTACCTTTCTTATATTAATCTAATTTTATTTTCCAACTTGATAATTTCGAGTTAGGTTTCTTTTATGAGTTAGACAAATGGTTGATGATTCGTGAAAATTGTAAACTTACGACTATATAGATATGGCCTAAAATATTTGGTTGCCCAATAGGTCCTTTTATACTGTTGAATATTTTTTTTACTGGTTTATCAGAATTGATTGCAACCGTGATTGCTTCGAAATCTTTCGCGTTACGATAGATTCTGTGATTTCTAAACCAGGTGCTAATATTTTTTTTTTTAATTATTATTGCTTCTAATTGTTCTAATAGATTAGTATAGTCCCTTCGTGTATGCCTTTGTTGAGTACTCGTCTCGCTGGAACGGGATCCGTCATCTTAATCTCTGCGAGTAGGAAGTTTCTGACGTTTTTACTTCGCATACCGAAATTATATGCGGTCTCGTTTCGCTTAGGCTGTAAATTCATTAGGTCTTGTACAAGACAATATTCGGTCCGTTGGGCTAAAAAATTAAGCTGCAATACGTTTTTTAGGCTTTCCCAACTAGTAAGTGTTTCATACGATCCCATTACAACTGCTCTACCAGCTAGTTTTAATTAAAACTGTCACCAGGCCCTGGAACATTCAGTTCAACATCATACCATTACGCAGGTTCCCTGTCGGACACCGTACGCCAGCTTCTCTGGATTCTCTCCTCTGTCATCCACCAGTAGAGTTCTGTTGTTGAGGTAGCTGTCTACAAGGCAGCATATATGCCAGCAACATACGGAACGGCTGATCTAAGAAACTAAGAATACTGCTAAAAATTCCATTCGAAATGTATGTCTGACTATTGAAAAGGAAACTAAATGATCTAAACATGCCATTTAAAGAGCTACTTGTATAATGAGAGCATATGGAAGGTGGCTAAGTAATTATTTTGCATCACCAGATCCTCTGCGCATGCAACATTGCCATTACTGATGTTTTCGGGCGTCGTTGAATGGACCAGAAATTCTTTAGGGTCTTTCGCTGCGGCCGCTCTCTTTACTACCTCGGGAGGGATCCCGCCAGGATCTGGCACCTTTCCCGTGGCGAGTATCTTTGATGTCACTTATAATTCTTCCAGATTTTTTTTTGTCATGTCCTCCCTGTCTCTTCCCTTCCCGTTGCGGTCTTGTTTGTAGGCGTAAGCTACTACTACCCTGGGAACAAGTGAGTAACTATTGCCCTTCTTTCTTCCTTTTCCGGCTAGTTGTTGATAAATATGATAAGAAAACTGAAATAGAGCTATATTCAAAAAAGTAGTTACCTAAAAGTTTTTATATATATAAAAATTATGAAGTACATTAACTAGTGAAAGCTGTTAGTTTCGACTATATTAGTCACAATGTTAGTATAATTAGTAAAATGAGTCTACGCTATGCATTTTGTTAGCGTTAGATGAACTCGTAGATCCTGATCGAAACGGGGGTGCTTCAGGCTGCTGGGGAAATAAGGAAGCAGTTTGAGATGAAGGTCCTGGAGTTGCTAATCCTGTTAAAGGTGTTAGGCTAAGGGGAGGGCGCATAGTTGTTGGTGCACAAACGTGTTTAACTGAATTTAGTGTTATCTGATTGGTCTGGACAATAGCTAAGATATCTTCAAGCTTTTGATTATAAGGCACTGTAGGAGTAGACTGGACGATGGTTTTTATCTCTCCTATGTCAACACGTAATGCATCTAATGTATATTTCAAGATACCGGCACTGGGCTTGTTATTTCGTTATCTTCGTTGGCAGTGGCGAGCGCGTGCTACATTTTCTACAATGTAGCACGCGGTATTTTATTATAATAATCATTTAGTAATAAATTGGTATGATGTTTGATGATTTGTAATAACACAGGGTAGATGGGGGCTGATCTGCAGACTGCACTTGGTCCACTTGTGTGGGACCTTTGTGCATCCTCCAGTTAACATTTCAACTGTCATTCCTCCATCCATCCCACAGTTGTGAAAAAGTGAAGAATAGCTTTTGGGGGGATGACGCTTAGTGTGCGCTAGTCTAGGCTGGGGATGCCAACCATAGGTAGCCTGTCGGAGGTGAGAGGAGAGAACATGGATGGTCGTCTCCTCTTGTCGGTTGCATACTCTACGTAGTGAGATAATGTATCCCTTTTTGTTGAGATGCTTCTGTACAATGACCCGTTACAATTCCTGTAAGCTTCCTGAAGTCATATATCGCGGGACGTGCACAGAAACGTGCCTGATCAGGTTCCCGGTGAATGGTTTGAATAACGCTCGAGAGCTTGTTGTATAAAATGTATTTATTATCGTGTGTATGTTAACATGTACGCGCTCGCACACATTCTTACTATCTCTGCCGATTGCCTCGTAAGACGCTCATCGTTCTATCATTCCACCACCGAGCGGGGGATGCGCGTAGCGCCAAAATCATATTTAAAAAGACCGTAGAGTATAGAACATACAGGGCGCATGAAAGCTCTACTTCCATTTACCCTTTACTGTACAAATAAAAATACAACGTAAAACAAACGTGAAACATAAAAAGTATCTTTTTACAGAATGCAACAAAAAATTCAATCTACACCGGTGGTGCAAAATGTCAGAACAAAAGAATAATTTCTTACTCTAGTTGCTAGGTACGGCGGAAACGGCACGTTTTGTCGTACCATTGCTGGTTTGTATACTCACAACGCGAATAATACCATCCGTGCCTGGGATGCACAGCTACAATACAACCGAGCTGCCTTTTGAGGGGAGGAAGGTTGTCTTCTTTAATTACCACCAGGTGTCCTAGTCCTAGTTGTAGGCCGGATGAGTTGTCCGACTGCCACTTTCCTCGCTGTTGTAACTCAGTTGTAATGTACTTCTTTCTCCACCGGCTCCAGAAATGTTGGCTGATCTGTTGGCACCTCTCGTACGTTGCTAGCCGATTGTCGGGTATGTGCAGCACGTTCGGGTCGGGCAAGGTTGTCAGAGATGACCTAATTAGGAAGTGAGCGTGTGGTCGGCTGGGTCACTGGACAAGGGCGAAAGGGGACGCGAGTTTACAATTGCTTCCATCTGTGTCAATGTAGTACACAATTGTTCGTAATCTAACAATGCATTACCCATAAATCGCTTCAAGTGGAGTTTCACAGAATTCACTGCGGCTTCCCATAATCCACCGAAGTGTGGCGACTTAGCGGGAACAAAATGCCATGCAATGCCCTCACTGTATTGCTTTCTATGTAGCAATTCTGATTATGAAATGGTATTTAATTTTTTCGTTGTTTAGTCTTCATTAAATTTATTGATGGCAATATTCTTTTCTCATTTTCCGACGAATATGGCAATGATAATAAATTCAATACAAATGTAGTTCAGGTCCAAAAGGTGCAGCCCATCTTTAATTTCCGTACTTCATCTCAACAAAACAAAATGTTGTCAGGATTTAACTTTGGCAGTATTTATTAATATACGCCATTCTGTATCAATTTTTTGCATTTCAGAATCTTTTACTAAATTTGGAAACAGAATAATTAGTTCAGATATAGAATTTATTAAACCTTGTTTTACGATTGATTGATTTAAAACATTAAATTGTTTTATAGAATTGTTTTTTTTTGAATGGGAAACGCCGAATGATTGGGCTAGACGCTTCAACATAAAAATCTAAACATCTCAGTTTAAAAACTTAAATTTGTTCTGGTGTTAAGGTTAGTTGCAATAATGATTTCGCTATATTTGTCCCGAAGTACATATCTTCAATTGCTAAATAATTTTTAAGATTTTTATAATCAATATTTTCTAAGGGGGGATGCTTATTAAATCTTTTTTTTAATGAAACAAATATTGTATTAACAAATAATTGTATATAAAAGATGAAGTTAGGAGATTCTGACTGCATTTCTATATTTAAATTATTGAAAAATGGCAAGACAAATTCTAAAAATTGCAAACATAATTTTGTAGGATTAAACGATATTTTTTTTTAACATTTTTGCAGCGTGAATATCATTTTTTGTTTCGGAATCTGTGAAAAATAATTTTAGGGTATTGTACTGTTGCAGTCTTCTACAAAGTAAATTTGTGAATTTTAATATTACAAAATGTTTGATATTTTGAAAATTCTGCAATTCTTGTATTGACATTCAATTTCTCTGGAGTTTCACACCTATTCTTTAGAAAGGTAGTAATCTCTGCCATTGTTGCAAATTCTTCTTGAATCTTATTTGATTCCCACTCCAGTAATGTGACTGGGTCTAATCGAGTACCTATCATATAAATTATTAACGCATTACATTGTTGGACTGGCTGGTTGAGAACACCTAAGGATCGTAAATGCTTGGTGACAGTATCTAACAATTGCCTTAGTTTTGTATGGGATTCTTTTTCTAAGCGGGGTAAACCAACCAGTGACTTGATATGATTGTGAACAAATAGGTTTTTATTATCACACCGTTCACAGAATTTGCCAGGCCACACCATAATTTGAAGCAGAATATTCAATTACTTGTATTAGTTGTGCTGCATCCTGCTTGAGTGAAGATTGTAGATAATAACATTTTTGAATGTCTCTGATTATTGGAATGAATTAATTATTGAAAAACATCATGTTTCATATGAGCCTGTGAATTCTGGTAAATTGATAATGGGCAATCTTACATTGCCTAGTGGATCACTATCACTGATAGTTGAAGCAGCTACCTGAGAGGACACTATATTTGTTGTGGTGTTTGACTCTATAAATCTTTTCACATTTGTGATTATATCAAAAAACTGTTTTCTCTCATGTTGCTAACTATCTTCCGCATCTTCATCTAGCACTTCAATTTGTAAATGAATTTCATCAAAAGATCTGTCAATTGATTGAATTCTATTAAAACGCTTCTTTAATTGGGCTAACATAGTCTCTGACACATGTGTTTTATTTTGTACAGTATTAAAATATGTGTTAAACCGTGTTAAAGTCGACTGCTAGATACTTCTTTAGCTTTAGGTAATCCATTTTTGTAGTTCAGCCATAATCAACTTGACATGTTAATTTCGTATTAAATGCAAGAAACGAAACAATTGTAAACTGTTGCTAATAAAAAATATGATAGTAGTAAATCAGGATGCTGTAACTAGTTGGGTACAAAGAATGTATGCGGCTGCCCTTGATACTTTCTTCTCTTCGATTGGTTCGATACTTGCTTCAGCTCGGCCGTGGCGCCTCGCCTAAAGACTGCCTGTAGACGCGTTTGCTTATCAGTTGTATAGTCTACGACTATTTGCCTGGATCGCTGGGGTTTGTCTGACGTTTGTTGTAATATCCGATTTGAAGGACCTTGTTTAGGTTCCCAGTAAATGGTTTGAATAACGCTTGAGAACGTGTTGTATAAAATGCTATTATTTTCATGTGTATGTTATATGTACGGTCTCGCACACGTTCTTAGTATCTCTGCCGATTGCCTCGTGAGACGCTCAGCGTCCTCTCATTCCACTATCGACTCGGGGATGCAAGAAAGTATTGAACAATACCAGTGCAGTGTTCGGGACAGATATGAATTGTCTTGCATGTTGGCACGTCTTAAGGCATCGTTATCTTGAACTTTAGAACATATTCGCTTATAAGGTGTTAGCAGTGGTATCGGTGGTTGACGGCCGAGGTAGGCACGAGCAGAAGCTGCGCGTGCGAGCCCTTGCATTTTGTTCATTTTCACTATGCTCCTTGACCCATTGGATAATTCACCTGTTGGGGATGGTAACTTTCTCCAAGGTGTCGTGGCATTCGTGTATGACCCTAGAGTCAGTTTTATAGACTCTAGTTTTTGTAATGCCGGTCTGCGGTTCGTGCAGATATGTATCCTTGTACTTTCGATTTTGCGGGCAGTGAGCTCTTCCGCACAACGGATAATTGCAAGCACCTCAGTTTGTAGGATTGTACTAAAGCTGCTCGTGTTGGTAGACATTCGTAAGGCTAGAGTGTACCGAAGTCAGCACTTTCAGTGTTTTTCGAGCCATCTGTATATATAGATATATTGAAATTTGTCGAGACGTCAGGCTGTCTTTGATTTTGGCAACAGATGCAGAAGTGTCTGTTAAATAGATAGACTGGCATCATTTTGTCTGACCGCAGATTCAAGAGGGGAATGGCTTTACACGCTCCTATTAAATTTCCTGATATTTGTCTATACTACGTCTACACTTCCATAGATCTACCGCCTGACTGTTACTAGACTGCAGTCTGGTAGCAGTCTTTATCGCCAGTATTGTATGCACCATTTTCAACTATTCTTAGTGCACTCTGCATAATACACTTTCGTAGTTCCCTGTAAGAATGATTGTGATATCCTCCGCGTACCATAGCCTGCCGAATTTAGAAGGTCTATAAGGCTATGTATGTATAGCAAATATTCTTTACTGTTATATTAACAGACTTGTACATGAATTTTAACTCTAATTTTCAACCCTTAATCAATTACATAATTGTTCCATTTTTTCTTTATTCTATGGTGCGTAACTGTTAACATTTTATTTCTTTTTGTAAAATACGTTTTAATAAGGCATACATATTTAATGATGTATGTAATATAAAATGGATAACTGACTTTGAAGCATAACTGGGGTATAAAGAACTAAAAAAATTAAGACAACCAAAACACTTTGTCTATTTTATTCTTTGTTACTTTCTCTCAAGAAGAAGATACACTGTAAATTATCAATGTTTAACATTAATATATTTGTATAAAATAGAGAGAAAATCACATAAAAAATTTAATATAACGAGGCCTACACAAATACATTTTTATTGTCTTTTTCCCAAAAAACACAGTTGTGAATTTAAAGCTTATATATATCTATTTAATTTGTCAGTTATTGTGTTTAAGTCAAGAATTGCTGTTATTATTTTGACTAGTTAGGGGTTAGTGGTTTCTTTTTTATTTTATTTCTTGTATATAGTTTATAACATACTCCAAATGTAATGTAAAACGTATGTCTGTGGTGCATGCTCATAGGGTTGGGGTGTGTCTAACCCATACCTGTTATACACCCGAAACAAATAAATAAATAGCTTGTTAAAAATCTTTATAATGGTGGGGAATTATGTTGCTGTCACAAGCTAATTAAGTCCTTTTTTGTTGTCAGGCAGAGTGATTTTACTTGCATATGCATGTTTCAAACTAATGCTCTTAGTTTGACCTGTTTTAATACCTGACCGCCTATTCCTAGCTGCTTTGAATTTACCTCCATTTTTCTTGTTTATAGCTATGTTTGTACAAAAACTTGTCTCTTTCTTTTTCAAATCGGAATACTTAATCTAAAGAATTTTAATTAATTATTAAACTAAATTCAGTCCTTAGCAATGTTTAGTGCCATCTCACTATGTAATTCCTTATAGTCTGTGAAGTCATCATAGTCCAATTCCGTAACTTGAAGAAGTTTCCCTTTTTTGTTCGCATTTCTGATCAACGAAACATTGGTCAGGTACGTACACTGATCCCGATTTCTTCGCCCTATTCACCGACCTCTCAATGATGCTGTGGATTGCATCTCCCTCGTTTTGCATGTATCCACGAATCAGGTACTGCATACAAATACATTGATATCACGTATCTAAGAATGAAGACCATGCCTAAGTAAATTTTGTTTGTTTGAAGGAGATTCGCAGTAAACCTAAAGTCTGGGCCTATTAATTCAGTTTATCAATAGAAATCATGGACGCTATCTTTGTTCTTACCTATTTTCTGTTGTCCGCTACAATTGTCCGAATAAAAAACGATTTCTTGACCAGGCTTGTTTTTTGATAGCTCTTCAATATATTTATAGACACCAGTGGCTATTTTATTGACACCCCTGTGTCCTAGTCATTCAGGCCAAAACAGTAAAAGCTTGTCTGATTTTCAATTTCAGTTATTTGTGAAAAAAGGAGAGATTGCTGATTTTGTCTTGGCACTGTTTTTTGTAAGAAAGTTAAAAATACAAAATAAAGCTGGTGCAAATCAAATAAAAAGGAATAATGATACTTACTGTAAAATTGAAACAGTTGAGACGTGACTTAAAGCTGTAAGTAGTAAAAAGCTGATGTTTGACCAATTGGTACTGGCAAGACTGCTCGCAAATCATACAGCACTATATATACACACTTGTATTTCACCCTTTTAGCGTTTTCTTTGTCCGCTGCTTTTTCGGTTCGACTTAATTCTTTTTCTTCCTGATGCTCACGAACGATTTCTTCAGCTTGGTATTTTCCTCTCCTGCTTCATTTTTATATGCTTAACACTGATGGTATTGGTATTTTTTAGGCAAAAAAACAATGTTGAATTCAGTATTGAATATACATGAATAAATATTATATTTCTACAATAGTCAACCCACTATCTCTAAACTTTCTTGTGTCTTTTCTTATGTAATGGCTCTCAATGCGTATGAAATTTATGATTCCTGACAGAGTTCAAAAGCTCTTAAGGAGCTTTCTTTTGATTGTTATGTTTACCTCTTTTATCTGAAGGTGCAATACCAGTTCCACTTACTGTAGCTTAGATTATAGTGCGAATCATTCTTTCTGTTCTTCCCAAGGTATTTATTATTTAAGAACGTTTTGCACACTCTTACCTTTTTATCATTATTCATGACAAAAAGTGCAATTAGTTTTTCTTGCTTCTGCGACAGATATGCGGTTCAAAGTCTCGTTGGCGCTGTAGTGAGCAGTAATTTTTCTTTGAACAAGATGGAACACATCTATCTTTACAAGGAGGGTCCATCGTTTGAGACTCTACAGTTTTCTCTGTTCTTGAAGTGTAACTTTGCCCTGAGATCTTAAGTAATTTAGTATTTACCGTTTTTTATATTTCGTGTTCTTTTTTTACCTCTGTTGGTTTCATTTAGGGCTTCTGTGTCATTACGATTAATAGCTGGATTGTCATTAGGCCTATGAGGGACTAGTGGATCACTTGAATCCTCACTACTTGAGTCTTCGCTACATGAAGGTTCGTATTCATCACTAGAGCCCGTTCAAAACAATCTTTCAATGAGTGGCGGGCAAATTATCTTCTGAGAAGTCTTCGTCTGCGGCAATGCAGTGGCCGATCATGTAGTCGATCATGCCGCTGACTTCCTTGGTGCAGGAGTAGGTGCCGTCCCATCTGTCGCATTGTTCTAGGTATGACCTGTACTCGGGGCTGGCGGCTGCCGCGCGCTCTTGTTCGTCGTTGTGAGTCGTGCTGAAGAGGGTTTGCTTGTAACCGCTAGTTCGGCTGCTAAGGCTATCTTCTCACGTCCCAGGGCCTATATAGTGATCAGTGCGACCACCTTATCGGCCTCCAGTTCCCGGATTCATTTTTCCAGCTTCCCTGCCTCGTCGTCCTGCTGCTCCATGTACATAGCTCTGAATGCTGACAGAGGGAGCAGCGGGTGGTGGTTTGAAGGTCGGTGACCATCTTGTTCATGATTCGATGTACAGTTGGGTTCTTGCGGATGAAAGCCAGGGCATGCTGTAATTCTACTTTCATATCGCAGAGTACGCTGACGACCTTTCCCGCGAGCGCATGGTCCTCGTTGTTAGCGGTCACCGCCTTCTCGTCGTTGTTGTCTTGTCATGGATGTCACCATGACATTCCTGAATGGTTGTGGTGGTCCGCGAGCTGGGCCTTCGGTTGTTGGGGCTGCTTAAATCTCTCGCGCGCCTTCTCTCCGTCACGCTCCGGGCTGCCTGTCGCTGCCTTGTGGTCGCTCGACCTTCGGGGACTCAAGCTAGACAGCGGGATGGTCCCGCAATCATAACGCGCGTGGCAGAAGCTATTTCAGCCAGTGGGCGTCTTTATTGATTACCGCTCGTCGTGTAGAGCGAGAGGCCGTCTGGTTTGTGGGACCGTTAACGGTTACAAGATATGATATGAAACGCCCCCGGATGAGACCGTAGCTAGGTTCCGTCATAGATAGTGACCTCCGGCCCGATGAAAACATTTTGGGGTTTTGATGCCCAAGAATCTCGAGTTTCAGCCTTTTGGGGCTGCACTGTACCATAGCACTGGAAGAAACAATTGATGAGCACCGAAACGCACTCAAAAAACACTGAATTTCGCGGAGTGGAACAAGAATGAGACCGACCGGTGTGGAGCTCGAATAAAGCTCGCACAATACCTACTTACTTTCTATGAATAACACAAAATATTGTTATAATTTGCGATTAACTATAGGAATTACCCTTTTCAAATGCTAAAACAGACACTATCTGACACAAACATCATTTGCGTATAACTTTGTACCTTTCCGATTGTGCGAACATTTTATAGAATAATAATCAGATTTTATTACGAACCAATTTGCAATACAAACACAGCTAAAAGAGCAGTAGTAGTTGGAGTAGCTGTAGAAACGGAACCAGTAGCGGAAGCTGGAATAGCTGCAGGCGCTAATATACCAGCAGAAGTAGCGTGGAGTATTAGCTGAAGCTGAAGTGCCACCAGGTAAAAACAAGGCGGATCACAAATCCAGAAAAGTTTAAGAAAGCTGATTTGCTGTCTAAACAACAAGAATAACAATAGCAAGCAATAACAAGAATTATAACAACAAATATAACGTTTAAAACTGCTAAAGACACTAAGAACACACCTGATGTGAATTGATGGAAGGACCACCGATGTCACCAAAACTATGTGTAACGATGGAAAGATCCTGCCGATTACGCCAATACTGAGGTCCAGTTGCCAAGTCGATGCCGCCAATGCCGAGGGGAACCATCGCTGGATACTAACTGTTTAACTCTTGGAACGTTGTCGGAAGGAACTGGAAGCGTCGCTGCCACCACTTCAATGACTGAGGACTAAAACTATTGTTGTGTTGTTGATCTTGTTTGGGTGAAGAATATGCTGTGGCGATTTATAAGACGATTTATAAGACTTGAAGGATTGTATAGCCTAAGTTATCTTAGAGTTGATTACTAGCAACGCTCCAGTTCTCTTTGTTAGGCGGGCGAGCGCTGCAATGCCCGTTTGGACTTGATTCGAGTTTGCAACCAGGGAAGTACGTTTCTAATAAAACTTCTGCAGTTTCAGACGGTGTGGACGTGCATGTATTATCACTCGTCCTTAGTCAGACTAGTTATAGTGCTGGATCTTTAGAGAGCTCTGGTTAGTTTGACAGCGACGATAGTATTCTCTACCTGAACACAAAACACCATCCAGGAGTCTCTTATTGACGGAACATACGATTGAATGAGTTTTGGTTCGCTTTAAAAGTTTCCCAATATATCTTGCGGTTAGTATTCTTCGCCCTGTTAATGAGTCTTCTACCATCTTTCTTTAATCTCTCCGGCTCCGAGCAGCAACAGAGATGTTGCTCAGTCGTATATCCGGGAGGATTTGAGAGCTTGAACTTTCTTAGCACAACCTTCGGTTCGCAGCCACGGTTTAATTATTAATTATTCTATACTATAGTATTTGTTAACGCCCGGCATACTATTAGGTATATTTCAAACTACTTCTCCCTTGCCCATATATCTAATCAATCATTATCGACCCATTCATGGGGCTTTACGCTGTGTGTATACATTGTAAGTTTGAGCAACGTATGTACAATAAACTAAATATCATAATGTAATAATAGAGATTTCTATCTTAATATAACAAATTTAAATAATCCTGCGTGTAGTTCGTCCTTGATTAAGTGAAAGTATGATTGGTTAAGTGTTTTTGTCGGGTATAGTTCTGTTTGTCTCGTTTTGTTGGAAGCAGGTTCGTAGACGATCGAGTCATTATTTATTGGTATTATGTTCGCAATTATGTATAAGTCCGTGTTCGTGATGTTCTGCAGTTGTACAGTGCTAACTGTCTGTGGGCAATCATAGACCTGCATATGGCTTAGTATATTTTAACGCCCGTTTGTATGTGGCTCTCCATTCATACGTCAGGCATTTGAAGTGGAACAATCATTTGATCTCCGTTTTTATAATTTTTAAATGTGTATAGAATTTATGTTCGCGCTCTCTATTGTCATAACTAGACATTTAACCGTCGCTGTCGGTTGAACATTACCTCATTTAATGTAAATCGTTGGCGAGTTGTCTAGTATATTTGATTCGTAATTAGCAATTGGCATTTAACCCAACCCGATCTCGAATCTCCAAAAATAGAACTATAGCTTAGTATCGTCAGTTTGTAATATGTAGATAGCGCCATTAAGTTTTTTTTGTGTCTGTTATCATGGCGTGTCTACAGCGTTTTGTGGTAAATGTCATGGCAATCGATGTTGTAGAGGACGGGCGACAGTAGAGAGCCGAGAGCCCTGCGAATAGAAAGCTACGGGTGAACAGGATGAGGTATCTCGGGACTTTGTGCCAGACAGTATCAAACGCTTTATTGATGTCTAAGAATAGCCCTACGATTTGTCCGTTTTTATGTACTTCGCTTGTATGTGGGTGGTTGGAATGTATAGGGGATGTATGGTAGTGTCCGGGTTTAAATTCAAATTTGAATTTGGTAAATTCCTTCCCTATGAGTCTATTTTGAACAATTTGTGTTTCCGGTTTTCCCTTTATTGAGAGAAGTGTGATTGGTCGGTAACTTTGTGGTAGTTTTTGTTTTGCCCAGTCGTGTATTGTTACGATGACTTCCCTTTCCAAGAGTTTGCGTGTATAAGGGTTTGTAAGCAATTCTTATTTATTTTTACTATACAACGTGTCCACGTGAGTATGCAACAAATGGAAAAGTTTTTTATTCGTGATTTCTCAGGAAATTTTATACTTCATAGAAGTTGGTGCTTCATTCAAAACTAATTAAAACACAAAACAAAATGCATACAAAATAAAAAATAAAAAATATTAAATTTATTACATTTTTTTCAAATTAAAAATTCTATGGAGTAAGTAAATAATAATAATAAAACAATGTAATTAATGAAAAAAATCACTGGATATTCTCTTTTAATACAATAATTTGTTCGTCTATCAACATCTCTAATAACGTTTTCAATGATATTCGGATTATTGTTTAAATATCCTACACAATATCTAATTTTGTTTTCTAAATCCGCTAAATTCCCAAATGGCCAAATTTCTTGTAGCTAATGGTAAATTATCAAATTAATTTTCTAGTTCCGTATGTTGTTGTTGTTGATAATTTGGCATTATTTAGTATTGTCTCACTATTATTAGAATTTTATGTTTCATTGGTTTATAAACAGTAGGGTAGTTTTTGCCCAAAAATGAGTTGGTTTCATGATTGCGGCAGTGGCCTTCAAGGAAACTTCTTTTTAAAATTTCGCCACTAGTATTATGGCTTCCAGCAAATTTCTTTCTACAATGGAATACAGATGTAAAATATTGTAAAAAAATTATTATTGTTAAAATTCGCTCACAATAGAGTTCGGAGAGAAACAGGCAAACAAAACAACCTTTATGTTAAACATAACTAGTGAGTATTAAACATCTTATCGCTGATTTTATTGCGTCGATTTTAATTACAGTCAGAGTGTGGTAATAACCGGACGCGTTTTGTTAAATAGCCGCACGACAAGAAGGATGACACATTTTAGTAATTGCTGCTGTTTCTAGTTCTTCGTTGCACCCTCTACATAACGGGCTGTCCACCAGACCCATCGTGTGTAGGTGTTTGTTTAGCCGGCAGTGGCCAGTTAGGATGTTTGTCAATAATTTCAGATTAGTTCTAGATAAGTTAAGGCGGGCCGTGCCTGCAATTTTACAAGGTTGCCTAAGTGCTACCTTTGATTGCTTGCAGCCCGGCGTTTCTCGCCATCTTACCTTATGAAGAGCTCTATTATTTTTTGTACCTGCAGAAAGTATTTTATTCTCTTGGGTTGTTAGAGGATGTAAGGATCCCTTCCTGGCAAGTTCATCTGCTATTTCGTTCCCCTTGATGCCACTATGTTCTTTGATCCAGCAGAGTTCTAGTTTGTTATATTTAGTTAGCTCCTCTAGGCTGTGTAGACATGAATATAGCTCTTTCGACACAAATGTGTTGGCATTTAGTGCTGCTTTTCTGTCGGTGAGTATTTGGATATGTTTATCCTTAATATTCCGTTCAGCTAAAATTTGAACACACTTTAGTATTCCTGTTAATTCAGCTTGGCAGACGTGAGTCTTCCAAGTAGTGCACTTATCTTGAGATCGAGTTCTGGTGAGAATATTCCATAGCCAGCTCTCGTCTTAATTTTGGATCCATCAGTATACATGGTTATGTTGGCGCCTTGTGAGATACCATCCATTGTGATGATGGTCTGAAAATTTTTGACAAAACTGTATTTGGGTAGAATTATGTCGCACTTACCTTCTATGGGGGGGGTCTTGTTTGATAGCTTCACTCAGTGTGCTCCTGTGTCCAATGATTCTACCTTTATCATGCCACAGGTTGAGTGAAGATAGCCTTAATGCTGTTTTTACTGCAGTCTCCCTTGAGAAGGGAGACTGCAGTAAATACAGCAGTATCGCTTTGATCTTGCGGTCGTGTGCCGCTGGTTGTAAGGGCCGAGGTAGAATTATGCGCATCGGAAGCGGCAAATAGAATAAGCAACAATAAGTCCGTACCAGCCCAGAGTGACAAACGAAACGCACTAATGAACGACGTTTTGCTGAAGGCACAATGATCTCTAATATGGTCCCACCAGCAACAACATCAAAAGACACTAAAACAAAATTTGATGGTAACTGAAAATTGTTAAATTGAGTAGATTGAGCTCGTTGTTGCCCAATGCAACCGTTAAGATATCGGTTAAATGTTTAGATAGGCCTATTGTCGGAGTATTCAAAGATGCCAAAACCGATCTTAGAGGAGTATTCTCCTTATCTATCTTGGTGGTGGTATGAAATGGTAGGAAGGTGGAGGTATCAATGATAAGTTTCTTCGACTTCTGTTTTATGATTTTAATGTACACGGAGACCATTCAGTATTCTTCTTATTTGAGGGTCAAGGAGAACATATCGATGCTTAAGTGAAATAAAAAGGTTATTCACAATAATCAATTAGATAGCCGGAGTTGCCGTTTGAAACCTGAGTTATCCAGAGTTGTCTGATGAGATGGCCACAGTTGGTTGACCCAAAATCATAAGATATGACATAGCTGATCAATGATCATTACAAAAATTATATTATTTTTTTACCCCTGGCCTAAAATTTCATTATTGTTTAATAATGAAACAAAATTATTTATTAAAAGAAAATTACAAATATAGAGTAAATTTAGCAGATAGGTGGCGACAAAGAAAAACTTTACTTACTTTACGAACGCAATAGTAAAATAATATTTTTATTTTTAAAAACTACTTGATTGAGTAAATTTTGAGGGCGCGACGTGATTTTCGGCAGCCGGTGTTTCTGGGTACCTAATGGGGATCTGACGCAAAAATAAGCAAACCACAACAATTTAGGGGGGAGAATAAGCTTAATACGCCCCCTTACAATGGCAGGGCTGAGATAGACACTTATCAACTAATTTCCTTACTGATACACATTTCTAAGACTCCGACTCCGTCGGATACTAAGTTTATATGTGATCTATACTTACAATTAGATAAATGAAAGAATGGTTGTTTAAATAAATTGTGACGTATAAATATAAATATATATATATATATAAAAAAACGTTCTTCAAAAAGATTAGAAAAAAACCTCTATTGACCAATTTTACTTACTACTAATATTTACTCAATTTAACACGCCTGCCGAAACATATACCAAAAATACCCACACCCAAAAAAAAAAACCAGAACAAAAAGAACAATTTTAAATTATTCGCCGGAAGATTGAGAGGTCGTGAAATACCGCGCTATTTTCTAATCTTATCTGTTTCTTGCAATGATCTGCACGGCACGCTGTGGCGATGGCGTCCTACACTCCAAGGGGTATTTCCTCCGCTACTGCTTCCCTAGGCTGCTCGTGCGGGACCCCGGGGATAGCTCGTCCTCTGGTAGCCGGTTTTGGGATGGTCGGCGGATTGTCCTTGCTTGTATTGCCGGAGAGTTAGGTTGTTTTTCCGATTTTAGGATCCGTGTTACACACGTGGCTTGCCAAATAAGATGGGAAAGTTACGTTTCCCTGCACTATGCGGCTCTGGCCCAGTTTGGCGGTATCGTCGTTGTTCCCCGAAGGATGGGAGTAGCGTTGACCTACACTATGCCCCTTCCCAAAAAAAAATCGTGGTTAAAATACTGTCCTACTTCACTCGACGACCGACTTTTCATCACTACCATTTTTAATCCATTTTTAAAAATAAAATTTCCTTTCGCGGCGATCGGCGAGTTCAACCGACAGATCTTCCAGTTCAGTCAGATGAGATGCGCTTCCCCATAAAATATTTAAAGTAAATTACGCGACGAATTTAAACTATTACACTGCCATAAAAAGAGTAAGTATCTGATGGCATAAAGGTCTTTAAGGATTGAAGATCTTCTCATAAAGTGGAAAATCGGAATTCGGGATGGCCGCTATTTTCTTTGGTCTAATTGGTAATTCTTTCAATTCATCTGGAATGTATATAACATTTTACCACTTGGTTGTATTCTATCCACCTTAAGTCCGCAACACTCGAGTCACCCGGGCGTTTTCCTTGTCTGATAGTATTGTAAATTATAGTATCCTCTCTTGCAAAATCTTAAAAAAACTATGTTGTAACAGCTTTGCTCGGTATGGAAACGGTACATCTCTTGCTGCGGTAGAATGAACTACGAATTGACTGGGAAAATAGATTTCATATTGTTTAAAGTGTCTCTGGATCGTAGCGTGGACGCTGTCGCACTCGATTACAGTGTGTCCCTTCTCTAAATAATTATGAGTAATTTTAACCTTTATGTACATGCTTAGATGTAATAATACATTTCAAATAAATAATAACTTACTTAAGTTCTCTATCGAGCAATTCATTAATATAGTCGGTGAAATAGGTGGAAAACACTGATGCAGACATTGCAGACTCTTCCGTCTCATCTATCTCATAATTGATAGCGTCAAGGGTGGCCATATTATATACTGTAAATGTAAAACAATTTAAATTTAAAATATGCTAAAGATACATTTAGAAGCGGAACATTTTGAACCGCCATTAGATCACAGCAAATTGCGTGGCAATCCCCTTTTAAAACTGCATCCTTGTCTTTACTTTTTTCGAGGCGAGCAAAATTTTTAAGCTAACAGTGTTTTTTTGTGTTCTTCGGCTGCTGCATTTTTCTTTATATGGCTAGTAAAACATCACATCGATCATTTTTTGCTTTTATATATGAATTTTCTTGTTTTTTTAAATCGCTTAGTAGTCTGACGACCTCCCTGGTGGTAATGATCGTAACCACTTGAGTATCCCCGTTCGCTGGCCTCAGAAACCGCCTTTCTCTTTACCAGATGCGTTTACTAGTGCCTCCGCGACCTCGGACTTGGTGGTCAGATGGACCTTGGGTGTTGGACCGCACCGCTGTGCTTTTGTCTGGATTAACCCGAACCCGCCAAAATTTCATCCACAACTCAAGTACATTTGTGGCTAATTGCAATCTTGCAGCGATTGTTTTTCGGTATGTCGAACGATACAGTAGGGCTCTATCATCGCCAGATCGTGCTATCATTATGTTTTTCTACTCATCTCCTAAGACAAGTCATTTCGTCACGTCTACAGGCCACAGAAATTCCCATGATCAATACTATCTGTTAATTATAACAGTTGATGACAAATATTCAGAATACATAATGAATCATTTGCATACCTTCATTAGCAGAAATGTGGAATTTGGTGCTCTGGGGCAATAAATTTTTCAATGTGTTCTTCATCAAGGACAGCAGTTTTCTTTTTTTTATAAAAATTTTGTTTCTTGTTTCAAGTAAGCAATTAGTTTTATAAATTTTGATATATGCACATGATTGTAGACTAGTAGCCAAGATTTTAAAATAGAACATGTTGACCCAAATTGTTTTCCTCGGCGTGTTTGGCATTTAAATCGCCGGCCATGATTAGCATGGTATGTTAAAATAAACTGGTATGTTCATCTTGATCGGGCTTGACGTACGTTTCGCAGACGACGATGACATCGAGTTACCTCATATAAATCAGATTTTTGCCCGTCCCCTGCATTCCAGAAGGCTAGTGTAAAAGGAAAGTCTAGCAAACTAGTGTGCTGCCATTTTAAAGCGCGGCGTTTAGTGTGCCGTGCAAGTTTCAACTAAGGTTGTATAGTTTTTTTCGCCTTCAATGATCCCCTTTGCGGTTCGAGCTTTGGTAAATTCCGTGGGCCGGTTAATGTGCAACTCATCGGTTTCCTCGGCGCCAGAAAGATCTGAAGGGAACTGATGCGGGTGTTTTGCCAGGCAATGACCCTGGCACAACCCCTGTGTGGCTTGGGGGTCTGAGAAACTCGGGGCGGAAGGTGCGAGACGGACAGAAGATGCCTAGGACGGTGTAGCAATTTTAGATTACCGCTTGCGTAAGATTGTCCGGCTGTGACGCTTGGGGAATTTAGCGCAACCGAGATTGTTACATTTTACATTGGGGAAATCGTTGTGGCAGTTTGAGGCGTAATGGCCAAATTTTTGGCAACGATATGGTTGGGAAAGTTTGCTGGATTTCCGCTTGTGTTCCACTATGACACGGGGGAGCGACCCTATGTTTTCGGCTTAAAGATTTGTCTTCCAGCCATAGTCAATGGTAATGTAAGTATTACCATAGGAAATAATTGTAATTGAGATTTTGGGCCCATCCGGTGAGCCGAGATTGCGGGGAAGCCTTGCTTCTTGGCATTAACCACAACGTCTTGTTATGTGATGCCGCGGAGCACCACACGCAACAACTTGTCTGACGGCAGGGTGCATGTGTTGTAACTCCGTGTCCTTCTCTTTAAGAAAAGATGTTAATCATCTGAAGGCGTCTGGTAACTCGGGATAAAAGCGAGCACCGTCGGTGGTGTTTACCGCCTTTTTAATTTTGATGCCGTGCATGTTTATTTCGCGGCCGATCGCGGCGTAATTTTCTTGGATTGAAAGATTACGCGGTTTCGCCTTGGCGAGATTGGTGGGTGACCTGAGGAGTCGAGGGACTAAAGTTCCATCCTTGGAGGATTTAACGCGCTGGAGGTTCCTGCGAGACTGAACCGCCGTATATTCCCCATTATTCGAAATGCCGACAGTTTCACTTTGCAGTGGGGCTTCATTTGAAGACTAAGAGCTAAGGCGGGAGAGCTCGTCGAAACCTATACGCTTGCTATAGGTTGGTGAGCATGGGCTTGAAGCCGCAACGCATCGACGTCCATGGCGAGATTGGTTTGGGACGCACTTAGAGTAAAATAATTCACTTGCTATTTTTGGTGATGGTATGAGGGCTGCACGCTGCAACTGAGCCGTAAACAATTTCGATCCGCCGTGAGCGCGAAACGTTCGACGAGAACGCGGATCTCTTCATGTCTACTTAACTATTTCTTTTATACCCTGTGTTCCCGGATTCGGTTGCAAAGAGGCAAACATTTTGTTATTTTAGCCAAAAACCCCAGAGGAAATCCGTTCTCCGCTTCATTTATAAATATGATTCCAACTGTTTCTTTTCAGATTTATCATCGCAGTACTGAGAAATTTCTAATGTTTAAAAAAATATCTGAAAAAGTTCATCGCTCTGTCACAAAACTATGATTAGCTTTGGAATAAATCTGTTGTTTATGCACTAAAACGCAACACGTTGGCAATTCATTTTATTTGAACATGAACTATTTAAGTGTATCTCCACCACGTGAAACACATAATTCTAGGCGCGTATAAGGCTCATTTGGAACGGGAGTACTGTAAATAATTTGTTTTACCACAGATAAAAATCATAAATCGTTAGATCAGAGCTTCTTGGAGGCCATGGGACTGGTCCATTTTTTCCGATCTATTTCTCTCTAAATGTCTCATTCAACCAATTGACTACTATGTCTGCTGAATGGGCAGGACAGCCATCCTGATGAAAATATGCTGCAGCTCGATAGTTTAAAAGGCATATTATCCATTTTTTTCGTAGAAGAAGGTATTAAGCATTTGCAAATATGAATCAAGCTTCATATTTGCAAATGCTTGCATAGTTCCCTCAAAAATAATGGCTCCTGAATCCGGGAACACACGGTATAGTCACTTAAATATAGTCTTCTATATTAAAATGAATTCAATTCTTCATTATTATGTACGCTTTGTGATTTCTCTTATTCACGAACATTTTATTTTCTTACTTAATAATAGTGGGCTTTCAGCCCGATGACCGGTTTAGAGGCCGTTGACCGATTTGGAGGTCTATTGTTCTTAGTTAAATCACTCGAGTGTTCAGTCCAATTTCGTACAAACTCTTACATAAAACGTCAGCGATTTTGAGCTCTAGAGTGAGCTTTCATGAACTCCGTGATTTTGAACGTTGTAGGCTGAAGTATTGTTTTCTATTGTGTAGAATTTGATTTTACATATGACAGTTAATTTTGTCAATGCAGTTACCAAACACCGTTTGGCATATACCAACGTCCAAAGGCACTTTTAGTAATAATTTATTGAGAGTACTCGAAGGCAGTGCAAATATTTTCGATTAAAATGTATAAAAAAAAACATTGTCATCCAGTCTGTACCGTCGTTGTTTCGGTGTCTTTCCACTTTCATTAATTTGTAATCTAATAAATTGAGCAACGATACTATTAAGTTTATACAAATTTTTGAAAATGTTAGAATAGCAAATTTTCGGCTATCTGCATACGAGTTTTAAAATAGTTTATTTTTTTTCTCTATACTGCACGTTTTAGTTTTTTAATTTCGTTATACATTTTCCATCCACTGCTCCTCTCTTAACCTCCCACAGTGTTTAATATGTTTCTGACACATCATGTGAACAAAAACATTCTATTTAATATTTTGTATGCTGAATAATGTATTATTATATTAAATTACATAATAATAATAATTAATAAATTTAGAAATATCTAAAGCTTGAATACATCTCCTGCATTTATTTGCGTTCCTCTTTCGTTTAGTAGCTCCGTGGACCTTTCTTCTTTCCAAATTTGGACCTTGTGTATTCACTTCAGAATTATCGATAATTGTTCCAATGTAAGTTATTTTTACCTTGATTTATAAATGTATTCCCGAAATGATGATGGCACACCCTTTTGCTGTTGTACACTTCCATTGGATCAATTTCTAATAGTTCTGCATTACCAATTATTTGAATTAATTTATGGTAATATGCAATACGTTTCCCCGGGTTTGGAAACCTATGTTTTGGTGTTAATTTATCAATGTCCATTATCCATTAATTACACGTCTTGTATCTCCCATTATGATACTTTCAATGAAACATCACACGTGACATTGTCGTTAAATAATTATTATTATTAAAGACATTTTCTTTAAGGATATAATCGGCTGATACGCGAAAGTTCAAAAAGAGATGACAGTAAATGTGGCACAATAAACATGGGGTGTCTACTTGATGTTATATACGCTAGAAGTTACATACGCGCATATTGAAAACATACACGCTTTGAATTGACAGTGACGTGACGTGACAGTTGTGGCATTGACTAAAAAGTCACCTAGGCGTTAAATCTTATGGAGCATAAAGGTGAAAGGTGATTCATGAACATTTGTCCATGAAGGGATTTGAACTCTTGCTCCCCAATGCTCAGTACGAGATGGATTGAGCATATCTGCATAAACTAGATTTTAGAAATATTAGTGAACATTATAAAAAAAAAATCAAACTAAACTATTACTTTTAGACTCAAACTTAAGCAATTTTCATAAAATAATGGAAAATGGCACTAACACATTATTTTCTAAAAAAAATGTTCGTATAATTAATATGTTAAAGAAAGTATGTATACTCACATAACAGAATCAATAATCTGTTTCATATCCTTTTCTTGCACAGTGTAACTCTTTAGCATATTCTAAATTAAATGGCACCTCTAATTTCAAACAACTTTCTGATTTTCTGGAATATATGATAAAATCACATGTGCCAAGATTCAATAGTGCCATCCCTAATTGAATTTGAGCATAATATGCATGATATTCTTTTATATAATATTCTCCATCACTCTTTTGAATTAAGAATTTGCAATGCTGTACCAGTTCCTCTGCTTGCACATCCAATCCTATAAAATAAATATTAAGTATATTCAAGGTTTTTTATATATCAAGATACTGCAGTATATACCTTTATATGGACACTTAATTTCAAGCAATTTTATTGATTGTCCATTTTCCATAACTATTCCATTAGGTGAAAATCCAACCCAAGAGAGCCCCTTTTGGCATGAAAAAGCCCAAATCGTTAGAAACAGTGTGTCCTGAAATAGAAACATATAACTGCCTTGCTATAAGCTCCTGTGCTCTACCATATTCTATATATTTGTTGTGAATTGTTTTGGGAAAAAACAATTTTGATTTTTTTTCTCCCAATTGTCTTTGTTGTGGGTGAATATGGAATAGCTACTAGAACCTATAGCAAGTTAATTAACAAGGACAATTTACTAGAGAAATATTATTAGTGCCTGCAGTAAATTGTATTAAATACTTGAAATTATAAGTCTTCTAAAATCTTTCCATTCATTACTTCCTTGGGTTGTAATAGCTGCTTTAAACCTATTGTCATTATTGAGCTTTAATATTATATGCATGCAACAATCATCTAAGTTCCCTTACAAATTTTTACATTCTGGCTATATCAAATCAATAAATTTAGACTTATATGCATGCTGTATAATATTTATAACATCTTTAGATATAGGTGTTAGCTCCAAGATATCTTTAGAATTGGTATGATTATGATTTTCAATGTGCTGCCTAAAATAGGAATATTTAGTAAAGTAGTAAAAAGTTCACTACTATACATACTGAAGAATATTAAGGTGTGAATGCTGATTACAAGCAAGAATTTTGGAACGTGCATCAAAAATTTGTTGAACGTATGCAGCATTTGCCCTTTTCTGCAAGCGACGCAGTGTTCAACTGGATCTTCATTTAGTCTATTAGCTAAGTAAAGTATATGATGTTTTCATTTTTAAGTTTGTTTCATAATTCCAAAATACTACAAATTGTTAGCCTAAAACCATCAATACAATTTTTCTGCGCTTCCGATTTTCTTCAAATGTTATTAAACAAATCAATGGCATTTTGTAATGTTTCTTCTGGAAGAGAATTTGTAAAAGACATAGCACATTTGAACGGATTAGCATGATTTGTATCTCTGGAATTTAGAGAATCAAATATATCATCTGCATAGCCTTCTAAACCATCTCTGTATTCATTATAATTTATACATTTTTCTAATTTAATTTCATCCACCAACAATACACATTCATAATCATCCAGTTTTCCTACCTTCTCTGAACATTTTTCTAACAAATGAGTACTAATACCAGTTGGTGGGTTATTTATTCGTATTCATGCATGAATTGTCGAGATTATGGGTAATCTTACTTTCATATAATTACGCATAAATTTGTAAGCGCCTGGAGATTTGTAAGATAGGCTAAGGGAAAATTTCTTTTCCTTGGTAGTCCAATGCATTCTGTTTGTATGAAAGAATTGCAGTTTTATTAATGTTTTCACATAATCTGAGGTTCCACACAGTATTTTCCCAAGATGAAATTTAAAACTATTAAACCGTTGTCTCCTCCTCAGCCTGAGCCTTTAATAAACACGACTTCTTGTTAACTAACTTTTTTAAAGATTCTACTAAGGAAATACCTTCTATGATCCGGTCATCAACAATGATTTTTTCAATTTTATTACTAGCCAAGTCACAAACAGAGGTACTAGGAAATTGCCAAGTACCAAATCTTGCAAACCGAGATTACCGGAATTTAATATCCATCTATACAATAATGTGACACTCTAATAGAAACAATGAGGCCATTAAATAATCAGACTGTACAAATTTACGTACTTTGTTAGAAATATCAAACGATGGAACGCATGATATTGGTACAAGATTTCAAGTCGGGCTTGGCTCGGTGCACATCCCAATGTAAATCAAATGGCAACGGGTTTTTCCCCGGTAGGAAAAATTGCCGCCCTTGTGAAATAAGGCTTAGCCGTCCACATTTTGTAACGCGCTTTTTACGCCGTTGCCTTTTACCATCATTGCTTGCTTCCTGAGTGCATTCGTTTAATTAGTGTAAGTTGTGGGTCTTAATGCACCGTTTTCTTTATAGAAATAGCTGCGAACCGGACCAATTCCCTTGAGTATTAGGAGGTCGTTGAGATTTTGGATATTTGTGTGTGTAATTTTGTGCGAATGACGGCGATCCATACCCGGCTGTTAGGGCAAGTTGAAGGGTCGTTGCCGCTCATTCCGTGTATTGCTGCGCTAAGGCAACTGTAAAAATACTTAAATCTGCAATATGCCCGGTGTATCCGAGTGCCATTGTTTAGCGCCATGCGCATGCACTATTTTTTATCATTTTATATGATACCATAATGCACACAATTTAGTGATTTGTGATTTTAGATACTTGTGTCATTGTGTTAGAGGTAAATGTAAATTCGATGGTGCCCTCACACTGCAGAAGAAGTGCTAAAAGCCACTGACTGCTCCTTGTGCCCTAAAATTGTAGCTAGGCGTCTTTACGACATTTTCAGCTCAAGCGAACCGCGGTTTGTCACTGATTATAGGGGCGGTGATAATCGTAGGGTACACAAAGGCCATACTAAAAAGTTTTTTTTGCATTTTTATGCCAAATAAAGTTAGATTTATATTACATTTTTGAATTTTGAACACTAAACTTATCGCCGAACTCTGTTGACTGATGTGGATGATATAAATGCTCTAGATCCAATTTTTCAACCCGGACATAAAAAAGATAAGCGAACACTTGTACAACACGCATCTGAGAATTCCGAGACTAACAAGAATACTACTGCAATTACGAAGAAAGTCAATATTATAAGCCACCAGATTATTAGTTCAGCTATTGAGAACCCAGACAATGCAAGAGAACAACCGCCAATAGCGAGGTGTTATCCGATCTCACCGAAAATAATTTAAGAATTAAGATGGTACAGACGCATTTTATTCTAATTGATGTAGTTCCCAATCTAGATACATTAAGTAGTGACACTTCTTAATATAAAGTATAAGTTAGTTTTGAGGTACAGTGCACCGACGAGATGCAATATGGAGCAGTGGGTGTGTGCAAGAATGGGAAGCACTGATGCATGAGTTGAAAGAAATATATATAAAATATATGAGCCAGAGTAACTGTGAACCGATATACAAATAGACAAGCGGTAGTTAATCAAAATCATACAAGCATACCAACCTATATTAAGCCACAAATACGATAAAGTCGAAACCTTTTATGAAGATATAAATGCCGCCATAACCGATTGCAAGTAAATCTTACTACAATTTACTGCTGGGAGGCTTCAACGTAAAAACTAGGGTGCGAGGACAACGACAAAGATGATGCTCTAGGAAACCACATATATATCTTTACCATGGTTATTTAATAATAATCAAAGATTATTCGTGCTGACCACGTTTATAATGACACCCTTTAAAAAATAAGTTAATCGGTGTTTCTAAATATGTAATGAACTTGAAAAAATAAATGTGTGAACAGGCAACGTGCAAACTGTCCGCGGTGGGAGTAATTTCAGTTGTAACATGCAAGCTGGGAATTCCAGGGACCAACACTCCTGTGTTTCATAATAGAACACTATAGGTGTACTACAAAACTGATGAACAATGGCAGGGGCTTTCTGGGCCCTACCAGCATGGAGCACCATCTCTTGGTGGTGGCTCAAGTGATCCTAGAACATACCGTGGAATAAACAAAAAAGTTAAATATGCAGGTGTTTTTATTATGCACAGAATTGCACTTATGATATACCACAATATTGTCAATATTTTATATCACCAGCCCTGATCGTTTTGTGATTTAACACATTTTCATTACATTTAACAATCTATTCTGTGCGGGAATGTAAGTGCTGTAGTTGTAGTAGATTTCCATGCTGCCATATCAACACTTGTAAATTAGCATTTGATTATTTATTTATTTCTTTCTTAATTAATTTAAGGAACAGACTTGCGAGATCAAAATCCCAACGCGGAAGAAAAAATGCGAAGAAGTAAACTAACACTTTCCAGGTACACGATCAATGGCGGCATGGAAATGTATAAAATCATTCAGGAAAAATAGTACAGATAAAACCAATATACACCCAATGCAGCTGAAGAGATTAATAGAATTCTAAAAGAAAGGAACATCATACATAGAATAATTCCTCGCAGCTATAGAAAACAACGAGCACAAAGAACAGAGGGAAGGGTGTGAAAAGCCATAAAGACATAGAAGACATGAAATGCCAACGGCCCAGAAAGCATACTAACCGAACTGTTTAAGCGCGGCACTCCGAAACTAATTAAATCCCTAACAGACCTAATTACAAGATCCATATATGGAGAAGAAACTTCAAAATCGCAAAAAGAAGCCTAGTTAATGCCGATATGCAATAAGGGGATACAAGACGAGAATGCCAATAACCGCGGCATATCCGTAACAAACACCATGAGTCGAATCTACGGAAAAGTCCTAAAACTGCTAAACGAAGAAGAGTACGGACCATACGAAATAGATTCGATTAAGAACGGACGGCCTTCTAGTACCTACACCACTGCGTCCCCTATAGAGCTTTTTTGGTCCTCGGCTTACAGATAGTTAAACTATCTGTTAGTATAAATACTTGAGAATGGTTTTGTTCGCCTGTATATGTTCCTTGCTCGTATTCCCGTGGAAATAGAGCAAAAATGGTGTACCTGCTGTCATACGTGCATGATAAGCGGGTCGATCATTTCACTCAACATCCGCCGCATCGCTATCCACCGAACTCTCCGCCTCGCCTGATTTGTGTTTGACTGTCTCGAAGAAAACTTCCGGAGAATTTGGTTGCAACTCATCAAACATAACATCTGGTCGTGTTACAATCTCGTTTTCCGATGGGTCCTACAGGCGATAGCCATTAATCCGGTACATGCGCATACACAGGATCAGATTGGGTTTCTTGCCTGCCCAAAGCTCAACTGGTGTCGCGATGGTATGCGATTCGCTATGTATAACATAATACATTGCGTCGCCCTAAAAATTCTTGTTCGTTTTCGAGTCATTCGCCATTATACTGAGGTATGTACGGTTCACTGGATTGGATTTGAATCCTGGCTTGATGACAAATCGCTTTGAATTGATTGGATTTGTATTCGCCACCATTGTCACATCGGATTCTTGCAATCTGTCTTTGCCAGGGGCTGTCGTCGTTAAATGGGGAGCTCGCAACGGAGGTTGGTATAGCCAAAGACGCTGACGGCGTAGTTACCATAGAAACAAATCTGACGGTAAATCGTATTACCAACGTAAAGGGTGGCATCTGCCTTAATTTATATAAAACGCAATGGTCAGAAATCTTGCTGTAATGCGCATACGAAGATGCCAGCAAGAGTTGATTCTTCTCCATCCCACGCCTCGCAGTATCTACGATAATAGGGAGATCGTGATGAAACATATATTCTACGGTTACTTATTCGCATCAAATCCTCATTTCGCATTGAAAATTTTCCTTGGTTAATATTACTGTTTCTGTTACAATTAACTTCGCATAAGCACAAGTGAATTAAGTAGTTTTTAGCAGCAATACACTTTTTAAGACCTATAATATAATATAAATATAGCATGTAATTATTTTATTTACAGCCAATAAATTATTTACTATAGGCATTTCATATTAGCTGAGGTAATAAAGTAGCGCGCTAACAGTTTTAAATATGAGGGCCAACACGGGTGTAAATGTGGGCTTGACTGTAATCCTGGCGACATGAGCTTTTAGGAGCCCAATCAAATGAATGCGAATGTAGTACTTTTTCTCCTGTCGGCTCACGGCTACATTTTTTGAGGTAGAACCACGAAAGTATTATTACATGAAAAAGATATAAGTCAAAGCCGTTTTATTCTATTAATATTATTTTTTTTAAATAATGAAAATTGTTAACCTATAATGGCGAAAATAACAACATATATAAAAAATAGGCCTTAACGGTCCTCTTTTCACTCTTTATAAATAAAAGTATTAAATATGAAGAAAAAATATTATGTTTTTTTTTCTTTCAAACTGTTTTAAGTATTAAATATTAAGAAAAAATATTATGTTTTTTTTTCTTTCAAACAGTTTTAAGTATTAAATATTAAGAAAAAATATTATGTTTTTTTTTTCTTTCAAACAGTTTTAATTAGTAAATATGAAGAAAAAATATTGTTTTTTTTTCAAAACAGAAAATATGAAATATTTTTTGTTTTTGTTTTTAATGTTTGTTTTTAAACAAAGTTTTAAATAAGAAAAATAAGAAAAATAAGAATAATAATTAATAATAATTTTTTTTTTTTAAACAAAATATGAAAATTTTATTTTTTGTTTATTTTTTTAGTTTGTTTTTAAACAAAGTTTTAAATAAGAATAATAAGAAAAGAATAAATAATTAAAAAAAAATTTATAAATCTTCATCTTCAGATGAAATTTCAATTATTGAATTAATACTAGTACTAGTATTATTTGTAGTAAAATTTTCTAATTTTACCTCACCATACTGCCAATAGTGTGGCTCGTCCGCTTCTATTATTATTACTCTATTCCGGAACGCTTCGTCCGGAATTTCCAAATAGTTTGAAACTATTATAACTGGCCCTTGGAACGTGATACTCAGTGGTGTTTTGTATTTCCGGTCGGCTTTAAATGTTCTGCCATCCATGAGCCGCTTCTTCATATCAGAGAAGTTGTATTCTGTCATTTTGTATTCCTCATAAACCACCACTTTGTGGAGGTCTGCGTCAAAGTCGGTGAATGAAAAGTTACTACCTTTCACCGGTTGAAATGTGTAACTCTTCATCACCTTCTTTGACAGCAGACGCTCCACAAAGGTGGATTTTCCCATTCCTGATGCACCGTGTAGGTACAACTGTTTCTTCGTGGACTTGTTTAAAAAATCATTCCACCATGTGGCAACCTTTACCATCCAACCACAACTATTAACGCGTTCCAACGCTCTGAACCCGGGGAGCTTTGGTACACGGTCTTTAAATAAGAATAATAAGAATAATAATTAATAATAATTTTTTTTTTTTTTAACAAAATATGAAAATTTTATTTTTGTTTTGTTTTTTAGTTTGTTTTTAAACAAAGTTTTAAATAAGAATAATAAGAAAAGAATAATTAATTAATAAAAAATTTTATAAATCTTCATCTTCAGATGAAATTTCAATTATTGAATTAATACTAGTACTAGTATTATTTGTAGTAAAATTTTCTAATTTTACCTCACCATACTGCCAATAGTGTGGCTCGTCCGCTTCTATAATTATTACTCTATTCCGGAACGCTTTGTCCGGAATTTCCAAATAGTTTGAAACTATTATAACTGGCCCTTGGAACGTGATACTCAGTGGTGTTTTGTATTTCCGGTCGGCTTTAAATGTTCTGCCCTCCATGAGCCGCTTCATATCAGAGAAGTTGTATTCTGTCATTCTGTATTCCTCATAAACCACCACTTTGTGGAGGTCTGCGTCAAAGTCGGTGAATGAAAAGTTACTACCTTTCACCGGTTGAAATGTGTAACTCTTCATCGCCTTCTTTGACAGCAGACGCTCCACAAAGGTGGATTTTCCCATTCCTGATGCACCGTGTAGGTACAAATGTTTCTTCGTGGACTTGTTTAAAAAATCATTCCACCATGTGGCAACCTTTACCATCCAACCACAACTATTAACGCGTTCCAACGCTCTGAACCCGGGGAGCTTTGGTACACGGTCTTTAAATAAGAATAATAAGAATAATAATTAATAATAATTTTTTTTTTAAACAAAATATGAAAATTTTATTTTTTGTTTTGTTTTTTTAGTTTGTTTTTAAACAAAGTTTTAAATAAGAATAATAAGAAAACAATAAATAATTTAAAATTTTTTTATAAATCTTCATCTTCAGATGAAATTTCAATTATTGAATTAATACTAGTACTAGTATTATTTGTAGTAAAATTTTCTAATTTTACCTCACCATACTGCCAATAGTGTGGCTCGTCCGCTTCTATTATTATTACTCTATTCCGGAACGCTTCGTCCGGAATTTCCAAATAGTTTGAAACTATTATAACTGGCCCTTGGCACGTGATACTCAGTGGTGTTTTGTATTTCCGGTCGGCTTTAAATGTTCTGCCCTCCATGAGCCGCTTCATATCAGAGAAGTTGTATTCTGTCATTCTGTATTCCTCATAAACCACCACTTTGTGGAGGTCTGCGTCAAAGTCGGTGAATGAAAAGTTACTACCTTTCACCGGTTGAAATGTGTAACTCTTCATCGCCTTCTTTGACAGCAGACGCTCCACAAAGGTGGATTTTCCCATTCCTGATCCACCGTGTAGGTACAAATGTTTCTTCGTGGACTTGTTTAAAAAATCATTCCACCATGTGGCAACCTTTACCATCCAACCACAACTATTAACGCGTTCCAACGCTCTGAACCCGGGGAGCTTTGGTACACGGTCTTTAAATAAGAATAATAAGAATAATAATTAATAATATTTTTTTTTTTTAAACAAAATATGAAAATTTTATTTTTTGTTTTGTTTTTTTAGTTTGTTTTTAAACAAAGTTTTAAATAAGAATAATAAGAAAAGAATAAATAATTAAAAAAAATTTTATAAATCTTCATCTTCAGATGAAATTTCAATTATTGAATTAATACTAGTACTAGTATTATTTGTAGTAAAATTTTCTAATTTTACCTCACCATACTGCCAATAGTGTGGCTCGTCCGCTTCTATTATTATTACTCTATTCCGGAACGCTTCGTCCGGAATTTCCAAATAGTTTGAAACTATTATAACTGGCCCTTGGAACGTGATACTCAGTGGTGTTTTGTATTTCCGGTCGGCTTTAAATGTTCTGCCCTCCATGAGCCGCTTCATATCAGAGAAGTTGTATTCTGTCATTCTGTATTCCTCATAAACCACCACTTTGTGGAGGTCTGCGTCAAAGTCGGTGAATGAAAAGTTACTACCTTTCACCGGTTGAAATGTGTAACTCTTCATCGCCTTCTTTGACAGCAGACGCTCCACAAAGGTGGATTTTCCCATTCCTGATGCACCGTGTAGGTACAAATGTTTCTTCGTGGACTTGTTTAAAAAATCATTCCACCATGTGGCAACCTTTACCATCCAACCACAACTATTAACGCGTTCCAACGCTCTGAACCCGGGGAGCTTTGGTACACGGTCTTAAAATAAGAATAATAAGAATAATAATTAATAATAATTTTTTTTTAAACAAAATATGAAAATTTTATTTTTGTTTTGTTTTTTAGTTTGTTTTTAAACAAAGTTTTAAATAAGAATAATAAGAAAAGAATAAATAATTAATAAAAAATTTTATAAATCTTCATCTTCAGATGAAATTTCAATTATTGAATTAATACTAGTACTAGTATTATTTGTAGTAAAATTTTCTAATTTTACCTCACCATACTGCCAATAGTGTGGCTCGTCCGCTTCTATAATTATTACTCTATTCCGGAACGCTTTGTCCGGAATTTCCAAATAGTTTGAAACTATTATAACTGGCCCTTGGAACGTGATACTCAGTGGTGTTTTGTATTTCCGGTCGGCTTTAAATGTTCTGCCCTACATGAGCCGCTTCATATCAGAGAAGTTGTATTCTGTCATTCTGTATTCCTCATAAAGCACCACTTTGTGGAGGTCTGCGTCAAAGTCGGTGAATGAAAAGTTACTACCTTTCACCGGTTGAAATGTGTAACTCTTCATCACCTTCTTTGACAGCAGACGCTCCACAAAGGTGGATTTTCCCATTCCTGATGCACCGTGTAGGTACAACTGTTTCTTCGTGGACTTGTTTAAAAAATCATTCCACCATGTGGCAACCTTTACCGTCCAACCACAACTATTAACGCGTTCCAACGCTCTGAACCCGGGGAGCTTTGGTACACGGTCTTTAAATAAGAATAATAATTAATAATAATTTTTTTTTTTTTAAACAAAATATGAAAATTTTATTTTTTGTTTTGTTTTTTTAGTTTGTTTTTAAACAAAGTTTTAAATAAGAATAATAAGAAAAGAATAAATAATTAAAAAAATTTTTATAAATCTTCATCTTCAGATGAAATTTCAATTATTGAACTAATACTAGTACTAGTATTATTTGTAGTAAAATTTTCTAATTTTACCTCACCATACTGCCAATAGTGTGGCTCGTCCGCTTCTATAATTATTACTCTATTCCGGAACGCTTTGTCCGGAATTTCCAAATAGTTTGAAACTATTATAACTGGCCCTTGGAACGTGATACTCAGTGGTGTTTTGTATTTCCGGTCGGCTTTAAATGTTCTGCCCTACATGAGCCGCTTCATATCAGAGAAGTTGTATTCTGTCATTCTGTATTCCTCATAAAGCACCACTTTGTGGAGGTCTGCGTCAAAGTCGGTGAATGAAAAGTTACTACCTTTCACCGGTTGAAATGTGTAACTCTTCATCACCTTCTTTGACAGCAGACGCTCCACAAAGGTGGATTTTCCCATTCCTGATGCACCGTGTAGGTACAACTGTTTCTTCGTGGACTTGTTTAAAAAATCATTCCACCATGTGGCAACCTTTACCGTCCAACCACAACTATTAACGCGTTCCAACGCTCTGAACCCGGGGAGCTTTGGTACACGGTCTTTAAATAAGAATAATAATTAATAATAATTTTTTTTTTTTTTAAACAAAATATGAAAATTTTATTTTTTGTTTTGTTTTTTTAGTTTGTTTTTAAACAAAGTTTTAAATAAGAATAATAAGAAAAGAATAAATAATTAAAAAAATTTTTATAAATCTTCATCTTCAGATGAAATTTCAATTATTGAACTAATACTAGTACTAGTATTATTTGTAGTAAAATTTTCTAATTTTACCTCACCATACTGCCAATAGTGTGGCTCGTCCGCTTCTATTATTATTACTCTATTCCGGAACGCTTCGTCCGGAATTTCCAAATAGTTTGAAACTATTATAACTGGCCCTTGGAACGTGATACTCAGTGGTGTTTTGTATTTCCGGTCGGCTTTAAATGTTCTGCCCTCCATGAGCCGCTTCATATCAGAGAAGTTGTATTCTGTCATTCTGTATTCCTCATAAACCACCACTTTGTGGAGGTCTGCGTCAAAGTCGGTGAATGAAAAGTTACTACCTTTCACCGGTTGAAATGTGTAACTCTTCATCGCCTTCTTTGACAGCAGACGCTCCACAAAGGTGGATTTTCCCATTCCTGATGCACCGTGTAGGTACAAATGTTTCTTCGTGGACTTGTTTAAAAAATCATTCCACCATGTGGCAACCTTTACCATCCAACCACAACTATTAACGCGTTCCAACGCTCTGAACCCGGGGAGCTTTGGTACACGCTCTTTAAATAAGAATAATAAGAATAATAATTAATAATAATTTTTTTTTAAACAAAATATGAAAATTTTATTTTTTGTTTTGTTTTTTTAGTTTGTTTTTAAACAAAGTTTTAAATAAGAATAATAAGAAAACAATAAATAATTTAAAATTTTTTTATAAATGTTCATCTTCAGATGAAATTTCAATTATTGAATTAATACTAGTACTAGTATTATTTGTAGTAAAATTTTCAAATTTTACCTCACCATACTGCCAATAGTGTGGCTCGTCCGCTTCTATTATTATTACTCTATTCCGGAACGCTTCGTCCGGAATTTCCAAATAGTTTGAAACTATTATAACTGGCCCTTGGAACGTGATACTCAGTGGTGTTTTGTATTTCCGGTCGGCTTTAAATGTTCTGCCCTCCATGAGCCGCTTCATATCAGAGAAGTTGTATTCTGTCATTCTGTATTCCTCATAAACCACCACTTTGTGGAGGTCTGCGTCAAAGTCGGTGAATGAAAAGTTACTACCTTTCACCGGTTGAAATGTGTAACTCTTCATCGCCTTCTTTGACAGCAGACGCTCCACAAAGGTGGATTTTCCCATTCCTGATGCACCGTGTAGGTACAAATGTTTCTTCGTGGACTTGTTTAAAAAATCATTCCACCATGTGGCAACCTTTACCATCCAACCACAACTATTAACGCGTTCCAACGCTCTGAACCCGGGGAGCTTTGGTACACGGTCTTTAAATAAGAATAATAAGAATAATAATTAATAATAATTTTTTTTTAAACAAAATATGAAAATTTTATTTTTGTTTTGTTTTTTAGTTTGTTTTTAAACAAAGTTTTAAATAAGAATAATAAGAAAAGAATAAATAATTAATAAAAAATTTTATAAATCTTCATCTTCAGATGAAATTTCAATTATTGAATTAATACTAGTACTAGTATTATTTGTAGTAAAATTTTCTAATTTTACCTCACCATACTGCCAATAGTGTGGCTCGTCCGCTTCTATAATTATTACTCTATTCCGGAACGCTTTGTCCGGAATTTCCAAATAGTTTGAAACTATTATAACTGGCCCTTGGAACGTGATACTCAGTGGTGTTTTGTATTTCCGGTCGGCTTTAAATGTTCTGCCCTACATGAGCCGCTTCATATCAGAGAAGTTGTATTCTGTCATTCTGTATTCCTCATAAAGCACCACTTTGTGGAGGTCTGCGTCAAAGTCGGTGAATGAAAAGTTACTACCTTTCACCGGTTGAAATGTGTAACTCTTCATCACCTTCTTTGACAGCAGACGCTCCACAAAGGTGGATTTTCCCATTCCTGATGCACCGTGTAGGTACAACTGTTTCTTCGTGGACTTGTTTAAAAAATCATTCCACCATGTGGCAACCTTTACCGTCCAACCACAACTATTAACGCGTTCCAACGCTCTGAACCCGGGGAGCTTTGGTACACGGTCTTTAAATAAGAATAATAATTAATAATAATTTTTTTTTTTTAAACAAAATATGAAAATTTTATTTTTTGTTTTGTTTTTTTAGTTTGTTTTTAAACAAAGCTTTAAATAAGAATAATAAGAAAAGAATAAATAATTAATAAATATTTTATAAATCTTCATCTTCAGATGAAATTTCAATTATTGAATTAATACTAGTACTAGTATTATTTGTAGTAAAATTTTCTAATTTTACCTCACCATACTGCCAATAGTGTGGCTCGTCCGCTTCTATTATTATTACTCTATTCCGGAACGCTTCGTCCGGAATTTCCAAATAGTTTGAAACTATTATAACTGGCCCTTGGCACGTGATACTCAGTGGTGTTTTGTATTTCCGGTCGGCTTTAAATGTTCTGCCCTCCATGAGCCGCTTCATATCAGAGAAGTTGTATTCTGTCATTCTGTATTCCTCATAAACCACCACTTTGTGGAGGTCTGCGTCAAAGTCGGTGAATGAAAAGTTACTACCTTTCACCGGTTGAAATGTGTAACTCTTCATCACCTTCTTTGACAGCAGACGCTCCACAAAGGTGGATTTTCCCATTCCTGATGCACCGTGTAGGTACAACTGTTTCTTCGTGGACTTGTTTAAAAAATCATTCCACCATGTGGCAACCTTTACCGTCCAACCACAACTATTAACGCGTTCCAACGCTCTGAACCCGGGAGCTTTGGTACACGGTCTTTAAATAAGAATAATAAGAATAATAATTAATAATAATTTTTTTTTTTTTAATCAAAATATGGAAATTTTATTTTTTGTTTTGTTTTTTTAGTTTGTTTTTAAACAAAGTTTTAAATAAGAATAATAAGAAAAGAATAAATAATTAAAAAATTTTTTATAAATCTTCATCTTCAGATGAAATTTCAATTATTGAACTAATACTAGTACTAGTATTATTTGTAGTAAAATTTTCTAATTTTACCTCACCATACTGCCAATAGTGTGGCTCGTCCGCTTCTATTATTATTACTCTATTCCGGAACGCTTCGTCCGGAATTTCCAAATAGTTTGAAACTATTATAACTGGCCCTTGGAACGTGATACTCAGTGGTGTTTTGTATTTCCGGTCGGCTTTAAATGTTCTGCCCTCCATGAGCCGCTTCATATCAGAGAAGTTGTATTCTGTCATTCTGTATTCCTCATAAACCACCACTTTGTGGAGGTCTGCGTCAAAGTCGGTGAATGAAAAGTTACTACCTTTCACCGGTTGAAATGTGTAACTCTTCATCGCCTTCTTTGACAGCAGACGCTCCACAAAGGTGGATTTTCCCATTCCTGATGCACCGTGTAGGTACAAATGTTTCTTCGTGGACTTGTTTAAAAAATCATTCCACCATGTGGCAACCTTTACCATCCAACCACAACTATTAACGCGTTCCAACGCTCTGAACCCGGGGAGCTTTGGTACACGCTCTTTAAATAAGAATAATAAGAATAATAATTAATAATAATTTTTTTTTAAACAAAATATGAAAATTTTATTTTTTGTTTTGTTTTTTTAGTTTGTTTTTAAACAAAGTTTTAAATAAGAATAATAAGAAAACAATAAATAATTTAAAATTTTTTTATAAATGTTCATCTTCAGATGAAATTTCAATTATTGAATTAATACTAGTACTAGTATTATTTGTAGTAAAATTTTCAAATTTTACCTCACCATACTGCCAATAGTGTGGCTCGTCCGCTTCTATTATTATTACTCTATTCCGGAACGCTTCGTCCGGAATTTCCAAATAGTTTGAAACTATTATAACTGGCCCTTGGAACGTGATACTCAGTGGTGTTTTGTATTTCCGGTCGGCTTTAAATGTTCTGCCCTCCATGAGCCGCTTCATATCAGAGAAGTTGTATTCTGTCATTCTGTATTCCTCATAAACCACCACTTTGTGGAGGTCTGCGTCAAAGTCGGTGAATGAAAAGTTACTACCTTTCACCGGTTGAAATGTGTAACTCTTCATCGCCTTCTTTGACAGCAGACGCTCCACAAAGGTGGATTTTCCCATTCCTGATGCACCGTGTAGGTACAAATGTTTCTTCGTGGACTTGTTTAAAAAATCATTCCACCATGTGGCAACCTTTACCATCCAACCACAACTATTAACGCGTTCCAACGCTCTGAACCCGGGGAGCTTTGGTACACGGTCTTTAAATAAGAATAATAAGAATAATAATTAATAATAATTTTTTTTTAAACAAAATATGAAAATTTTATTTTTGTTTTGTTTTTTAGTTTGTTTTTAAACAAAGTTTTAAATAAGAATAATAAGAAAAGAATAAATAATTAATAAAAAATTTTATAAATCTTCATCTTCAGATGAAATTTCAATTATTGAATTAATACTAGTACTAGTATTATTTGTAGTAAAATTTTCTAATTTTACCTCACCATACTGCCAATAGTGTGGCTCGTCCGCTTCTATAATTATTACTCTATTCCGGAACGCTTTGTCCGGAATTTCCAAATAGTTTGAAACTATTATAACTGGCCCTTGGAACGTGATACTCAGTGGTGTTTTGTATTTCCGGTCGGCTTTAAATGTTCTGCCCTACATGAGCCGCTTCATATCAGAGAAGTTGTATTCTGTCATTCTGTATTCCTCATAAAGCACCACTTTGTGGAGGTCTGCGTCAAAGTCGGTGAATGAAAAGTTACTACCTTTCACCGGTTGAAATGTGTAACTCTTCATCACCTTCTTTGACAGCAGACGCTCCACAAAGGTGGATTTTCCCATTCCTGATGCACCGTGTAGGTACAACTGTTTCTTCGTGGACTTGTTTAAAAAATCATTCCACCATGTGGCAACCTTTACCGTCCAACCACAACTATTAACGCGTTCCAACGCTCTGAACCCGGGGAGCTTTGGTACACGGTCTTTAAATAAGAATAATAATTAATAATAATTTTTTTTTTTTAAACAAAATATGAAAATTTTATTTTTTGTTTTGTTTTTTTAGTTTGTTTTTAAACAAAGCTTTAAATAAGAATAATAAGAAAAGAATAAATAATTAATAAATATTTTATAAATCTTCATCTTCAGATGAAATTTCAATTATTGAATTAATACTAGTACTAGTATTATTTGTAGTAAAATTTTCTAATTTTACCTCACCATACTGCCAATAGTGTGGCTCGTCCGCTTCTATTATTATTACTCTATTCCGGAACGCTTCGTCCGGAATTTCCAAATAGTTTGAAACTATTATAACTGGCCCTTGGCACGTGATACTCAGTGGTGTTTTGTATTTCCGGTCGGCTTTAAATGTTCTGCCCTCCATGAGCCGCTTCATATCAGAGAAGTTGTATTCTGTCATTCTGTATTCCTCATAAACCACCACTTTGTGGAGGTCTGCGTCAAAGTCGGTGAATGAAAAGTTACTACCTTTCACCGGTTGAAATGTGTAACTCTTCATCACCTTCTTTGACAGCAGACGCTCCACAAAGGTGGATTTTCCCATTCCTGATGCACCGTGTAGGTACAACTGTTTCTTCGTGGACTTGTTTAAAAAATCATTCCACCATGTGGCAACCTTTACCGTCCAACCACAACTATTAACGCGTTCCAACGCTCTGAACCCGGGAGCTTTGGTACACGGTCTTTAAATAAGAATAATAAGAATAATAATTAATAATAATTTTTTTTTTTTTAATCAAAATATGGAAATTTTATTTTTTGTTTTGTTTTTTTAGTTTGTTTTTAAACAAAGTTTTAAATAAGAATAATAAGAAAAGAATAAATAATTAAAAAATTTTTTATAAATCTTCATCTTCAGATGAAATTTCAATTATTGAACTAATACTAGTACTAGTATTATTTGTAGTAAAATTTTCTAATTTTACCTCACCATACTGCCAATAGTGTGGCTCGTCCGCTTCTATTATTATTACTCTATTCCGGAACGCTTCGTCCGGAATTTCCAAATAGTTTGAAACTATTATAACTGGCCCTTGGAACGTGATACTCAGTGGTGTTTTGTATTTCCGGTCGGCTTTAAATGTTCTGCCCTCCATGAGCCGCTTCATATCAGAGAAGTTGTATTCTGTCATTCTGTATTCCTCATAAACCACCACTTTGTGGAGGTCTGCGTCAAAGTCGGTGAATGAAAAGTTACTACCTTTCACCGGTTGAAATGTGTAACTCTTCATCGCCTTCTTTGACAGCAGACGCTCCACAAAGGTGGATTTTCCCATTCCTGATGCACCGTGTAGGTACAAATGTTTCTTCGTGGACTTGTTTAAAAAATCATTCCACCATGTGGCAACCTTTACCATCCAACCACAACTATTAACGCGTTCCAACGCTCTGAACCCGGGGAGCTTTGGTACACGGTCTTTAAATAAGAATAATAAGAATAATAATTAATAATAATTTTTTTTTTAAACAAAATATGAAAATTTTATTTTTTGTTTTGTTTTTTTAGTTTGTTTTTAAACAAAGTTTTAAATAAGAATAATAAGAAAACAATAAATAATTTAAATTTTTTTTATAAATGTTCATCTTCAGATGAAATTTCAATTATTGAATTAATACTAGTACTAGTATTATTTGTAGTAAAATTTTCTAATTTTACCTCACCATACTGCCAATAGAGTGGCTCGTCCGCTTCTATTATTATTACTCTATTCCGGAACGCTTCGTCCGGAATTTCCAAATAGTTTGAAACTATTATAACTGGCCCTTGGCACGTGATACTCAGTGGTGTTTTGTATTTCCGGTCGGCTTTAAATGTTCTGCCCTCCATGAGCCGCTTCATATCAGAGAAGTTGTATTCTGTCATTCTGTATTCCTCATAAACCACCACTTTGTGGAGGTCTGCGTCAAAGTCGGTGAATGAAAAGTTACTACCTTTCACCGGTTGAAATGTGTAACTCTTCATCACCTTCTTTGACAGCAGACGCTCCACAAAGGTGGATTTTCCCACTCCTGATGCACCGTGTAGGTACAACTGTTTCTTCGTGGACTTGTTTAAAAAATCATTCCACCATGTGGCAACCTTTACCGTCCAACCACAACTATTAACGCGTTCCAACGCTCTGAACCCGGGGAGCTTTGGTACACGGTCTTTAAATAAGAATAATAAGAATAATAATTAATAATAATATTTTTTTTTTGTAAACAAAATATGAAAATTTTATTTTTGTTTTGTTTTTTAGTTTGTTTTTAAACAAAGTTTTAAATAAGAATAATAAGAAAAGAATAAATAATTAATAAAATTTTTTATAAATCTTCATCTTCAGATGAAATTTCAATTATTGAATTAATACTAGTACTAGTATTATTTGTAGTAAAATTTTCTAATTTTACCTCACCATACTGCCAATAGTGTGGCTCGTCCGCTTCTATAATTATTACTCTATTCCGGAACGCTTTGTCCGGAATTTCCAAATAGTTTGAAACTATTATAACTGGCCCTTGGAACGTGATACTCAGTGGTGTTTTGTATTTCCGGTCGGCTTTAAATGTTCTGCCCTACATGAGCCGCTTCATATCAGAGAAGTTGTATTCTGTCATTCTGTATTCCTCATAAAGCACCACTTTGTGGAGGTCTGCGTCAAAGTCGGTGAATGAAAAGTTACTACCTTTCACCGGTTGAAATGTGTAACTCTTCATCACCTTCTTTGACAGCAGACGCTCCACAAAGGTGGATTTTCCCATTCCTGATGCACCGTGTAGGTACAACTGTTTCTTCGTGGACTTGTTTAAAAAATCATTCCACCATGTGGCAACCTTTACCGTCCAACCACAACTATTAACGCGTTCCAACGCTCTGAACCCGGGGAGCTTTGGTACACGGTCTTTAAATAAGAATAATAAGAATAATAATTAATAATAATTTTTTTTTAAACAAAATATGAAAATTTTATTTTTTGTTTTGTTTTTTTAGTTTGTTTTTAAACAAAGTTTTAAATAAGAATAATAAGAAAACAATAAATAATTTAAAAAATTTTTATAAATGTTCATCTTCAGATGAAATTTCAATTATTGAATTAATACTAGTACTAGTATTATTTGTAGTAAAATTTTCTAATTTTACCTCACCATACTGCCAATAGTGTGGCTCGTCCGCTTCTATTATTATTACTCTATTCCGGAACGCTTCGTCCGGAATTTCCAAATAGTTTGAAACTATTATAACTGGCCCTTGGAACGTGATCCTCGTTGGTGTCTTGTATTTTCTGTCGGCTTTAAACGTTCTTCCCTCCATGAGCCGCTTCATGTCAGAAAAGTTGTATTCGGACATTCTATATTCTTCATAAATTACCACTTTGTGGAGGTCGCTGTCAAAGTCAATGAATGAAAAGTTACTACCTTTCACCGGTTGAAAGGTGTAACTTTTCATCACCTTCCTTGACAGCAGACGCTCCACAAAGGTGGATTTTCCCATCCCTGATGCACCGTGCAGGTACAATTGTTTTTTCGTTGATTTGTTTAAGAAATCATTCCACCATGTGGCAACCTTTACCGTCCAACCACAACTATTTACGCGTTCTAATCCTCTGAAGCCGGGGAACGGCGGCACTCGATCCTTTTGACACTGTTCGTACAGTTGTTGTAGGAATCGATTATTATTTGAGTGTTTTAACACAAACTTATCCTTAGGATCGTAGCTAGTGGCATTAGAAGCCCAATGATACTGCCTATACACGTAACTGAGCTCGGACAATTTGCAATTGTAAATTGCAAATATGTCCTCCTTCGTTACGTATATAAGAGTATTTTTGCGCGACTTGCACGGTTGTACATCCATTCGCTGGATCATAGGATAAGTTTGTGTTAATTCTCGAACCAAATCAGATTAGTTTTTTTTTTTTTTTGAAGTAAAATCTTCCATGTTTTACTTTTTTTTTCTATTTTTATTTTTGTAGGATTTTAATAAAAATGGAAAGGATGTGGTGGTGGTGGTGATAGTAGTAGAATAGTGCTGAAGGAGAAGGACTAGTATTAGGAGGTTGAATATTATTTGTTTTTCTGGTTAATGGAAATGGTGTTGGTTGGTTGGTTGGTTGATTGGTTTTTTAGGTAGATGATTTTGTATTAGTTAAATACGTTTGTTTTAATTTCATATTTTTTATTTATTTTTTCTCTTATACATTTTTATTATTTTTATTTTTATTAGTATTATTATTATTATTTAAAAAAAATTAATTAATTGTATATACTACTACTACAACTACTACTACTACTACTACTACTACTACTATTAATAATTTTGCTTTTGCATCAGTTTCAGACTGCTCCTCCCTCCCCTTAGTAGTAGTAGTAATAATAATAATAATAAATAATATTAATAGATGTAGAGTAGTAGAATATAATTACATTAGTATTAGTATTAGTATTATTATTTTATTTAATAATTATTTTTTAAATTATATTCGTGTTACGCCGACAACAGTATACACATTTAGACATATATACACACACACACACGTACGTCCACATATATACATAAAATATTTATTAAAATTAATTAATATACATGATGCACACACACACACACACACACACACATACCTTTTTATAATAATAATAATTATTATTGTTGTTGTTGTTGTTGTTCTTGATATTAATACTGCTCCTCGTCGAGGTGTGTCTTGTCGTCGTCGTCGTCTATTCAATGAACATATGTAGACTGACTGCGTGTGATCGTTTGCGACTTTACGGTCTTAAAACATTTGCACCTTTTGTTTTTTAATTTCTGTTTGCGTTATTACATGCTGTTTTTGATTTTAGTGGCGTGCAGGTGTGTTTATAAAACAATATTCTATCGCACTTTTATTAAATTGTTTAAAATTGTTTACCGCCAGCCGGCCGGCCGGCAACGATGTTACACAGTTTCCGTTTACGATAATATTATATTTATTAGGCGCTGGCAGCCGTAAATTATATTTTTGTTTTAAAAATCAATGCAAACACACCTTATACACACACACACACTCACATATATACATAAAATATTTATTTATATTAATTAATTTATTAATATACATAATGCACACACACACACACACTTACCTTTTTATAATAATAATAATTATTATTATTGTAGCTTTTGCTGCTTCTGCTGCTTGCTGCTTGTGAACGTGTGCGTGGTGTCTGTTCAATTGACAATTGTAGACTGACTGACTGCGTGCGTGCGTTCGTTCGTTCGTTCGATACATGTGCACCTTTTGTTTTTCAATTTCCGTTTGCGTCATTACATGCTGTTTTTGTTTTTAGTGGCCTACGTGCGGGCGGGCGGGCAAGCTAGCTTGCTGGTGTGTTCGAAAAACAATATTCTATCGCACTTTTATTAAATTGTATGAAATTGTTTACGTTTACCGCCACCCAATCATCTTTGGCGCATGCAATCATAAATTTTATTTTTGTTTTATAAATCAATGCAAACATACATTATACACACACACTCACTCACTCACATACATATATACATAAAATATTTATTAATTATTTAATTAATTAATTTATTAATATACATGATACACACACACACACACACTCACAAACATACACATACCTTTTTATAATAATGATTATTATTACATTTTTTTTTTGTTGATTCTGCTCCTCGTCGAGGTTTGTCGTGTCGTCTATTCAATGATCAAATGTAGACTGACTGCGTGCGTTCGTTCGTTCGTTTGCGACATTTGCATCTTTTGTTTTTCTATTTCCGTTTGCGTCATTACATGCTGTTTTTGTTTTTAGTGGCGTACTTGCGGGCGGGCGGGCAAGCTAGCTTGCAGGTGTGTTCGAAAAACAATATTCTATCGCACTTTTATTAATTTGTATGAAATTGTTTACGTTTACCGCCAGCCGGCCGGCCGGCCGGCAACGATGTTACACAGTTTCCGTTTACGCGATATCACCCAACCAACTTTGGCGCGGGCAGTCATAAATTATATTTTTGTTTTATAAATCTATGCAAACACACATTATACACACACACACACTCACATATATACATAAAATATTTATTTATATTAATTCATTTATTAATATACATGATGCACACACACACACACTTACCTTTTTATAATAATATTTATTATTATTATTGTTGCTTTTGCTGCTTCTTCTGCTTGCTGATTGTGAACGTGTGCGTGGTGTCTGTTCAATTGACAATTATAGACTGACTGACTGCGTGCGTTCGTTCGTTCGTTTGCGACATGTGCATCTTTTGTTTTTCAATTTCCGTTTGCGTCATTACATGCTGTTTTTGTTTTTAGTGGCCTACGTGCGGGCGGGCGGACAAGCTAGCTTGCAGGTGTGTTCAAAAAACAATATTCTATCGCACTTTTATTAAATTGTATGAAATTGTTTACGTTTACCGCCAGCCGGCCGGCCCGCCGGCAACGATGTTACACAGTTTCCGTTTACGCGATATCACCCAATCATCTTTGGCGCGTGCAATCATAAATTTTATTTTTGTTTTATAAATCAATGCAAACACACATTATACACACACACACACACACACATATATATATATATATATATATATATATATATATATATATAAAATATTTATTTATATTAATTAATTTATTAATTAATTAATATACATTATGCTCAACGTACTCGAGGCCGTGAGTTGTCATTTTATTTTGACAACAGTGTCGTCCTCGTTTTCATATAACTCTTATGATTGCGTTGTTTTTTATGTTTTTTTATTTTTAATAAGTTGTCATATATGTGTGTTTATGGTTTTTCTACTATTACTTCTACTAATACTATTTCTTAATTTTCATCGTGATGATGGTGGTAATATTAGTAGTAGTAGTAGTTATATTGCCTATTTGGTTAACTCTCCTTTCTTCCGTTTTATTGTTTTGATTTCTTTTTTGTTTGTTTGCTTGCTTTGTAGTTATCCTCCATAGTGCTTGTTGTTTTTTTTTTCTTTTTTTTTCTATATATATATATATATATATATATATATATATATTTACTTTATTATTGTTTATTCTCTGGTTGGTCTATTTAATACTCTCTTTGTCTTCATGTTATTTTGCATATTATTATTATATGTAGTTTGTTTTTTTTTTTATTACCATTTATTTTCATTTATATTGGTTGTTGTTGTTGTTGTTGTTGTCTATTTTTTTAGATAATATACATTTGTTATTGTTGTCATTGTATAATCTGTTATATATAGAAAAGGTGGTGGTGGTTAGTATGTTAGATTGGTATTTGAATATTTATTTATAACTATATCATTAATTAATATTAATTAAAAATGCATTATTTATTTATTTTTTTAATTTTTTTATAAAAAATCTTAAATATATTTAACAATTTAACTTTTAAACATTTTTTTTTAATTCTTCTTATTTCTTCTTTTTTCAACAGTCTTCTTTCTAAATCTATTCGAAATCATCATCATCATCTTTTGTTTGTTGTTGACACCTATGTTTTTTTGGGGGAAGGAAAATATATTAGAGTAGTTTTATATATTTTTCAAATATGACAAATTCATTTTTTTTTTCCTACTTTTACTTTTTTTTTTTTATTTCTTACCTATAATTCTCTTTGTTTTCTTCTTCTATATATTTTTTTATTTTTTTAGCCAATTTTTTTAGTTTTTTGGCTGCCTCCTCTGCCGCAATAGCTGCCTTTTCTGCTTCTTCAGCACTTTTCCTGGCAGCTATTGCGGCTTTCTCGGCTGCTATTGCCGCTTCTTAGGCCACTCCAACTACTACTGTTGCTGCTGCTTTGATGTTCGTTATTTGTTCTGGTGGTGGCGGTGGTGGTGATGTTCTTTTTGTCTTTGTTGTTTCTTTAGTGATAAAAAAATAATATTTTTAAATTTATATAAATAAACTTTGTTTGTTTGTTTGTTTGTTATTTTAAAACAAAAACAATATAATATTGAAATTATTTTTTTTTTGTATATCTGTTTTTATTTTTTTATTTTAATTTTATTTTTTTTAAATAATTTTATTAATTTTTACCTTCATTCTGCGAACGGCGGCGGCAGCAGCAGCAGCAGCAGTAGTAGCAGTGACAGCCACATGTTGGCTCTATCTGTGTTTCTGCTGGTGTTGGTTGTTTAGTTGTTTTTTGAACTTTTCTTTTCAACCCCACCATCGTCGTCGTCGTCGTCGTCGTTGTTTTCTTCGCTGTCATTATTTTAATGTCGTCATCATCCACCTCTTCTTCAATCTCTTCGGTTTTCTTTAATTTTAATAAACTTCTTTTTCTTCTTCCTTCCGTAAATTTTCTTTTTCTTTCTTCTATCAGACGATATGTTGACGACAACGACGACGACGACGACAATGATGGGGTTGAAGAATTTTCTGCACTATCATTAACAGCAGTAGCAGCAACTGCAGCAACAGCAACAACACCACCAGTAGCAGCAGTAGCTTCATTATTTTCTACTGCTTCTAAAAAAATATCTTGGTCTTGGTTTATAATTTTTTGTATACTGTTGCTGCTGCTGCTGCTTCTGCTGTTGTTTATTGATTCATCTTCTGGCCTTCTTTGATCTAATTCTCCTCCTTCTCCTCCTCCTTATTTAATTTTAATTATTAATTAATTTTTATTTTATTTTCTTTTCTTTCTTTTTACTTACCATTGTAGGTTGATGGGAATGGTGAGGATACATATTGCCCGTCATCTTCTTCTTCTATATTTGTAATGTCCTCCTCTTCTCTTTGATTCATTTTTTTAATTTTTTTTATTAAACCTAAACTCCATAAGTTTTATTTTGATTAGTTTTTTTTTTAATAATATATTTTATTAATTTTTTACTTGTTTCTAATTTATAAATATTTTTTTTTTTTTTATCATTTGCTTTTAATATTTTTTCAATATATATACACACACACAAACACACAAACATTTTCAACATTTATTTTTTTATTCCCTGTCGCGTTGTGTGCGTACGTACTCGGTGGTCATAAAATTGTAATAAAATTGAAACAATTGTTTTTGGTTGTCGCCCGCCAGACAGCCAGTCTGCCGGCAACGTTGTTACAGTTTCCGTTTACGCGATATCACACACCCACCCAACCAACTTTGGCGCGGGCAATCGTTAATTGTGTTTTCAATGCACACACACACATATACATACAATATTTATTTAAATTATATAATTAATTAATTAATAATATACATGATGCATACACACACACACACACACACACACATACATACCTTTTTTATAATTATTATTATTATTGATGTTTTTGCTTCTGCTGCTTGCTGCTTGTGAACGTTTGCGTGTTGTCTGTACAATTGACAATTGTAGACTGACTCGTGATATTATGAGATTTAATTTAATTTATTTAATTTTTATTTAATTTATATCTCTTAAACTATACCATTATTTTATGGATTATATTTACACAATATCTTTATTTTATCTTCTAGCTGTGTACTAAATTTCATTGCTCTACATTAACTTTTAATTTTTTTTTAATTGTACGGGTGCATAAGGTATTCTAGGGGTTGTGCACGTGGCATTTTTTAAATTTTTATTTAATTAATATTTCTTAAACTATACCCCATTATTTTATGGATTATATTTACACAATATCTTTGTTTTATCTTCTTCTAGCTGTGTACTAAATTTCATTGCTCTGGTATAAAGTTTATTTTTTCTTAAATCGTACGGGTGCGTAAGGTATTCTAGGGGAGGTGCACGTGGCACTTTTTTAAATTTTTATTTAATTAATATCTCCAAAACTATACCATTATTTTTGTTTATATTTGCACAATATCTTTGTATTATCTTCTTCTATATGTGTACCAAATTTCATTGCTCTAGTATAAAGTTTATTTTTTCTTAAATCGTACGGGTGCGTAAAAACGAGTGTTTTAATACAAACTTATCCTTTGGATCATAGCAAGTGGCATTAGAAGCCCAATGATACTGCCTGTATACATAACTGAGTTCGGACAATTTGCAATTGTAAATTGCGAAAATGTCCTCCTTCGTTATGTATACAAGAGTATTTTTGCGCGACTTGCACGGTTGTACATCCATTCTCTTGATCATAGGGTAAGTTTCTATCAATTCTCGAACCAAATCAGATACATACATTGCCTCTCTTGTTTTTATATACGCATGTATATGGTAAGTTGTTGTCTTTTTCTTACCACTATACAACTCTGTTTTTGTTGTCTCTTCCACTGCCACACGGCGGCAGAGACGATGGTGTTGGTGTTTGTTTTAGCAGCAGTTGAACAACTAGTAGTATTATCCTTTTCTATAATCATATACATTATTATTTTTACAACTATTTTTAAATTTTATTTCTTTTTTATTATTTACCTTTTTTTAGTGTCATCAAATTCACCCACTTTCTTTTATCACGTTTTGCAGTAGACATGAAAGTCTTTAAAATGTCTTCTTTGTTGCTGCTACTGCTGCTGGCGGTGGTCATCGTCGTCGTCGTCGTGGTGGTGGTGGTGGTTTTGTTATTATTTGAAGTAAAATCTTCCATGTTTTCTTTATTTTCCATAATTATTATACTCACTTCTCTTCTTATTTTTACACTTTTAATGTAGTAGGATTTAAATAAAAATAAGGATGTGGTGGTGGTAGTGGTAGTAGTAGTGCTGAAGGAGAAGGACTAGTATTAGGAGGTTGAATATTATTTGTTTTTCTGGTTAATGGAAATGGTGTTGGTTGGTTGGTTGGTTAGTTGGTTGGTTGGTTGGTTGATTGGTTTTTTAGGTAGATGATTTTGTATTACTTAAATACGTCATATTTTTTATTTATTTTTTCTCTAATACATTTTTATTATTATGATATTTATTAGTATTATTATTATTTAAAAAATATTATATTTATTGTATATACTACTACTACTACTACTACTACTATTACTACTATTAATAATTTTGCTGTTGCGTCAGTTTCAGACTGCTCCTCCCTCCCCTTTGTAGAGTATTATTCTTACAATATTGTTATAATAATAATAATAGTAGTAGTAGTAATAATAATAATAAATAATAATAATAGATGTACTAGTAGAGTATAATTACATTAGTATTAGTATTATTATTTTATTTAATAATTATTTTTTAAATTATATTCGTGGAACGCCATCAACAGTATACACATTTAGACATATACACACACACAACACGTACGTCCACATATATACATAAAATATTTATTAAAATTAATTAATATACATGATGCACACACACACACACATACTTTTTTATAATAATGATTATTATTATTGTTGTTGTTGATATTAATACTGCTCCTCGTCGAGGTGTGTCTTGTCGTTTATTCAATTAACAAATGTAGACTGACTGCGTGCGTTCGTTTGCGACTTTACGGTCTTAAAACATTTGCACCTTTTGTTTTTCAATTTCCGTTTGCGTCATTACATGCTGTTTATGTTTTTGGCAAAGTGGCCTACGTGCGAACGGGCGGGCAGGCTGGCTGGAATGCAGGTGTTCGTAAAACAATATTCGTTTCGCACTTTTATTAAATTCTATGAAATTGTTTACGTTTACCGCCAGCCGACAACGATGTTACAGTTTCCGTTTACGATATCACCCAACCACCTTTGGCGCGGGCAGTCATAAATTTTATTTTTGTTTTATAAATCAATGCAAACGCACATTATACACACACACTCACTCACTCACTCACATATATACTTAAAATATTTATTAATATTATTTAATTAATAAATAAATTAATATACATAATGCACAACTTACTCGAGGGCGTGAGTTGTCATTTTATTTTGACAACAGTGTCGTCCTCGTTTTCATATAACTCTTATGATAGCGTTGTTTTGTATGATGATTTTTTTTTTTAATAATTAGTTGTCATATATGTGTGTTTATGGTATTACTACTACTACTACTACTACTACTAATACTATTTCTTAAATTTCATCGTGATGGTGGTGGTAATATTAGTAGTGGTAGTAGTAGTTATATTGCCTATTAAGTTAACTCTCCTTTCTTCCGTTTTATTGTTTTGATTTTTTTTTTGTTTGCTTTGTAGTTATCCTCCATAGTACTTGTTGTTTTTGTTGTTTTTTTTTTAATTTTTTTTCTATATATTATATATATATATATATATTTACTTTACTTTATTATTGTTTATTCTCTTGTTGGTCTATTTAATACATTCTGTGTCTTCATGTTATTTTGTATATAATTATTATATGAAGTTAGTGGTGTTATTACCATTTGCTATTGTTGTCATTGTATAATCTGTTATATATAGAAAAGGTGGTTAGTATGTTTTATTGGTATTTGAATATTTTCAATTTATTTATATCAATAATTAATAATAATTTAAAAAAATTTATTTATTTTTTTTATTTTTTTATTAAATATCTAAAATATATTGAACAAATTAACTTTAAAACATTTTTTTTTTATTCTTCATATATCTTCTTTTTTGTTAAGTCTTCTTTCTGAATCTGTTCGAAATCATCATCATTATCATCATCTGGTTGACACCTATGTTTTTTTGGGGGGAAGGAAAATATAATAGTAGTTTTATATATTTTTCAAATATGACAAATACATTTTCTTTTTCTACTTTTACTTTTAATTTTTTTTTTCTTACCTATAATTCTCTTTGTTTTCTTCTATATATTTTTTTAATTGTTTAGTCAATTTTTCAGTTTATTGGCTGCCTCCTCTGCCGCAATAGCTGCATTTTCTGCTTCTTCAGCACTTTTCCTGGCAGCTATTACGGCTTTCTCGGCAGCTATTGCCGCTTCTTCTGCCACTCGTGGTGGTGATGTTCTTATCGTCGTCGTTGTTTCTTTAGAGATAAAAAAATAATATTTTCAAATTTATTTAAATAAACTTTGTTTGTTATTTTAAAACAAAAACAAACTAATATTGAAATTAAGTTTGTTTTTTTGTATTTTTATCCTTTTTTTTGTATGTACATATATATATATATATATTTTTTTAATTTTTTAAATAATTAAATTAATTTTTACCTTCATCCTGCGAACGGCGGCGGCGGCAGCAGCAGCAGTAGTAGCAGTGACAGCCACATGTTGGTCCTATCTGTGTTTCTGCTGGTTGTTGTGGAGGTGTTGGTTGTTTAGGTGTTTGTTCAAGTTTTCTTTTCAACCCCACGATCGTCGTCGTCGTCGTTGTCTTCGTCGCCGTCATTATTTTCATGTCGTCATCCACCTCTTCTTCAATCTCTTCGGTTTTCTTTAATTTTAATAAACTTCTTTTTCTTCTATCTTCCGTAAATTTTCTTTTCTTTCTTCTATCAGACGATACTTTCACTTTCACGCCACTGCTGGCATATGAGTTTCTTTCTCTGCCTATACAGGTGGACCTACAGTTTAACGTGGATTCCGAACCACTGGAGTGTTTAGATAATAATATCATCTACTGTGGACCAGACAAAGGTGTTTGCCATGAAATAGTTTTTTATACTTGTTTGTTTTGTTTATTATGTCAATAACATTTCCATCCGTAAGGGGTAAGCTCAATGGAATTAAATTACCCAGTATTTATCTCAACTGCACACAGAACCTCTGAAAAACTGTGAAAGGTGATCCTTAAAAATTTGTCCATGAAGGGATTGAACTCTTGCTCCTCAATGCTCAGTACGAGATGGATTAAGCATTAATTTATGCAGATTTTCATATGATATATTAGAGAAAATTATAAAAAAAATTCAAACTAAAATATTACTTTTAGACTCAAACTTATGCAATTTTCATAATATAACGGAAAATTAGCACTAAAATATTATTTTCTAAAAAAAAATTTCATATAATTAATATGATAAACAAAGTAGCAAAGTATGTATACTCACATAGAAGCAGAATGAATAATCTGTTTCATATCCTTTTCTTGCACAGTGTAACTCTTTAGCATATTATAAATTAAATGGCACCTCTAATTTCAAACAATTTTGTGATTTGCTGGAATATATGATAAAATCACATGTGCCAAGATTCAATAGTGTTATCCCTAATTGAATTTGAGCATAATATGCATAATTTTCTTTCATATGATATTCTCCATCACTCTTTTGAATTAAGAATTTACAGTGCTGTAACAGTTCCTCTGCATGCACATCCAATCCTATAAAATAAATATTAAGTATATTCAAGATTTTTTATATATCAATATACTGCAGTATATACCTTTATATGGACACTTAATTTCAAGCAATTTTGTTGATTGTCCATTTTCCATAACTACTTTATCAGGTGAAAATCCAACCCAAGAGAGCTCTTTAGGCATGAAAAAGCCCAAATCGTTAGAAACAGTGTGTCCAGAAATTGAAGCTTATAACTGCCTTGCTATAGGCCCCTGTGCTCTTCCATATTCTATATATTTGTTTCTGAATTGTTTTGGGAAGAAACAATTTGGAATTTTTTTCTCCCAATTGTCTTTGTTGTGGGTGAACATGGAATAGCTATTAGAACCTATACTGGTTAATTAATAACGACAATTTACTAGAGAAATATTGGTGCATGCAGTAAACTGTATTAATTACCTGTAATTCTAAGTCTTCTAAAGTCTTTCCATTCACTACTTCCGTAGGATGTAATAGCTGCTTTAAACCTATTGTCTTTATTGAGCTTTAATATTATATGCATGCAGCAATCATCCAAGTTCCCCTGCAAATTTTTACATTCTGACAATATCAAATCAATAAATTTAGACTTATATGCATGCTGTGTCATATTTATAACATCGTTAGATATAGGTGTTAGCTCCAAGATATCTTTAGAATTGGTATGATTATGATTTTCAATATGCTGCCTAAAATAGAGATATTTAGTAAAGTAGTAAAAAATTCACTACTATACATACTGAAAAATTTTAAGGTGTGAATGGATTACAAGCAAGAATTTTGGAACGTGCATCAAAAATTTGTTGATTGGAGGTAAACTCTCTAGTCTCTTGCAGCATTTGCTCTTTTCTGCAAGCAATCGAATTCACACAATGGGATTGGCTGATATGTTTCTTTTATGTCTTGCCTTTGGTCCAATAACATTCCACATCAGTGGACGAGAGCAGCTCGAAACTATCAAGGTCTTTCCTGCAACAATAAAGAGAAAAGCAGAAACAAAACCAAAATAAATGGAACATCATTGTATCAATCACAACAAGGCATTTGAATTGCCTATAAATATCACAAACACAACGTTGAACAGTAAAGCAATGTAGCTGCAATATGCTTACAGAAACCTGACAATCCTGCCTTACAGGATTTACACTAATATTTGTTGATAGAAATAGCATTGTCTAAAATTATTTGTACAATTCCTGTTATTGTATGTGGGGTACTCTGCAAGGAACTAATTTGAAGGCACAATGTAACCACCGGTATCTCTGTATTGGATGAACTGTTTCGTCCACATAAAATTAGTTGCTGAGTATTTATAAGTTCCTCTCCTTCTCGGACACAACGGTTGTCGCCCCTGCTTTCAAATATTGAAAAATCGTCATCAAATGCTGGAACATCAGAATAATTTTGTAAACACTAGCAAAGTCAAAATACTAATAAGACAGTGTTATCCGGCACGGCAACAGTGCATATGTCCTGAATGTTGGCTGACTGCTAAAATGTATGCGACCAAACAAACATGGGCGTTATTTCAGACAGCTGGACAAGAGTTGTACATAAAATGCTCCGAAAGAATTGCTCATTTACTAAGCTTACAGATCAAATTGTACAATAATTCTATATTCCTAGTGTAGCCTAATGTGAGACGAACCCGTTGTGCACCATATGTACAAATCCATTACTGTCATTAACTGTATAGCGTTATCTGAAGAAACTTGCCTGTAAAATATGTCGACGGAAATTACCAGCGAAGTAAATAAACCAGCAGGTTTTATGATACGTGATTCTTACGTAAAGAGCCCACACTATACATATTCAATAACAAAAACTTGGCGCTAAAACGTTATGTTACTTTAGGACCTTTGAGTGTCGGCGCAGTGGCGCCCCCCTCATCGGTAACTTTAATGGTCAATTACCTTATGGGTGTGCATTGCTAATTGATGTGGTGCCGCCAGATGGCGTTTAACTTTCCTCCTAGGGTCTTAGTTTGTAATTGTGCAACTTGATTATTCCTGTTGTGCAACTTGGTTATTCCTATTGTGCAAATAAGAGGATCATCGTTAGGTTCGCAATTTGAACATTCAAGGGCACTGTAGTCTTACAAAAATATTATGTTGGAGGGAAATACGAAAATTTCTGGGTGTTGGGTTAGGATTATATCCACCTCTGTTTCTAATAAGAGAAAATAAATGTTCAACTGGATCTTCATTTAGTCGACTAGCTAACAAGTATATGATGTTTTCATTTTTAAGTTTGTTCCATAATTCCAAAATACGACAAATTGTTAGATTAAAACCATCAATACAATTTTCCTACGCTTCCGATTTTTTTTTTCAAATTTTATTAAACAAATCAATGGTATTTTATAATGTTTCTTCCGGAAGAAAATTTGTAAAAGACTTAAGCACATTTAGATGGATTAGCATGATTTGTAGCTCTGGAATTTAGAGAATCAAATATATCATTAATTCTTTTAAATAAATCTGCTGTTTCCATTCCAGTTGCAGATTTCAACTGACCGCTTGAAGATGCAGTTCTAATAACAGCCGAAACAGTGTTGCTAAATACTTCTATGGCATATTTAACACAGATTGTTTCGAAAGAATTAGGGTTTATATGCATATGCGTTATTTTAATCATTGCTCTAGTTGTGTTACTTTGTTTATGTATATAATATGTTACTAAATCCTTCTAAGAATTTAGTTGGCCATTTAAAAAGAATCTAAATTTATAGTTTGAAAAGTTGTTTCTTAGTGACTTGATTAAATGTGGCGGATCTTAAGCAGCATAAATTCGATTTTAGCGTTAATGCTAAAATATGGTGTACTTATGGTAACTCCTAATTAATAATTAACTCTATTAGAGGCGCTGGAAATTCATAAACATAAAAAGTGTAATGATATCATTTTATTAAACGACCAGCTGGACTTAGATTACTCCGCATTATTTAAATGTGTATAAATGTATTCTATATAAATATCTCTTATTGTTATTTTTGATATTTTTGTATACTGTTATATTCTTAGGTTTTTTATGTTTTAGTTTGATTTTGTATATGTTTCATGCAGTTTGTGTTGGTGGGTAACTCGCCTAAAATATGTATTTTTTTGTTTTGTTTTTTTTTATGAGCTTTTTACAATCTGGGTTTTTTTTAAGGGCAGTCTCGTTTGGGGTTTTTACAAAATTTAATGTTGTATAAATACAAGTACACTTTACACAGCTCGTCAGTCATCGGATTAGCTTGATAATGGCTAGAGCGTAGCCGAAAATATTCGCAAACAGTAATAAACAAGTGATAAAAACAAAGAAAAATTCGCTTTATTTATTTATAATAATTGTAGTACTTTTCTATTGTTTACACCTTGCATCACATACAAACAACATTCGAGGTTACAATTTAATCTCAAATAATTTGTTGCAAACCTCTTTAAGGAATTTAGAATATGCCCCTCGATGCAATTATTAGATAAATAGTAACAAATATTTTCCAAGTGTAGAGCAAACCTCTTTCATGAAAACAGTGGCATGATCTGCTAATAAATTTGTTTTGTCAAGTGTTGACAAATCTGTATAGCCTTCTAAACAATCTCTGTATTCATTACAATTTATACTTTTTTACCATTTAATTTCATCCACCAACAATACACATTTTCGTTCGAAATCATCCAGTGTTCCTACCTTCTCTGAACATTTTTCTATCAAATGAGTATTAATACCAGTTGGTGGGTTATTTATTCGTATTTATGAAAGAATTGTCGAAATTATGGGTAATCTTACTTTCATATAATTACGCATAAACTTGTAAGCGCCTGGAGATTTGTAATATAGGCTAAGGGAAAATTTCTTTTCCTTGGTAGCCCAATGCATTCTGTTTCTATGAAAGAGCTGCAGTTTTCACATAATCTGAGGTTCCACACAGTATTTTCTCAAGATGAAATTTAGAACTCTAAACCGTTGTCTCCTCCTGAGTCTGACCAACACTTTCTACTTATTTCTTCCGAAAAATATGTTGTAGTTTATAAGAAATACCTGCTATGATCCGGTCATCAACAATGATTTCTTCAATTTTATCATTATCCAAGGCACAAACAGAGGTACTAGGAATTTGCCAAGTACCAAATCTTCCAAACCTAGATTACCGGAATTTAACATCCATCCATACAATAATGGGACAACCTAATAGAAACAATGAGGCCATTAAATAGTCAGACTGTACAAATTTACGGACTTTGTTAGAAATATCAAACGATGGAAGGCATGATATTAATACAAGATTTCATGTCGGGCTTGGCTCGGTGCACATCCCAATGTAAATTAAATGGCAACGGGTTTTTTTCACCCGTCGGAAAAACTGCCGCTCGTGTGAAATAAGGCTTAGCCGTCCACATTTTGTGTCGCGCATTTTACCCCGTTGCCTTTTACCATCATTGCTTGCTTCCTGAGTGCATTGGTTTAAATAGTGTACGTTGTGGGTCTTACTTTAATCTGCAATATGCCCGGTGTATCCGAGTGCCATTGTTTAGCGCCATGCACATGCGCTATTTTTAATTGATATCATTTTATATGATAACATAATTGTTTGTTATTGCCTGCATTGTAGTTAGTGTAAATTGTGTATTTAAACTTTTTCAGCACGTTAAAATTAATTATGTAAAGTATTTTTTATCAAATGTACCCATCAATTTGTATTATGGAGTGTTAAATGTGCTTTTTATTGCTTTTCAATTCACAGAATTTAGCTATTTGTTATTTTAGATACTTGTATCATTGTGTTAGAGGTAAATGCAAATTGGATGGCGCCCTCATACTGCAGAAGAAGTACTAAAACCCACTCACTGCTCCTTGTACCCTAAAATTGTAGGTAGCCGCACATATGTGTTTTTACGACACTTTCAGCTAAAGCAAACCGCGGTTCGTCACTGATTATAGGGGCGGTGATAGTCGTAGCGTACACAAAGCCAGGCCATGCTAATAATTTTTTTTTGTATTTTTGTATTTTTTTTTATAAAGTTGGATTTATATTCCTTTTTTGAATTTTGAATACTAAACCCATCGCCGAACTCTGCTGACTGATGTGGATGATATAAATGCTCTAGATCCAAATTTTCAACACGGACATAAAAAAAGCGAGCACTTGTACAACACGCATCTGAGAATTCTGAGACTAAAAATAATACTACTGCAATTACGAAGAAAGTCAATATTATAAGTCACCAGATTATTAGTTCAGCTAGTGAGAACACAGACAATGCAAGAGAACAACCGCCAATAGCGAGGTGTTATCCGATTTCACCGAAAATAATTTAAGAACTAAGATGGTACAAATGCATTTTATTCTAATTGATGTAGTTGCCAATCTAGATACATTAAGTAGTGACACTTCTTAATATAAAGTATAAGTTAGTTTTGAGGTACAGTGCTGCGACGAGATTGCAATATGGAGCAGTGTGTGTGCAAGAATGGGAAGCACTGATGCATGACTTGAAAAAAATATATGAGCCAGAGTAACTGTGAACCGATATACAAATAAACAAGCGATAGAAAATAAAAATCATGCAAGCATACTTACCTATATTAAGCCACAAAGACGATAAAATCGAAACCGTTTATGAAGATATAAATGCCGCCATAATCGATTGCAAGCAAAACTTACTACAATATGCTGCTGAGAGGCTTCACCGTAAAAACTAGGGTGCGAGGACAACGATAAAGATGATGCTCTAGGAAAGCACATATCTATCTTTACCGTGGTTATTTAATAATAATCAAAGATTATTCGTGCTGACCACGTTTATAATGACACCCTTTAAACAATAAGTTAATCGGTGTTTCTAAATATGTAATGAATTTGAAAAAATAAATGTGTGAACAGGCAACGTGCAAACTGGCCGCGATGGGAGTAATTTCTGTTGTAACATGCATGCTGGGAATTCCAGGGACCAACACTCATGTGTTTCATAATATGAACACTATATAGGTGTACTACAAAACTGATGGACAATGGCAGGGGCTGTCTGGGCCCTACCAGCATGGAGCACCATCTCTTGGTGGTGGCTCAAGTGATCTGTTCTAGGATCTAGGGTGGAACAAACAAAAAAAATAAATAAGTTTTTATTATGCACAAAATTGCACTTATGATATACCAAAATATTGGCAATATTTTACATCACCATCCAGGCTGATCGTTTTGTGATTTAACACATTTTCATTACATTTAACAATCTATTCTGTGGAAGAATGTAAATGCTGTAGTTCTAGTAGATTTGCATGCTGCCATATCAACACTTCTAAGTGTGCATTTGATTATTTATTTATTTCTTTCCTAATTAATTTAAAGAACAGACTTGCGAGAACAAAATCCCAACACGGACGAAAAAATGCGAAGAAGTAAACTAACCCTTTGCAGGTACACGATCAATGGCGGCATGGAAATGTATAAAATCATTCAGGAAAAATAGTACAGATAAAACCAATTTACACCCAATGCAGCTGAAGAGATTCATAGAATTCTAAAAGAAAGGAACATCATACATAGAACAATTCCTTGCATCCATAGAAAACAACGAGTACAAAGAAGTGAGGGACGGGTGTGAAAAGACATAGAAGACATGAAATGCCAGCGTCCCAGAAAGCATACAAACCGAACTGTTTAAGCACGGCACCCCGAAACTAATTAAATCCCTAACAGACCTAATTACAAGATTCATATATGGAGAAGAAACCTCAAAATCGCAAAAAGAAGCCTAGTTAATGCCGATATGCAATAATGGGATACAAGACGACAATGCCAATAACCGCGGCATGCCGTAACAAACACAATGAGTCGAATCTACGGAAAAGTCCTGAAACTGCTAATCGAAGAAGAGTACGGACCATACGAAATAGATTAAATTAAGAACGGACGGCCTTCTAGTACCTACACCGCGACCTCTATAGAGCTTTTTTGGTCCCCGGCTTACAGATAGTTTTTTACTTGAGAATGGTTTTGTGCGCCAGTATATGTTCCTTGCTCGTATTGCCGTGGAATTAGAGCATAAATGGTGTACTTGCTGTCATACGTGCATGATATATCGGGTCGATCATTTCATCCGCCGCATCGCTATCTACCGAACTCTCCGCCTCGCCTGATTTGTGTTTGACTGTCTCGAAGAAAACTTCCGGAGAATTTGGTTGCAACTCATCAAATATAACATCTGGTCGTGTTACAATCTCGGTTTTCGATGGGTGCTACAGGCGGTAGCCATTCACACCAGCCATTAATCTGGTACATGCGCATACACAGGCTCAGATTGGGTTTCTTGCCTGCCCAAAGCTCAACTGGTGTCGCGATGGTATGCGATTCGCTATGTATAATACATTGCCTCGCCCTAAAAATTCTTGTTCATTTTCGAGTCATTGGCCATTATACTAAGGTATTTACGGTTCACTAGATTGGATTTGAATCCTGGCTTCATGACAATTGCTTTGAATTGATTTGATTTGTATTCGTTACCGTTATCACATCGGATTCTTGCAATCTATCTTGTCAGGGGCTGTCGTCGGTAAATGGGGAGCTCGTGACGGATGGTGGTATAGCCAAAGGCGCTGACGGCGTAGTTACCATAGATACAAATCTGGCGGTAAATCGTATTACCAACGTAAAGGGTGACATTTGCCTTAATTTGTATAAAACGCAATGGTCAGAAATCTTGCTGTAATGCGCATACGAAGATGCCACCAAGAGTTGATTCTTCTCCATCCCACGCCTCGCATTATCTACGATAATAGGGAGATCGCGATGAAAAATATATTCTACGGTTACTTATTCGCATCAAATCCTCAATTGGATTGAAAATTTTCCTTGGTTAATAATACTGTTTCTGTTATAATTAACTTCGCATAAGCACAAGTGAATTAAGTAGTTTTTAGCAGAAGTAACTAAGTTAAGACCTATAATATAAATATAGCATGTAGTTATTTTATTTACAGCCAATAAATTATTTACTATAGGCATTTCATATTAGCTGAGGTAAGAAAGTAGGGCGTTTTAAATATGAGGGCCAACACGGGTGTAATGTGGGCTTGACTGCAATCGTGGCGACATGAGCTTCTGCTTTTAAGAGCCCAATCGGGTGAGTGCGAATGTAGTACTTTTTCTCCTGTCGGCTCACGGCTACATGTTTTGAGATAGAACCATGAAAGTATTATTACATAAAAAGATATAAGTAAAAGCCGTTTTATTCTAAAAAAATATTCAATATTATTTTTTTTAAATCATGAAAATTATATAATGGCGAAAATAACAACATATATAAAAATAGGCCTTAACGGTTCTCTTTTCACTGTTAATAAATAAGGCCGAGCAAAAGTATTTGGCAAAACAGGTTTTTTAATGCGAAATCCGACAGGTTAATTCGTATGTTTGTGCAATTTCTTCAATACAATTGCATACTCTGCAAGTGCTCGAAACATATTAAATGTAAAATATTCCGCTCTATGTTCGTACTGTTCGCTATTATATATTATCTCCGTAACATTAATAACCGGTGAGATGTGTGAAACATAAAAGTAGCTTCCATAGAACGCTGGTTAGCGCCGCCTTAAATTATTTGTGGATAGCTACTAATAGGACTTTAATGTAATCGTTATATAACAATCCGAAGTTTGTATTTTATCACACGGATTAGTTTAATCTTTTATATAACGTAAGAAATAAATACCTTCATTTAGCATATAGTCACTCACACTTACTTACTTAAGAACAGACTCGTGGGAAAGGAACTGCCCACGACAGTCTACTGCAGATTTCCATGTCAGTCCCATCATTTCTTACCCATTCTCTCACGTTTTTACACTTCCCCACCCACTCTACTATCAAACCCTCACACTCGTGGCTTTGGTTACTACACAGTACATACGTGGTGTACGCGCCAGAAGATTTTTAATATAGACTAGCATCACATGTCTTATCATTTTTTATCAATATGTTCGCATAATCCACGTTAGTATTTTATCAAGTTGCAATTCAAAATTATGAAAATGATGTCTCCTCCTAAACCTTTATTCGTACTCATATGAAAGTAAGATTTCCCGCAATTTCGACTATTCTTCCATGGATACGAATATATAATCCACCGATGGATTTTGATACTCATATGCTACAAAAATGCAAAGAGAAGGTAGCAACAATGAATAATTGGGAACGACATAGTTCAATAATTATTTTATTGAGGGCCAACATGGTACTAATTAAAACTAGTGTATTCTTAATAATATGGTTATTGGCCCAGCTCAGAAGTCTAGTGGTTAGAGGCGTCGTCTAGTATCGAGCATTGGGGAGCGCGAGTTCAAACCCCAAGCTAATCACCTGTCACATATTTTCAGATTTTTTGTGGAGTTAAGCTAAATACTAAAATAGGTGATTAAACTTCTTTCAGCTTATTCCTTTCCCAGCGGAAAAAACCTCATAGCCCCAAAAAGATAGAAAGAACCTTCTCTTATTTTGAGAGAGGGTTTGCGAATAGATTTTTATGTCGTTTCGTTCAATTGCTCAAATAACTCTGTCGTCCGCTGTTTGTTTAAAGCTGGATTTTGGTTTTCACCGTCATTACGCATTTTATTGTTTCCAATAACTTATCAGTATTACTAGTTTGATGAAAACCATATGCTTGTGCAGAGAACCGAATAACAAATAATGCCGTCGGTGTGCAGCTTTATAAACTGCGCGAATAAAAGCACCGACAAACGTGTGCGTTTCTACAAATTTTCAACAGAAGACGAAGAACGATGCCGAGTAGGTTTAATCGTTAGTTTTGTTAAATCTAGTACACCTTTTCGTTGATGCGCGAAATTGTATAATTCCTGGACAAGACTACACAAATTTAGAGTTTCAAATGACACTTCCTGCACCGTTGACAACGAATTGGAGGTAATGGGCAGAGCATGGGACATAAAATGTTTTAGAATTTGATTGATGTTTTGTATTTTATTAGCTGTTATATTTAGTTCGAAAATTTGCACCGTTGTCCTAGCCCTGTCCACGGAGATTTTGTTTCTTTATATGGTCTACAATATCTACGCTACAAATTCCTGAGAAATTATACAAATGAGATTTTCGACAAGACTCGTTTCCTTCTTATGATGGACAAAACGTATAGTAATAGACATTGTATTAATGCGATTAATATTTGGAATTGTCTAAAGTCTAAAATAATGGAATAGTATTTGGCATCGGTTATCATTCTTAGCTTCCTGAATCTGCAGCCGAAGTCGTTTGGTGGGTGTAGTAAATCAGTTCTACCGATCATATTTATTTCACTGCCTTGGGTATGTCGACATGTTTGGGCCTCTTCCAAATTTGTGGAATCATATCACCGCGGGGAACCATTGCACCGCCAATTTGAAGGCTTTTGGCGGTCTCCATTCAGCGCCGATGCCCTCTTGCAGGCCAGTCTCTTCGTTGCGCCACTAATTCGTTCTCCGTGGTCGCCTGGGGTCATTCGTTGGTTTCCACTCTCTGTTCCTCAGTATCCTCTTCGGCCCCTGGGAATAACTTCTTCTCCTTTAGTCTGGGCAGGGCCTCGTCTTCAGACGCCTAATAGTAATTTTGTAGGCGTTACCTTATTAATTAGATTTAAAACGCTCATGGTTAATGAATAAAAATCATATGATGTTAAATATGAATGAAAGAAATATCCGATTGGCATTGTAAATTTTGTTATTATTCCATAAATAACAAACAAATGCGTTTTATTTTCTATATCTGGACGTATTCCGATCCTTTCTGTATTATAGTTATTTAGTCCACAAATACGATCTTCTACTCTAATGTAACACATTTTTTCTGTAAATTAACATATTGTCAATTATTAGAGAGGAATTGCGCTCTATATGTACTTTTAATTGAGTAATTTCTGCTACAAGGCGTTATTTCATTAATTCATGTTGGCCTTATGGCAAATTTTGGTTATTGCTTTTATTGCTGAATTTCTTTTTTTCCATTTCTGAATCTTCAATTTTTCCTATTGTACATGTTCATAGTTGTTTATGTACTACTTTTATTTATTATTACCTTGGTGGATTTTTTACTTGCTTATACTAGTACTTTCTATTCTTCCTCGGTAAATTGACATATTACTGGTGATAGTCCGCAGGAATTAAAGGGCGTAGGCGAACTAAATAATTCCATTTATCGTACGGTAGTTTTATAAGGTCTTTATTTACATTGGAAAACGAAGCTCCTGCCATTCCTTTATTTGTCCTACCAGGCATGTCTTAAAGCTCGTCACCATAATGTATTTGATGACTCTTGATTGCCCGATTATCGCCCGGGCCTTATTGATTAGTATATTACATTTTCATTATAATGTTTAACAAAGGTATCATCAATCATTACTGATTTGTATTTGAATAATTTAGAATGGTTCGTATTACTTGTGTGAACGTGAGGCATATGATGTCCTGTCTCTGTTATATTTTCTTTTGACTTTGACGGACCTTGTTCTAAAAAGTCTGCTAGTCGCTTTTTTAATTCCATTAGATTACCTTCAGTACTTAAACCAAATTTAGTTAATTCATTTACAAGGTCTTCTATCTCGTCAAAACTCTGAATCCACATGTAACGGGGTGAGATTACTAATTCCGCGGGGTCAGTCATCTTAAATGTTATCGAGTAGTAGTATATATTCACACAGGAAAATTATATTCAATTAGATAAAATTATTATAATTTTATCTTCAATTTTATTAATACATGGAAATCTAATTATAATTTTAGCAACAAATTTATTTATATACGGAATTTTTATTTTAATTGTATCTACAAAAACTAAAATAAAAACGCGTACTACTATTCGTATCTTATTCAAAATAGCTTTTCAATTAATCTTTTTCTGTATGAATAAACACAAAATGCTAGCAATAAGAAACTCTAAGACCTGCTCAGCTCTATTTTTGTTTTAGACACTAGCTACCACTGCTCGGGCGCCATTTTTTGTAACGGTCACCTTGCTAAAATTGCTCAGGTGTCAGTTCTTCTGTAACGATATTTTTAATTTAGCAACTTTTTGCTCGGTCGTACAATAATATTGCACGGGTAACTCGGTGAAGAAGGGTTCAACTTAGAATTAAATAATGCAAAATAAGAATTATGGTTAACTTAGACGGATTTTATTTAAATTAAATTAAACGTTATGAAATATATACATTAAACAAATTAAATATAACAGTTAGAAAATAATACTTAATTCTTGGTATAATAAAATAAACGGCAAATGCGGGCAGGACGGTTATCTGGAAACCGGACAGGAATAATATTCAAAAATAAGATAGAGTGTAAACCGAAGCCGCAGAGTAGCTTACAGGCACACACACTAAATTATATTCTGGAATGAAAATCGGACACGGACTATTTTCAAAAATACGATACAGTGCAAACCGAAGCCGCAGAGTAGCTTACAGGATTACACAATAACATATGTTAAACTAAGACAGGGTACTAAACGAAGCCGCAGAGTAGCTTACAGGACAGTACTGAACTGTGTTAAATTATGATGTGTCCAGGCTTTTATACCAAAATTTGGTATAAAAATAATTCGCAAAGGGTAGGAGAAAGTGGGGAACAGTATGCGCGCGGCTGATTGAATGTAGTAGGGATTAACTATTTTTAAATATAACAATAGTTCAATCCAATACGGCGGGAAAATTCGAATTTACATTCTGGAGTAACACGGTTTGTTACAACCTATAACAAGGGAAATAAGATAATAAGGGTCGATACACACGTCTATACTTTAACGTTGTGTCAAGAACACTATGCACACTATCACATTCCATTCCTGCCTGCGCCTTAGTAAGATATGTTTTGTAATTATTCGCCAACATCGAGTTCTATGTTGATCGGTCTGTGCGTATCCGACGGAATAGATATTACAGATTTGATATCTTGGTCTAATCATTCCACAATAAGATCAACTACACAATATACTACTAGTACTAGGGGAGTGCTGGCCTGGTATGGCCAGCATTAACAACTTCTCACCTGTCGGGATTCTGCAGATTGCAACAGTTGCGTTGCTGCTTTTACACTCAAACTTGCAGGATTCGACGCGACAATAATACGACGAAAGTTTTAGGTAAATTGAAAACAAACTCCTTTACAGATTGAATTATGGTTTTTCTTGCTTTCTTTGATTGGAAAAATGTTGAATTTAAATTCTTAGTTTCTTCTTTGCTTTTATCGATTGCTAGTGCTGTTTACAGCGAAGAAGCTTGTTATTTGCTTTGTGGTTTCCAGTTGGCATTCTTGGTTTCTTGGGGCTCTGCTATAATTGCTATGGAACGCGAGGTAGCTCTTAGAGCATAACCTTGTTGTCGCAATTATTTCTGAATATAATGTACAGTTCTTTTTTTAAGATATTTAATTTCACCTATGAATGTGTTTTCAATCAGCATTCGAAATTCTTGAATCTCCATTTGTGCTATATTTCCTAGCGTGTTGATCTCCCTATTTTGGATTTTACAGTTATTTTTGTTGTTACTGTATACTTTGATTTTACTTTCTTTGGGGTTATGTTGTGTGCCTAGATAAATGATACTATAGATAAACAACTTCAATGCATTAGTCAATGACAGAGTAAAACGCTCCTACAGTTAGAGTTAAACTAACCTAAAAACCGCGCGGGTTTTTTGAATTGGTTCATTCTATATTGAAATAAATATAAATAAATTCATATGAATGTTGAAAAATAAAAACGCAAGTTATGTTTAATTTATATTTTACACGAATTATAACGGTTTACATTACTATAAAACACACAAATTCACTATAAATGTAACAATATAAGTGTAATAATAATAATAATATATGTAGTTGCATTAATCTTAATTGTTTTACAACCCATTCATTATCTGCTTACTAATTACTAATTCATTTCAATAGTTCATAAATAACATCAAAAAAGAAAACGAAGTAATAAATCTGATGTAAAACCATTAACAACACATCTTCAAATACATCTGCTTCTATAATAAAATTATCTATTATAAATTCTTCCAATTTTTTTAACAATTGTGGCGAAGCAGGGAGGAGCCAGGAGGGATGTTCTTAATAAATGTAGCCAACTACATGTTACGACCCATTTTTATTGTAAAAATAAACAATTGTCTAAACTCGAAAATCTGAAATCTGAAACGTAGCGCATGTTACGATCTGCCGCAGGCTGCAAAAATGTACCAGCTTACCTGAAACGGCAGGCACACGCCACAAAATTAATTACGGCGCTCTCGGCCACGTGCACGCACAGATCTCGACAATGTGACCCACAAGGTCGAAGGAGTCACACGACAATGGCTCCGGAGGAGTTCCGGCGAGACTACCCCCGAAGAGTGGCGCACCGCGACACAGGCAACCCATTCTACATTTCCGGATCATCTGCTCCCATTCGAGGCAAGAGACGCGTAGCGTCGCCAGATCCCGGACCGGAAGCCGAAGAATTAAATCACCGTAGGTGGGAAGCGTAGAACTGGCCGCGTCGTGCATTTGAGTGCGGGCACGCTAAGATGTAGGTTTTTGTGGCTAGCCGCTCGAGCACCTTGTAAGGCCCCTCGAAAAGGGGAAGAAACTTTTTGGTTTCCCCTAAAACATCGGAAGCCACTGGGTTTGCCTTTAGGAGGACTAGTTCATCCACCGCAAAAGAGTCCGAAGGCGCTCCCGGAGGGCTAATGGAACTGGTAATGCGACCTTGCGCGGCTTTGTGTAGGTTTTTATCCGCAAAATAGAGGCGCACGTGGTGATCAGATTGATCGGCTAAGTTACAAGAGGGAAATGAGACATGTGCGCGTAGTGGCGACTCCGGTGGACGCCCAAAATGCAATTCGCACGGTGCATAACCAGTGGACTCGTGCACCGCTGAGTTTAATACCCGTGAAAAAAGCGGGATATCTTTGGCCCAGCCCTGATGGTTATCGCGACGAAATGTGCGGAATAAACGACCCAGTTCCCGCATCACTCGCTCTGCGGGATTACCCTGGGGATGCCTTACTGAGAAAAATAGGAGCTTAACCTCATGCTCATTTAAAAATTCGCGCCACCGACGTGCAGTGAACTGTGTTCCATGGTCACATAGTAACCGGCGTGGCTTTCCCACGTGCGGGAAGTAGTCGGTGGTTAAGCGCCGAACGATGGTGGACGTATTGGCGCGTTTCAGCGGGTAGAGGGTTACCCTCTTAGAAAAAACATCCAACATTACGAAGACGTACGACACCCCTCCGACTGAACGTGGTAGCGGGCCATAAAAGTCCACGGCGACGAGGTCGTTAGGGCCCGAGGGGATGATGGCCTCGAAGGTTGGCCTGGGTAACCGGGCTGCCTTGGCGGTTTGGCAGAGCGTACAACTCCGTAGTTCCCGTTTTACGGCACGGAACATCCCGGACCACCAAAGGTCACGGCGCATGGCACACCAAGTCTTATACGTGCCAAAGTGACCATAATAGTCATGATAAATTCGCACGAAATCGGCGATAAGCGCTTCCGGTACGCTGAGCAGGAAAGGCAGATCCGTTTCCGTGCGGTAAAAGAGGTAACCGTCATCTATACAGAAGCTGGGGTGGTCCCCGGTGGCTATAATTTCCGTTCGAATTTTAGCCAGTTTCGGATCGACGAGCTGCGCCGTCAGCAGACGCCGAAGTAGAGGCTGAAAATCCGGCCCTGACTTGCGTACAGCCCGAATGGAAAACGTGCGGTCACCCGGGACAGCGCACCGCGCAGGCGGATGTCGAAATAAGGCGTCCGCGACAAAATTATTTCGACCAGGCAGATACTGGACATCGAAGTCGTAGTCCTGGATGGCGAGTACCCACCGAGTTATTCGTGGCGATAGCAACCTGCACTGATTAAGGTAAGATAGCGCATGGTGATCCGAGTAGATTGTGAAACGGCGACCGATTAAGAACACTCGCCATTTTTTAAGTGCCTCTACGATGGCAAGCAACTCCTTCTCTGAAGTCGTGTACCGGCGCTCCCGATCTAAAAGCTGTTTGCTAAAATAGGCAACAACGCGCGAATCTCCCCCAACCCGTTGACAGCGCACCGCCCCAAAACCGACGTCGCTGGCGTCACATTGTAGAAAATGTGGCGCATTAGGCGAGGGGTGGTGTAGCAGAGACGCGTTCACGACGCGGCGCTTCACCTCTGTGAAAGCATCACGCTGTTCTTGCCCCCAAACCCAGGACTGGGTCTTACGTAACAGTCGTGTCAGTGGCTCCACCACCGAGGAGAAATCGGACACGAACGCGCGGTCGAAATTAGCGAGCCCCAAGAAAGCTTGTAGCTGTTTGACGTTGTTCGGGGTTGGGAACTCCGACAGTCCTTGGACGCGCTCGGGGTCAGGTTTTAACCCGTGACGATCTAGTCGGAAACCGAGGAAAGTCATTGATTCCCGAAGGAATGAACATTTTCGAAGCCGCAGTGTGAAACCGGCTCGTTGCAGACGCTCAAAAACTCGGCGCAGATGCTCGAGGTGCGCCTGAAAAGTGGCGGAGACGATGATAATGTCGTCTATGTACACGTGGGCGAACGCAGAACACTCCGGACCTAACACCCTATCCATACACCTGGTGAACGAGCTCACCGCCGTTTTAAGATCGAACGGGAAACATTAAATTGGTAAGCACGCGTCCCCCAACCCGGAAACCTGTAAATGCCCGATGCTCCCGTTTAATGGGCACTTGCCAGTAGGAGGCCGTCAGATCAAGGCTCGACATAAAATTGACATTCCCCATTGAGTGGAGGATGTCCTCTATTGGCCGAGGCAGTTCCGTATCGGATTGAGTAACGGAATTCAACCGTCGTGCATCTAGGCAAACACGTACAGAACCGTCTTTTTTAACCACGGTCATAAGAGGGCTCGAAAACGCGGTATTTGCGCGTGAAATGACACCCCAACGCTCCATACGGTCTATTTCTGTCTGTACTGCCGTCCGATGAGCAAGTGGAACCGGGTATTGTTTCACCACGAAAGGGGTCGCGTCGGTCAGAACAATTTCGTGTTCGTACACCTGCGTCTTCCCCGGCGTATCCGAAAAAAGTGTGCTGAACTCGTGCAGCAAGTCGCTGAAAGCCACGTGATCGCCTTCCAATGTTGCCCCCAGCGAGTTGACCACATTGGATATTTCCATCGTCGTCTCTGGGCTCGCGGAGGAAGCCTCAAGTGACTGAGCCCCCGCCGAAAGTCTTAAAGCCATCGTACTCGGAGACGACAAGTGAGTCTCTACTTCTTTCGCAACACGAATTATTTTATCCCCATGTAAATACTGAAGCGAAAGCAATTGTTCTGTATTTATTATTGATATATTAAAAGATCGTAAAAAGTCTATTCCAATGATGGCCGGCATTTGTAACCCCGGTATTACCAAAAATTCAAAATTAAACAATTCCCCACCCAACTTGAAGGTTGACATGAGCTGGTGTGAAACTTTCAGGGCACGTCCCTTGAAGGCGCCTGAAACGCGAACACCCTGTACGGGGAAAATTGTCATTGCTGGTAAAATTGGTTCGATCTGCCGAAAAGTTTCGAACGAAAGGCATGACACGTCGCTACCCGTGTCTACTAAGGCTACAAATGGTGAGTTGCCGGCCGTAATAATTACGGTAGGCGCGCGCATATCGTTGATATTATGTACAGCATCACAGGGTTCTGCTAACAATGAATCGCGCGGGTTGTTGTTCGAGAAAGGTGCCCTCTTTATTACGCTTACCGGCGGGCTTTCGGGGCGTTGTTTTAGTTTTCCGGCATCGGGTTTTCCTCGCCGTATTCCTCTACTTCCGCATTTAAATGTGCAACTCGCGTTTGGCGATCCCTGCCATCGCGAGCGAAACGTGGCGCGTTTAAATTTGGCGGGCCCCTGTTTGTGGCTGCATGGGGGAATGGGCGGTTGTTTTGCCATCGGTTATTACTGTTGGCGCAGTTGCCAGCAATTGACGTCCCTACTTGGTTGACTCGTGATAGAATTTCTTCCAATTCGCGGAGTAAGGAAGAGGCTTCCGCCACTGTATGAACGCCTGCGAGCCGTGCTGCTATGTTTGGCGAAAAATGTGCCGCTAACGACCGAACCAAATACCGTTCCTCGTATGGTGGCGTCAGATATTTTGCCTGTGTCGCGAGGCGTGAGAAATAGGTGGCGAATGTGCCGTCTTGCGCGTTATATAGCCCACTGTCCACCCTATGGCGTAGATCGCGTTGCCTGGCAGGACTCCAGAACTCTTCCAGAAGCAACCGTCGCAACTCCAAGTAAGTGCCGCATTGATCAAATGTGTGCAATGCCCAGACCGCCGCATTGCCGTCGAAAGCGACTAATCCGCTTAAAAGAAAGGCATCTAACGTTACCCCGTAACCACGAAACGTTCGTTCGAGCATGTTTAAGAATAAGACGGGGTTAATATTATACCCGTCAAATCGCGGAATGGTTTTTAAAATTTTTGCAGTCTGCGTTACATTATTTACATTAGCATTTGTATAAATATCCCCGGTGTTCATAGTGCGCAGCTGATCGCGATGGTCGTGACTATATGCAACCGGATGTCCTCCGCTCGAGTGACGGTCGGCCCGGTCTATTCCTGTTTGGTTTAGTAGGTTATGTTTACATTCTCTAACCTCTGTGTTATTGTTGTGGTTATTATAGGACGACGCGTGATGTTGATAGCCCTTCCGTGGAGGTTCGTCCAATGGTCCCCCTGGTAGGTTGCTATTCGCGCCCTATTACTAGTGATTATGTTATGTGAGGACTCTGCTTTAGGGATTGCCCCTGTCCTCCAGTTTGGGCGGGCCTCTGTTGAGATTGGGCTCGCCCCGAGGCAGCTCCCCGTTCCGTGAGCTGAACAGCATGTTGGAAATGCTGTTCGAAGGCATCTTCGTCCACGGTGTGAGATGCTGGTAACCCCTCGTACTTAAACTTATTTGACTTATCTTGTGTAATTTTTGTAGGTCCTCCACAAGCTCCATCGTCTGCTACTGGGGGTGGGTGCAGACCCTTGATGCCCCCAGGTCCTGTGTAGGGTGAAGCGAAGGGCTCGTCATCCTCAGGACTGCCGATTGTGTGTGGGGTGTTGCTGGGCTCCATGCTCTTTGGCGAATGCTGCAGAGGCATGCTGTAGTTGCACCAGGTCCCTTGTTGGGCGCCAGATGTGGCGAAGCAGGGAGGAGCCAGGAGGGATGTTCTTAATAAATGTAGCCAACTACATGTTACGACCCATTTTTATTGTAAAAATAAACAATTGTCTAAACTCGAAAATCTGAAATCTGAAACGTAGCGCATGTTACGATCTGCCGCAGGCTGCAAAAATGTACCAGCTTACCTGAAACGGCAGGCACACGCCACAAAATTAATTACGGCGCTCTCGGCCACGTGCACGCACAGATCTCGACAATGTGACCCACAAGGTCGAAGGAGTCACACGACAATGGCTCCGGAGGAGTTCCGGCGAGACTACCCCCGAAGAGTGGCGCACCGCGACACAGGCAACCCATTCTACATTTCCGGCTCACAATATTGTTCAAATTATTAAATAGTACAGATGATAAGTGCCTTGTGAAATGTATCCTTAGTGTAGGCAAAGTTACAATAAAAATATAATAATTAAAGGAAGAATGCTGCCATTATATTAAACATAAAAATTAAAATTATTGGAATGGACATTTCAACAAAGAATGAACTTTTTAATCTAGAAACTAAACTAATAGTTGTATAAGCAAATCACATCATTTATATAAATGCAAATTTATTGGCAATGTATTTCACACATATTACCTTAGATGGTAAAATAATGATTCTATTGATTAGTTTATTATCAACACATAGGCTAATCCATGTAACCATTAAATTGTCTTTCCTGGTCGGGTTTGGGAAACGATGTCTTACGGATGTTTTGTCGTCACATCCTTCAACAGCACAATTTCAAAGTCAGAAATTTGTAAATACCACGGCGATTGAGTGAAATCACACACGCGAACACAATTGCAAATTTAAAAAGTAAAAAACTGGCAAACACTAGCCAGAGAATGGGGGAATACAAGCGGAAGTAGTTAATGTTTAAGTAGACAAAAACAAAATAAAACACTAGGACGCGAGCTAGCGAACAAACGAGCGAAAAACATACGAACCCAACAAACTCAGTAATCACTATGAATGTGCGCGTAACTTGCTATTGATTAATATAGATTACAAATATTCGCTAGTGTATATATGGTTGCCTCTTGCAGCCTTGATATTTTTGGTTTCGAATAACTGTAAGCAACCAGTCATTCTAAGCGACAGCTCGCCGACCACAGCGCCACTGGCGGTCGTTTGTACTACAACCGAATAGTGTCATAGTGGCCCTTATAAAAGTTGACACCCCCTGGTTGTATGTACACTTATACACTTATATTTCCAGTTATTTATTTCACCGGAGGAATTAAGGGTGGCATTTTTTGATTAGGCAACTTGTGATGCACATGTAATACATAGACGAGATGCGTATAAGAAATACTAACTAGAACATAAATTGAGTTGCAAAAATACGTATACAAAAGAATAATGTTGCACGTATTTCGTAGTCTAGGTGGGAATGTCCAAAAATCATTTATAATCTGATAAAAAAAACATATAATGTAAAGAATTCTACGCAACGTTTGCGAATATGACCCTTATCGACATTTAATTATATTCCAATCTTTCCAGCATTAAAAATGAAAGAGATATTTATTTGCGCAGAAATTTTTCAAATATAATACTTATGGATGTATAGGTCATGATTATCTTGAATTTTCTATATATGATTATTTAATATACATGGGAGTGATTAAATTACTAGATTGCTACCTTCTATACAGTCGAATCTTTAACATGCATAACTACAAATGTTGGTCATAAATTCTTGCAAACTAAGTTTCAATACCAAGGATGAAGTGTTTTTATTGACTTGCATAAATTGTATGCCATTCCATGGCGTAGTTTTGCCTAAAAGCTGGAAACAATTACACAATTTTCGCCATAAGGAAAGTATAGGCTATATCCCAGCCTTAAGAGTGGTCAACGCATCGACAGACACCCCGACACATACTAAGTGGAATATACTACCACATGGTGTTTTGCGCACTATTGCGTCATTTGGATCTTGCTAGAATTTGGAACAACAGGTATAACTTGACGAATATCACCACTGAAAACAATCATATATGCCCCATTGGTTTATTAAATTGGGTTGTCTGTTGTCATGGGGTGGAATCATAGACGCCTCATATATGTAGCGTTTGAGGTTTTTTTTTGCAGTTTGCTGTTATGGACGATGTTGACCATGATTCTACAGGTACTGGAAATACACATAACCTGTGTACTTTGCATACACATAACCTTTGTCATTCCAGCATGCAACCAGAACTAATTCATTTCTACCTGGAATAATGTTTAGTATTCACAAATAAAAAAACGTTTTACAGCAACCACTAGGTGCTTCTATGAAAAACACTGCTCCACATTTTTTTCTGATAGAAATCGAAATAAGAACAACGACTATTCTTCGTTCTACTGTTAGTTGTAATCGCAGGATGGAATTTCCGCCGACCGATTTGCACCAAAAGTACTGAGGACTTGCATAATATTATAAACAATGGCTATTTTATGGTTTTCGTTTTTTAAATAGGTGTAAACAAATTATTACCGTTTGTCACCATAAACATTGAAAATATATAGGAAAATAAATTGAACTTGGGAAAATTCTGTCTTTATTTTTGAACATGCAGTGCTGGTTTAAGATGTGCTTTTTAAAAAAGAAAATTCAATTAAATATTTAGTCTTACAACGTATATTATTTAATGACATCCATGTAAATGTAAAAACACAATTTGTATAATATGGTTCGCAGTACTGCAAATTTTGAATTTAATAGATTAGTTCAATTAGTCCCTACACATCTGGAAAAAATAGCTGGTCATAGATGAACACTTTTTGCACATTTTTTGATGCGGCGAGTCAACATTTGGATTATTCTGTTGGTTTATGCGCTCCACATGATCGACCCGGGAATCATGCTTGCAGCATAAGTATGTACTCGACTAATAATCTGTGGACGAAAGATTCAAATGATCATTTTTAGCAAAATGCCTACAAAAAAATCAGGACCGTAATAATTTATTTTAAATCTTAAATTGTTAATAATTTTTGATGGTGAGTGAACAATTGGAAATTTTGGGTGGACACACGTGGACTTACCCAGAACAAACGTATTCCGCTTAAAAATGAAAAAAAAAACGATCATGGGGGTGCTGACTTTATTATTATTCTATTTAGTCCATGGTTTTTAATTTGATAGTTGTTGGTCCATAGCTTTTATTCGCTGGTAATATAATGGTAGTATTTAAATAGAAATGTATCACTAATGCTGAGTTTATGCTGACATAATGTAATAAATAAAGAGTAAATTTCAGAACATTATTTCCTATAATATTGTTTATTGTAAGAAAATAAGTACTAAGTACTAATTACTTGTAAATGTAGTCTTATTTGAATAATATGGTTAGCTTATTGTGTCAAATAATGTCAGATTTGACTAAAATTACCGGGTCTGGTTCTGAACTACTTTTCTTAAAATAATAATTGCAATAAATCAATATATATATATATATATATATATATATATATATATATATATATATATATATATATATATATATTTCTATTTTATTAGGGTATTGCAGCAATTAAAACGCTATTTTACTATTTTAAGTACACTTTACTTCCTTTTGCCAATATTTCGTAGCTTAATTAGCTACTTCATCAGGGCACGGCTACAAAATAGGTATACATATATTAAAAATTAAAATTAAATTATAATTTACAAAATGTGTTAATTAACGACTGATAGTATGTGAAATAGCCATCGATCTAGATGCAGCATACAAAAGGTATTTATAGGAAATTATTAATTCAAAAAATGGATGACGTTGAAATAATTTAAATTTGATATATAAACAGAAAACGTCAAACGTTAGAATGATGTCAAAAAAAAAAAACTTGATATTATGTGTCGATTAAATAATACTAAATAACATGTCTGGTTAAAATATAAAAATTACAAAAAACTCCACGTGTCTACTAGAAAAGCTATTGAAGTTAAATAACAATAATATATAGTTAAACGTGTTAAGCAAAACGAGACACAAGGAACTTTCCGTTTACAATGAGATGTTAACATTGAAAAAATAAATAGGGGTGTATCCAACATAATATATATTTCTTTTGTTACATCGAAAATTAAGTTAAAGATATATAATGGTGTAACTTAGTTGGAATTATATATGGTGAATATACTTCATTACAATTTTGGTAGTAGGATCTGAACTCGGTCGATAAATATAGAAGAAATAAATATTGTCGCTGTACGCGTTATATATTAAGTATATAATAAAATAAAATATGTAAATCTTTTTTGGGAAAATTAAAAAAAATAATAAAATATTCTAAATATTTTTTTTGCTTTTGTTATGTATATTTGTCCGAAAAAAAATTCATAATATTTCTAAAATTTTAATCGGCAAAAATTTGATTAAAATATGTCTGTCAACTCTTTTGCTAATTCTGATTTAATGTTCGTTGCGGTTAAAAGAAAATGCCAACTTAACGAAAGAAATAAAGGCAAACACGAGCAGCAAAACAAAACAAAACCAAACTAAAAATAACACTAACGTAAACGGAAAAATAAAAACCAATCCAGCGAAAACTAACTAAAATGCAATCCAAATCGAAATCACTCGAAATCACTCCAACCAAACACTGAAACAGAAGAAAAATACATTTACATCCTACATTATATATGGTGAATATACTTCATTACAATTTTGGTAGTAAGATCTGGACTCGGTCAATAAATAAACAAGAAATAAATATTGTCGCTGAACGCGTTATATATTAAGTATATACTAGTAGTTACTGTGTTTGCTACAATTTGTAACTGGCTATCGACCTTCCGATCTTTCTGCCGGATTATATAATATTATTATAAAGTCAGATGAATGCACATGCGTTTTAGTACAATTTTAGTGCAGATTATAACGAGTGGAAGCATTTATTATATTTATTATTAACAGATTGTTTTTACTAATAAAAATTGTTTACTGCCGTCATCGAAATTGAACACTAAATTAAAGATAATTGAAAAGGATTATATTTATTTATTTGAAATATGTACAATGCTGTAATTTAATTTTCGTTGATGCTGTTAAAAGAAAATGCCAACTTACCGAAAAAAATAAAGGAATAAACAAGCAGCAAAAACTCCACGAAACTAAAAATCACTCGCAAACCGACAAATAAAAACCAATCCAAGCCAAAACGAACTAAAATCAATCCAAATATCACTCCAACCAAACACTGAAACAGAAGAAAAATACATTTACTTCCTACATTATATATGGTGAATATACTTCATTGCAATTTTGGTAGTAGGATCTGGACTCGGTCAATAAATATAGAAGAAAAAAATATTGTCGCTGTACGCGTTATATATTAAGTATATAATAAAATTAAATATTTAAATCTTTTTTGGGAAAAATAAAAAAAATAATAATAAAATATTATAAATATTTTTTTTTGCTTTTGTTATTGTATATTTGTCCGAAAAAAATTCATAATTCTAAAATTTGAATCGGCAAAAAATTGATTAAAATATTTCGGTCAACTCATTTTGCTAATTCTGATTTAATTTTCGTTGATGCTGTTGATTGAAAATGCCAACATACAGAAATAAATAAAGGCACAAACAAGCAGCGTGTGTTAAATAGTAAAACAAACGAAACGTAAAACCAAAAACTCCAATCCGAAACTAAAAATAACTCTAATGACAACCGAAAAATAAACACCAATCCAAACGAAAATTAAACTAAAATCCAATCCAAATCACTCCAAACCAAGCACTGAAATAGAAGAAAAATACATTTACTTCCTACATTATATATGGTGAATATACTTCATTACAATTTTGGTAGTAGGATCTGGACTCGGTCAATAAATAAACAAGAAATAAATATTGTCGCTGAACGCGTTATATATTAAGTATATACTAGTAGTTACTGTGTTTACTACAATTTGTAACTGGCTATCGACCTTCCGATCCTTCTGCCCGATTATATTATATTATTATAAATTCAGATGAAAGCACATGCGTTTCTAACATGATTTCTAGTTCAGCAGTTGTATAAAAAATAGTTATATATATTTAATTTTAGTGCAGATTATAACGACTGGAAACATTTATTATACTTATTATTATCAGATTGTATTTACTAATAAAAATTGTTTACTGACGTCAACGAAATTGAACACTAAATTAGAGATAATTGGGGAATATATTTATTTATTTGAAATATGTACAATGCTGTAATCTAAATAGTTTTTCATTTATTTTGTACTAGGTGAAAATACCGTCGTTCGGTGGGGGATGATTTTTTTTAAGTACAAAGTATGGGGTGCGCTTGGTCTCGCCAAACTATGCCCGTTCACTATTTTAAACGACTTGAACTACTTAATGAGATATGAACTTTGGTCCCATAATACCAACTTCAAATGCTTTAACTGTACTACTAACTGCTTAAGCTTTGGACCTTTGCATATTTATCATTGAATATTTTTAATTACTGTATTGATGATGTGTCGATATGCAATATAATGGAAAATAGAGCCCTTAAATTATTTCCATGTGAGTTATTATTATAATTGTACCTCCTAGTTATAAGAAAAAAATATTTTATAATAAAAAAGGTCACCGTAATAAGGAATCGAACCTCTGTCTACATGTATTTATTTAATGGAAAGGGTTGAATTGCTCATTGCCCGATTTCTTGAAAACACTTAAAACTTGAATTAAATAATAAATAAAACAACATTCGAAAAAACCGTCTAGATGGCAATTCGTAACTTAGACCTACCTAAACATAAATGATAGGTTGGTCGACTTCAAAAGAATTACCTTCTTTTTTTATGTTATAGGGATAGCTTAGATCGTTTTTTGTTACTGCTTTGAGGCCCACGTGGAGCGTATTATTTGGCATGTAATGGGGGAAAATGTGATTATCGAATAAAAACTATTGCTTAAAACAAATCATATCAAAACTATCTGGTATATAATAAATGCTATCATATTGACGGTTAATTCTTACTGCAAATTTTCTAGTAACGTCAATGTTGTTTAATTATTTACTCGTGACGATTAATTAGAATTTTGGTTGGCTCGTGGCTTTAACAACCCACGAGCGTGTTTATTTCATAATTCTAATAAAAATAAACGTTTAAATTAATGAGTGCCTCTATCGGTAGTTCCATAATTAGTATTGTTTTCAATCGATAGTAACCCTCTATACAATTTATTCAATAGTACTTATTTTATTAGTCCTACTAGATATTTTTTCATTTCATACTTTTTATGCAAAAGTTTTCGTTTTTCCGTCTCACAATTATAAATTTATTATATCAGATGTCGTAGCAATGACAGTATGTGATACTAATGGTTATAATTATCAATTAACATTTACATTTGTAAATAACTGTTACTAAATAAAATCTGTTCATACAACGGAAAACTACAATCTGCGACGTGGTACTACAAACACAACAGTTATATAGTTGTATATGATTAGGGTTGCCATCTGTTAAATCACCAACAAAGGACAACGCGCTTCAAAACCCAGGACTTTTCAGTTTAAAGCCCGGACGTTTTTTATTCAATTAATTTTTATCTATGAAACATGAAAAATCAGTCACATGTGGCCTTGTAAAGTGAATCTATTAGGTTGAGATAAACATAAATAATCTTTCTTCATTAAAAATCAAAATGAATAATCGCAAAATAATCATAAATACAATATGTTTTATTGTAAACTAATTTCTGAGATATGAGGTATTTGTGAAAATTAATACACGTATAATTTTTCAAATTATATTTACTGTTAATCAGTGATGTTCGTCCCAACCTTATGTATGATTAACTAAATGGTACGTTCAATTTAACATAATCAAAATTGCGGTAAACGGAGAAAAGGATCGTAAACAAAATTGAAAATTCTGTTTGTTATCACGGACCCGTTAATTTTGGTCAAATATGACTAGTTACTTGACACAAAATTAACTTTGCAAAGATACATTCTGGCGAACATTGTATAGATGTATTACCAGTTTAGAATAGAATTACGCAAATATTTAAATCTTTTCTGGGAATAATCAAAAAAATATTAATAACATTTTTGTTTTTGTTATTGTATATTTGACCGAAAAAAGCATCATAATAATTCTAAAATTTGAATCGGCAAAAATTTGATTAAAATATGTCTGTCAACTCATTTTGATAATTCTGATTTAATATTCCTTGATGTTGTTAAAAGAAAATGCCAACTTACCGAATGAAAAATAACTCCAATGCAAAACTAAAATCAAACTCCAATCCAAAGCGAAAAATAACTCTAATGCAAAACTAAAATCAAACTCCAATCCAAAACGAAAAATACCTCCAATGCAAAACAAAAAATAAACTCCAATCCAAAGGAAAATTAAACTCTCATCCAATCCAAAACACTCTACTCCAAACCAAGCACTGAAACAGAAATATTTACTTCCTACGTTATATATGGTGAATATACTTCATTAAAATTTTGGTAGTAGGATCTGGACTCGGCCAATAAATATAGAAGAAATAATAATTCAATTTAAGTGCAGATTATAACGACTGGAAGCATTTATTAAGTATATCCTTAACAGATTGTATTTACTCTTAAAAGTTGTTTACTTATTAAGCTTTCGACCTTTACATGAATTATCATTGAATATTTTTAATTACTGTATTGATGATGTGCCGATAAGCAATATAATGTAACGTAGAGCCCTTAAATTATTTCCATGTGACTTATTATTATAATCCTACCTCCTAGTTATAAGAAGAAAAAACATTTATAATAAAAAAGGTCACTGGAATGAGGAATCGATCCTCGGCCTACATGTATTTATTTAATGGAAAACAAAAGATTTTTGTTATAAGAAACAACATCCCGATTATCGACTTCGTGTATGCCATTGACAACTTTTCGTCTATTGTTGCGTCTCCTGTACTCCGGATATCCGTTACTGTTTTCTACAACCTCATTACGATATTCTGTTGGGTAACTTTTACTATATTTCCCATCGAGCATACAGGGTGAGTTAAAATACCGTAGTCCACAAACACCATAGATGATATTTCAAACGATGGCGTTATGTAGTCTCGGATATTGTTCTGTATCTGGTATTTCAGCATATACGCAATGTTTATATCTTCGGGTTCTCGAAATTTGACATCATTATCCAATATAAGTAACATGTGACAATGCGGCAAAGTCCATAACATGGACGTATGCATGAACTACGCCAAACACGTCTAAAGTCACGTGACACTATATCCGGTAGGTCATTAAATGATTCTCCAGGTTGTAAGACATTATTTATTTCTTGCAAATTGGAATTGCGTTGCGTTATATTACGTGGAGTCATTAAAATGTATATTTAAAAAATAACTACTTAAAGTATTTAAAAATGGACAATACGACCAAGCTTAGGATGCTCCGATATATATATATATATATATATATATATATATATATATATATATAAAACAGCTGAAGCATCAATGAAGTAAAGTTTTTGTTCTATGGAACTCCTCCTCCACGGTATTTGTTGCTGCTGCTGGAGTTCCTGCCATTACGTAGGGTTGTATTATAGAGTCCTTGTATTTCATGGTATGAACACTGTCGCTCGTTGAACGTCGAGTAGATCTGTTTGTCTTTATACTTTATTGTGTTTGGTATGAGTGAAATTTCTAGAAAGGCGTCTGTCCATGACAGTATTGCAAAATCTGGAACACGATGTATTATCTGCGATACCTACTACCACAAGGGCTGCCTTCAAACGGTAAAGAGCTGCAATCAATCCCTAACCTCTCCTGTAAATCAAGATATTAATTTCGAAAGGAAAGCATATATAAACCTGAGAGAATTAATACGCAGACCGTGTACGAAACGGCACTGTCTCGCAAAGAACGAAACACCAATGAAACATGGCAGTTGGCTGCTACGAGATGAAAGGTAAAACGCTACATTCAGGAAACTTTCGACAATGTAACTTCTAAACTAAAGGCTGTTGAAAAAATGGCAGATATTCATGTTAGATTAGATTAATTTTTACCATGGATTATGTACAAACTTGTAAAACACATTCACAGACAATAAAGAAAAATGGCTGCCCGTGAAAAGTGCTGCTTAATTTGTATAAAAGATGTTGTAGTCCTAAACACCAGAGGGATGGATTTCCGCTAAGATCGGGAGTTTTCCTGCTCGACAAGCTGCAATGACGAACATAACCTAGAAGTGACAACAACAACCAATATGTAAAAATACCATTCAGTCATTAAAATTCGACGTATCTAACAAACCAATCAACAACAGTGAATCTATAGAAGTTAAGTACTTAAATGACTTAATAACTCAGCATGATTGTTAAGTGTGAGTGGTCTTTAAGATGTTTTTGTAATAAATAGGAAAGTTTATAAAACATGAGAGTATTTGCTTTAAAAGTAGAAAACTCAAATTAATGTTTATATATCAAAAATTACAAAAACTATTATAACAATATAATTATGTTACATCTATAATTGCACGTTTAAAAATACTTAATATTGGTATGTGGAAAATTGATACAATATTTATTTATTCTAATTGATATTCAGACTTCGTTTCAATAAATGGCATTATCGCCCTGGACTTTAGTTTGGCCCGGATGAAACCATCCCGAGAATTATTGCCGCAAACTGCAGCGGATGCTTCTGTAACTAATTTGACACTTCTTTATACCGCCTTAGTATGGCAAGGGTAAGAGCAAACATTTACCTCGGGGTCTATTTCTGAATTTATATGAGCTTTCAAATTATCAATGTTAATCGTTAGGGACGGCTCGGTTAATTTTACCATGTTTCAAGAAATGAACTTAACCTAATCTGATGCGTCAAAATTGATAGTAGGTATATCAAAGGATCTAATTTTCATTTGCACTTGTTTACTTGCTGATGTTATTTTTAGTATACGCGTATAGGCTAATACCCTTATAACTGGTCTTTCACATGAAATCATAGTAATCAAAATGTTTCTGGGTGGGTAAAATACCCATTTCTTTGGATAACAGAATTTATAATATTTTTTAATTCGATATTCTGATGGCGAGACAATCTAATCAGTTTATATAAATGTTTAACTCCATTTGTGCATGAGGGCTCTAGTTTGATATAGAACCTAACCGGTGAGTAAACTTTTATTATGAACACAACCAGTATAACAGAGGTCTCATTGGTGGCAGCATACAATCTTAAAATTCGATTTGCAGGTGTTAACCATCGAGCGTGAGACATTTTCCCCAGATTCCTGTTGGCTAAATCTGATGAACAATATCCCATATAAATTGCATGGCACATCTCTAACAAATATTTCTAATCGGTACTAAGTTCGGATCAATCAATATTAACAGGAATATTTGTCTCAATCTTGGCAAAAACACAATAGGTAACTTCGCGCAATTTTCTAATTTCCTTCCAATAAACCCGAAAAGTCCTATGGTACGGCCATTCAGATGGTACAATAAATGACGGAGTTGTAATTCATTTGCATGCAATAGACAAATAACCCATTGCTGTGGTCTACCTAATTCTTCTTCTAAATGGGTAATGACACCACCTTTAGAACTAGTATTCACAACAGTTCCATGAGATCCAACTGCAAAATTTTTTGACATATGTATTGCACGATCGACAAGAAAATATGGGATACCTATTTTAATGTATGAAGCAGAGTCAAATGTTTATGTAACGTGGCCAAAGTAGATGGAACCTGATATTAAGGTATAATGCTTTTCACATATTCGGTGATATCTTCCATCGATAAATTGTTGTTTTATGGTATTGTCCTTCCTCCCATCAAAACATAAACCAAAATTACAGATATCTTCTAAACCCGCTTTTCTAATTTTAATCCACTTTTTATTCTGGTCCTTCTGATTGTCATACGATCCAATACGATCAGTTGTAGTTATCAATTCAATGTCTGATAATACTGCGCTAACAATTGCTGCAACAGAACGATCTGATACACTTGTGCGTGTGAATTGACGTTTGTGACTAAGGAGATAGGTGTGGCGCTTTGTTTCCTCTATCTTAGAAGTTACCAGATGTAGGGCTGATTCGGTTGACGGTCCTGGTTGGTAGGCATGCTGTTTCGGATGTATGGGGTACGTTTTCAGCGGCCCGTCCCTGATTTCACGATCACAGAGCGTCTTCAATAGAAATGAGGTTAGGCTGATGGGCCTGAATGACTTGGCAAGTGTGTAATCTATTTGCCTGGTTTGGGTACATGTCACATTGACCTCTCTCCATGTATTGGGTATGTACCTAAAAACAAAACAACCTTTAAATATATATACCAATGTGTTTATAATGTAGGTTAATCCCCATTGTATCAGTGCTGGGAATATTTCATCCAGTTCTGGGGACTTAAAAGATGAAAAGCTAGATATTGCATAATTTGAAGTCCCGAAATGGTTTAAAATTCAAATTTGCATTGATTTTATATGCTGTTTCGGATTAGATTATAGTTCACTCGATTAATGATTCTTCACGTGTATGGTCTCTTCGTGTTTGTCTCACTTTCCAGATTCTAGTTGAGTTTCTGAACTACACTACTCGTTAAGGGGAGGTAAAGCCGAGATGTGCTCCTAAAGGAACAGTTAGCGCCAAAAGTAGTAAAGCTATTTAAAAAATATATTGCATGGTGTAGTCAATTAAATAACCTAGAAAAGTGTTTCTCAGAATTTTGAAATTCGTATTTTAATTTTTTATATAATGTTTTAATATAACATTTTCATTTAAATATTCATTATTTCTTAACAACCAGTAAAATATGCATAGGGATAAACCTACTTCTTGTATTAGTATGCCTAGTCATAATATATATTGCTTCATTTTCACAATTACTGTTCCGACAGATTGAGTTCAGAACATGCTGCTATATAACAATTGGCGGACATTTAAAAAGCAGATACCTGTGCATTAGAGCATTTTATAGTCTCGCAAATTCCCTACAGAGGGCTACAAATAAAAATAAAATATAATTCTCGCCAAGCGCAAACATTTTGCCTGAATTATTCGTCTATTCCAGTTCTTGACTTTTGTATCGTTTAATTGTGTCGACATTGTTCGTAAATTATGCGTTTACTAGAATATAACACATAACACATATTCCTGTAAATGCGATGTTGTCCCTATCTCTTTCACTTTTGTTATGTGAACGAGCGTGGTCTTCTATTACTATGTAAACTAAACTTCGCCCGCCGTCAGAAGGTGATTGTTATTGAATTGTCAGACCATATCAGACGGAATACACATTTAATTGAAATTATGCAATTTATATACAACACATTTTAGGCGACCGACATTTGGGGTTAATTTTCAACAAATATACAATGGATGTATTCAAAGCTATTGTTTTGTGTACATGGTATATATAGTTTATGAGTTCTTACTTACAAATCATTGCCACCCGGAGGTCTATAGATGCAAACCGATATTCTATGATATCTACATATATTGTCTGAACCAATTCACATCCTTAGAATATACTACTAATTATACATGTATAATAATTACATTATAAAACATTGTTATTATGAAGACCATCACAAAGTCACTAAAGTAATGTTATACCTATCTCATTTGCTTTCCATATTAATAACCAAGATATATCTAGTTCAAAATGTATTTAAATCTTTTTAATAAAGCTTACAAATATTAAATAACTAAATTAAAATTGTATATAGTCTTACAGTTTATTTTGGTACATTCATAGGGAAGCATATTACTATAAAGCCAATTCCAACATTAAGACAAAATATCATTAAAATGAGAAATCTAAATTGAAATAAGGAAGATAAATAATGAGGGTAAATAAAACATTTAGAAGCTTATTGAAAAGATTTAATATAAATGAATTTCAAAATTGTGGAGATATATCTCCTAAATGATTTTAGAATCATCAAAACTAAGAAAGAGAAAAAATGGCTTTTTATAATTTATCTGAACTATAATGAAATTGATTTAATAAGCAATGATACATTACAATGAGATGTAAAATATATATAAAAAAAAACTATATGTATGAAATAAATTATAATTTCGATATTTGGTTAAATATTGTTAGTTTATTATTAAAATTAAGTTTATTCTCAATCAAGATGGAAGTAGTCTACTACTTCTCGATTAAGCTACCACTATATACTGATGTTCCTTGCACATGTTGACACGTTTCAGGTGCTATATAGTCTAGACCAGCGGTCGCCAAACATTTTGACCTCACGGACCAGTTAATTAATAATTTAAATCCCGCGGACCACTAATAGGATTTTTTAAGTGTTAAATATATTGATAAAAAAAATTGTGATCAAAGAACACATAAAATGTACCTAGTTAATAAAATTAAACTATTAATAGTAACCAAGTTATGAAAGCTTTATTAATAAACCATAATAAAAATATCTGGTGTGGGCACCACACGACTTTCCGAATTACATGACCTATTTAATTTTGTATAACATTTTCGACATATTCAAATTTTGAGCTTTTTAATTGTTTTTGACATTTTGACTTTGATGACATTTTTTGATATTTTTGACATTTTTAATTTTTTGATATTTTTGACTTTTATTTACTTTTTTGACATTTTCACTTTGATGACATTATTTGACATTTTTGACATTTTTTTGACTTTTTTTAACATTTGTCTTTTTTGGCATTTTCACGTTTTGTCATTTTGACTTTTTATGTTTTTGACATTCTGACATTTTAACATATTGATATTCTGACATTTTAACATATTGATATTCTGTCATTTTAACATATTGACATTCTGATATTTTAACATTTTGGCATTCTGACATTTTTACATTTTGCAATTTTGACATATTTACATTTAGGCATTTTCACATTTTCAAATGTTCACAGCTTCACATGAAAATGTAATGTATTATTAATGTATATTTTCGATACCATACTACATTTAAGATGCGACAATTTTCGCTAATTCCGCGCTAGAGTTACGCCACGCCCGCTGACGTCACGTATATTATTAATTATTTGTGATATGAGCAATAGGAAATCGCTATTATTGATAAATCTTCTGTTTTAGTGAACCGATCTTGCTCAAATTTTCACAGGGTCGCCGAAGCGCGGACTCTCAACCGATTTCCAAATTTGGTCGCGATCTGTCGTGCCGTTTTCCCACCGTGACCGTTAAATGGTGCGGCACAGCGCCTAATTATGCTCCGAGTGTCGTGTTGATTGTGATTCCTTCGCTGTTAGTGAACCGATTGTGCTCAAATTTTCGCTGGATCGTCCTGAATAGTGTCCGCAGGTATTTGCCAAATTTGGTTGCAATCTGTTGTGTCGTTTTCCCGGAATTTTGTTCACAGACAGACAGACGACAGACAGACGACAGACAGACGACATACATACCACACACAGACATTGCAAAAATCGGGTTTATTTCGACTATTATGGGCATAAAACGTAACGAAAATTGAAATTTTTTTTTGCTAAATTGTACACGGCAACAATACCTTCCTTCTGGTGTAATTGTTTACAGTTATCGCATATTTCCACAATCTTAGTTTGAAATCGTGAACACGTTTTCGGTAAAACAATACCTTCCTTTACATCAGTGATGTATTCGGAAAGTAATAAACAAAAATTGTACAAACAAAACAATTAAAAGATGGTTTAAATATATCAAACTTTTAGCGTTATACATTCCTAGTGTGATGGATGTTCCTGCTTACTTGAAATAAGATTATGGATATTTGGATCCAATGTTGTTACTGCAAGACGGAGAACTGCATTTATTTCAAGCCGAGATCGGTACCGTGTTTTGATGACTGTGACAGATGAAAAGGCCTTTTCACATAAATAAGTTGTGGAGAATTGAATCAGAATTTTCATCGCCTGTTCACTAAGCAAAGGGTATTCACTTTTTATGGAAAGCCAAAACTGAGGTCTTGATAAGGATGAATGAAATTTAAATTTGAGAGTTTCGTCGGACGATAGGTCGATGAGGCTTTCTTTTAGATGTATGCTTAACTTACTATCCTGAATGTTCGCTGCAAACGGATCTAATATCCACATATTACCATGTCTGGGATCTTCATTCTTTGGGTAATAACGAGCAAAAGATTCTGTAAGTGATTCCAAGTGCTTTTTAACTAGGGTTACCACTTGCTGGTTAACATCATTCTCCTTCATGTATTCATCAAAATTAGAAAACATTTGCAGATCGTCTTCAACCAACCGCGTTTGCCACAGTAATATTTTCTTTTGAAACGCATCCATTTTACTTCGTAGTGTGAACACGTCCTTAAGTTGTCCTTGCAAAGATATGTTTAGCTCATTTACCAGGGAAAAAATATATGCCAGGTATGCAAGCTTTGCTAGCCATTCATTGTCGGACAAGCATTTTTGCAATTTCGGATTATTTTGCTGCTGGAAAAATAATTTGACTTCTTCCCGCAAGGCGAATAGTCGGGTCAATATTTTGCCCCTCGACAGCCATCTCACCTCAGCATGACGAAGAAGATGAGTATACTCGGAACCCATTTCTTCGCAAAGTGCCTCAAATATTCGAGAATTGAGTGATTTACAACAATTCCTGAAAGATGTCCAGTCATATTTGCGGCACCATCTGTGCAGATCCCAATAAATTTTTTCCAATCAATTTCATGTTCCCGGAAATAACTATTAAGTGCTTCAAAAATCTCAGAGCTGGTTGTTCTACCCGGCAAATTAAGCGAACAAAGTAGTTCTTCATGTAACTCTCCTTCACACTCAACCCTCACAAAACAGCCTGCATTCCCAAAATCTGTTCACAGGCTTTTAACATACATTGCTTAATTAATTCTTCTCCAATCGTGTACGGCTTTTTGCATTTCGCGATCTGATTTGTATGAGATAGGAAGCCTTTAGTAATGATTTATCTTCCATGGTCATTTTTACTTTACGAATACATCACTGATGTAAAGGAAGGTATTGTTTTACCGAAAACGTGTTCACGTTTTCAAACTAAGATTGTGGAAATATGCGATAACTTTCCGGAAAAAAAATTGCACCAGAAGGAAGGTATTGTTGCCGTGTACCATTTAGCAAAAAATTCAATTTTTGTTACGTTTTATGCCCAAAATTGTCGCAGTAAACCCGATTTTTGTGATGTCTGTGTGTGGTATGTATGTCTGTCTGTCTGTCTGTGAACAAAATTCCGGGAAAACGACACAACAGATTGCGACCAAATTTGGCAAATATCTGCAGACACTATCCAGAACGATCCAGTTAAAATTTGAGCACAATCGGTTCACTAACAGCGAAGGAATCACAATCAACACGACGCGCGGAGCATAATTAGGCGCTGTGCCGGACCATTTAACGCTCACGGGTGAGAGCCCGCGCTGCAGTGACCCTGTGAAAATTTGAGCAAGATCGGTTCACTTAAACAGAAGATTTCTCAATAATAGGGATCCTATTACGCATATCACAAATAAAGAATAATATACGTGACGTCAGCGTGACGTCAGCGGGCGTGGTGTTAATCATGCGCGGAATTAGCGAAAATTGTCGCATCTTAAATGTAGTAAGGTATTGAAAATATAGATTAATAATTTCATAACATTTTCATGTGAAACTGTGAACATTTGAAAATGTGAAAATGCCTTAATGTAAATATGTCAGTATTTCAAAATATAAAAATATCAGAATGCCAAAATGTTAAAATGTCAGAATGTCAATATGTTAAAATGTCAGAATGCCAAAAAGATAAAAAGTCAAAATGTCAAAACGTGAAAATGTCAAAATCTCAAGTGTTAAAAATTTCAAAGGAAAGTAAAAAATAAATCAGAAATGTCTAAAAAGTCAAAAAGTCAAAAAAATAAAATATGTCAATAAAAACGTCAAAAAGTCAACAAGTAAAAAATGTCAAAAGAAGCCAAAAATATTAAAAAAGCCAAAAATGCCAAAGAAAAACTAACAAAAAAGTACAAAAAAGTAAAAAAAAATGACAGCTATATTAAATATGTCAGAAAATGTCAAAAACGTCATAAAAGTTTTAAAAACAATAAAAAATTTCAAACAAAAAAAAATGTCATAAAAGTCAAAATATCAAAAAAATGAAAAAAGCCCAAAAGTTGAAGACGTCGAAAATGTTATACAAAATGCAATGGGTCATGTAGTTCGGAAAGTCGTGTGGTGCCCACACCAGATATTTCTTAAAGCAATAACTTGTTTTTGCATATTTTTATGCATTCTTTTAAATATTCTAGCGTTTTTTTGCTAAATCCGGGTGTTTTGAATTCAAGTGTCTTTCAAGTTTTGAAGGTTTTAATGCATCGTTAGATAGGCTTTCAGAACATCCAACACAGAGAGGCCGTGGATCCAGTTCACTGTCAGGTTCTTCAATGAATCCAAAATTTAAGTAGTGGAATGATATTTTCTTAATACTTTGTGTTTTTTCTTCTCTCCACCTCCCGTTCCAACGTGTTTCCTAATGGTGCCTGATGAAGACTGTGGAGGGTCTGATTTATTGATCAGTTCACGGTTAGGTGAAGTATTATTAATGTTATTATTATCTTTTTCATTACCTTTTGCATTACTAAAGAAATGCAAAATATTCTTTTGCTTTTTTTCTCTCATTATGGGTTTAATTTATTTGAATCTAAAATAAAATAAAAAGAAATTTAGAAAAGTCAAACTCATTTTATCCCAATAAATATCAAATAAAAGAAAATATGTACATGGTTAAGATTTAAGATGATACCTGTTTTAAATCTATGTGTCAATATATAAAAGTCCGTAACGAAAGGGTTCAGCACGGAACGCTATTAGTTATTAAAAATAAATATTATGAAGTGTGAAAATTGAGGTTATGTATTGACGCAACCGTCAAGTTTGGTACTTACGGTGTGTTCTATTGTTTAATGTAGATACTCAGCAGTATATTAATATTAAAACTGACTCCAATAACTCACATTAAAAAACTTGAAACATTCAGCAACAGTACGACTTATTTCCCGCGGCGTTATTCTACGCGCAGAAAGAGTACGATTCTGCGCGACAGAGATGGAAGACCGCTCGTCCAATGGCCAGTGTGTACAGTATACGACAGAAGTTTTTATAACTTGTTATGAATTGAATCATGTTTTAATGCATCTTAAAACATAACTTAACATGATGGGTAAGTATATTCCACATTTTTCTGCGGACCAGCGAAATTTTCTCGCGGACCACCACTTTGGCAACCGCTGGTCTAGACCGTGAAAAAAATGTGCAAAAAAATTCCTAAACCATTATTTTGTAGGGGCCTTTTATACGAAATATTAAATATATAGAAAGCGTAAATATTCTGCATCAATTCTGATACATAAAATAATTCAAAACTACCGTTGCCCAATTATTTTATTCAAAATGGCCCAATGCAATCCTGTCCAAACGTAGATTTTAGTGTGGAGTCGGTACATATATCGTTCCTCCCTTTCCTTAATTGAAGGTATCCACATCACTACTCATTAAAAGGATTTTCGAACCAACTTAAATACAATAAAATTGATTGTTTTTCAAAGTAAGCATTAAGTAAATAAAATATTTCTTAGACTGTTGCTTGAGTTGGTAGAGTTTTCCTAAAAAGCACAACTTCCTTAAAAGAAGATTCGTATGTATCTCACGAAAACTTAACACATTTGTAGATACGACAATTTGCAAGTAAATCCATCTTATATTGTAAAATTCACCATAGGTCCATCTGTTTGCTCATATCGCAAATTTGATTGTCATAGCCGGTACATTATAGAATTCTCTTCAGTTTTATGAAGGCTAATCTCCTTACAGTGGACTTATAAAATCTGCGTTATTTAGTGTATAATACCACGCGGTGTGTTCCTGAGTCTATGCACGTAACTAGTGAATAGTATATAGAATTTATTTATCTTTATATAACTGGATTTAATGCCTGTTATCAAATCGTTAAAAGGAGTTGTATGTGTAATAGTTATTTTTCAAGAAAATAATTAAGTTTTTCAATAAAATCTTCAAAATTCTTATTTTTGTATACTGTATATAATCCCATTGCATTAATCTCAGTACATATAATTATTTCCTGAACCTGACATTTTCAAACAGGGGTTGCATTTGAATTTTGCCATTACAAAGTTGAATACATAAAAACATAAAAATTCTAGACAAAAGTCCTTGGGTCTTAACGGGTTAAATCACTTTATTGTAGGCTCTCAAACTTAATTTGAAAGTACTGATGATTGATAATAATTCGTAGTTTAGTTTAGTTCGTATTACTTGATAACTTGATAATTAGTGATGGGCACAGTTGAAATAATTGTATTGATATTAGTGGTCAAGTCCAACTAGGGAATTAAAACTATTGAAAAATATCTGGTGTGGTCAACGTATTCTGTTTGCAGCACATATTTTTTTAGAGCGGTCACATTCCGTTTTTTCTCTGTTTATGAACTAAATTTGCTCAAATTTTCACTGGATCACCCCAGCCGATTTTTAAATTTGGTTGGGATCCATTCAAGTGTTTTCCGGAATTTTGTTCACAATCGACCACACATCCAGGCACACGCACTTATACAGCAAACTGTATTCGGAAAGTAATAATCAACGGCAATTTGAGCATTTCACATAATATTTTAGTATTATTTTTGCTCCCACAGAAATATTTGTTTCCTATATTGTAGCTAAAACTCCAATTATATATTTTCATATGTAAAATTAAGCCAAAATATGACTATTAGGAAATTACCCTGAAATTTTAGTCACTATCATAGATACTTTCCTTTTAATTTCTCGTTATGTTATGGCCTAGGAATCTTTTTCAAAAAATCAATTTAGTCACCTGTATCCGGATTATCTTACTTTAATTATCACATCTTTGAGGTTATTTAATAATATAATGTACGTTACCAGAATCCTCTTAAATTTATATGCTGCTAAAATATTATAAATTAATTTACATAATTTCTAACCTATAAATGTCACTGTCATTGCACTTATAAATGTCATTGTCAAGCAAATTAATATTATAAATATTATTTAAATACCATATTTTCATGGACACATATTCACGTTTATTTGGTGGCGTTGTAGCTGGAGTTGCATAAATATAAATATAAACTACGGTACTGCCAATCAACCTATCGCATGCAAAGTTGCCACTGTTTCTACTATCGTTGCAATAGTCCTGCATTCTTTTTCAATACAGAGCGCCAATGTAGCTACCGGCTATCGGCCCTAGCTTTCAAATCATCATCAAACTCAGGAACATCATATTTACTGAATCCAAAAATATAATTACAATGCCCACGATTCTAGCAAACACTCGGAACATAAAATAATTAAATACGGCAACAGTGCATATATTCTGAATGTTGGTATAGCTGATAAATATGTATGCAACCATACATATGATAACCTTAAATAAGGCAAATTGACAATAATTTAGCAAAAATTGATGTTTTTCTATTAGTAAAGGCGTAAAGGCAATATTGGACAAGAATTTTAGATTCTCAGTATAACTAAATGTGAGACGACTACGTTGGGCACCATATGTACAAATTCATTATTGGGAAAAAGTGTAAAACGACTATTGAATAAAATTACATGTAGAATGTATCGGCGGCAATTACCAGTGAAGTAAATAAACCATCAGAGTTTATCGTAGTGGAGTCTTACATATTAAGTCTATACTATAAGAAAACAATACTTTTACAACAAACAATCAACGGAAATTTAAATGATCAGTAATTCTATAGGTCAGTACACGTCTGAAAAATTATAATCATGAAATTATTATTATTTGACGTAGTTATTATATTATTGGTGTTATATTTGTTATTGTATTGTTAATTTCACCCTATTAATATTAGGCACACACGAAAAAACAACGTTTTTATTTTTAGGAATCGTCTTATTTAAGCTTGGAAATTTGTCTTGTGCAGCATGAAGACATTTTATATTTCACTTAAAATTTTGTGTACTTTTGTTTTAGGCCTAAAGTCAACTTTCAACGTCCTAGGTGTTTTAATTTCAATATTTCTTTTTGAAATGTTCCACCCTTGTGCATACGCCTAAAAACGAAAGTTCGGTCACAAAAAAATTAAAACGTCAATGGAAATTATAAACTCACACCTCAAATCTTCTGACAAACACAAAACAATACAACTGAAAGTCGAAGATACCATTATTTCTGATCTCACTCTAGTTGCAAATATTTTAAACGTTCATTTTTGTAGCAATTTTGACACGAATAAAAATTCAGCACGATTACAGACTAATCAACGATATCGGATCATCATTGGTTTTACATCCAGTAGATGAAACTGAGGTACTAAGCATTGTCGCTAATTTGAGCGCCCCAAAATCCAGTGGATCCGATGAATTTATATTAAATTTAATAAAAGAACACATTGCTACTCCCCTCGTTCACTTTATAAATAGATCTTTCACGGAGGGACAGTTTCCGGAGTAAATGTAAGATGAATAGTAATTCACATTTTCGCGTTCTGCGCATGGGAGGCGTAACCGCCACTTGTATCTACTCTATGTGGCTGCGCATAGTACCAGCAGAATAACGCACATGAAACTTATTTTATATTTTTAGAACGCACGCGGACTACTATATTATACCTTTATATTATTTAGTGCTCAGACTAGTACGTATATTAAAACTTCCTATGTGTGAGATTTAATCGTTTCCCTGCGTTAAAACGGGCTAATATGTTTATAAAAAGCTCAGCGCGATTTTTAGTCTCATTATCAATTAGTGAATTAGCCTTTCGAATCACAGGATTTAAAGCGCCTACAAATATATTAATCATTTATATTTATATTATAGCTTATAAATAATATGATTTACCTTAACCAATCTCAAAAGTTCGGAAGATCTTACTTTTGCAATCCAGGAACAATTCGTGACATGTCGGTACAATAATAATCTTTCAGGATTTGTGGTCGCCAAATATGTGGTATGGACCGTTACTAATATCCGTTACCAAATTTCCGATATCCCCATGGGCATTATCGTAAATTGCTTTTTGTGCAATTTTTTTAAGCTCCACTATACATTTCACCGAAAACAATTTTCGGGCAGCTTGTGTATCACGTTTAATTTTGTATAGTATTTTCCCATATTTTTTAATTAAATCTAGGTCACTAAAATAGAATGCAAAAATTGCATTCTATTTTAGTGACCTAAAATTTTAGCTTTTGAGATATTCATATAAAAAATTTAATTTGTAATTACGGTTTTCCATAGGCAACATTATCTAAAAAATTTTGGTAAACGCGTTTATCCTCATTTGAATTTCGTATAGCGCAGTCCGTGCAACTCCTCGCTTCTGGAGAATCCTTCTACTATTATATCGGCTTCCATTGCCGAAGACGAACCCGTCCTATTTTTAAAACATTAGTAGAGGAGGGAGGCGGGTTCGGCGGCAGAGGCGGAGGCGGCGCCTGGTAGGTAGGCAACCAAGCATACATGCCACCTAGCGGTGAACGTTGGAACTAAAAGCGCCACCTAGCGGTGAACGTTGGAACTAAAAGCGCCACCTAGCGGTGAACGTTGGAACTACCACCTAGCGGTGAATGGCGGAACTACAATTGTACATTTGGTTGCCTGCATCCAAGATGGCGGCGGGAAATTCAAATTTATATATAAGGGTGATCAAAAAATAAAAATCCAAGATGGCGGCGGTTACAATATAGAGGGTGATCAAAATAAAAATGCATTATTAGCATCAAACTCAGTCTTATTAACAGGGACATAATCCTGTACACCTTTATAGAAATTATCACATCTTTTTAAGAAATAAACATAAATAGACTAATAAATATACACAATTACACTAATAAATTCAACAAAAATTATAAATAAAAACCAATAAATATGCATTAAGAGATATGATATTCGTAAAAACATTAAGAAATAAACATAAATAGACTAATAAATATACACAATTACACTAATAAATTCAACAAAAAGACCAAAGTAAATTTGAATCAAATAAAATCATTCATATCAGTATAAAAGTTTAGGGATCGGAATTTAGCATGAGATCAACTAAGATATCCAAATTAGATGGAATATCTTTGTGACCCCAAGCCAGCGTATGGATACCATCGCCACACACATAACGCTTATCATCGTGAGGCGATAGAGCCAATTTATTCTGCTCTAAAGAGTATATTGTATGCTTTATGGATTTAAATAAATTTTGTTTTCGAAAAATTAAATTTTGATGAAAAAGTGATTGCTTGTAATCTGTCATATCAAGATCATTTGCAACCACATTTTTCTTAATACCCTTGGCTTTTTTCGTATGATGACCATCCACATTATTAATGTACATTTTTGCCCGCAACCCCAGAAATTCGGTCATTATACGGCCACCGTTCTCATCTTTCATGAGCCCGAGAACAGCTTTATTTTGCAAGGGGATATTGTAAGGATTATTAGGATCAAAATTTGACGTATCGAATTTATTTAAATTTTGTTTCATGTCCTCGTAAATGTCATCTGTCTCAAAAAGTAGCGTTAAACTGTCTGTGTCCATGTAGCACAAAGTCACTTTATCTCCATATGTGGCCTTAACGTAATCGTAATAAAAATCATACGTTAATAATTTCGACAATTCCAAAACACTAAATCCTATGTAAATAGGTTTGTTGTACACAACCTTTAACCGATCCAACTGAATTGCAGATAAATTTTCATCAAATATTGAAATACAATTAAAATTCGGCTTTGCAATTAAAGATTGTGCACCCTTTCGATGTCCAATATCTTCCCAATGATTAACTAGCCTAACATCCACACGTTTGTCAACATTTTCCATCGTCTTGCCAAAAACGCTGTTGTTCATTAGTTTAAAAAAATCTTTCTCAAAATCATTTTTAGCCAACTGTCGATGAAAAGTATTTAAATCAATGTATCGCTTCAAAAAATCAGATTGTTTAAATTGTAGGACTCTGTGAATTTTTCCAAGTTGAAGACCATTTCGCAGAGCCTGTTGTAAATTTCTGTAATGGATAATATATTTAGATTTGTTTGTTAAACTAGCAATTAATTTTGTGTTTTTAAATTTTGATGTTGGCGGCACAATATTTTCAGTAAGAAAAGGCAAATCGTTATGTTTTTGGTGGAGAGAATCAGGATATTCTATATCCACCTCCAAAAAATACCCCATTGATGAATCATCAGCAACTGAAGCTAAATCTAAATTTTGAATTTCGACATCTGATAACCAAATAAACCCTCCATATGGAAGATACTGTGACATTGCCCACCCGTATAAATTATTTGCATCCCAATACGTTAAGTAGGTGGTAGGTTTGGTTGTATCATAGTTCGACATGTACTGGTTATTTGCGCAAGCATAACGCAGCGAACACTGACTCAATCCTCCCCTTATACCACTTTTAATAAAATGATGCATGTCTATATCTGTCAATAATTCTAATTGTATTTTTGTCAATTTCAACATGGCCGACCATGCAAGCCCCGGGGCAGTGTAAAAATGAGCCGGATCTAGATTGTATGTTTTGTAACAAACGGCGCGGAAATTTTCAAATATATCAGCCAACAGCAACACATCAGTTTTTTAAATATATATCTGAATACTCCCCCAAATTTCGACAACTAAATGTTTGCCAAACATGCTGAGCGTGCTCATACTCTTTATGTGTAATGTCTGTGTTTGTAAGTGAGCTAAAAAAATTTTCTTTCTTCGGTAATTTCGATTCTGTCAGTTTTTCAAACGAGTCCATGTATTCGTATGGGAAAACACCTTTTTTAGTGACTAGAGAAAAATGCTCTTTGATGGGAAAAAAATTAGCAACATTTACAAACTGTTCAGGTTTTAAATTTCTAGCTAATTTGTCCAAAGATGATGCCATAAACCTGAGCGAATCTAAAAATCTCAATTTTATATAAACATTATTTTCATGGCCCTGTTTATTGGTATAAGTGTCTACTTGAACGAATTTAGTGAACGAAATATATTTTTCCTTGTTCTGAGGGATGACATCAATCCGCTCTTCATCACAAGCCAATTCTTTAATAAACAAATGGGAATCATAGCCACTAAGATTATGAAAAAATACAGGGATATGTTTAGCCAATTTATAATTTACATTACAATTTGAATGAGCAGCCCCTCTAAATTTACCAGTGAGATGACAGTGGTCAGCAACCTTGACCGAGGGGTCTAAGTCAAGATTGCAGATGTGACACACAGTAGCCGATCTAAAAAAAGTGTTTTCTTCGTCAGTCATAGTCATCGGTACAATTGGTTTTAAATAGTTGTTGTAAATGAATTTTGTGTCGTTTGTCAGTTTTTCCAGAAAAACTTTCGTACAATCTAGACCGGTATACGTCACAAATTTTGATAGGGAATCATCATAGGCACATTTGATATAATAAGCAAAACTATAGGGCACATGTTTATGGGTGTTGCACGTATATGATTTTGTGGAATTTGGCTGACAGGAAGTTACAGGTTGTAGGATACACTCAAAATCTGCGTAAACGCTATATGGAATTTGCAGCTGTTTTTCAAACTCATCAAATTTCAACACATTCCCCTGAATGTGCTCACCGTTTCGGTTTTTCTTCAAGTCAGTAGTCGGCAATATGGTGTAAACATGGTTACAATCATGCTCCATATGCTCATCTAGCTGCCACCGACTCGAGAAAAAAATTAAACATCCGTCGCACAAAAAAGTTGCGCGCTTTCCAGCCGATCTTTGGCTAGAAATCAGACGGGACATGTGTTTAATGAGAACGTAGTGACCTCTCAAGCCATCCTCAATAAAAAGTAAATTTATGTGCACGTCTCTCCTACTTTTAGTGAAATAAATTGGCCCCACCACCTCTTGAGACCTAGTATCAAAATTATATTCCAATCCATAAACATTTATACTGATATTATTTAATGATTCAAATTTACTTACATTTTTAAGTGACATGGGGAACTCCACACCGGTTAAATTAAGGACGGTCCTGTAGTGTGGGTAGCTGGATGTCCGTTTAGCAATGTCAGATTGAGCAGGGTACAGGGCAGCCACCACAGCCCAGGCAAAGCACGCATCATCATCATTTTGAACATTGATGCATGCTTCCTTCCTTTTGATGGATTTTGGTAGGTCAATGTATGATGAGCCTCGAATAGCAACATATTTGTTGATATCCACCTCCAAGTGAGAGATGTTCAGGAGGGCCCAACCACTGTCGCGCTCCTATAAATATATTAAATTAGAATGCTTTCTTTTAACAAGTCAGATAAATATTACCTGAAATTCTTCACACTTTGTTTGAATTGTGGCTGCTTTCTCATCATACATCTCACCAAGACCAGTGCCTTGTACAGCTATGGCGTAGCGGGTGTTGAAGGACTTCATCTCTGGCGTTGCATCATCCGTCGGCTTAATGAAGTTGGCAAACAACTCCAACCCGACTTTGATGCTACCAGAGTGATTTGCTATCCCACTACGAATTAACTGCAGCACTTTTTCTTTTACCTACACACAATTAATTTTATTTATATGATAATTACACTATTTAAAAAAACATACCTCTGAAAGGAAGCTGGGTACATCAGTGGTAGCATCCCCTGCAGCGATCCGGTAGCTGGCGACCCTCTCTCTAAAACTTGTTGCCAGCTCTACTACACCATCTTCTAATGGAAGTCTGACGTTCGTTAAATGCCGTTGTGATTTTAAATGACCGCCATATTTAAGGCGGCACGAAAAATGCTCCCCGCAGGCATCGCAGGAAAACGTCGGTGCAGGAAGATCTAACCTCGACCGCTTTTCTCGAGACGGACCGCCAGCGCAAATTTTTTTGTGTCGTGTTAAATTATCGGAACGTGTAAACGTAACACCACAATTCTCGCACGATAATAAACTGCAACAACAATAATAGTAATATTAATTTACTTAAAAGTAATTACAAATTTAAAAAATACCTTCTTGTTAATAATGGAGTACCACAGCTCTTGGAGTGACGTGTCAAGATATCACGCCTCCTAAAAGTACGCTCACACTTTTCGCATACAAACATTTTGCTGGCGCTGCAAGGCATATGTTAAAAATTATTAGTACATTTATTTAAATAGCGCACATTGTGAATTTATTGCAAGCCGTCGGACCAGTATCGCAGACGCACTCATATTAGTGATGATTAATTATAACAAAATTTAATATCACCGCTTAATAAATTGTGGAAAAACATTAAATTGTTATTAATGAGCACATGTTTTAACGTAAATATTAAAATATAAATATTCATACTTACTTGTAAGAGTAACACTAATTTAAATACAAGAAACACACGCGGACACAAAAAGACAACTTCTCTTGGTGACGATCGAGTTAAAACTGTCACTTAAAAAGCGAATTGAGCTGATATCGACTTCTGTCTAAAGCAGGAAATGAGGTTTAGCGATAGGGTTCAAATTTCTGCATAACAAGATATTAAATCGGTCATAGGAAAATAACACATTGTATAAAATAATTTTGCTGGCGCTGCAATGAGGTTTAGCGATAGGGTTCAAATTTCTGCATAACAAGATATTAAATCGATCATAGGAAAATAACACATTTTATAAAATAATAAATAATTATACTTTTATTTTTTCCAAATATTCATACAATATTTTTACATTTTCAGTGCTACATATACTATAATTATTGAAATGATTCACACACTTATTGCCAGTTTTAATTAAATTAGGACAATCGTAAAATTTATCTTCATTATTTTCTAAAAAGATTTTCCTGAATGCTTCCGTTAAACTTGCTGCAGATTTGTCTTTTAGCGGCATAGTCCATAGAAATTTCGAGAAACAGTCAATCACCACCAGTATGAATTTATAGCCTTTATTTTCACGAGCATACGGACCAAATTCAGCTAAATCCGCCTGCCACAAATCATCCAATCCTTTTAATATAACTCGACGTCTCTTGAAATTTTTACGAGCCGGTTTATGTAACTCATTCACTACGTCCTGCTTGATGGATCCCGATTTTAGGGGGCCCATGAGGAATATCTTTAAAATCCACTACGCCTGCGGGTGCAAGCACTTTTAGTTTACTCTGTGGTTGTTGTGATAATGTGTCTTGAATTTTTTTAATATTAGAGGCCAACGTCTGCAACTCCTTTTCAGCTTTGTTTTTAAATATTGTATATTTATCATGTTTCGTTTTTATATTCGTTGTCAATGTTAATAGAACATTACTTATTTTGCTATCACATTCCAAAGTTTTATCATTTAATATTTTTAAATTATTTTCCATTTGTACATTAAAGGCTTCATAGTTACTATGTTTCATATTTATATTTTCTGTTAACGTTTTAAGTACAGTATCTATTTTCATGTTACATTCTTTTACTTCTAAATCAATTTCAGTTTTGTATCCTTTTAACTCGTTTGCAAATGCTTTTAAATCCAACACTTCCTGACCGAGTACATCACTGACATTTAGCAAGTCTTTATTAATTATATCAGTCTTATCATTAACCTTATTCAAGTAATGATTAATATTTGAAATATTTTTATCAACAAAATCTTTAGTGGCAGCATCTGATTTGTCAAGCGGTTCATTTATATTGCAGATTCTTTTATTGTCTACATTAAAATCTCCATCACGTGTAAAAAGAAACCCAGGCCCAGGGGGGCCGCGAGTTATACCACTTTTACGGTTTGAATGACGTCCGAACTTGTCAATACTCATTGTACTTCTGACCACAAATTATTCTCTCACTCTATTATATTAGCTTCGCGTAATTCCTCTTCGATGGCAACGATTTCATTCTGATGAGAAGTATTTCCAGCTTGACGTGAAGCATGCAAAAGACACAAACGATCCACTAATTCCTCAAGATTGTCCCAATAGCGGTATTGTACTTTTGCAATATTCAAATTATTATTAGTGTTGACATATAAGGAAGAATCAAAAAGACCTCTGCCGGATGATGATGGACCTGAACAGGAATGCGTTCTAGGAATAGCTGGTTTATCGAAAAGGGGTTTTATTATACTTGTATATTTGCGTGATTTATTCCCCTGTTTCTGACCAGTAGGTTCATAATTTCTCTTCAAAGCATTTGTTCTCTCCAATATATCTTTATAATTTCGTGTGTCGTTTTCGTTAAATCCAATGGGAAGTTTTTTAAAAAGCAACTCATACAAACCGGGGGTACCCTTATAGTGAATTCCTTTTATAATTAAATCATTACCATTCAACGCAACTTCTGATTTAGCAATCATCCATTTCTCGGTGTGTGGATTAAAAGTTATACCATATTTTAAATCAAATGCATCATCCCTATCGCTGATTAACTGCTCCAAGTATTGTCTTGGCAGTGGAGCATACTGTTCCAAATAAGACCGCAACGCTTCGGGTCTAGTCTCTTCAACAAACGTTTGATACATATTTCGATCACTTTGAAAAATTTCATCATCATCTTCATCATCAGCATTATCATTATTGGAGCGTATTGTGTCAGTTATAGCAGCAGCATTCTCAAAAGTATCCTCATGTTCCATTGGTAAAAACTGTGCTGTGGGTCGCTTTGGCTGAGTTTTCTGTATATAATTACTTGCTTTGCGTTTAGAACTCCTAACTATATCATCACCATCATCATCCATTTCCGAACTTGAACTTTGATGTTTTTGTTTAAATGATTTAATTGGAATTTTAGAAGGACTTGTAGATTGCTTAAATGATTTAATAGGACTTGTGGATTGTTTAAGTTTCTTTGTAGGTGCTTGTTGTTGTTGTGTAAGTATTAAATTTTTAATGGGTTCGATTAGTGGTTTGTAAGTTTTATTCAGTATTCATCTTCCTCGCTTCGATTCAGCTTCATAGCCAACAACTTTTTGCGAATTGCTTTCTGAGTATCAATCAACCTACGTTGAACATTTCGACCCATCCTTAAACAGGCTTGAACAGGTTTTAACAGCTAACAAACAGCTAACGAACAGATTTTGAACAGGTTTGAACAGCTGATGATCAGATTTTGAACAGGTTTGAACAGCTAATGATCAGCTTTTGAACAGATTTGAACATGTATGAACAGCTAATGATCAGCTTTTGAACAGCTTCAACAGGTATATGAACAGCTTAAACAGATATTCAAACAACAACTCAAACAGGTTAACAGGTCTTATTCCTTCGATGGTCTGTTATCTACTAATAAATATCTATTTACTCGACACTATATATTCATCTAAATATTTACGATATCTTCCCTTATCTATGTCACAATCTTTATCCACTGTAATAAAACCGTAGGGTTCTTTCCAGCATGCTACACACATATCCTTGAATATATCAAAAGACATGTCACTGGAAATGTGATCGTTGAAAACATGCTTTAGATTTAAATCATCCTGTTTGAAGAGTATTATAAAATTGGCATTATCACGTACGAGATGTTTCGGAATTCGCGTGTACGTTTGACACAAGTAAAAAGAATCAATCTTGTTGTGACGACCCATACTGAAATATTCGCGTATCACATCCTGTTTATCACAAGCCACATCGTCGAATATAAAAATCGAATCAGGTTTTGCATCGCTAGGCTTCATGATCTCAACGTTCTCTTTAAAGGGAAAATATCCAATACTCTTGAGTGGTTTTAAAACTTTTTCGAGTAACTGATATTTAGGCTGGTATAGTGATTTGGAATATACATAGACATTCTTAAATTTCAATCCGTTTTCATCAAACAGTAGACTCAACATCACGTTGGATTTTCCACAGTTCGATGGACCGCAAATTAGACATCTGAGTGTGTTTGGAAGCAAAATACCATGACGTCTCTCTTTTGTGAGCGACATACCTTCGCCTACACAGTTGTCTAGATTCATAATCGGTAAAGATTGTTTCTGTTTAACAAATCGCATCGTACTGACCATAATTTCCCTAAACTTGCTTATAAATACAATGGTTAGTTTTCCAAGAACATCATACAGTTATGTACACCGGTAGAGGAATCATCAATTCACTCATCAACAAGCTCCCGTTCGAGTTGCATGTACCAGGTGGTTATCAGTATTGTGGACCAGGTACAAAGTTAGAAAAACGTTTAGCAAGAGGTGATCCAGGCATTAACGCTCTAGACAGCGCTTGCAAACAACACGATATCGCATATTCACGAAGCAATCAATTGTCGGATCGACACAAGGCTGATAAAATTCTCCAAGAAGCTGCTTGGCAGAGAGCAAAAGCAAAAGACGCAAAGTTTGGTGAAAAAGCGGTGGCCCTATCAGTTGCTGCAGCAATGAAAATTAAACGAAAGCTTGGAATGGGTGTTAAAACAGCATCTACGTCAGCAAAGAAGAGAAAACATAGCAAGAAAATTGCATTCAATAGTGGTGTTGTATCAAAAGTGAGAAAAGCAATGAAAAAATTCAAATCGTTGGATGCGAGGGAGGGTGGTAAGATCGCCCTGGCATCAGCTAGAGCAGCGATTAAAGAGGCTGGAGGACGTAGAAGAATTCACAATCCACGTGTAATACCTATTCCGAAACAGGGTGGAATTTTACCACTGATCCCGCTGTTTGCTGGCTTAAGCGCTCTCGGCTCGCTACCAGGTGGTGCGGCAGGCATTGCAAAGGCGGTTAGCGCCTCGAAAGATGCGAGAAATAAATTGGCTGAATCAGAGCGGCATAATAAAACAATGGAGGCTATCGCCTTGGGTAAAAGTGGTCGGGGATTATATCTGAAGCCATATAGAAAAGGATTAGGTCTATATTTAAAACAACAGCAACCAAAAAACTATTAAGCATGCTACCTCGGCGCCCGCTCTCGGATTGTGACATTAGAAAGTTTTCAAAAGATATAAAAGATTTCCGCGGTGTTTTTATGCGAGATCAACTCCCCACGAAACCACATAAAAATGAATGTGCAGTAGTTAATTTAGATTCGATTAACGGTGCAGGCACGCATTGGGTGGCTTACAAGAAACGTGGTCGACAAGTCACATACTTTGATAGTTTCGGTGATTTACAACCACCCACGGAATTAATAAAATATTTTCGAGGTAGCAGTATAAAATACAATCATGATAGATTTCAGAAGTTTAACACCTACAATTGCGGACATTTATGTTTACAATTTCTATTATTAGAGGATAAAAGTAAAGACAGTTGAATTAATAGCTCAGTCATGTCTCAGACATTCACGCTGCAGAGTAACACGAACGTGCTGTCCGTAAATTATTACCCTCCAATAGAATTGAATCCGGACTCTACATATTGCTTAGGACTTGTTGGTTTTCATACATACAACACTATTCCAAATATTGAGGAAGGTCGTAATAATTTATTTGTATACGGTGACACTGCTAAACACATTACAATACCAGCCGGCTCGTATGAGATAACAGATATTGAACTCTATTTACAAAACCAGCTGCTTGAAGATAGCACCACCCACGACAAGGTTGAGCGAGATAAAGTGCTGTCGATTAAACCAAATAACAATACACTTAAATGTGAAATAAAAAGTAAATACAACATTGATTTCACTTCTAATCATTCAATTGGAAGACTGCTGGGTTTTTCTGCACAGATATTAGCTGCTGGACAATTGCACGAATCCGATTTACCTGTGGAAATTATAAAAGTTTCCAGTGTACGAGTCGAGTGTAATATTGTACACGGTGCTTATTACGATAACAAGTTGTCGCATACTATATACGAATTTTCACCCACCGTCGATCCTGGATTTGCAATAAACATCGAACCCCGCAACATCATTTACTTGCCTATTAATGCTGGAGCAATAGATAACATTACAATTAAAATTCTTGATCAAGAGGGTTGTCCTGTAAATTTCAGAGGAGAAAAAATACTGGTGCGATTAGAATTAAAGAGTATTAAGTGAGAGAGATGGGGATTAATTTTCATTGTAAGCATATAAACAACGTAGCAAGATACAATCCCAACAGTCCACATTTAGCTCGGAAAGAGTTAACACCTACTTTGAAAAATAAACTATTATCTCTAGGTTATAAGTTAAAGAAGCATTAACGTTATGGATAAAGTAAACATATTTTCCAATATTCACTATGAAGAGACTATTACAAAGAATGAATTTCACACATACCATCCTCTGGCTCAAAATTATAGAAACAACGATGAGATTCGTATAGTCATACAAAATCAGGATGTATATACATGTCCTAGTGAAAGTTATATTTATGTGAGTGGAACCGTTCAGTTTCCAGCACTCGTTGCGCCTGCAACTGTACACAATTTTGAATTTGTTAAAAACGCTTACGCGTATTTGTTTGATGAAATTCGCTATGAATTGAATGGAGTTGAAATCGATAAAAATCGTGATGTTGGAATCACTAGCACGATTAAAGGATTACTTTCCAACACTAAACGAGATCAGCATATACTTGATCTATTTGGATGGGCTGCAAGTGCTACAAATGTTACATACTTTGAAAATACTAGAAAGTTCTATGCTCTGATCCCACTAAAGTATTTACTAGGCTTTGCAGAGGATTATACAAAGATTTTAATTAATGTGAAACAGGAATTAATTCTACTACGTGCCAGAACTGATGTAAATTGTTACAAGGGAGATGCGAATATAACGTTCGATATAGACAAAGTGCTTTGGAGAATTCCACATATTCAACTCAAAGATGAAATTAGATTGGATGTTTTGAATAGGTTCAAAGAAGATAAACCAATTTTGATTCCGTTTCGAAAATGGGAGTTGCACGAGTTACCCTCCCTAAAAAATACCGACAGAGACATCTGGTCGGTGAAAACATCTACGAGTCTAGAGAAGCCTCGATATATAATAATTGCGCTGCAAGAGGGACGAAGGGATAATCATACAAGAACTGCATCCAAATTTGATAATGCATCAGTACGAAATATGAAAATTTACCTAAACTCAGACTCCTATCCGTATGACAATTTAAATCTTGATATGAATAATGGAGATTATGCACAACTCTATTACATGTATGCAGCATTCCAAAACAGTTATTACGGTAACAGCGCCAATGAGCCGATACTAAATATGATTGAATTCAGGGAACATGTTCTTTTTGTCTTCGATGTGTCCAAACAGAATGAGAGTATAAAATCATCCACCATTGATTTAAAAGTAGAACTGGAAGCTGCACGAGCATTTAGAGCAAACACTCAAGCATATTGTCTCATTTTATATGACACAGTTGTCGAGTATACTCCGTTGTCAGGAATAGTGCGAAAATTGATAACGTGAGACAGAAATGTGTATCATTTTTAACAGATTCTGGCGGGGTAGATATAGTTGAAATTTTTACTATTGAACCCCAGTGCGAATCTCGAAATGGTAGCGAATGGTTGTGGAGTGCTGCCAATCGTATCCGTTTTCGTGGAAGAATCAATCATTTGGAAAAGCTACTAGCACCGATACTGAGAAAGAAGCAGCAGCAGCACAGCATCGCTATGAATCAGCGGTTTATTATCGATGTTCAAGGATTTATTGTAAATGAAAAATTTATACCAAAGGAACTTTCCATCAAATCATTCGATGAGAATGATGTGAACACCTACTCATTCAAACCACCAACACATACAATTATTAATTTAGAAAATAATGAAGATGAATATTATAATTGCCCGAATTTAATTAAAACCGAGCATGTATGTTTAAATCATTTCAATAATTATAGTATATGTACTATTGAAAATGTAAAAATATTATATGATTATTTAAAGGAAATAAAAACGTAATTAATTTTATATGTTTTATTTTATTCTTTCGTAACATTGTAGTAATCAGAATCGATTTCTTCTTAATTTAGTTTACTTTTATATTAGTGTTTATTAATACATCGCATAATCATAAATTAATGTTTTCTTATTGTTAGTTTTTATAATAGTTAGATAATTATCATTTACATTTTTGTTCATATATATTTTTAATCTTTATTAGTTAATATAGTTAGATAAATCTGTATTTGCATCAGATTTGTTCAGAACTTGACTTGGTGAATAAATATAATATGCTTATAAACTAAATTAATCCGTCGTCATAGGTTAACGGACGTGCATCGCGCTCGCAATTACACATTCGGGCTAACGCCCGCTGACCGCTGACTCAACAGCCGTACGCGCAATTGAATGGTGGAGTACCCTAAGTGACCCAATTGTTTTCCAAGACGACACTTAGCAGCAATACAGACTAGGAAACGAATACACATTCTGACAGGTTAGGTATTTCATCATCGGGCCATTGTCCGGCGTTTCCAATAGTCAGTCAGTTAGTCACATCTACTTGTTCTATCAACATGTTCGAGCCTAAATCAAAGAAACTTAAGTCTCTCAGAGAAGCTGATGGTTGTGAAATATTTACGAGTACAGCTCAAAAGAAAGATGTAGCAGCAGCAAAAAGCATTTTATTTTTATTTTGATCACCCTCTATATTGTAACCCCGCCATTTTGGATTTTTATTTTTTGATCACCCTGTATTTTTAATTTTGAATTTCCCACCGCCATCTTGGATGCAGGCAACCAAATGTACAATTGTAGTTCCACCATTCACCGCTAGGTGGCGCTTTTAGTTCCAACGTTCACCGCTAGGTGGCGCTTTTAGTTCCAACGTTCACCGCTAGGTGGCATGTATGCTTGGTTGCCTACCTACAATTATACAACCACACCCGATGCTGCGTTATAATTATGCCCGTAGCTACGTTTGAACCCCCATCTAAATATACACATATCCATGGCATTCCGTTCTTATCTACTTGATAGCTATCTTGCGCTCCTCAGTGCCGGCTTCTTCCATATTAGCCCATGCTTCGTTGCTCCAAATCTAGTTAATTTTCGCTGTTAAAATGTTTATATTGCAAATACTACAGCTCTTACTTAACTCAGTTCTGTTTGAATATTATAAAACATTGAATGGGATATGGATGGTATGTCAAGCACACTTAGATTCCTCAGTAGTCTATAAGTGCCACCTACGGCAACTGTGGCCCATGCCACCGCTTTGTTAAGATGGGATTCATCTTTGTGCTTGTCGGAGGAAATTTCGAATGTCTTGGAATATACGTTGCATCTTAAGAGGTATGTAGAAAATAATCCTTTATAACGTTCACTTTCGATAAATATATAGCCATTAGTATACATTCTGGCATGCTTTTCCGCAATGAAGACCGTTGTTTGAAGCAAGTGAGAAATATTAACAATTCTGTTTCCGCTTAAGTATAATATAATTAAATGCATGTGTGATAAGTATCCAGTATTTAATGCGGAATTCGATAAACGATAAGATAGGTACTCGAGAATAGTAATTTAATTAAAAAGTTAATAAATTTTGTTTTTAGGTATATATTGTTTAAAACGCAATAAATTTATGCATCAAATAATTCACAAATATTATAAATTGGTATTACAAATTACATGAAAATCTTTTAATACATAACTATTATTGCTTTAGACTAAGTGTTTATACTAGCAATTATTTATTATTTGCGAAATATATATTGCGAAATTTTCGTTAAAAAATATATGTTACAAATAATATAAAATATAAAATAACAAAGTACAAAGACTGACAGAAATACAGTACTTACGACTCCTGACTGATCATTACAATTGATTTTATATGATCGTTTCGACGTGCCCCGTCTACTATCACCGTTATAAGCCCATTGCCATCTTCACTTTTTCTTAGTACTTAACATAATCTTCTTTATTTTTTGTACTCAGATATTTTCCCTTTGTCTTTTCATCTTTCATTTTTAATTTTTTTTCTTCCGTCCACTACTCGGTCTTTTTTATGTTTTCTCTATCCGTGTTAATTTTCCTTGTCCATGCTTTTCCATTGTGTTCTTTATTTTTTTCCATTTTCTATTTTATTTTTTATTTTTTTCTTTACCCGTATTTATTCCTTTCTCTCGTTTGCTTGGTCTTTCTTTTCCATGTTTGTCGTTTTGTTTGTACATCTTGTTTTTTAACCATTCCTGCTTTCCCTGTTATCCCATAATAATTAATACCGGGATAATATAAATATCTTCACATCACAACTTGTATGGTCTTTTGCAGTAAGGGGGCACATTGAGTGCACACTACCTAATTCTGGAGTCGCGTCGCGGCCATTAATGAAAATTGCATTACATTTTTCAGAAATGTGCTCACAACTGTAAATTCCGATTCGGTGTTTGGTCGCATAGACACATTCTATCCGTGCAAAGGATAGCCGGAGCTGGCGCGGCCCAGGCAAACAACGTTGCAAATACCACTTTAAATTTTCAGCAATTATTTAAAATTTCAAAAGCTTATTTTGAGCTTATTACTTAATATATTAATTAAAATTATAAATTTATGCAATCAATATAACATGTACAAGAGAGTTTTTTCAAAATTTAATTAGTTATTACTGTTTAAATTATTTCAATTATTGATTTTGGAATAACGTAAACATATTTCACAAAAATCTGTCTTTAGAATTGGTTATCATTATAGTAGTGTTATACTGTAATATAATAGTTTGGTGTGTCTGCTTCTATTATTGTATCTCTATTTCGAAAGGCATCGTCTAGGATTTCAAGGTAATTACTTACAATTATGACCGGCCCTTTGAACGTTATAGTTATTTACGGTCAGCTTTGAATGTACGCCTCTCCATTAATCTTTTCATATCGGAATAATTGTATTCACTCATCCGGTACTCTTCGTAGATGATAACTTTGTGGACGTTTACGTCAAATCGGTGAAAGAAAAAATACTACACTTCACTGCTTGGAATTTATAATTCTTCATCACCTTCTTTGACAGCATTCGTTCCACAAATGTTGACTTTCCCATACCGGACGGTCCATACAGATATAATTGTTTCTTTGTGCTTTTGTTTATAAACTCATTCCACCAAGTGGCCACCTGCACCGTCCAACCACAGCTGTTTACCCTTTCCATTGGTTTCATTCGAGGGAACGGCGGTATTCGGTCTTTTTGACACTGTTCAAATAGTTGCTGCAGAAACCGATTGTTGTTCGAATGTTTCAGCACAAATTTATCCTTTGGATCGTATTCTATAGCATTCGATGCCCAATTATATTGCCGATGTACATAACTTAATTCAGATAGTTTGCAATTGTATATTGCATGAATATCCTCTTTAGTTATGTAAATCAGCGTGTCTCTCCTGGATTTGTATGCCTGCACGTCCATGCGTTCAATCATTGGGAATGATTGTACAAGTTCCCTTACTAGATCGGCTACATATATAGGTTGTTTTGTTTTGATGTGTGCATGGATATGGTGTTTTCTTGTTTTTCCATTGGATAATTCTGTTTTTATACTTTCCTCCACATAGTATTCTTGAAATTCGACTGGAAATAATGATAAAAATTCTTCACGAATATCATCATTATTTTCATCATTATCTTCATCTTTATCTTTTTTTGGATTATATAATCCTGGTGGCAGTGTTAGTGTTATAAAAAATTGATTACTTTTTCGTATTTTAATTGTGTTCTCGTCCTTCTTATTCTCCTCCTCCTCCTCCTCCTCTTTTCTGTTTTTTTATTGTCGTTGTCGTCTTTGTCGTAGTCGTCGTCGTTGTCGTCGTCGTCGTCGTTGTCGTATTATCGTTCCCTCCCATTTGTCCTTTAAAATTAAAAACTACTGGTGCTGGTAGTGCTGGATAGTGCTTGGATGTTGACGGTACCGATTCGTACATCGGTACCGTAATTTTTTTTATAATGCTGCTGCTGTTGTTATTGGTGGTTGTGGTGGTGGTGGTAGTAGCAGCAACAGCAGCAGTACTAGTAGTAGTAATAGCATTCATTATTCTTATCCTTTTCTATAATCATATACATTATTATTTTTACAATTATTTTTAAATTTTATTTCTTTTTTTTATTATTTACCTTTTTTTAACGACATTATATTTCTCGTTTTCCTTTTGTCCCTCTTCGCAGTTGACATAAATGTCTTTAAAATATCGTCGTCGTCGTCGTTCCTATTCCTGCTGCTGGTGGTGTTTATGTAGGTGTAGGTAAATAATTAATATACATGATGGATGCACACATACCTTTTTATATTTATTCCCCTTGTTGCTTCTCAAGGTGTTGTCTTTTCAACTCTCACTGGTTGACTGGCTGCCTTATGCTGGGCTGCGGCTTCCGTCGTCGTCTTTTCGGTCCTAAAACATTTGCAGCATTTGTTTTTTAATTCCTTGTCTCGTTGTTGCTTGCGTACGTGCGTTGCTTTATTTTTGTTTTTTATTTGTCTGTCTATTTCAATTTTATTATAATGCGACCATTATAATAAAATTGAAACAATTGTTTTTGATTTCCGCCAGCAGCAACGGTGTTGCAGTTTCCGCTTACGATGTCACCCCACTCGGCGCGGGCAGCCGTTAGTTGTCTTTTTGTTTAAACATGAATCCACACACACACACACATACACAATATTTATTAAAATTAATTAATTAATTAATAAACATGATGCACACACATATATATGTTATATACCTTTTTATATTTATTTCTATTTTAATCTTCCTAGTTTTTATATAACTCTTATGATAGCGTTGTGTGATTGCTTAGTAATTAGTTGTGATATATGTGTTTTTGTGGTATTACTACTACTACTATTACTATTAATAATACATCGTAGTGGTTATATTGCCCTCTAAGTCTTCTCCTTTCTTCCGTTTTATTGTTTTGATTTCGTTTATGCTCCATAGTAGTAGTAGTAGTAGTAGTTGTTGTTGTTGTTGTTATTGTTATTATTTTAGGGCAATGTTATTAATTAAGTATAATGAATTTCTATTTTTCTTCTTCTATATATTATTATAAAATTTACTTTACTTTATTACTGTTTATTCTGGTTCTATTTAATTCATTATGTTTTAATGTTGTTTTGTAAATAATAAATAAATACTACATATTGTCTTTTATTAGTACACCACCACCACCACCACCACCACACACAATGGATCGATGATCTTTAAGAGGTTGGTTGGGGGTGTAATAACCATATGGACAATGCATATGATGTAATGTACCCTGTCGATGAAAACTGTAACGTGACAACTATTGGCTTGGTGCTACTAATGCTGCTTCTGCGGTTGCTGTTGCTGCTGCTGTTATTGTCAATACCCAATTGAACATCAATTCCAGAGTGTATATATCTGTGTTGTTACTTTTGTAGGGGGCCGACCTAAAAGTACAATGGTTTTGGTGGTGGTGGTGGTGTAGGGGTTGGTAGGTGTCTTAAGTTCCCCATGTTGGCGACTAACAATAGCAATTGTTCCATTTCACTGTCCATACAGCAAGTATTTCAAACTAAACTACATAACTTTCACGATATGGCCACACACCGCGCTCGGGGTTGCTACTAATTAAAGGGCGGCTTTAGTGTGGTAACCATAACACGACTTTGGTAATCGCGTTTACCCGACTTGTTCTTGGCATTGTCACATTAGACATTAATTACCAGTTCTATTCGCTAGTTTGAATAAAGAAATGAGAACGAAAGCAACAGACACGGTGTGTGTTCTGACGTCGTAAAAATAGGGAGTTCGCCCTGCCGACCACTAATGAAAATCGTAAGTTCCCCACGTAACTACCCACCAATAGCAATTAAAAAAAAAATCCATTTGACTGTCTATACTGCAAGTACATGAAGCTAAACTACATGGCCTTCACGCCACACACCGCGATCGGGGGTTGCTATATATTAAAGAGCGGCTTGAGTTGCCGACTACAAATAACAATTGAAAAATTCCATTTGACATACAGCAAGTACATCAAACTAAACTACATGGACTTCACGCTATGGCCACACACCGCGCTTAGGGGTTGCTACTAATTAAAGAGCGGCTTTAGTGTAATAACAATAACTGGATTTTAGTAATCGCGTTTACCCGTCTTGTTCTTGGCATTGTCACATTAGACACTAATAACCAGTTCTATTTGTTAGTTTGAATAAAGAAATGAGAACGAAAGCAATAGGCACGGTGTGTGTTCTGAAGTCGTAAAAATAGGGAGTTCGCCCTGCCGACCACTAATGAAAGACTTAAGCTCCCCATGTTACTGACAACCAATAGCAATTAAAAAATTCCATTTGACTGTCCATACTGCAAGTACATGAAACTAAACTACATGGCCTTCACGCTATGGCCACACACCGCACCCGGGGGTTGTTACTAATTAAAGAGGGGCTTTAGTGTTATAACAATAACTGGATTTAGTAATCGGGTTTACCGGTCTTGTTCTTGGCATTGTCACATTAGACACTAATAACAAGTTCTATTTGCTAGTTTGAATGAAGAAGTAAAAATGAAAGCAACAGACACGGTGTGTGTTCTGACGTTGTAAAAATAGGGGGTTCGTCCTGCCGACGACTAATGAAAGTCTTAAGTTCCCTACGTTACTGAATACTAATGGCAATTAAAAAATTCTATTTGATCTATACTGCAAGTACATGAAACGAAACTACATGGCCTTCACGCTTTGGCCACACACCGCGCTCTGGGGTTGCTAGTAATTAAAAGGCGCCTTTAGTGTGATAACAATAACACGATTTTAGTAATCGTGTTTACCCGTCTTGTTCTTGCAATTGTCACATTGGACACTAATGGCCAGTTGCTAGTTTCGATAAACAAATGAGAACTAAAGCAATAGGCACGCTGTATGTTCTGACGTCTTCAAAATTGGGGGAGAGTGCGGCCCACCACTAATGAGAGTCTTAAGATCTCCACGTTTCCGACTACCAATAACAATTGAAAAATTCCATTTGACTGTCCATACAGCAAGCACATCAAACTAAACTATATGGCCTTCACGCTATAGCCACACTCCGGGCTCGGGGTGCGCCCTGCCTATCGCTAATGAAAGTCTCCAAATGTGTAAGTATACTTACCGGATTGAAATTTGAATATGTATAGCTGAAATTAATTTGTAACACATTGTATGAATTTAAATTATTTATTATTGCTTCTTCTTTTTTATTTTGTTATAGACTTAAGCTTTAACTACTCGCCAGGTCCGGCCAGACAAACATTTCTCTTGTGCCATGCAGGTTAATACTTGCGTTTTTTAGGAATTATATTGTTTTTGATTCCGTCACTAAAGTGCCGCATAATTGCCGCTCTCTCTTCTGCTGCCCAATAAGTACGGACGCATTTTGGCCGTTTCGATGTGCGGGGGGCATCTTCCCAGTCCGTGTCTGATGTTGTGACGTCCGGTTCGGAGTTCGAGTACGCTGATAAAAATAGTTACAAATGAATGAATGGAAATCGCTGATCACATTCAGTAGCGCAACAAATTTTCGTTCTACTTTTCTCTTCTGTAGATGTAAGAGTTTAAAATTAAACGCGAGGACTAGATATTAGATATCATCATTCATTCATCACATCAACAATAAACCTATTCTAATAACATATGATATTGTATTGTACGTGTTCTACAATAGATTTGCAGCCACTATGATGAGGAAAATCACTGTATGAAACATTACCTAATAACATGCGGATGTTAAATCTTTTGTAACTTACTGCCTGGTGGAGTTGACGATGTGCCCGTCGTATCGTTGCAGGCGGGCAGAGCGGAGGGGGAATCTAGTAATGAACGAAGAAATTCTAATAGATACTTCATACTAGATATGTAGTTGGGCGTATGTAAGTGGTTCAAAACGAAATAACCAAACTGAGTAAGGTTATACTTACTTGGCATTGGTGTATATGACGAAATACCGACTTCGTGGGTGTCCCGTTGAATGCCAGAAGGACCTGGCATGGATGGTTCCAAGTTACGGGACACCTGCCCGACATGGATGGCCCTATCGGGCTGCAAGTAGTGCTCCTTGTGAGTTTCTAAAGAGTGACTCAAAAAGGATGCGTGATTTGCAACCTCCATCTCTGTCATATCTGACGACTGCAACGATGTGGCCAGCTGCTTCCTGAGCAGCGTGCTCAACATCCGCCCATGGTCACGAACTCCTGCCTCCATTGCTTCATTAACACACCCGCCCGTCGGGGTCCCTCGCCTGAATTAGGGAAAACAAATTTGCTTGCCGGGTTCACCCCGGCCTTCGCCCGAACGTCTGGCTGTAGCATATGTTGAATATATTTCATATGTGCAGTTCGAACTAAGACTGCCACCGATTTGCTCCGTTTTCCTCGGATGAGTACGTGGAAGTACTTATGCGCCACCTCCTGCGCATTCGCAATCATACCCCGGTACTCATCCGAGTTCTTTTCCATGGAAGTGGCCCTTGACATATCGAATAAAGTGATTCCTTCCAACTCCCCGATCCGGCGGCGGTTAAAGGCAAGCAGAAACACCATTATACAGTCCATAAAGTCCTTATACGTTCTGGACGAAAAACTTGCAACAATGGACATATACAATGCCTCTATTTTGTTGTGTAGGCATAGAAGGAATTTATTTATGTCTGTGGACTCTGGCAATATTTGGAGGCCACGTTCAAATTTCCCTGCAAAAGATGGTTTACTATTTACTAACTAGTGATACTGATCTCGCGTTATCTAATAGATGTATGCACTTCTTGTTTGTAGTAGCCATTGTATAATTTGATTAGCTTGCTATCGGCTAGGGTTTGCAGAGCCACCCTGGAGACATCGTCGTTCCACTCCAGTTCTAGCAAATAGCCAAAGTCTTTGGCAATCTTTTGCGACTTGCCCATCCTCATTAATCGTGATATATATATATATATATACATGATAAATAGATTGACTTACTCCGGCGATACGTGTGATGAAAGTGAGGGAGTGCCCGATACTTTTGGCATACGAAGGGCACACGTATTTGCCAGTTTCTTCGTCATACCTTGCCAAATGCAGGGTCGCTTCCACCACAGTGGTATAGTGTGTGGGGCAAATTAGGTCTTGGAACGTCAGTGGGACCATCTCCCGGGCTCTAAGTAGCAGCCTCGCAACCTCCCTCATTTTCGTCGATACGAGAATGTGAAGGACAGGTCCACGAATATATCTTCTCAGTAGCTTTGCTCCGTATAGAGAAATGAGGGGGTCAGATTGCGCTACTGTAGTTATCCTTCCTGGCGTCATCCTACAGAAAACCTTCCTCCTGAGGATGTCCGGGGCTTCAAGCGGAAGGACGTTTTCTGCCTGGGTTACTGCTGCTTCTGATGTAAGGCGACGATACCGGACTCTATTATTATTAACATGGTCAATATGGATGTAAGTGCGCAATGTATCATTAATTCACCTTTCCTCAGCGTGGATCAGTTCAACGTGTCGCGGCAAATACGACACCCGCACGTACTCCTTGCACGATGGATGCGGATCCTTCGGGCCAGGTATCCGTCGCTTATGCACCATCTCCGATTCGTTGGAGCAGCCTATGTTGAATTTATGTATACCGTCCGCCCTTAAAGAATTGATAGCTTGTCTGGAAATAACGCTGTTAATTTAATGCTATAAGGTGAAATAAAACATAAACCTTCGGGTGGTAGGACTCTCATTGCTATAACTGGCTCGTCCGCGTGGCATGCGAGGAGATGGCGAGGCAATTTGGTTACTGAACGAGAGCAGAAAAAGCACGGGTATGCTTTCTCTTTTCCTATGACGTGATCCGGCAGTGGAACTATAATTTGTATATGTATCGATAAATGAAAGAAACTATCTAATACGCACAATGCAAGAGCGTATTTTGAGTGATCTTACAAAGTTGCCACTGCCAAACTATATTGTTTGTAGCCCACTCATTCAAGAGTAGACATAATAATAATATAACATGATACAATATGAATTAGGGGTAGATGCGATAACACAGAAATAGATACCGATCAGCAAAATAATTGAAATAGCAAGAATAATAGAAAACATGACATTTCACATGTGTTATTAGTTTTTGCTATTTCAATCAATTGCTCATCGGTATCTATTTCTTTGTTATAGAAGGTACATTTATATATATATATATATATATATATATATATATATATATATATATATATATATATATATATATATATATACATAGAACCGATACAAGAATACATACATATCAACAAAATATCCTCAAATTCTGGACATGCATCTGCACGAAAATTTAAAGAAATATGATCTAAGGAGAAAACAGTATTTGTGACGACACACATTAGAGGAGCATTTCTGGTTTTCTAGCTCTAGTGCCTCGATGCAATAACAATCAACTAAGCAAAATCTATCATGAAGATTTTATAAAATGTACATATTTTAACATTGTTTCAAGTGGAAATAACCACGAGCCTATTTGTTTGTAATAACATTATACAGGTTATGCATTGTTATAAATGTTGTAATCTGGAATCATTCTAACTCTCATTTATCATTATTTTTTAATTATATCAGTTGTATGAACGATGTAAATGCATAAAATCTTTGCTCTAATTATCGCAATGCTTGAGACACATTGTTGTTTTAAACCTACAAAATTGATTGTACTATTTAAGCCTACGCCATAGTATGGAGGAACAGACAAGTTAGTAGTAAAGTTACTACAATAGTTATCACGTTAAAAGATGCTTTTAGTATAATTTTGTATTACTCTGTAGCTGCAATATATATTTCAAAATATATTGCCACCTACGGCAATTGTGGCCCATACCACCGCTTTGTTAAGATGGGATACATCTTTGTGCTTGTCGGAGGAAATTTCGAATGTCTTGGAACATAAGTTGCATCTTAAGAGGTCTGTAGAAAATAATCCTTTATAACGTTTACTTTCGATAAATAAATTGCCATTAGTACACATTCTGGCATGCTTTTCCGCAATGAAGACCGTTGTTTGAAGCAAATGAGAAATATTCACAATTCTGTTTCCGCTTATCGACTCTTTCAACGGTTCACTTTGAATTTCAAGGGTTTCCTGCATTATTATAAAAGTTGTAATATGAGAAAATATCTGCATTATTAACAACCTACATACTCCTTAATATCATCTTCATTGCCCGATATATTTTGTAGATTTTCCACGGATACCTGCAAATCCCTATAAACATGGTATATCAAAGTATAATATAATTAAAAACATGTGTGATAAGTATCCAGTATTTATTGCGGAATTCGATAAACGATAAGATACTCGAGAATAATAATTTAATTAAAAATTTAATAAATTTTGTTTTCAGATATATATTGCTTAAAATGCAATAAATTTATGCATCAAATAATTTACAAATATTATAAATCGGTATTATCAAATTACACGAAAATATTTTAATAAATAACTATTATTGCTTTATTACTAAATGTTTATACTAGTAATTATTTATTATTTGCGGAATATTCGTTAAAAATAGATGTTAAAATTATAAAATAAAATAACAGACAGGCAGACAGACAGAAATACAGTACTTACGACTCCTGACTGAGCATAATTGATTTTATATGATCGTTTTGGCCGTGCCCCGTCTACTATCACCGTTATAAGCCCATTGCCATTTTGAACCACATCACCAACATCTCTGGCCAATTTAGCTTCCTCCTGCCCGGCTTCTTCCATACTTCTCAGCATCGTTTGATAAATAACACATGCTATCAATATTCAATTCAATATCTTATATTGCATGTCATCTTTTTACCAAATTGCGTCCATGATTCTTGTTTTGCTCTCTTTATTTCGTTCTTCACTTTTTCTTAGTACTTAACATAATCTTCTTTATTTTTTGTACTCAGATATTTTCCCTTTGTCTTTCTACTTTAATTTTTTATTTTTTTTCTTCCGTCCACTACTCGGTCTTTTTTATGTCCCGATACACTATTTTTGTTGTTCTGCAGCTCAGTCTTGCTGCTTCTGTTATTATATTTTTAGACGTTTCCCACTATTCTTCGATTATTGTTTCTTTTCTTTTTTTCTTTAATATTTCTTCTGGTATTTTTCCTGGCACTTTGTTTCTTTCAGTTTATAGCTTTTGATTTTCACTTTTTCTATCTTCCACCTTTTCACCGTTTGCGCTTGTCTTATGCTACTCATGCCCATTTTGACTAGGTAATGATTACTTCTGATCTCCGCTTGTCTGAATACTTTCACGTATTTTTTCTATTGGTGTCTGCTTATTAGGAAGTAGTCGATAATTAATTTTTCTTTTCTGGCCGGATCTTCTCTCGTAAATTTGTATATCATCTTGTCTGAACTTTGTATTTGCTATTATTATGTTATTCCCAATGCTCAGTTCAATTATTCGTTCTGACTTTCTCCCCTTCTATGCCCATATAATCTTTTCTTCCTGTATTCTGGTTTCCTACTCGTCCATTTAGGTCTTCCATGATAATTATATTGTCTACTCCTTCATCTATTTCTTTTTGCAAATTTTAGTAGAATGTCTTTGTCTGCCTTGTTCGCATCATCGTTTACCGCGTATGCTGATATTGTGTTTCATGCTTCGTTTTCAAAATGCTTCATATCTACTGACATGATTCTTTCGCTTATCTATCTTTTCTTCATACTGTCCTTTATTTCGTTTAGTGCAATCATTAGTCCTACTCCTCCTTTCGCTCTTTCCGTTTTGTCACACCAGCCCAAAATATCCAGTTTCCTTTACGTATTCTTTCCAATCCTTTTCCTTTCTTTTTTGTTTCTAATCTTCTAATATCTTTATTTGCTGTTTTATCATTTACTGCACGGATTCTTCTTCCTTTCCGTTTATGCTTATATACATTCCATTCTACTTTTATTGTTTTTCTATGGTTTTCTCTATCCGTGTTATTTTTCCTTGTCATTGCTTTTCCATTGTGTTCTTTATTGTTTTTCCTTTTTCTAAGTTATATCCTTTTCTTCTTCTTTACCCGTATGTATTCCTTTCTCTCGTTTGCCTGGTCTTTTTTTTCCATGTTCGTCGTTTCGTTTGTACATCTTGTTTTTGGTCTATTCTGTGTCTTAACCATTACTGCTTTCCCTGTTATCCCATAATAATTGATACCGGTATAATATAAATATATCTACATCACAACTTGTATGGTCTTCTGCAGTAAGGGGGCACATTGAGTGCACACTACCTAATTCTGGAGTAGCGTCGCGGACAGCAATGAAAATTGCGTTACATTTTTCAGAAATGTGCGCACATCTGTAAATTTCGGTGCGGTGTTTGGTCGCATAGACACATTCCATCCGTGTAAAGGATAGCCGGAGCGGGCGCGGCCCAGGCAAACAACGTACCATATACCACTTTAAATTTTCAGCAATTATTTAAAATTTCAAAAGCATATTTTGAGCTTATTACTTAATATATTCATTAACATTATAAATTTATGCAATCAATACAACATATACAAGAGAGTTTTTTTTCAAAATTTAATTAGTTATTACCGTTTAAATCATTTCAATTATTAATTTTGGAATAACGTAAACATATTTCACAAAAATCTCTCTTTACAAGTGATTATCATTATAGTAGTGTTATACTGTGAAAATTTCAGTGTTTTCTCAAAAAATAACCCTATATTTTGTATATGCATTCATATACAACGCTGCGAATACCGCCTTAAGGGGATAATGCACGATCACTACGACTAACACAGGGGTTTCGCGGTGTGGGACGAGGTAGGCCCAGGGCGTGCCAATTTCTAAGAGCGCGGACCAATCACGAATTACGGTAGACTTTAGATACCCCTGCACCGCGCGCGCACGCCACACAACGCACCCCATGTTTAGGCACGCAAGTTGATTTAAAATCAGTGTTTTGTGATTTTCATTGTTATTGAGTAGTGTGATATATATATTTATAGACATCCTATATTTATTAAATTGTTTAATAAAATATTTCTGATCGTAAGTAAGTATAATATACTAATTTATTGTTAATATATTAAATATATTTATTAAATAGAATTATTATCTCGCGCTAGCGTTAGATCCAAATAACAAATTATATATTTTAGCCACCATGGGACGACAGACTAAATATAAAACAACCAGTAAACGATTGTCCATGCGCATGAGAATGAAGAAACTTAAAAACAGTGCAGTTCTTCAAGATACCTCCAATATACAGTAATTAATATTCATATTGTCCGGTCTCTGGTATTTATAATATATTGTTTTAGATCTAGTAGCACTGCAGACAACCAAAGTTCTATTTCAGCCATAGAACCCCCTTTTGTGTCAGGAGTATCATTCTGAGGCATATATGTAAGTAAAACAGTTTATTTGTTGAAATATTAGTAGGAATAATTACTGTATGCAGTTGTAAACAAGGAGAAATATGCTTGGTCAGTTTAATCGTGTATTACAGGAACTACTCTATATTTGGCTTAATATATTATCTCCAGCACATCTCCAAAAGATCTATCAGATTATTCGTATGGTTTGGACGAAGTGGTTTTAGATGTTCTTTGAATATGATATTAAAATTGCATCCTGATGAACTGTGTCTTCCTACATATGTTGACTTATAAATGCTTGATTTGTTAAGTTTATTTATTCGTGGTTTTTAATTCCAAATGGATTTCCATAACTCATTGGTTGTCTTGGAGCCTAATGTATTTTAAATGAAAGTGAACACGGCACCTTAGAGTCTTTCATCTAAACCATACGAATTCCATATTGGCAAATTACTTGATTCTTTTGGAGAAGATGTACTAGACGTAACCCAGTTAGGCGATAAATTGACCAATACAGATTTCTTAGAATCATTAGACGTCAATGATGCAAGACGGAATTCGGCCATTCCCGTAACCATCTAACGCAATAAACCATTAAATCTTACTTTTTTATTACATGATAATAACCGTTGCTACTTATTTAACAGTGCGAGATGAAAGATATTATTTGATTCAAGAGTTTTTGATTACACTTAAATTTGGTTTGAATGTTTTAACCACTATGTGCTTCTTCAGTTATGTGAGATAAACAAGGTGATAGTAATATCATATTTAAAAATTGGCTTGTCTCTATGCTATATAATCACAATTTTATTGCAGGGAATCGGTTGAAATTAATGAGAACCTAATGGATTCTCTACCAATCGAAACTGTGCAGGCAAGGAATAGGTAAGAATATATTCAATAATACATATATGAATAAATAAATATATATTTTGTAGTGACAGTGCACGAAATGAAGGCGAGTCTATTTTCGGTATAATACATTTACAGCATTTCTTTAATGAAATCATTGGATTTGAACATGCTCCACTATTTAGTTGCTCTAGCAACTCTCTACAAATTGTGTCAGAGCGGAAATTAGGCTTAATAAGCCAATTTGTAATTAAATGTTCAATGTGTTTGAATTACAAGAAAATCTCAAGTGATATTGAAGACTCTTCAACTATGAATATAAATAAATCTGCAACCTATGGAATAATAGCAACAGGTGCAGGATATTCGCAATTAGAGCAACTAATGGCTTCTTGTGATATTCCATGTATGAGTGCTCATACATTCCAAAATAATCAAGAGCTATTGTCTACATTTATCAAGGAACTTACATGGGAAGTTATTGAGGAAGCAGGTAAAAAGGAAAAGGAACTAGCTATAGCTAAAGGGCATATTGATGCAGATGGAATTCCATACATTACCGTAATCGTCGATGGTGCTTGGAGTAAAAGATCCTACAAAGTAAACTACGATGCGCTTTCAGGAGTGGTATGTTGTTATTTATTGCATGCAATATATACTATAATTAAGGTTTATTGATTTTAGGGAGTAATTATAGGATCGGAGACAAGAAAAGTATTGTATATTGGTATACGCAATAAATATTGTTGTGTGTGTGCCAGAGCTAACAGCAAAGGAAGAGAAGCAATTGACCACACTTGTTACAAAAATTGGTCGTCTTCTTCAACGGGAATGGAAGCCAATATTATTGTACAAGGATTTCAACAAAGTATAGCAATGCATGGCTTAAAATATGCATTTTATATAGGAGATGGAGATAGTAGCGTAAGTAAAAAGCTACAACAATGCAATCCCTATAATGATAGACTTATACATAAGATTGAATGTCGGAATCATCTATTAAGGAATTATTGCAACAAATTAAAAGAATTAACTAAAAAAATCACTAGTTCTAAAAAATTACATGTTCCAATAGTAGAAAGAAAGCATCTTGATTCGAACATTAAAAGAATGCGTACTGGCATACAAAGTGCTATTAAGCATAATATTGGACTTGATGTATCATATGATACCAAAGTTAAATTTCTTCGTCAAGATATAATTAATGGGCCTTACCATTACTTTGGTGATCATACAAATTGCAAAGCTTATTTTTGCAAGGAGCGTGAAAATGAGGATATGATCACTAAAGCTAAACAATCCGGACTTTTTGATGATGTACTGGTTATACAAGGCAGGGTTGCTAGGAATGCTCAAAGTCTGCTAGCAAATATGGACAACAATTCTGCGGAATTATACAACTCCCTTGTTGCAAAATATGTTGGTGGCAAGCGAGTTAATTATTCATTAAGAAACTCTTATGAAACGAGATGTGATATGGCTGCATTATCATTTAATGAAGGGCCAAATGCATCTCTTTTGCTCTATAATAAGCTAACTAAGAATAAACCTGGGAGATACTTAACAAAATTCGTGAAATCAAAAGATAGAGAAATAGCATGGAGGAGAGCCAGAAGTCAGCAGGTGATTAGGCGAAAAAGAAAGGCCAATGCTCCAGCAGATGCCGAGTATGGTAACATTGAGAATGAGGAACATTTTACGGAAGAGGAAACAAAGGCAATGTGTGAAAATTTTATGAAAAGGGTGCAGAAAACAGAAGAGGAAATTGAATTAATTGAAAAGAAAACGATTGGACAATCAGACAACAGAGTTTGGAAAGAAGAAAGATATATTCGAGTCACCGCTTCAAATTTCGGGGAAATATGTAAACGGAAAAAGGCTAATCCAAGATTAATTGTAAAAAGACTTCTTGGAAGTAGGTTTAGAGGTAATGTCGCAACTAATTGGGGCAAAGAACATGAAATTTTAGCAGTCCGCCAATACGAAGAAGAAACCGCTAAAAAAATAATTCAATGTGGTTTGTTTATTGATACGGTATACAATTTCCTTGGTGCCTCACCGGACGGACTTATAGGAGACGATGGAATTGTGGAAATTAAATGTCCATATGCTGCACGTTTCCTTACCCCAATTGATGCAGTACAGCAAAATATTATAAAGTATCTATATATAGCTAACAATCAGATTAAATTAAAAAGGAGCCACAATTATTATTACCAAATTCAAGGCCAACTACATATCACTAAAAGAATATATTGTGATTTTATAATATGGACGTCAATTGGCATAAATATTGAAAGAGTAAGTACTATAGTCTATTTGTATTTCAATTATTAATCTTTTTTTTTTTAGATATATAAAGATGATTCTTTCTGGAATGATAACATGGAAAAAAAATTAATTAAGTTTTATAATAATGAAATGTTACAAGAATTAATAAAAATATTTAAATAATAACCTTATTACTTTTTATTTATGCTAGAAACTGCCTATGAGAATGTTGAATGTTTATAAATAAGGGTCAAGCGCTTTTAATTCAAGAGAAAGGCCGGAGTATTATAATGAATTTATTTCACTGGTGTAAACTTATTCCTTATAATTATAAAAATTCGTTCGCGGAGTAAGGTATTAAAACAATATTATAATTTGTTTTCATAGCGAACAAAAAAAATCGGATATGGCCTTTGCACAGTTATTATCTATACGTGCATAATTTAATTTGCAATAATTTATTTTTATAACTATTCTGGATAATTTTAACAATAAATGTACTTTAGATTATATGTTTATGGTTCCATTCAATGGGTACGAATTATAACAATAATTAAACTTAATTATTATAGATATTTTGTTTCAAATTTTCAGGTCAATACACACCATATTAATCCGTTCTTTCTCTTCTAATGGGAAAATAGGAAATGCTAAACATTCAAATATGACATGTACGCACAGAATGGTTAGATACAATCGCAAACGTTTAGATTTCAGCATCTGTTCAAGTGCATGTAAATAAAGCGAGTTGGCCACGCCCTTGGGCTGTACGGACTTTTCATTTAATAAATTTAAATCGTGGTAGGCAACTCTAGTTGCATTTTGCCTCAAAAATACCATTATTTATAATACAAACTATAGGATTATTAGACCATGTAGTGAATTGAGGATGGGCTTATTATGTTCGTAAAGGATGTATTTTGAATTGTACGACGCAATATTTTGTTGATCTTAATATTATAATATACTTTTTAACATCAACAATTATTTATTTATAATTAAAAAAAAATCTTTCTCGTACAAATCATAATTAAAAATTTCTGAACACGTATATGCATTTCTTTTCTTGCTTAACTTAGTATTAAGGGCATAATTCGATTTATAAAATATGGGAGCTCTGCATTGCCCCCTTAAGGCTGGGATTTAGCCTATACTTTCCTTATGGCGAAACTTGTGTAATTGTTTCCAGCTTTTAGACAAAACTACGCCATGGAATGGCATACAATTTATGCAAGTCAATAAAAACTCTTCATCCTTGGTATTGAAACTTAGTTTGCAAGAATTGATGACTAAAATTTGTCGTTATAGCATGTTAAATATTCGACTGTATAGAAGGTAGCAATCTAGTAGTTTAATCACTCCCATACATATTAAATAATCATATATCGAAAATTCAAGATAATCATGCCCTGTACATCCATAAGTATTATAATATTTGAAAAATTGCTGCGGAAATAAATATCTCCTTAATTTTTAATGCTGGAAAGATTGGAATATAATTAAATGTCGATAAGGGTCATATTCGCAAACGTTGCGTAGAATTCTTTACACTAGATGTTTTTTTTATCATATTAAAAATAATTTTTGGACATTCCCACCTAGACTACGAAATACGTGCAACATTATTCTTTTGTATGCGTATTTTTGCAACTCAATTTATGTTGTAGTTAAAGAGAACGGTGCGTATTTCTTATACGCATTTCGCATATGTATTACATGTGCATCACAAGTTGCCTAATCAAAAAATCCCACCCTTAAGGTGGCGGACGGTCCATGCATATGCGGCTTAATATAATAATATAATTAATATAACACTATATTCAGTTGTAATCCATTCGTATATTAAGTCAATTTAAGTTAAATAAAAATTAGCGTTTGAATCTTAATACCTTAATCTATGTCTTTGTGAATTTATTCTGTTCTAAATGCTGCAGAAAGTATACTTAAATAATTAAGTTTCAGTGACGGTTTTAGAGTAATTTTGTTACGTATATATCCGCCACAAACAGGCTCTTTGGAAATATTATTTCTAGCTATGACCTTCCTTTAATTATTATTAATAAAATGCTAGTTGATTTATTGTGTTTAAGGCGATATTAATTATTTCTTGTACGTTTAAGTATTTACTTATATATTCTCATGTAAAATGGCATATCAGAACCGAGAGTCTCGATGGGAGTCACTTATTAGTGTAGCGTCCGGATATGTGAGGGCGCACTAATCTGACTCAAATTAATTACTAATGAATATTCTAATTAAAATTGTAGAACTAAGCTTTTAATGGATTTATAATATAAAAATAATGTCAAAACAATTCTAATCCTAATTTTTATATTTACAATATATGTACAATTAATCAGCTGATTACTGACAATTTTAAACACTTTCGCCACGTCGCATAGTGGAGTATTTTACGATAAAAGTAAAACAACAACAACAAGATTATTTTAATAATTTTATTGGCATAAACTTTATACTTTATACTTTATATGATGATTAATAAAAAGTTTATTTAATATTTATTCTAATTTAAATACATATTCGTAATAGTAAAATTAAGAATTTAATTAATCGAAATCTATTTCTGATTTGCTTTCTTTTTCTTCATTTAATTATTTTTGACATAAAAAATAATTATAATAATTAAAAAAATTAATACTAAAACCACGCCTATAATATTTATTTTTTTGTAGTTTTGGATAGCTAAAAATCGAAAATAATCGTAAATGTCGCTTACTCGTGGATTGTCTTAGTGAGATATTTATTCAAATTAGCGGCAAAAGTTATAAAGTGTGTGTATAATTTTGATGATGAACAAAAACTCTAAAGGTATATATTCTCATAAAAATATACTATCTGCAGTCTTAGTTCATAGAACATCTTCCTTAATTGTTTAGCTTATTCATCTACAATTTTTTTCTATTTTTAACTATCCTAAACAACAATAAAATAATATTATAGACGTAGTTATTATACTTCGACTAAATTCTTAATTTTACTATTACGAATATGTATTTAAATTAGAATAAATATTAAATATACCTTTTATTAATCATCATTTACTATTTAAAAGTATATTTAATGCCTATAAAATTATTAAAATAAATTTGGACTGTTCTTATCGTGAAATACTCCCTGTGCGTCATATAATAATTATTATAGTGTAAGGACAGTCTTTATTTTATTCGATATTTTTTCGATTTTATGTGGGGTTTAATATATGGCCAATATATTATTTTTACTATTTCACGAAATAAATATTTTTGTGAAAAACTATTGTGTATTTATTTGATTAAAAAACACATTTCGTGCTATAATCATACTTATCTTATACTTGATTCGTTTAGGCAAGAGTTTCATTGTAATATAAAAAGAATCACGGAGTATCAATGGAAATAACATATAAAATATTATTTTATTTATTTTGAATTGTATCTTCCTGTGCCTTTTTAATATATTCTGGATCCACACATTTCAATCCTTTGTCCAAATTATTTCTAACAGTTTCTGGAAGGATACAGAAACGATAGAAATCTGTTAATTTCTTCTCCATTATGTCATTCCAAAAGTCATCATCTCGTTGAATAATTTCGACATGTAATGGTAAAATATCATTCACATAAACGACAAAGTGACATCGCGTTCTGTCAGTTATGTGTAATTGACCTTGTACCTGCAACAATATAAAAATGATTGAAGGAAAGATTCAGAATTCAGCTTACTATATACCTGAAAATAATAATTGTGATTTCTTTTTAGTCTTAATAGTCCAAGATGCTCCTCTAAACACAGACTTTTCATTGTCTTTGCAGCATCATTTAAACTTATCCCTAATCTTGATATTTTGTATAGACATTTTACTTCTATTATTGCATCTTTATCGATTAAACCTATAAACGTAAATAAAATTATTCAAATAATTTTATAATATATTCAATATTCATTACCATCAGGAGATGCCCCTAAAAATGGATATATTTTATCTAGCCATAATCCACTCTTCTTTACTTTGAAGCCCGATAATTCTTCAAAGAGTGAAATAGCCACGCTTTCATTAGCCTTCCCATATTCAATGGCTGTAGAACTAATATTTGAAGTTTTCAATATTTTTTTCACTAAGCTGTGACAGGAAGTGTGTGGCATTCTACGAATAACATCGCCAAAATTGGATGCAGTCAATTTGTCCTTTCTGTGCATAATATAGGAAACATTAGAAAATTGACCTATTGTTTCATTTGCTATTGTCTCAATCTCTTCTGGTGTGTACTATAAATAAATGTTAAATAAATAAATTTATATTAATAATATAGAAGCTTATAAACAATCCGGAATAAAACCCATTCCTACTCACATTTAATTTGGAAATAATGCGAAGACATTCTTCATTTATAGCCTCATCTGTTAAAGTAGGTTGTAGTGCATTTGGACCGTAATCAATGTTTTTAACGGTTTTTCTTTTCATTGTCTTTTTGGTTTTTGTTGTACTTTTATATTGCAATCTTTTCTTTGCCTGAGCGCAACTTTTTGTAATATATTTTTTTAAATGTACTCCGGGACTCATTCCAGTTGCGTTTTTCCATGGACTATGATGCCAGTTAACTCCTGAAAATATTTATTTTATGTCAATAAAATTAACAGTATGAACATTTATTTCAACCTTTGTTATATCTCATTGCAGTTACATATGATCGTGTTTGAAAAGAATTCCGCTGAATTAAATTTAAACGTTTTCCCATATTGAAACGAGTTAAAATGCTCATAAAAAGTTCGGCCCTGTTATTTGTCTCATTATCTATGAGATTGCTGGCTTTTCTTATTACTAAGTTTAAAGATCCTGTAAAAGAAAGTAGTCTAATTATTTATTTAAAAAATGCATATGTATGCTTGTTTCATATACCTTGTAGGTGCCGTATTAATCCTGTCGATTTTAGTTCAGACAATTTACTATTTTCGATTGTACCGACAAATTTACAATAATAATCTTTACACTTTTCATGGTGATCATAGACATGCATTAATTCCATTATCGAGGTCTTCAATTAAAGTGGCAATATCACCATGAGCATTATCGTAAATAGCTTTCTGTGATATAGATTGTAATGCTTTAATTTTTTTGCAGCAGGACTTATTACCGAGTTTACACTGTTCTTTAAATTATATAGCCGTTTCCCATGATTTTTAATGACGTGATTGGTACATTCAATCTTTTTGACCTAAAATATAATTAATATAAATCACTTTTATACAACGCGTGTTATAAAATAAAATAACCTGATTGCCATAAGAAACCCTATCTTTAATTTTTTTGAAAACGCTTGACTCACCATCAGCGATAAACTGTTTGTAACGAATTCCATAGTGAGTCTCGCTACAACGAAACCCTTCCACGATGATGTCTGCTTCCATAGCGCCAGAAGACCCTGTCCAATTTTTGAAGCACGTATGTGTACGAGGAGACTGATTTTTGTTTTCTGCTTTTGTACAAATTATACAAAATTTATTACGGACCCCCATAAAAATTACTTTTCCGGTAGCCTTTCCTATAATAATTGCCTATAAAATATGTATTATTATGTATTCCATTACATTGTATATTTTTACTACCACTCCAGAAGCAGCATTGTAATTATGTCCATAGCTCCGTTTACTCCAGCCTCCATCAAGATATACAGTAATCCATGGGACACCATCTTCATCTACTTGATTTAATTGAATTGAGATTTCTCGTTCTTTCGTAGCAGCCTTTTCCATATCTAATATGGATGATTCCATCCATGACTTAAAATTTACAATAAATAGAATATTGTAATTCATGTAAATTGAAAACATACCGTGGATAACTGTTCTTGTATTTGGTAATACACATTATTTGACATACCCCCTATGTATATATTATATTTAAAACGCTTAAAAATTCTTCCAGGTGACTGAAAGTACTTCCGGTTGCCAATGTACCCCACACTGCTGCGACATTTATCAAGGCATCTTTATGAACAATTTGGGGTTTTTGTGTTCTAATTTCATATTTTCTGTGACACATTGCACACTCCAAAAGTATTGTACTTACTAGCGATACTTTTTTCTCTTCTACGATATCTAAACGCGAGGATGTGCATTTTAAAGTGTGTATGCGCGTATATTCAATTACTTTAGAAATGACATAATTTATGTCAACAATTCTATTTCCGCTTAACATATCTTTTCTAGTGTTGTCAACTTCCACACACAGTTCGTGTTCCATAATCCTTAAATTAATTTAATATTAGATTATTCAATTATTGACTTTTTTGTTACGGATATCTACCTATCAAATTCATCTTGAGTTCCCCAGGGTTCATTAATTCCAATATCCTGGTCTTCAAAGCATCTACTGGTTAAAGGATTAATCGTTTGTTTCGATGTTGATGGGCTATGTGATTTGAAATAATAAGAATAGAATATAATGAATAAAATATGTACCTACCCATAAGGATCAACTGCTGACGGTCGTAACATATTCTTGTCTGTAGATTCCCATACCGTTTCCAATGGCACTAAAGATGTTTCACTAATATTGTCGGAAGAATCATTTACTTCCCGATTATTATTACTATGTATAGGTATATTCGTGTCATCATTACTATCAGAAGATATATTTCTTTCTACTGTGTGCATAGATTCGCGCTTCCTGTGTTATAAATAAATTAAATATATTATAAATTCACTTCCTCGACTAGTTACGATATACCTTTTCCAGCGATTGATTGCAGCCAGAGACCTTTTCGTTCTCTTCAATATTCTGGAAGCCGCCTTTCTTGCTTTTGGCATTTCGTACAAATAAATTCACGCACGCACAAAACACTTACACACAAATAATGCAAACGACGCGAACACAGATTATTATATATAGTTACGCTCATAGGATTTATGATTAGTTTATAACAGTAATAATTACAACCAACTAAATACAATACACAACAAATCCTAAGAAGAACGTTTCACTAAGTGACGATTTTGACCCATTCTATATCCCAGTACCCCTTATTGTTTATGTTTCGCCTAATCCTAATCTAAATGATGTAAACATAACACACGGTTACTTCACGCTCTAAATAGTTCGGTTTTTATAAAATAAACAAATCAAAAATGCCTCGCCCCGCGTGGATTGTATACTCATCAGCGCCGTTAAGGGGGTGCAACAAGGGCAAGTATATCCGCCAATAACATCTGAATTTCAAAAATTTAAATGAAAGAAGTGCTTATTAAATAACCTGGAAAAAGAAATTAAAATAATAAATCAAATAAATTTGCGACAATATTATTGGTGGAGTGATGTTGTAATTTAGTTTGAAACTATGTGTTTATAAAGTGCACCCCCTGAATATTTTTTCTGCCGGCGCCCTTGTGATTTTTAGGAGAGCCTTTATTTCCCCCCATTATATTCATAAGTGGCATGGACAAATTAACCGTGCGGCGTCAAAAAATTCTTCGCCCGAATACGCAAAATGTTTACATTTGCCTCACGTACGGAGTTATAAACACGAGTAGATGGTATAAATTCGTTGAATATTCTAGCCATCTATAGTTGCGTAGGCAAATTAATATCCTAAAAGTATTTCTTATTTATTCATCATCTCGCGCTATTAGCGCCGCCTGTTGATACAACATATACAGTCAAAAAAAGTAGCACGGTCTTAAGGAATAAGAGATATGCAGGATTGGAAAAAAAATATAAAAGACTTATATAATTATACTTTTAGAACACACTCTGTTTCATAAAACAGAATATAAATACTAATAATCAAAAGTAATCTATTCAAGCCATTTATTTGTAAATTTAACATCACATACTTAACTTTTTGGAACATTTAGTTCACAAATTGCTGAGATAATGCTAGTGGAAAATGAAATAGTTTAGTTTAGTTTCCTATACCCTAATTCTCTTAATTACATCCACAGCCCTCCACTACTTCTGTCGTAAAATTAATATGCAATCCAATGTTAACCTTTTCGATGAAGATCTCAATAATACAAATCTAATAAAATCAACTTTATTTTTTGGCTACAACTTTCTTATGGCATTTGGTTTTTGATATGAAAATAATATATAGATATACAAAGAAGCTAATGTGCGATGGCCTATTTTGATCCGTTCGAAAATTATATTTGGTGTAAACCGCGATTAGAAAATATTTCGAAATACAAGGAAAAGACACATTTCGAATTAAATCTGTTTATAATAAAATTCGCCACAAATTTTATTAAAATAAGTTTACAACAAATCGTTGCCTAAGCAGCAACACCACACATCTAACATTTTATTTGAGGTTGGCGGGAAAAAGAAAAACTGATTATAAAATAAAATGATTGTGGTGTTTTTAAAGAGAACATCTTAATTGAATATTTTTTACACACATTTTTTTGTGGATTTATCTATGGAGAGAAGGATTTTCAACTATCAATGGCTTGTTGGCTTGTTGACATAATGTTCAAATAGGTTTGGAATTATACATATCCCACTTAATTTCAGTTCAGAGAATGCAGAATGCAATTTAACATTAACATGTTGTTTTACACCCTTTTCTTATCGCCAGAAGCCAAGGATATATAGACAGCAGGCATAATACCTACCAACTGTGACGCCAAGGTGACACTAACCAATTCGTGAATATTTTAATTCTCATCTTATATACAGTAAATGGCAGTATACAGCTATTGGTATAAAATGATGTAGTGGGTAAATAAATATAATTTTTAAAACAATTTAAATTTTATTATTATTTATGTAATTCTTAAAACAATTTAATTTTTATTATTATTGATTGATGCAGAAATATAACTTTGACCTTGATCATTCTACTTGATCAATTTTTTCAGTTGGCCTGCAATACAGCGCCAAATGCATCTTCTGGAAATGAAATGAAATGTTGCTCAAGTTGCTGACACTGGCCAACCATACAGATCTTCTTTAGAAGCCTTCACTGGCATTATGCTCTTGGCTCCATAATAGTGATCTGCTTCTTCTTGGAATTTCAAGGGAACACATTCACACAGAGGCCCATTCAGCAGTTAATCATTTCACATTCATGCTACAATTACAAAAAAGAATTATTACCAAAACCTAATATTACATGGAACTAGATGACTACCTACATAACAAATTGCAGACAAAATTGCACTGATCATATTTGCATTTTTACAAAAATGATTAATTAAAGGGATGAAAGAAAATTCTACATATATTATAAGTTTTCTTTAAAAAAATGTCTAGACTATTTTTAGTTCTGATTTAATATTAGTTGTTTTAGAAAGTTACATATTAGCCACATATTTTTATATGATACTTTAAGAAATTGGCATTAAAAATTGTTCATGAGAATAATTGCGGTTTCTAGAAAGGCAGGCATGGTATTTCGCCTATACTTTTCTTATGGCAAGAATTGTGTAATTGTTTCCAGCTTCTACGTAAAACTACGCCATGGAATGGTATACAATGTATGCAAGTTAATGAAATTAAGTTAAAGAATGTTATTCAAACTTAGTTTACTAGAATTGATGACCAAAATTTGTAGTTATAGCATGTTGAAGATTCGACTCTATAGAAGGAAGCAATATAGTAGTTTAATCAGTCCCAAATATATATTAAATAATCATATATCGTAAATTCAAGATAACCAGAAGCTTTACATCTATAAGTATATTGTTATTTGAAAAATTGCTGCCTAAATAAATATCTCCTTCATTTTTAATGCTAGAAATATTCAAATATAATTAAATGTCGATAAGGGTCATACTCGCAAACGTTACATATACTTTTTCGTGGAATTCTTTACGCCATATGGTTGTTTTAATGAGATTAAACATTATTTTTACTTGGGTTGGTTTTCAATAATGTCGCGCTGGAGTAGGTTAAGACGGTGCGTGCAGCAGGTTTTGAGCCCATGTATTTCTTATGGCACTTCCGGTCGACCAATTTTGTGTGTAGGGATGCAGCGATGGGGTGTATTTGAAATCTGACTTGTGATTTGGGTTGCCTACACCAGCCCCTCGAGACGTTTTTTGAATTATGACCCTGGGGTTGAAACTAGGGGTGGCATACAACAGGTGTACATTTGGTTGCCTACATACAAGGGGACGGCGGGAAAATTCAAATATAATTATACAGAGTGATCAAAAATTAAAATCCAAGATGGCGGGCGGCTGTCGCAATATACAGGGTGATCAAAAATTAAAATCCAAGATGGCGGCTGCCGCATCATACAGGGTGATCAAAAATTAAAATCCAAGATGGCGGCTGCTGTCGCAATATACAGGGTGATCAAAAATTAAAATCCAAGATGGCGGGCGCTTTACGCGGGCTGTCAAAAAATCCAAAATGGCCACTTCCGGTCGAAATATAAAATGTCTAAAATCGAAAAATAGCAACTTCCGGTCCGACTTCCGGTCGTCCAAATGGTGTCGTGTTTGTACTCAAATGAAAGGTCTTGACGTCAGGAACACGAATTTGCAGTTATTTCGTGTCTAAGGCCCTTGTGGCACGAGTTTGCTTTTTGCTGGGTAAATATAGGTATGTGACATATCAAATGAAAGGCCTCGGTGTTAGGAGCACAATTCCGATGTGTGTGTGTGTTGAAGATCTGAATCTCAATATCGGTTCCCCTCCCCCGCAGCGCACCAGCTCTCATGCACCAATGGCTCAGACGTTCCACTAGGGTGTTGTTTTTTTGTTGTTGTTGTTGTTCCAATTTGCGTGCTCCACTCGAGGTGGATGTGAAAAGCGGGGAACGCGGGGTCACGCCATATAAAAATAAATACTAAATAAGTATACATAGCATATTAAGACGGAGAAGAAGAAAAAATTATGTATCTTATTTATGTTCATGAAATTGCAATAACACCATTCATTTTGCTCGGGTTTTCCAATATCCAGACATCCAACATAAAATATTAATAGGGCTTAAGGCTTAGGGCTTAGGGTTTAGTGATTAGGGCTTAGGGTTATTACGAAAGAATAAAATAAAGCATATAAAAATAATTATGTTTTTATTTCCTTTAAATAATCATATAATATTTTTACATTTTTAATAGTACATATACTATAATTATTGAAATGATTTAAACATACATGTTCGGTTTTAACTAAATTCGGGCAATCATAATATTCATCTTCATTATTTTCTAAATTAATAACTGTATAATTATTTTGTGACAAATACAAACCTAAAATAGATTCAATAAACTCTTGTTTTACTGCTCCTTTAACAAATATTATTATTCTAAAACTAGTCGTATTTCTAATGTGATATTTTAAAATGTGCGGAATAAGTTTTAACGGTATATTTCCAGAATTGTATTTAAGTCCATGATGATTATTCTCCAACCAGCATGTCTGTTTTTTATTGGAGATGCTGAGAGAACGGAATGGTGTTGGCGGTTTGAATGAGTAGGTGTTCACATCATTCTCATCGAATGATTTGATGGAAAGTTCCTTTGGTATAAATTTTTCATTTACAATAAATCCTTGAACATCGATAATAAACCGCTGATCCATAGCGATGCTGTGCTGCTGCTTCTTTCTCAGTATCGGTGTTAGTAGCTTTTCCAAATGATTGATTCTTCCACGAAAACGGATACGATTGACAGCACTCCACAACCATTTACTACCATTTCGAGATTCGCACTGGGGTTCAATAGTAAAAATTTCAACTATATCTACCCCGCCAGAATCTGTTAAAAATGATACACATTTCTGTCTCATGTTATCAATTTTCGCACTATTCCTGACAACGGAGTATACTCGACAACTGTGTCACATAAAATGAGACAATATGCTTGAGTGTTTGCTCTAAATGCTCGTGCAGCTTCCAGTTCTACTTTTAAATCAATGGTGGATGATTTTATACTCTCATTCTGTTTGGACACATCGAAGACAAAAAGAACATGTTCCCTGAATTCGATCATATTTAGTATTGGCTCATTGGTGCTGTTACCGTAATAACTGTTTTGGAATGCTGCATACATGTAATAGAGTTGTGCATAATCTCCATTATTCATATCAAGATTTAAATTATCATACGGATAGGAGTCTGAGTTTAGGTAAATTTTCATATTTCGTACTGATGCATTATCAAATTTGGATGCAGTTCTTGTATGATTATCCCTTCGCCCCTCTTGCAGCGCAATTATTATATATCGAGGCTTCTCTAGACTCGTAGATGTTTTCACCGACCAGATGTCTCTATCAGTATTTTTTAGAGAGGGTAACTCGTGCAACTCCCATTTTCGAAACGGAATCAAAATTGGTTTATCTTCTTTGAGTCTATTCAAAACATCCAATCTAATTTCATCGTTGAGTTGAATATGTGGAATTCTCCAAAACACTTTGTCTATATCGAACGTTATATTCGCATCTCCCTTGTAACAATTTACATCAGTTCTAGCACGTAGTAGAATTAATTCCTGTTTCACATTAATTAAAATCTTTGTATAATCCTCTGCAAAGCCTAGTAAATACTTTAGTGGGATCAGAGCATAGAACTTTCTACTATTTTCAAAGTATGTAACATTTGTAGCACTTGCAGCCCATCCAAATAGATCAAGTATATGCTGATCTCGTTTAGTGTTGGAAAGTAATCCTTTAATCGTGCTAGTGATTCCAACATCACGATTTTTATCGATTTCAACTCCATTCAACTCATATCGAATTTCATCAAACAAATACGCGTAAGCGTTTTTAACAAATTCAAAATTGTGTACAGTTGCAGGCGCAACGAGTGCTGGAAACTGAACGGTTCCACTCACATAAATATAACTTTCACTAGGACACGTGTACATGTCCTGGTGTTGTATGACTATACGAATCTCATCGTTGTTTCTATAATTTTGAGCCAGAGGATGGTATGTGTGAAATTCATTCTTTGTAATAGTCTCTTCATAGTGAATATTGGAAAATATGTTTACTTTATCCATAACGTTAATGCTTCTTTAACTTATAACCTAGAGATAATAGTTTATTTTTCAAAGTAGGTGTTAACTCTTTCCGAGCTAAATGTGGACTGCTGGGATTGTATCTTGCTACGTTGTTTATATGCTTACAATGAAAATTAATCCCCATCTCTCTCACTTAATACTCTTTAATTCTAATCGCACCAGTATTTTTTCTCCTCTGAAATTTACAGGATGACCGTCTTGATCGAGGATTGTCACTGTAATGTTATCTATTGCTCGAGCATTAATTGGCAAGTAAATGATGTTGCGGGGCTCGATATTTATTGCAAATCCAGGATCGACGGTGGGTGAAAATTCGTATATGGTATGCGACAACTTGTTATCGTAATAAGCACCGTGTACAATATTGCACTCGACTCGTACACTGGAAACTTTTATAATTTCCACAGGTAAATCGGATTCGTGCAATTGTCCAGCAGCTAATATCTGTGCAGAAAAACCCAGCAGCCTTCCAATTGAATGATTAGAAGTGAAATCAATGTTGTATTTACTTTTTATTTCACATTTAAGTGTATTGTTATTCGGTTTAATCGACAGCACTTTATCTCGCTCGACCTTGTCGTGGGTGGTGCTATCGTCAAGCAGCTGGTTTTGTAAATAGAGTTCAATATCTGTTATCTCATATGAACCAGCGGGAATTATAATCTGCTTCTCGTCGTCACCGTAACAGAATAAATTATTACGGCCTTCTTCAATATTTGGAATAGTGTTATATGTATAGAATCCTATTAATCCTAGGCAATATAATTTATCATGATTTAATTCTATAGGTGGATAATAATTCACTGACAACACATTCGTATTACTCTGCAGCGTGAAGGTCTGAGACATGACTGACACATATGTGCAGTTGTCTTAACTTTTATTACTCCAATAAGAATTGCAAACATAAATGCCCGCAGTTGTAACTGTTAAACTTTTGGTATCTATCATGATTGTATTTTATGTTGCTACCTCGAAAATATTTTAACAATTCGGTGGGCGGTTGTAAATCACCAAAACTGTCAAAATATGTAACATATTTCCCATGTTTCTTGTATGCTACCCAATGCGTACCGATCCCTTTCACAGAGTCTAAATTCACAACCGCACACTCGTTACGCAAAGGTTTGATTGGAAGCGTGTCACGCATAAACACACCACGGAAATGTTTAAGATCTTGTGTATATTTTGCAATATCAGCATCGTTGAGAGGACGTTGAGGTAGCTTACTTAGCAGTTTTTTGACTTTTTTAAATAAAGTCCCAACCCTTTTCGGTACGGTTTCAAATAAAGACCACGACCACTTTTACCTAATGCGATTGCCTCCATCGTTTTATTATGTCGTTCTGATTCAGCTAATTTATTTCGTGCATCCTTTGAGGCACTAACAGCCTTCGCAATTCCTGCGGCACCTCCAGCCAACGAGCCGAGAGCGCTTAACCCAGCAAACAGTGGGATTAGCGGTAAAATTCCACCCTGCTTCGGTATTGGAATTATGCGAGGTGTACGAATTTTTCTACGTCCACCCACTTCCCTCACAGCTGCTCTAGCTGAAGCAAGAGCAATTTTACTACCTTCACTCACATCCAGAGCCTTGAATTTTTTCATTGCCTTGCGTACTTTTGAGACAACACCACTATTTAAAGCTACTTTATTTTGCTTAGTCTTGCGTTTAACACCCATCCCAAGTTTTCGTTTAACCTTCATTGCAGTAGCAACTGATAAAGCTGTCGCTTTTTCACCAAGCTTTGCGTCTCTTGCCTTTACTCTTTGCCAAGCAGCTTGCTGAAGTATTTTATCCGCTGCGTGTCGATCCGACAATTGATTGCTTCGTGAATATGCGATATCGTGTTGTTTGCAAGCGCTGTCTAGAGCGTTAATGCCTGGATCACCTCTTGCTAAACGTTTTTCTAACTTTGTACCTGGTCCACAATACTGATAACCACCTGGTACATGCAACTCGAACGGGAGCTTGTTGATGAGTGAATTGATGATTCCTCTACCGGTGTACATAACTGTATGATGTTCTTGGAAAACTAACCATTGTATTTATAAGCAAGTTTAGGGAAATTATGGTCAGTACGATGCGATTTGTTAAACAGAAACAATCTTTACCGATTATGAATCTAGACAACTGTGTAGGCGAAGGTATGTCGCTCACAAAAGAGAGGCGTCATGGTATTTTGCTTCCAAACACACTCAGATGTCTAATTTGTGGTCCATCGAACTGTGGAAAATCCAACGTGATGTTGAGTCTACTGTTTGATGAAAACGGATTGAAATTTAAGAATGTCTATGTATATTCCAAATCACTATACCAGCCTAAATATCAGTTTCTCGAAAAAGTTTTAAAACCACTCAAGGGTATTGGATATTTTCCCTTTAAAGAGAACGTTGAGATCATGAAGCCTAGCGATGCAAAACCTGATTCAATTTTTATATTCGACGATGTGGCTTGTGATAAACAGGATGTGATACGCGAATATTTCAGTATGGGTCGTCATAACAAGATTGATTCTTTTTACTTGTGTCAAACATACACGCGAATTCCGAAACATCTCGTACGTGATAATGCCAATTTTATAATACTCTTCAAACAGGATGATTTAAATCTAAAGCATGTTTTCAACGATCACATTTCCAGTGACATGTCTTTTGATAAATTCAAGGATATGTGTGTAGCATGCTGGAAAGAACCCTACGGTTTTATTACAGTGGATAAAGATTGTGACATAGATAAGGGAAGATATCGTAAATATTTAGATGAATATATAGTGTCGAGTAAATAGATATTTATTAGTAGATAACAGACCATCGAAGGAATAAGACCTGTTAACCTGTTTAAGTTGTTGTTTGAATATCTGTTTAAACTGTTTATATACCTGTTGAACCTGTTCAAACCTGTTCAAACCCGTTCAAACCTGTTCAAAATCTGATCATCAGCTGTTCAAACCTGTTCAAAATCTGTTCGTTGGCTGTTTGTTAGCTGTTAAAACCTGTTCAAGCCTGTTTAAGGATGGGTCGAAATGTTCAACGTAAGTTGATTGATACTCAGAAAGCAATTCGCAAAAAGTTGTTGGCTATGAAGCTGAATCGAAGCGAGGAAGATGAATTACTGAATAAAACTTACAAACCACTAATCGAACCCATTAAAAATTTAATACTTACACAACAACAACAAGCACCTACAAAGAAACTTAAACAATCCACAAGTCCTATTAAATCATTTAAGCAATCTACAAGTCCTTCTAAAATTCCAATTAAATCATTTAAACAAAATCATCAAAGTTCAAGTTCGGAAATGGATGATGATGATGATGATGGTGATGATATGGTTAGGAGTTCTAAACATCAAAGTTCAAGTTCGGACATGGATGATGATGATGATGGTGATGATATGGTTAGGAGTTCTAAACGCAAAGCAAGTAATTATATACAGAAAACTCAGCCAAAGCGACCCACAGCACAGTTTTTACCAATGGAACATGAGGATACTTTTGAGAATGCTGCTGCTATAACTGACACAATACGCTCCAATAATGATAATGCTGATGATGAAGATGATGATGAAATTTTTCAAAGTGATCGAAACATGTATCAAACGTTTGTTGAAGAGACTAGACCCGAAGCGTTGCAGTCCTATTTGGAACAGTATGCTCCACTACCAAGACAATACTTGGAGCAGTTAATCAGCGATGGAGATGATGCATTTGATTTAAAATATGGTATAACTTTTAATCCACACACCGAGAAATGGATGATTGCTAAATCAGAAGTTGCGTTGAATGGTAATGATTTAATTATAAAAGGAATTCACTATAAGGGTACCCCCGGTTTGTATGAGTTGCTTTTTAAAAAACTTCCCATTGGATTTAACGAAAACGACAGACGAAATTATAAAGATATATTGGAGAGAACAAATGCTTTGAAGAGAAATTATGAACCTACTGGTCAGAAACAGGGGAATAAATCACGCAAATATACAAGTATAATAAAACCCCTTTTCGATAAACCAGCTATTCCTAGAACGCATTCCTGGTCAGGTCCATCATCATCCGGCAGAGGTCTTTTTGATTCTTCCTTATATGTCAACACTAATAATAATTTGAATATTGCAAAAGTACAATACCGCTATTGGGATAATCTTGAGGAATTAGTGGATCGTTTGTGTCTTTTGCATGCTTCACGTCAAGCTGGAAATACTTCTCATCAGAATGAAATCGTTGCCATTGAAGAGGAATTACGCGAAGCTAATATAATAGAGTGAGAGAATAATTTGTGATCAGAAGTACAATGAGTATTGACAAGTTCGGACGTCATTCAAACCGTAAAAGTGGTATAACTCGCGGTCCCCCTGGGCCTGGGTTTCTTTTTACACGTGATGGAGATTTTAATGTAGACAATAAAAGAATCTGCAATATAAATGAACCGCTTGACAAATCAGATGCTGCCACTAAAGATTTTGTTGATAAAAATATTTCAAATGTTAATCATTACTTGAATAAGGTTAATGATAAGACTGATATAATTAATAAAGACTTGCTAAATGTCAGTGATGTACTCGGTCAGGAAGTGTTGGATTTAAAAGCATTTGCAAACGAGTTAAAAGGCTTTAAAAATGAAATTGATTTAGAAGTAAATGAATGTAATATGAAAATAGGCACTGTACTTAAAACGCTAACAGAAAATATAAATATGAAAGATAGTAACTATGAAGCCTTTAATAAGAAAATGGAAAATAATTTAAAAATATTAAATGATAAAACTATAGAAGTACAAAATAATATAAACATACTGAACAATAAATCTGTGGAATGTGATTCCTCAATAAGTAATGTTCTAACAGCATTGACAACGAATATAAATACGAAACATAGTAAATATACTACATTTAAAGATAAGGTTGAAAAGGAGTTACAGACGTTGGCCTCTGATATTAAAAAAATTCAAGATACATTATCACAACAACCACAGAGTAAACCAAAAGTGCTTGCACCCGCAGGCGTAGTGGATTTTAAAGATATTCCTCATGGGCCCCCTAAAATCGGGATCCATCAAGCAGGACGTAGTGAATGAGTTACATAAACCAGCTCGTAAAAATTTCAAGAGACGTCGAGTTATACTAAAAGGTATAGATGATTTATGGCAAGCAGATTTAGCCGAATTTGGTCCGTATGCTCGTGAAAATAAAGGCTATAAATTCATACTGGTGGTGATTGATTGTTTCTCGAAATTTCTATGGACTATGCCGTTAAAAGACAAATCTGCAGCAAGTTTAACGGAAGCATTCAAGAAAATTTTTCTAATTTCCGATGGGCGTATTCCCCGAAACCTGCAAACCGATCAGGGAAAGAGTTTTACAACCAACAATTTAATGCGTTAATGAAAAAGCATAATGTGAATCATTATTCCACGTACACCATTATGAAAGCATGCATGGCGGAACGAGTTATTAGAACGTTAAAAGATAAATTGTATCGAGCATTCAGCTTGAATGGAAAGTATAATTGGTACTCAATACTGGGGGAAGTTACAGCAGAGTACAATGCTACACGACATAGAACAACTGGCATGAAACCCAAAGATGTAAATCGTGGAAATGAGAAAGACTTGCTCAAAGGGGTTTATTCACATTTGAAGATTGCCGCCAAAGGACAATTTCATGTTGGTGATGTTGTACGCATAAGTAAGCAGAAGGCATTGTTTGATAAAGGTTATACACCAAATTGGTCTACTGAATTATTTCGAATTGAAAAGGTTAAGATTAGCAGTCCGGTAACATATTTATTGAATGATATGCAAGGTAGTCCAATTCAGGGGGCATTTTACGAGCACGAGCTGCAGAAAGCGAAACATGAAGATGTCTACTTGGTTGAAAAGGTGCTGCAACGCAAAGGAGCCAGGGTGTATGTGAAGTGGTTGGGGCTTGATAAATCCCAGAATAGTTGGATTCATAAATCGAATGCATTGTGAAGTTATTTAATCATTTTTCAGTTGATAGTGACAGTGTAAACATGTTCGGGCCGCATTCTCAGTTGAGTTATTGCAAGTCTTGTAATGTCACCGAAATGACTACAGTTGAATATAAATCTAGTTGCAAGACTCATTTATTAGCTTTATTATGTTGTATATGTATTTGCGCTCCATGTATTCCCTATTGTTTTCACTCTCTCAAGAATAGCAAACATTATTGTAGTGCATGTAAATCGTATTTAGGAACTTATAAATGTTAAATGAAATGTATTAATTGATTAATTTAAATGAATAAATATTTTACTTACCTTTTTAAATATATTGTTTTATTTATTTATTCTGCTGCTACTGAGAAAGAAAAAGGTAAGAAAACCATACAAGTTTATATATATATATTTATTTTATTTTTATTATTACAAGCAAACAACAACATTAATCCATACATAAATCAATCAAAAGCATAATTGATTGAATGAAATGAAAGATATATAGAATTATACATAAATTAACGGCAAAAATTGCAATTACTTTGGTATATTTGGGGGACTTCTTTGCAGGGGAACATTCAGACGATGATGATACATATTCTCTAGAAGTTGTAGATAAGGAGTTGACTTCTTCCTCTTCCTCTTCGAATAATTCTGTGCTAGGGTTGTTGACTTCTTCTTGCTCTTCAAATAATTGTGTGCTGGGAATATATTCCACTACTTGTATTGCTGGTTGTAATGTATTATTGTTGAGTGTGATGCTATTTTTTTCTTCTCTTGAGGTTGGTAACTTGGTTATATAGCTCCGCCATTGTTCGGTTTTGTAATATGATCGATTTGGAAATACATACATTAATTTAAAATTGATAACACCATCCTCGATGTCGTTTCCTTCAATTTGTGTGACACATGTAGGTGGTAGGGTCCCAGGTAGCAGAATCATTCTCTTCCATCCAAACGGCCATGTATCAGATTTTCCATCAATCATGATAATATAGCATTCCTCAATTTCAGCAGTGGGTATGGTGGCATAGAACGACTTATCAAATACCCCAACCAGCAACACAAAATTTGCAATGTTCATCAACATTTTAAATGGTAATATTTTTACTTGGACACTTAAACAATGCCTACTAAAGTTTCCGGAGCGATGTTTAGACATTTATAACATCTGTAGCGAGGTGGTGGGGGTCCATCGATATGATCCCTTTCCCCTGGTAAATTATAATGTTCAAAGCATGGAAGACATGCAACAATGTCTCTATCCTCTTTCAAATATGATGGAAGAGTGTCCCACATTAAGTCCAGTTCACATGCCGATATATGTTTCATTAAATGTAGTTTATATTGTGCCCGACAGTGACAACTGCAACACTTATTCACTGATACTAAGGTTGGAAAAAAGCTGGTAACACTTTTTCGCATCTTCGTAGGTTTTGATTGTTAATTTTAACTGTTGGATTTTTCTAATGTGCGTCTCCAATCGTACTTTTCTTCGCAGCTGATGTTCTTCTTCTTCCTCACCCCTTGTTGCTTTGGCGACTTTAACCATTACACTGACGTGTTGTTTGCACGTCCTGTACAAACTTGTTTCTATTGTATGCTATTACTTCATACATACATTCAACACTTTCAAAAGCATATCCTCGTGTGGAAGTTTCCAGCAAACTTTCCAGAGTGGATATTACCTCGCAATCTTCGCGCATGTTTAAAAAGTGCAGCACATGCTGGTTATAATAATCCGCGAAATTTAAGGATTTCAATCTCTCCAAACGATAATCAACTAAAGAACCCAATCCACATAACTTTCGCACTGCTTCGACATCGAGTTTTAGGGTTACTCCTCTCCGCGTGATTATCACAACGATGTTCTTATTTTTAAACGTTGGTCGTTGAAATTTTATTGTACAATTATCAATCACTTGCACTGCTGGTTCTTCCACATTCGTTTCTGTTTGATAATTGCTTATATCTTGAAGATGACAGCTGCAGTTTTCACATTTTCTTTTCCTCGATTTTGTCTTCTCCACTGGTAAAGATATTGTGACAAACGTTTCCTCTATTGTAAGCAATTGCTTCTTCAACTGTGACCATTCGATTGGAATAAAGGTGATGCTATCTTTTGAGCTGTAGAGTCGCATACATTGGTGGTATCCTCTAATTGTACTAAACCCAGTTGAAATGGATATAGAATTTGATATGGAATAACTAACTTCATTAATAAGTCGACGTTCACTTTTCAGCTCCTCTTCAAAGTCTTGCAACATGTTGTTTAAGAATGCTGTTGGTGAACTTCTTCCAGAATCACACTGATTTTCTTCAATTCGAATTTCTACCGCGTTGTTATTCATTGAAACGATGACTACTACTAAATTATAAAAAATCTAGCTATTTATACTCTGGCAATAAATTCATCAGCCAATCAGCAGTGTGATATTTATGAAACATGTATAGACTGTACTAATTTATCAGCGGAAATGCATCCGGTTTCCGTTTGTTTATCACTACCACATCCTGTATTAAAAACTGTTATCACTCGAAACATGTTATCGCGCAGGAAATAGTTCCTGTCTGTTTAGACAAAAGTACCCCAAATTTGTCTGTGAAAATGACGAGTTGCTATGGATAAACAACGAATCAATTTCATTTGAATAATTCGAAATAAACCGCCCCGTGTCCCCGCGTGAGCCCGCGTTCCCCGCTTTTCACATCCACCTCGAGTGGAGCACGCAAATTGGAACAACAACAAAAAACAACACCCTAGTGGAACGTCTGAGCCATTGGTGCATGAGAGCTGGTGCGCTGCGGGGGAGGGGAACCGATATTGAGATTCAGATCTTCAACACACACACACATCGGAATTGTGCTCCTAACACCGAGGCCTTTCATTTGATATGTCACATACCTATATTTACCCAGCAAAAAGCAAACTCGTGCCACAAGGGCCTTAGACACGAAATAACTGCAAATTCGTGTTCCTGACGTCAAGACCTTTCATTTGAGTACAAACACGACACCATTTGGACGACCGGAAGTCGGACCGGAAGTTGCTATTTTTCGATTTTAGACATTTTATATTTCGACCGGAAGTGGCCATTTTGGATTTTTTGACAGCCCGCGTAAAGCGCCCGCCATCTTGGATTTTAATTTTTGATCACCCTGTATATTGCGACAGCAGCCGCCATCTTGGATTTTAATTTTTGATCACCCTGTATGATGCGGCAGCCGCCATCTTGGATTTTAATTTTTGATCACCCTGTATATTGCGACAGCCGCCCGCCATCTTGGATTTTAATTTTTGATCACTCTGTATAATTATATTTGAATTTTTCCGCCGTCCCCTTGTATGTAGGCAACCAAATGTACACCTGTTGTATGCCACCCCTAGTTTCAACCCCAGGGTCATAATTCAAAAAACGTCTCGAGGGGCTGGTGTAGGCAACCCAAATCACAAGTCAGATTTCAAATACACCCCATCGCTGCATCCCTACACACAAAATTGGTCGACCGGAAGTGCCATAAGAAATACATGGGCTCAAAACCTGCTGCACGCACCGTCTTAACCTACTCGCTGGCAATATAGGTATGTGATTGCAGTGGTGAGAGTGCCAAAAACTAGTTCTCGACAAAGTAAATTGATATAAACATCTGATTCATTAGATACGACAAGCATGATACAACAACGTATTGTATAAAATTAGTTATAATAAGTAATGCGTTAGCCACCATTCTTACCTCGCAGTTCAATTTCAAGAATACACATGAACTGCTCCACACATATAAATTCCGCCACTTTGCAGGCTATGTCGGCCATGATGCTCAATGTATGCGATCAAAATCCCATCCTTAAAGGTGTGTCTAATTAATATATTTTATGTTTGCACTTCAGCAACAATAAAATTTATTTATTAAAAATATGTTTAGAAATAATTGTATAGAAATTAATGTATAATAATAGTACATACCAATTTAAACAAATATTCAGCTAAAAAAATTCAGGCTATGTCGTAGAAATTGTCTTATCTAGCTATAAACAAGCTTTAGAATTCAATAACAACCATTTTATTGAAACTTAAGATATTTAAATATTTACACACTGATAACCTTGAATGACAAGATAACAACCTTGAATTATTATACGTAGGAAGACACTGAAAAATAAATGTAAGTTTTAAATGGGAAATAGCAAATTTCTCTGTACTTATATTACAATTTAAATTGTTAACCTCTGCAGATAATTTTAATATTTTATCATTCAAAAAAACTAAACATTGTCAAGTTAGTTTTTACCTTTATTTAACCTTTTTAAGTGTTAATTGTAATTGTTATTTGTTGATAATCCATAAGTGCCATACAGTTCCCACAGTCACAATGTGCATGTATGGCTACTACTCTGACTTGCTTGCAAAGCGAAAATGTTATTAATCTCATTTTCTGTAGGTGGATTTCATATTTGTTTCATTATTGGTGCTAATCAAATCTGTTGCAGGAAACCTGATGGATACATATAATTTGTATCCAAAACTGTGGTCCTGCTTTCTATATATGGGTGTCAGATTTTGTTTCTGTCTTATTACATAAATATATTAATAAAATATAAAGTCAAGGTAAAGTCAAGTGTATAATCCATAATAATGTAACTATTAATTATGTAATTTATATAATAATAGGCTAGTTGTTTTTATTTAAAATATAATACCTAGAATGAAAATTGATACCTTGTTTAGTCCATTAACTAAAATTGTTAAACTTTGGATAGGTGCTTCAGTTGACTGACTGCTGGTGCTGAAATGGATTGGTACACTTCCTTCTTGCAATAATTTAGCAGAATATATCAATGTGTATCCTCTAGCAAGGAATAAAAATAAAAGGCCAGTTATTGTTTTTTTTTAAATTTATTATTTTAAACATATGAAAGTAGATATCTTGTTTGTAATATGGCATGAAAAATGGTTTTATATAAATTTATCTTTATTTTGTGTACAACACATATATGTGTAACATTGATTCTGTTGTAATAGAAGTACAGTATCACAATCTTTAAATCCCACATTTCTCAAATATACTACAATGGAGTTAAGAATATTTTATTCAGTGCTTTATTTTGTTGTTGTGTAGTTTTACCTCCTAGCCTCTCCAATACTTTAATGTCAACTCATTTTGCAGCTGCTTTTGTGGGTTTGCCACGTCATCAGTAAATAGTGTATTATTTTTGCTCCCACAGAAATATTGCTCACAATAATGTTTGCAATAATATCTGAAATATTTGTTTCCTATATTGTAGCTAAAACTCAAATTTCTCGTCCATTTTAGACACTATCATAGATACTTTCCTTTAACTTTCTAGGAATATTTTTCAAAATTCAATTTAGGGCCGGTTCTACAATTGACATTTAACCGACGAATATTCGTGGAATAAGTTTGACATATTAATGCCAATATGTCAAACTTATTCCACGAATAACCTTATTCTCCAGTTAAATGTCAATTGTAGAACCAGTCTCGTCCGAACCTTCGGACGAGTAAGGCGTGTCTTTGTGCGAGCTCCGCCTACCAGCCAAGCGAGCATTAAGGACTTCCCAGCCGTAAACCCGCTATTCCCGAAACAGCCGGTGGATCGTTATCAAGTACCCTGTAGGTGCAGTGTTTTTTATTGCGGTACAGTGCTACCATCACTGTCGGCCATTAAGGCCGCCAAGGAAACTCGTGCCTTCGTGCCTACTAACGCCGCGTAAAATTTTCCGGCGCATTTAGAAGATCTGCTTGAATCATTCAAGACGGAACTAAAATCCGGAAAAATGCCGAAGCACGCGCGCGGGACGGCCAAAAGGCCAACCATGGGACAGACGACTATGTCAGCGACATGGAAGTCAACGTGACAGATCAACTTGTAGCGATACACATACGTTGTAGAATAAAGTGTTAAAAAAAGGTCTTCCGCGATGTTCATCACAAAATTGGCGCAGTCGGTAGGATATCGTGGTCCAAATTGAAATTAGTTCACGGCAATATTTCAATTATTAAATCTTGGTTTCAACCATCAACACGGTATCTTCAGAACCTGTCAAAGAGACCTCAGCCTGCTACCACCATTGGACAACGCATTCGGAATCGCTCGATCCAATTGGCCCGCACCGCTGTTCCAACACTCGCAATTGATACTCCAGAGAATTCGGCTGACAAACTATAAGGTAGTGCCAAATCCTCTGCATTTAGTCCTTAAGCAATTTTGATAATAAGTTCGATTAATGAACAATAGTGATATTGATAATTTAATAGTCTAGATAAATAAATTAAAAATCGAAAAAATGACTAACACTGTAGATTACACGCTGTTAAAACTTAACATAGAAACAATACCAACTTTCGACGGCAATAACGAAATGACAGACATTTTTATTGATCATTGCGAGGCGGTACTATCAGAATATCGTACATTAAATAATGATCAATTAAATAAATATTTACTAAAAGCCATAATTGGAAAGTTACGAGACCGAGCCCTTATAGCTATTGGCTCACGTACAGAACTAAAAACATGGCCTGAAATAAAAAATAGTATTAAGCAGTGACTTGAGAAACTACGATTGTCTTGTGCAAGATTTAATTAATTTAAGACCAAGTAGAAACGAAAAACCACTCGATTTTGCCGAGAGAATTCAACTCGCTCGTAGTAGACTAGCTTCAAAAATTAATTCGCTGCCAGCAACAACAATGTCTAATGACGTCAAATTAATACACCTTGAACAGTACGATAACACGGCACTTAAAACGTTTATTCGAGGGTTACACGGTAATCTTCAAAGCATAATACGCCTAAGAACGCCAGCTAGTCTAGAAAACGCCGTAAATTTTGTAATCGAGGAAGAAAACTTCCATTATACTTTAGAAAACAGTTTAGATAAACCCCACAATACTCAATATAACTACCAAAGACAACCAAATCCACAAAATCTCCAAACCCCTTCATTCCCAAAAAATAACATTAAGCCAATTAATTTTGCCCCACGAAACTACAACAATACGACTTCATACAGACCTCAAATGAACTTCCCAAGCCAGCCACTTCATTTGCAACCCAGACCAATTCAAAAAAAATACCCGACGAATCGACAAGCTTTCGGCACACCCCGAAATGTTTTTAGACCACAAGGCCTTCAAAATCAAAACTTCACCCCGACACCCAGGTCGACTACCTCCAGACTATCCAATTCAAGATTACCGCAGCAACAAGCCCCACAACCAATGTCTACCAGCACAAGAAACACTTTTACCAACCGACCAAACTTTTACAACAACTACAACAGACCAAACCAATTTTCAAACCCGACCGAATTAAATAACATAGACAACCAAACTACCGACACAAACAATTACACATCTGAAGATTGTTATGACGAATCTTACTATCCGCAATCCCTCATAGAATCAGAACAAGTCACGTATTATGAAGAAGAACCCGACTACAACACTTCTTACGAACAAAACGAGACCCCTAGCGAAAATTTTCATTCCGTCACAGACCTAACAAACCCGACATAATAGAAATCAATAACGAAATCAGCACAAACCCTGTTGCATATATCAAAATCGAAAATCCACCTCTGAAACTAATAATCGACACAGGATGCTACACCTCTATTCTAAAACCTTCAGTTGTAGAAAAGCATTATCCTGAACACATTTACCATCAAAACTCGATAATCAAAACATGCAATGGTGAAAATTCTACCCGATACAAGGCAAACATACCATCTTTTAATGAATTCCGATCCCCCCACGAACTAAACGTCCTTCTGTACGACTTCCACAACTACTTTGACGGGCTATTAGGACTAAAAGACATGACAAATCTAAATTTAGTTATGGATTGTGCAAATCAGAAATTGTACAATAATAATATCGAAATTCCATACTTCTACAGACAACCAGAAGACACAAAAGCATCAATTGAGATTAACGCGCACGAAATATCCGTAGTTTAACTTCCCGTTTCAGAACGTAACGGCGACATTATTATCCCAGAACTAAAACGCCATGACATATATATTCCACCATCCAACGACAGCAAAAAACGATTTCGCCAACGTTGAAGTACATAATTATAATGATTCAAATTCAATTTTTGGAATGGTTAAACCTCTCAAGGTAATTCCTTTTTCCCCAGAAACATTCGAAATATTCAATATAGAACCTAAATCGCAATTTCAACCTTACCAATCAAAAATAGATAACTTAATCAGAACTGACCACCTTAATCTGGAAGAAAAACGAGAAATAATTAATGTATGCCGCGAATGTAGAGACATATTCCATGAAAAACTTGACAAACTATCTTTCACGAACGCAGTAAAACACCACATCAAGACAACCGACGATACTCCCATCCACACTAAATCATACAGATATCCATTTATTCGCAAACAAGAAGTCCAATCCCAAATAGACGAAATGCTAGAAAATGGCATCATACGCCCTAGCACAAGTCCATGGAGTTCTCCGAATTGGGTAGTGCCCAAAAAGCAAGACGCCTCTGGTCAACAAAAGTGGCGAATCGTCGTCGACTACCGAACAATTAATGATAGAACTATCACAGACCGATACCCAATCCCCAACATAACGGTCATCCTAGACAAGTTAGGCAGATGCACCTATTTTACTACATTAGATTTAGCATCCGGCTTTCACCAAATCGAAATGCACCCCGAATCAATCCCCAAAACAGCATTCAACGTAGAAAATGGCCACTACGAATACGTTCGCATGCCATTTGGCCTAAAAAATGCACCAGCCACCTTCCAACGCGTCATGGATAATATCCTAAAAGAGCTTCAAAACAAAGTCTGTCTCGTTTATATGGATGACATTATTATCTTCTCTACTTCCCTAGAAGAACATATACAAAATCTAAAATTAGTCTTTCAGAAGCTTAGGAACAACAACCTAAAAATCCAGTTAGAAAATTCGAATTTCTTCGCAAAGAAGTAGAATTTCTAGGTCACGTCATCACTCCCGAAGGCATTAAGCCAAACCCCAGAAAAATAATCGCTATCCAAAAATTCCCTATACCCAAAACTGCCAAGGAAATTAAATCATTCTTAGGTCTTCTCGGTTACTATCGTAAATTCATCCCTAACTTTGCAGATATCATAAAACCATTCACACAATGTTTAAAAAAAGATGCAAAAATAATTCATTACGAAAACTTCATAAAAACTTTCGAATTCTGTAAAACAATACTAACTAACGACCCGGTCTTACAATATCCCGATTTCAAGAAATCATTCGTTCTTACCACAGATGCTTCAAACTTTGCTATATGAGCAATTCTCTCCCAAGGCCCAATAGGCAATGATCTGCCCAAGCTTACGCTTCGAGAACCCTAAATCCAGCTGAATGTAATTATTCTACAATTGAAAAAGAACTTCTAGCAATTGTCTGGGCTACTAAGTACTTCCGCCCCTACCTTTTCGGAAATAAGTTCACTATTGTAACAGACCATAAACCGTTAGAATGGCTTATCTCTTGCAAAGAACCAAATTCTCGTTTAGTTAGATGGAGATTAAAACTAGAGGAATATGACTATGAGATTCGATACAAGAAAGGAAAAATCAATGCTAACGCAGACGCCCTATCCCGAGTAGAAATTTATGCCGCCGATACCGAATCAGTAGTAGCAAACCCAAGCGACTCAGATATCGAAGACCCCTCGCACGAACTCGACTGGTACATTCAAAATAAACTTCTCGACGTTCCGAAAGACGATTTAGAGGAAATCTTAGGAATCATACCTTCGAACCCAAAAATAAATATTCTACAAGACATACATATCCGTCCCTCTCTGACAAATGAAACTAACCACACTTCTCTAGAAAAATTATAATAAGATCTAACGACACCAACATTAGGAATTTTAAACCATTCCCTTCAGGAACGCACAATTCTCTCTCTTCCCAAAATCAATTTCGAAAACGAACTTATGCAATATATAAAAACCAAAATTTCACCACAACTATCTTACGCAATCCAATACGACAACGAAAGAACTATGGCATATGTAGTCCACGTCCTCCAAAAACACTTCAAACCTAATTCCTTCAAACTCACCCAATCGCTAAAACTCCTACTAGACATAAGTGACGAAAACGAACAAAACCTGAAAATACAATACTCTCACGAAACGAAAAGCTGCCACCGCGGAATAAACGACATTGTCCAACAGTTGAACAGATATTACTACTGGCCAAACATGTCCAAAATGGTACAAGATTACATCAATCGTTGTGAAATCTGTCAAACCGGAAAATACGAGAGACATCCGCCCAAAATTTATTTCGAAATTACACCTTCTTATTCTAGACCTTTCGAAACACTTCATATAGACGTCTTCCGAATTAATAACCGAAACTTTCTTAGAATAATTGACGCTTTCTCGAGATATGCCCAAGCATACCCGATCGACTCAATTGTAAACATAAATGTAATGAACAACTTACTCACATTTATCACTCATCATGGTATCCCTCAAGCAATAATAACTGATCAAGGTAATGAATTCAAAAATCGATTGCTAGATGAATTTTGCAAATTACACAAAATCAATTTACATCATACCACCGTCAGAAATTCAAATTCAAACTCTCCTGTAGAAAGACTTCACTCTACTCTAGCCGACTCTATAAGATGTTTACTACAACAATTTCCCAACGAACACGATGATGACATGATTATGAAACACGCTATAATTGGCTACAATAGCTCAATTCATAGCGCAATGAAATTTACCCCATTCGAAATCATCTACGGAAACACTGACAAAATACTCGAAACCACCGAAGACGATATGCTTAACGACTATACGGACAAGCACAAACAGCTAATGAAAATTCTTCATAACAAAATAAAAATAACAAACGAAGAAAAGAAAATTGCACAAATGACGAAAGTTAACGAGAAACGCGAAGACCCGGTAGAGTATAAAGCAAACGACACAGTTTACGTCAAACAACAAGCACGCGCTGCAAAACATAAGCCTCGTTTTATAAAGACACACGTAACAAAAAATCACAACAAAAAATTGACAACTCAGACTGGAACATTACACAAAAACCTCATTAAAAAACCTAGGAAACTAATACACCAAACTCCTTTACAGAATGCAAATAACCTTAATCCTGGTAATGATCGTTTGGACACACCAAGCATTTCCAGAGGAAATTAAGATTACCCCAATTACCGCCGGTATACTACCACTAAAGCTAGGTAATGCTAAATTAATATCTTCCCGCCGTACTTTCCTACACTACATAAATCTAGAAACCTTAATAAATCAAACAAGCATACTAAACATGCAACTTTCGCGAATCAAAAACTCTTTTTCTAATTCAACATTCAGTAACAATGCATCCGTAAATTTTCTTCCCATAAACGAACTGGCTGATCATGCGACCTACATTATAAACGACGCTTCTCAAAAATTAGAGAACATAAAACCCTCAAATAGACGCAAAAGAGGACTCGTAAATGTTGTCGGTAAACTAAGTAAATGGCTATTCGGTACGTTTGACAACGAAGATGGAAGCTATTACGAAGAGAGCATACGACAGTTAGAGTCTAATTCAAATCTTGTACAAAGCAATGCGTTACAACAAACTACTCTCAATCAACAAATCATAGATGCTTTTAATAAATCAGTAACAAGCTTAGATATAAATCAGAAAAACATTGCAAACAAAATTACCAATTTAGAAAATTCACCATCAGAAGCCATATTTTCATTAGACGAATACTTACAACTACAGTCTATTCTAAATCAAGTTATTCTAAATGGGCAACATTTGGTAACTATCTTAGACAACATAGAAAATGCTATCATGTTTGCCAAATTAGTCACAAAAATTTATCTTCAATTTTAGAAAATCTAGAAGAATTATACAATATCAATCAAATAATTAAATTCAAGGATAGTCGAACTTACTATCAATTGGCTAGCCTCCAAATGACCTTTCACCATAACAAAAATATATTTGCTATACACTTCCCTATTACCAAACCAAACATATACAACCTGTACGAACTCTATCCAGTTCGTTATAACAACTATACCATTATTCCGAACTACCCTTACTTGGCCACTCACCAAGAGGAAAGCTTCTACGAAGTAACATAATGTCCGAAATTGGAAGACATCTTCATCTGCCGAAACCCAAAAATTGTACCAGAAAATGACTGTGTCTCGAACTTAATAGCGAAAACTGAACAAAACGAATGTACTTTAACTACAACCTATGTTAAAGAGACAATTATAGAACAGCTCGCATCAAACTACCCTATAGTAATCCCAAAGCAAGATGGAACCCAGATACTGGAAACCTGCAATAATAGACGATTTTCCACTCTACTTGGACCAAGCCTGATTACTATACCACCTAGCTGTATATATATCCGTGGATAACCAGCAAATCTACAACCGACTAGAACTTGGAGAAACGAAACCCTATGTACTACCACAACTCCAACTTGGTACGTCAGCTAAGAAGAACAACGCCACCAGTATCCAAAAGTATCCAAAATTCCAACCTCCTCCTACCACAAACCACAGCACCATCGGTCTATGGATCACCATTTCCGTCGTCAGCACCGGACTCATCGGACTCCTAATCCAGAACGCATGGAAAAAAAACTCAACTCCATTTGTATCTAAAGCAAACCGTAGAAAATAGAGGTAAATATTAACAAAAATCCAGGTTCTGAAAAAAGTCTACAAATTAAGTAAATCCCGAAAATGTGTATATACCGCACCTTTAAGTGTATGGATATTATCGTGTATACATCAATATCAATATCTGCAACTAGTTCATTCCAGGTATTGCATATTCGATACATAGGAGAGTTGGTTAATAAGTTTATCCTAGGAGTGGGATTATAAATTACAAACGACGTGCGCAGAGATGGAACGTTTATGTTAATATGAGACAAGAGATTGGGTGAATCAAGTCATTATTCATCAATTTATTAAGAAAACATAATCCTATAACTATTCTTCTGTCAGCCAGTCGAATAGCATTCAATTCGTTTAGTAATGTTGGATGACTTATTGTGCCACAGATGTTTGAAAAACTTACGCTGAACGGACTCAATTTCATTTTGTAAAGTATCTCTATAGTAGCAATGTTTGAGAAGCCTTTACTGTTTCTAATTACAAATCTGAGCATCCTATTGCTTCTGGAAACAATGTCTCGTATATGATTGACATAGGTTAGTCTACTATCGAATAGTAAGCACAGATCTTTAATTCTGCCACTGAGACTAAGTAACAGATCATTGCAAATGTAGTCAAATCTCACTGATTGTACGGGAAAAAGATACGACTTTACATTTACTTTCATTGAGGGAAAGGTTATTATTTGAACATCATAACTCAATTTGTTTGATACTTTCCTGCACTGAGACTAGTAATTATGGAGAAAATCTTTAAATCATCAGCAAACATGAAATGGTTTCAACGCGAATTCATACAGGAGTGGACCTAGATTTGATTCTTGTGGAACTCCGGACGATGCATAATTTAGTGACGACTTTATGGAACTATAGCAAACATATTGTCTTCGATTCCATAGGTAAGACTTAAATAACTTTAACAGTGCTGTACTAAAGCCAAAAGTCTGAAGTTTGTTGAAGAATAATACCATGATCAATACAATCAAAGGCTTTGCTAAAATCAAAATAGATGCAATCTACTTGATCTCTATTATTCAGTGCTAGCGATGTGAACTGAGCAAATTAACAAAGATTTGTGATGGTAGATTTCTTCTTCATAAAGACATGTTGATGATAACACAATGGTTGACCTTTGGATAAATGTAATCGTGAATTATAATTTCAAAAACTTTGGACAAATTTGAAAGTAATGAAATTGGTCTGTAATTTTTGACCTATAGAGGTAGCTTTAAAAACCGGACTAATCTTTGAGATTTTCCAAGCCTCAGGATTCCTCTATTAAAAATTAAATTATAAATGTGAGTTAGGGGTCTGGCAAATAGATAGCTACAATCACGAACTAAAGAGCTGGGAATTTGGTCATCCCCACTGGTCTTTGTGCCTTCAAGTTTTCTTATTGCTGTGATAACGTCGCTTTCAGTAATACTTTCAATGTGTATAACAGAAAGATCATTAGCTGTTGAGCATGGAGAATTTGTGGAAGTCGAATTTGTGTATCCATTAATTTGATAGACGATTAATTGTCGTAGGATTGATTGTTATAAGATACAACACCCGGTATACGAGTTAGAATTAATAAATGTCCAAAACTTTTGCAGGTTGGTAACTAAGTTATCAGATACCGATGAAATGTAGTTTTTGTATGCTACGGCAATTGGTTGATTAACTTCAACTCTAATATTTTTAAATTGTAGTAATGCAGAGGATGAATTAAAACGTTTGTGTTTATTCTTCTTCTTCTTATCGTGCCCTATCCGTTGCGGACGTTGGCTATCAACATAGCTATGCGGACTTTATCTGCCGCTTGTCGGAATAGTTGGATTGATGTTAGTCCGAACCATTCTCGCCAGTTTTTAAGCCAAGAATGCCTTCTTCGGCCTGGGCCTCTCCTCCCATCTACTTTGCCCTGTATTATGAGTTGGAGAATTCGGTACTTGCTGTTTCTCATCACATGGCCCAGGTATTCTAGTTTCCGCTGCTTGATGGTGTTTTGTACTTCCTTCTCTTTTCCCATTCTTCTGAGGACTTCCAAGTTAGTAACGTGTTCTATCCATGCTATTCTGTGAATACGTCGGTAGATCCACATTTCAAAGGCTCCGACTTTTTTCATGTTGTCATGGCGTCTGTCAGAGTCCATGCCTCGGCTCCGTACAGCAGTACAGGAAATATATAGCATCGAATCATTCTGATTTTCAATTCCAAGCTTGTATCACCACCACAAAAGAAACTTCTCATTTTGTTGAAAGCAGCTCTTGCTTTCTCTATTCTACAACGGATTTCGACAGCTTGGTCCCAGTTTTCGTGTATGACTGTACCTAAGTACGAATACTTTTTTACATGTTCGATGTTTTCGTTGTTGATACGAAGTGTGCGTGGCACCAGCTGAGTTGGATGTTTGGTGATGATCATATATTTCGTCTTACTGGTATTTAGTTGTAGACCATATTTACTGCTTACATCATGGATGCTATCCATCAGTATCTGTAGACCCTCTAAGCTACTGGCTAGTATTGCACTGTCATCGGCATATCTGATATTATTGATATTTTCCCCGTTCATTTTGATTCCCTCGTTTAGATCTTCCAGTGCTTCATTAAAAATTCTCTCAGAGTATATATTAAATAGAGTAGGAGAGAGAACACAGCCCTGTCGAACTCCCCTTTTGATGTTAATATCGTCAGTATTGGAACCTTCGATTTTTATTACTGCTTTCTGATTCCAATACATATTTGCAATTATTCTTAAGTCTTTGTCATCAGCTCCTGTATCTTTTAGAGTTTGGATCATGGTTTCATGTTGCACCTTATCGAAGGCTTTTGAAAAATCAATAAAGCATATATGCACGTCGGTACTCATATCTCGGCATCTTTGGATAAGCACTTGTATTGCAAAAATAGCTTCTCGGGTTCCCAGGGCACTCCTAAATCCAAATTGCGTCTCCCCCACCTGCTCTTCGCATTTTTTATATATCCTACCATGTATGATTTTTAAGAATATCTTGAGGATATGATTGATTAGGCTTATCAGTCTATATTCGTCGCATGACTTTGCCGATGGTTTTTTGGGTATTGGGATAAATTCTGAAGTAAGCCAGTCCTGGGGAATGTCTCCTGTATCGTAGATTTGGTTGAAGAGGGCTGTAACGGTGTCCAAGAAATTGTTATCCGTATCGCAGAGTAGCTTTAAGATTGTCGAGTTAACATTATCTGGCCCTGAAGTTTTGCCGTTCTTCATTGATGACAGTGCTTTTGATACCTCATCTTTTGTGATTTTTGGACCGGTGTTACCCACGTTCAGTGCGTGGTTGTTGTCACGATTATCATCAAAAAGTGTTTCTACATATTGTTTCCATACTCTGAGCTTTTCTTCTTTCTCCCCTATTAGTGTGCCGTCGGTATTTGTTATGTTTCCCACGTTATGTTTTTTATCTGTACCAGTCATTTCTTTTATTCTCTTGTGCATGTTAAAGTGGTCATACTTTCGATCTAGTTGTTCGATTTCGGAGCATTTTTCTGACATCCACTTCTCTTTTGCTTGTCTGATATTCTTTTTTATTTCTGAGTGAATGCTTTTATATTTAGTCGGGTTTCTTGTTTTTTCCAGTCGTCTTTGTTCCATAAGTTCGAGAATGTCATTTGTCATCCACTCCTTTCTACTGGTTCTTTCCTGTTTAAGGCAAGAGTCGGATGTTTCCTGGATGACTTGTTTCATTGCATTCCATTTGCCTAGGTGGTCCGTGCGTGGTAGTAGTTTTGCTCTTTCTAGGCCATCCTTTAATGATTTACACATCTGTTCCTTAACTACCTGACACTGAAGCTTCCTCATGTCTGGTTTTGGAGTGATTTTTGCTTTTGTTGTTCTTTTAAGTTTGATGTTTAATTTGCAAATTAAGGGGTTGTGATCTGAGGATACATCTGCACCCGGGTATGTTTTAACCGATCTTATTGAATTTCGGAATCTTTTGGGTATTGCTATGAAGTCAATTTGATTGCGCGTTATATTTTGTTGTGTATCTGCTGGGGACTTCCACGTATATAGTCTCCGAGGGGGCAGTTTGAAGAATGTATTTGCGAGAATTAGATCTTGTTCTTTACAAAATTGTCTATCGCCTCTTTCGTTCCGAGTACCCTGGCCAAAATTTCCTGTTATATTCTCCTCCATACCTTGCCCCACTTTCGCATTAAAATCACCCATTATTATAGTAACTTCACGTTTCTTTGTGTATTTGATAAGAGTCGATAATCCGTCATAGAATTCTTCGATAGTTGCTTCGTCCTTGTCCGCTGTGGGCGCGTAAATTTGGATGATATTAATGTCCACAGGTGTTGCCTTTAGATGTAATAGTAACATTCTATCGGAGTGAGGTATAAAATTCTTCACGGATGCATTTACTTCTTTCGTTACAATTACACCTACGCCATTTATGTGATGTGTATCATCCTTTCCAGCGTAAAATATGGTTCGATCTTGTACGGTGCATTTGCCTGATCCCTTCCATCGCATTTCACCTATTCCTAAAATATCTACCTCCATTCTATTCATCTCTTGGATTACGTTTGCGGTCTTTCCGTCTTCCCACATACTTCTGACGTTCCATGTGCATATTTTCTTGGCAAGCCCGGAGATTCTTCGCACCCTCTGCCCATTTAAGGGCTGCCGGGGACTAAGGGCCGTAGTTTTGTTATTTCTTGCCATGTTGATATATACTAGGGAAAATAATGGAGTGGTTTCCCCTTGCCTGCTATCGCCGCTTCGACATTATTCGTCCCACGCCTCAAGTTTTCTTGTACGTCTTGTGTTTATTGCGATACTTATTTAAACCAAGGAGGATAACGAGAAGAATTGCGTGAATGTTGGCACATGTTTATTTAAATATATAACTAAAACTGATTGATAGCTTCTTCACACTCGGAAATACTGGCAATATGCGAAAAATCATGTTGAGTAAAGTTACCTTTTTTGAAGTTATAAGATTTGACCAAGTAATCTGAATTAGAATTAATGTTTTTGATTTAATTATTGAGGTAAAAAGTAATACTAAGTGCTGAATGGCAAGTTTAGTGTGATAACAATAACTGGATTTTAGTAATTGCGTGTATCCGTCTTGTTCTTGGCATTGTCACATTAGACACTCATAACCAGTTCTATTCGCTAGTTTGAATAAAGAAATGAGAACGAAAGCAACAGACACGGTGTGTGTTGTAACGTCGTAAAAATAGGGGGTTCGCCCTGCCGACCACTAATGAAAATCTTAAGTTCCCCACGTTACTGACTACCAATAGCAATTAAAAAATACCATTTGACTGTCCATACTGCAAGTACATGAAACTATACTACATGGCCTTCACGTTATGGCCACACATAACAATAACTGGATTTTAGTAATTGCGTTTATCCGTCTTGTTATTGGCTTTGTCACATTGGACACTAATAGCCAGTTCTAGTTGCTAGTTTGGATAAACAAATGAGAACTAAAACAAGGTGTATGTTCTGACGTCTTCAAAATTGGGGGTGCGTCCGGCCCACCACTAATGAGAGTCTTAAGATCCCGCGTTGCCGACTACCAATAGCAATTGAAAAGTTCTATTTGACTGTCCATACAGCAAGTACATCAAACTAAACTACATGGCATTACACGCTATAGCCACACACCGCGCTCGGGGTGCGCCCTTCCTACCGCTATTGAAAGTCTAGCTGGAATTAATTTGTAACACATTGTATGAATTTAAAAACATTTATTATTGTTTCTTCTTTATTATTAAGTTATAGTCATATGCTTTAACTACTGGCCAGATCCGACCAGACAAACATTTCTCCTGTGACATGCAGGTTAATACCTGCACTTTTTTAGGAATTACATTGTTTTTTATTCCGTTGCTAAAGTGCATCATAATTGCCGCTCTCTTCTGCAGGCCAAGCAGTACGGACGCATTTTGACCGTTTCGTTGTGCGGGGGGCGCCTTCCCACGTCCGGTTCGGAGTTCGAGTACGCTATAAAAAATATTTACAAATGAATGAACGGAAATCGTTGATCACATTCAGTAGCGCAACAAATGTTCGATCTACTTTTCCCTTATGTAGATGTTAGAGTTTAAAATTAAACGCGTAGACTATGTCATCATTCATCACATCAACAATAAACCTATTCTAATAATATATGATATTGTATTGTACCTGTTCTACAATAGATGTGCAGCCACTATGATCAGCAAAATCACTGTATGAAATATAATACCTAATAACATGTGGATATTAAATTAACTTACTGCCTGGTGGAGTTGACGACGATGTGCCCAGCTCGTTGCAGTCGGGCAGAGCGGAGGGTGAATCTAGTAAAGAACAAAGAAATTCGAATAGATACTTCATAATACATATGTAGCTGGGCGTATGTAAGTAGTTCAAAACGAAATATCCCAACTGAGTAAGATTATACTTACTTGGCATTGGTGTATATGATGAAATGCCGGCTTCGTGGGTGTCCCGTTGAATGCCACAAGGTCCTGGCATAGATGGTTCCAAGTTACGGGACACCTGACCGACATGGATGGCCCTGTCGGGCTGCCGGTAATACTTATTGTGAGTTTCTAAAGAGTGACTCAAAAAGGATGCGTCATTTGCCACCTCCATATCTGACGACTGCAACGATGTGGCCAGCTGCATCCTGAGCAGCGTGCTCAACATCCGCCCATGGTCACGAACTCCTGCTTCCATTGCCAGCCACCTCATTAACACTACCGTGCGTGGGGGTCCCTCGCCTGCACTGGGGAAAACAAATTTGCTTGCCGGGTTCACCCCGGCCTTCGCCCGAACGTCTGACTGTAGCATATATCGAAGGTCGTACTAAAACTGCCACCGATTTGCTCCGCTTTCCTCGGATGAGTACGTGGAAGTACTTATGCTCCACCTCCTGCGTATATGCAAGCAAACTCCGGTACTGATTCGAGTTCTTTTCAATGGAAGTGGCCCTTGACATAATGAATACAGTCATTCGTTCTAATTCCCCGATCCAGTGGCGGTTAAAGGCAGAAACACCATTAAACAGTCCATAAAGTCCCTATACGATTTGGACGAAAAACTCGCAATAGTGGACGTATACAATTCCTCTATTTTTTGTCTAGATATAGAAGAAATTTGTCTATGCTGTGGACTTTGACAATATTTAGAGGCTACGTTTAAATTTCCCTGCAATAGATGGTTTACTATTTACTAACTAGTGATACTGATCTCGCGTTATCTAATCGATGTATGCACTTCTTGTTTGTAGTAGTGATTGTATAATTTGATTAGCTTACTATCGGCTAGGTTTTGCAGTGCCCCCCTGGAGATATCGTCGTTCCACTCCAGTTCCAGCAAATAGCCAAAGTCCTTTGCTATGTTTTGCGGCTTGTCCGTCTTAATATATATATATATATATATATATATATATATATATATATATATATATATATATTGGCGAAGCAGTGAGGAGCCAGGACTATTTCTTGTTAATACCAGTTATTTTATGTACACCAATAGTACAAACAATGCGTGTACGATCTTGATACTTGTATTCAAATTACCTCCTGTCTGAAACCTTCTTAGTGTCTGAAGTCTCTAAAGTCTCTAGAATGGTACACAGTGCGCGAAAGAGCTGCCACAGGCTGCAAAAATACTGGAACTTACCTGGACGGCAGGCACACACCGCAAAGTTAATTATGACGCTATTGGCCACGTGCACGCACAGAAAACTATAAAGTGACCTTCAAGATCGAAGGAGCCGAAGACGAATGGCTTCGGAGGAGTTCCGGCGACCCTGCCCCCGAACGTGAAGGCCGGCGCACCGCCAGATGCTGCGTTGCTTCTACCACTGTGTGTTACGGGTACCCCTTCGTCCTTCCGAATTACCACCAACAACAAGAAGACGCTGACCCCATTGTTATATAAACAAAAGCGACCATGAATATATTGCTCATACAAATTCCACGATATTTACTATGGCTGTACATTTGCACCAGAATATTTACAAACACTATATTTAATATCAATCAGCCCTTGTATATCGGCTTTTGCATTGCCGATACAATATTCAGTAAATAAGTTAAACCATGTAAACATATGTGTTCATCCATAATTGGCGCAGAGCCAAGATTTACCGACGACTATCCAACACACATCGTGGATAGATCGTTTGTTTTTACAATTCATCGGTAAAAGAAAGAACCAGAAGAAAACACAACTCCCAGGAAGAAGGAAACAAAAATCTAATAATGCAGTGAGTAATATTGTTCACTCCTTTACAACCATGTCCTATTGAAACCCCAATAGTGCCCATTTTTATTAATGAAACATAAAAATAAGAAACAATGGCTCTGACATTAAGAGACCAATTGGATATCATTCTCAACTACGATGGAAACTCCAAAACTATTTACAATTTTATCGACAGTTACGAAGCTGCTTCGACAACTATTAAAACCAAATGATACATTAGATAATCAAAATTTCAACGCTTTCTTATTAAGGCACATACAAAATAAAGTGATCGGACGAGCAGCCGAACTTATAGCGTGTACCAAAATTTCATCATGGAATGAAATGAAAAACGAATTGTATACAACGTTTGCAGATCCAAGAGATGAATTTACACTTATTAGTGATTTACTTTTGCAATCCCAAGGATATGAAAGACCAACAAGGTTTGGAAAATGTTTTAAAGATATAAAAACATTACTCATATCTCAAATTACTTACACGGAGAATACCATACCTTTGCGTAATATAAAAATCGGAATGTACTACGCCATTGCTCTAAAAACATTCATAAGAGGACTAAGAGATCCTATAAGACTAATCGTAAAATGCCGTAACCCATCAACGGTGGAGGAAGGAATAAAAATAGTATGAGAGGAGGAATATTTTCAAAGAGAATACACAAGCCTCGAGTCCGAAAACGAATTTATTTACCCCTAGACCTGAACAAAAATGCAACCAACAACCACAAAACCGATCAAGACAATTCCTTAAATATGGTCCTGAACCGTATAAACTAAATCCATCACGCTTCTCCTCTAAAACTCTATGCACTCAAGCAGTGCGAATATATAAGTTATATCAATTATCAACCAAATCCGAATTGGCTGTCGGAAGAAGTATACCATCAAGACCAAAATGAAGATCCTGAAGAACCAGAAATGGAAAGCAGCTACAACGAAGTATATCTAAATTATATAGATATTGAGGATAGTACAGCACGTACTTCTGTTGTTAGCATATATAATGAATCAGCTAATTTGACTATTGTGAAACCACCGAAAGAAGCACAAACACCAGCATTATCCACTTCAGTAAGAGAAATCAAGGGTATAGAACATAATATCCAGAACATTATTCAAGAAAATCAAGACGACATTTTCAATGAAAACACAAAGAATGTCATATTAAAACAGAAGAACAAAAACGCATACCAATATACAAAAACATTATGCACTAAACACAAAACCGACAAACTATCGTTTAACAATAAAGTTCTACAGAAAATTAATATTAAAAACGTAACACCGATATTTACAACAACCGAAAGAACTGTCAAAGAAGAAAATGGCAAGAAAATACAAAGAACAAAAGTTAATTCAATACTCCAACAAAATGAATATATAAGAAACATATTCTAAGTCTGGTGCATCGTTTTTGTTTGATTGATTTAATGTGACTTTGGAAATTAGTGTTTGCTCGGTTAATGGTCACTAATGGTATGAGATTAAATATTTCGAATAATCAATATACTTTCTAAGCTAATATAATAATAATAACAAGCTTTATTTGTTCAACAGAACGAACACATTTTAATAATATTCATTAACTGATTTAGACCACATATACAATTTGTACTTAACGGCGGGAAATACATTTTAAAATATTAATTCATTTTGTTTTTGTAGGTATGGGTAATTCTGAATTTTTAATTTATATCATATGGGAACTTAAATTCGGATTATTTGTGGCGGTAATTTCGCACAATAGCAATTATCCTTTACAATTCAGTTCAAAAATTAAACATTAAGGCTGGATTGTGTAAAGATGAGTTATCTAACACTTGTTACCTCTGTTTACGTATGGTACTATCGCTTTATGTCTCAAAGTTGTCAAAAATGTTTGTATGATGGATTAGGAGTGTATTAGTGATTTGTTTATACTCTCTCTTTGACAATGAGATTGCGAATGAGAATAACAAAAGAGAATAAGAATCATAAATGAGAATGAAAAGACAATAATTAATGACAATGACGAATAATAAGACTATGAGTATGAGAATATACAGAAACCATAATAATATTCCATTAATATTAAGAGAAAATGCTAGGCCGACCACTCGAGAAACTGGACGTAAATACATTTACAATCATAAGATACCATTAAAAAAATAGGATAGGTATGATTATTATAATATAAAAACATTGCATTTTTTCGGAAAGTCTTATTGCATACAAATCAAATTATAATAAATACTTCAGACCCTATCTATATGGAATGAAATTCACTATCGTCGCCCATTAAAAAGGAAATTTTCACTTCAAAACCAATTCTAAAGTAGCACGTTGGCGAAAAAAAGAAAATGACTATGAACTTGTTTATAAAATGAGACAATTACAGACACCAATGCAGATACATTATCTAGAATTGAAATAATTTCTATTCACTTATACAGGAGATAAGACAGGAGAAGAAACGGAAACGCAAATGTCAGCGAAGAAATTGACATAGTAGTACAGGATATAACAAACGCAGAAATCCCAGATTATTCCGATATTAGGAAAATTGAACAAGGAATCGACTCCAACGACGCAAATAACACAATACATATTTAGATGAACAATATCGCATGACGTATTAATACGAAGGCTCGAATCGAAACAGCCTATAGTCATAAGAGCCAAGAAAATAACGAATTAGAAATACTACATTTATTAAGAAGATACGCAAAACCGAAAACGACTTTCTACATGTATATTGATCAAGGGAAAATATATAAGTATATTTGCAAGACTTACTGCAAATACTTTAACGGACGCATAGTAATACTTTATATGAACACCGCAAGAGATAGAAATTCCCGACAGTCAACAACAACAAAAATTGAAAAAAATACCATGAAGGTAAAAAAAAATCATAGGGGAATAAATGAAAAACATTAGACCAACTACATAGATTATATTTTGGCCAAATATGAAGGAATTAATAACGGATTATATCAATAACTGCGACATTTACAAACGAGCTAAATATGAAACAAACCAACTATCATTTCAATGATCTTAAAAGACACACCCGGCGCAGTATCAGAAAAATTGCACGTGGATACATTTACTATCGAAGGATACCACTTCTTAACAATTATTGATGCCTTCTCACAGCTAGGACAAGCTTACCAAATTATTTCAAAAATACAATAGAAACAGCAGACAAATTACTATTATATTTCCTATACTATGGAGTATTTAGTAATATTACAATGGATCGCGGATTAGAATTTAATAATAAATGTGTACCACAGCCATTGCATGCATGAAAAAAAAGTCACGTAACATCCCCAATCTAACGGAGTAATTGAACGAGTGTATTCTTCAATAATACATTTTCGAATAATGCGGCAAATTTCCAAAAAACCGCCGAACCAAATAATGAAGTCTGTAATTACATAATACAACAATTCCATCCACTCATCAACAAGATACATACTCCAAGAACTATTACGTACACAGTAGAAACCCATACGACATATTTCCATTATTACTAAAATTATAATCTGAACCATAAAGACAAAACAAACATATAAACAGATTCAAAAGGAAAATTGACATAAATAAAGAAAACAGTGAATAAATTATGTGCATTTAAAGGAACAAAAATATAGCAAGGAAAAAAATCAGTCTAAAATATAACTTCAATTCAAGAACTACTATCACATTTACCCACTTCCAGTATATGTAAATATATGCCTATTCCTAAGTGAACAATATTATTCTTTAATTAATGAACTATGCAAAAAATGTAATTCAAGTCACACAGCTATATTGACGTCAAGGGAGTCAATATCCAACATCACGAAATGTTATTATTATCAGCAAAAACATAGCAGACTATAGCGTCAGAACCTACAATTGGAAGAAATCATATCGTAATTATTTATGAGCATTACGCTCAACAACTCAACATCCGAGAGAGACAACCAGAGCCCACCACAGCAGGATTCAGTCTGGATTCCTTAAGGACCCCAGCCTTCTCTTGAGAAGGGAGGTGTTACGGGTACCCCTTCGCCCTTCAACGAATTACCACCAACAACAACAAGACGCTGACCCTATTGTTATATAAACAAAAGCGACCATGTAAATATCTGTGTTCATCCATAATTTGTGCGATAGTGTCTGTGGCAAATTAAATTAAAAGAAACAAAAAAAGAAAATGCGGAATTAAAAGAAAAACTGGAAGACATGGTAGTAGGTGCAACAGACTAGAACAACTGCAAATAAAAAATAACATCGTGATATCTGGAGTTCCCAACCAAGGGAAAGATGAAAACGTCATGGACGTAATTCAAAAAATCACAAAAGGTATGGGAGTAGACATTCCATCAAAAAATATAATAGAAGCTTATAGAAAACCTAACAAAACGAATGCAGGCCTGATAATTGTAAAGTTAATAAATGTCGACACAAAAACCCAGATAGTAGAAAAAAGAAAGGAAATAAAATCAATAAAAACAGAGGAATGCAGCTTGAAAGGAATAAATAAAGCAATATATATTAGCGACGAACTAACCAGCAAAAACAGTAGTCTGTTTTATGAAGCAAGACAGCTAAAAAATACGGATGGATATAAATTTGTATGGATAAAAGAAGGAAGAATATATGTAAGAAAATCACGAAATTTGATGAAATAATACTACCAAAATTATATAAAAACCTAGACGTCATGGCTTTTACTGAAACATGGCTTTACAGTAATGAAACCATAAACTTTCAAATCACAAATTACACACACATACATAACTGTAGGAAAACACGAGGAGGAGGTATATCATTATATTTAAGCAACAACATACAATTTCATACAATTCTGATCACAACTATTAACAATATCGAAATAATTAAAATATTACTCCAAAAACACAATACGTACCTTACATTAGTCTACAAACCACCACATGTACAAAATGACACTTTTCTGAAAACTCTCGAACAAACAATACTAAATGAAAAAAAGAACCACATTGTATTAGGAAACTTCAACATAAATATTGCCAACACAAACAAAACCACACAAAAATACAACGAGATAATTGCGGAACAAGATTACACAATAATGAACAGAGACTTGAGCCACACAAGAAGTGATAAAAACGGCAAAATCAAATCAACAATCGATCATGTGATAACCAACGATAAAAATCTATTACGTAACATACAAATAGACGAACTAAACCTATCTGACCATAAAGCAATAGTAACAGAGTGGTCTCTAAATAAAAAAGAAAAACCCATTTTTGTAAAAACAACAAAAGTTGAAATCAAATATGAGACAATTAAAAACAAATTTAAAAAATAAATCAAAACGATCGAAACCTTTGATGAACGCATACGAACATTGAAGAACTTAATACAAAACAATACCAAACGAACGACATTTAAGAGAAAAGAGCACAACGACTGGGTCAACGTAGAAGTAATTACAAAAAATAAAGAACGGAATTATTATTGTCAACGATACAAAAATAATCCCACAAACCAGTTCCTGAAACGAAGATATGAAGAGACCAGAGAAAATACCAAGCAAATAATTAAAGACCGGAAAATAAACTACTACAGAAACAAGATAAATAATGCAAAAGGAAATTCTTCAAAAACCTGGCATGAAATAAACAAAATGCTAAATAGAAGTAAAAAAAAAGTAAAAGAGGAATAACAGAATTGGAAAAAGAAGATTTAACCACAACAGATGATGAGAAAGATATCTCAAACGATGTTTATTTCGTAATACTTCTCAGAAATAGGGAAAAAACTAGCAGAACATAACTGAACACAGTAATAATCAAGTGGATTTAACACAAAACTTAACAAAAGCAAAATTTGATTCAACAACGGAATCGGAGATAAAGAAAATAATAAAATACCTAAAAGAGTTCTCGGCACCTGGAAAGGATAAAATAACAAATAAATTAGTGAAACACTTAGAAACTAAGCTATCTCCAATACTCAAAAGACTCATAAATGAAATTTTAAAAACTGGTGAATTTCCAAACTGCTTAAAGGAAACAATAATAATTCCAATACACAAAACAGGATTAAAAAAGCAAGCAGAAAATTATCGTCCAATCGCGCTACTGTCAGTGTTCGCAAAAATTGTAGAAAACATAATACACACCCGATTGAGCCACTACCTTGAAAAAGAAAAAAATGTAACCAGAAAACAATATGCCTATTAAAATAGATCCGGAACAACGG